>CM053791.1:826522288-827179788 GCA_028749045.1 Cupressus sempervirens
CACTCGCTATCTCGCTATCAAAAAACTCAGGCATCTTTCCATTAGCGACATAGTGAGGTGCCATGAAGTGAACATGGTGGGGCCACACGCGATGTGGAAGGATAACTATGATTGAAATAGGGTTTTGTTCCACCAGTTGTACAAATTTTTTGATGTCATCGGTACCCCAGACACACGCCCCTTCCGTAAACACACTAGGATTTTTTATCGTCAAATCAGTCTTGATCTACAATCATTGCTATCTCACTATGGGGAGTTGCTTGAAGGTTATGCATAGCGAGATAGTGACTTAGCAACACGTGTTCTTGTGGGGCTAGGCTTGTTCCATAAGCTGCCGAGTGATGCCAAGGTGGGCCATGTTCCTATTGGTCGGTGCACTGATAGATTGGGTGTACCTTTAGGGCCATCAGATGGTGGCAGATCGACATTTCTCGTTATGTCACTATGAGGAAATGATCAACCTTTAACTATAGTGACATAGCGAATATGAGACCCATGACTTCCTCAGGGTACTCTGTGGAGTTTCTCATCTTTGATTTGGTTTCAGATCGATTACTGTCGCTATCTCACCATGAAGAGTTGCTTGGAGGATATGTATAGTGAGATAGCGACACAGTGCCACATGTCCTTAGAATTATGTGGGGTCCAGTTCAAAACACCAACAGTGAAGGAAAGGATCAAAGAAAAATCAATGGCCATCGCTATCTCGCTATGGAAAGGAGCTCAAAAGTTATGTATAGCAAGATAGCGATTCAGCGACACGTGTCCTAGTGGGCCCGACCAAGGTATTAACAGAAAGGTTGGCAGTTAAGGTCACAGTTTCCTGAGGCAGTCACGGTTAGGTTGGGAGGTGGTGCAGTTGGTAAAGAAGATATAGTCAAACACATGAAGACTCCACAGGGTGCGGGGTGGAAAAACAGAATGAAATCATTGGTCCACGTGGCTCATCTCGGTGCCAGAATCTAGTGGACTATTTGACCTTGCTGATTCATGAGCTAGAAACAGAGGATATCAAGTTTACTCGCATGATCCAATCTTCGTGATTGATTTCAACCACTTCTAAGTGAATGTTGTGCTTGGTAAATGAAGGAGAACACTCCACCACCTCTGATCCTATCCATCTACTTGGTCAGAACTGTTTAATGGTGCCATTTCTACCTTTTCAAGACCCTGGTCCATCAAAGATCAAATTTCTTAGGTCTGTGCCAAGGTTGGATTTGTCCTAGATCTTCATGATTCATTAATACATTTGGCATCGATTTGCGATGGCCAAGTGTTGGAATTGTGATGCAAATGTGTCACCACTGCGACGGCAGCAGACGTCGTTGTTTTTTAGTCACAAATTACGAGGTCTACTCTTGGACATCACAATTGCGACGCCTATCCGTCGCAAGCTCAACATTCTATCCCATCATTGCTCCCATCAAAATTCCAACATCTTCACCACACATTGCGACGGGGTGGCGTTGGCATCTGCCCATGAGTTTGCTGAGGCGGGAGCCTTTACAGTTCATCCGTGGGCGTCGCACTTACGACATCCATGGAAACTTGCGACGGTGCTGTCGACGCCGCTGGCCGTCGCAATGTTTGCGAATGTGTCACAATTGCAACGCAAAATCATCAATTGCGATGGCGTCGCTATGCACGCGACACTTATTTCATCGCAATGCGTGTGTGTACGTCGCAATTACGATGTCTGTGGTTAGCAATATAGCGGGGCCGCTGTGGCGGTGACGCCAACTGTCGTCGCCACCACAGCGGCCCCGCCACAAGCTCCCTGATTCCAATTGTATGGTGATTGGATGCTATGAAATAAATTTAGATGTGGCATGAATAGGGAGGGTAGATACCAACACTCCACTAGGTAGGTCGCCTCTTGCTTGATGTCCTATGTGCTTGCTAGTTGGGGCCAAGAGGGCGAGGGTTCACGCTTGGTCTTAGTGCGAGGATTGTTTCAGGCCAATCTATCATGCTCCCTTCTTCAAATGTGAACTCTAATAAAAAGAAGGGTTTAATGAACTATACTTCAAATATTTTTCTAGAAGGGTTGCACGGGATCTCAACCAGATTTATCTTGATAAAGTCTTTTTATGTAACTTGCAATAGTTATATATTCTACAAGAAAAGTGTGCAAGATATAGTGCAATAATTATATGTTTACTACATTGAAATGTTTGTAAATAATGGGAAAAAAATTGTCATGTGTGAAAGTTATGATGGTGTTACGATGATATTTTTTTTGGAGGATGGGTGTGTTTTCACAAAAAAATATCAGACATGTATTTATGATATGCAGTATTTCAAAATTATGCATAAGGGAAAAGAAATACATTGCATTAGCTCAGAACTAGAATGTATTTAACTTCTAAGTCAAACCCTCAAAATCAATCAAAAACTACAAAAGGTAAATGCCAAGCAACAAAGAAACACTTGTCAGATGAGCCAATAAGGCTAGCTACTATGATGTACAATCCATGAGGGGGTTGTAGTTCTTAATGAAAAAGTCTAGCTTTGTTTTAACTCCTAATTTGGTTCAGTTGTTCCACATCAAATACATCAGCCATTACAAAGACTCTCAATTAATTATTTTAGCATTAATTGGTGCCATAGAATTATGAGACTGCTAATGTCCCAAAAAATTTCAACCAATTTGTTTTTAGTACAATTTGCCCTATAAAAGCCATGGGACTAGCTGATTTATGAGTCTCCTGAACTTCTTAGCAGTTTAAGTGGCTCCCCTCTCTTCATGGGACTATACCCTAAGTAGTTGCGATTTCTGCATAGGGGTATAAAAACTTGTTTTTGTTTGTTTTTTACAGTATTCACTAAGATGATTTGCCTACAAATGACACAGGAAGCTACAAAAATGATGTTACTTCTATTTTTGAAATGAAAATTGTGTGTGAAAGATCTGCATAGCTTTTTGATAGTTTGTGGTAATTTTGCTCATATATTTGAGTACCTCAAGGAGGCACAAAATGCTCATTAGGCTTCACAAGTTTTGTTTACCATCTTTTACCATTCAGAAGAACCAATGTTGTGCAATTTGAAAGCTAAATTCATAATAAAGTGCTCTCGATTGATCCATTTATACTCAGCTTATATAGGCAATGGTGATGTAATAGCAATCACAAACAGTGACATGGAAAGGAGAAATGTTGTGCTTATTGTGACGGGCCAAAAAAAAAGAATTGCTAGTGATGTATTTGCGTTTGAAAAGAATCACTGTGTTTTTAGATGAAGAGCTTGTGGAGTTCTTGTCAGATTTGGAGGCAAGAAGTCAACAAGTTTGATTTTCCTCCTTACTAGCTAATGCTAAGGGGAAAAAAATTATTGACAAAATGTGGGCCAAAATTTTGGAAAAAATTGGGAAAATCCTGATCAACCTTTTTTTGGGAAAATATCTTGATCAAGACAGCAAATCAGAGATCTAGTATCACAACAGATCATTTCCCAGGAATAATAGAATCACATGCCTGAAATAATGATGGAGAACTTCTGAACCATTGGAATAACTATATCTCTGACTCACCTTGTGCGGCATCAACTTTGTAATTGGAACTAACGATGGAAGATTACTGGGTTAGAACTTGATATGTATCAATAGAAAGGAATGAAGAACATTGTGTACGTAGTGAATCATGATATACATAACGTGTTATACAACTATGAGGATGAAGGAAGATGTCATAGTAGTTTCAGTGAGTAGCTGTCTTCTATGCAAAGCAAGTATTGTTACCAAAACTACTTACCATGTCACCTGCAAAGGCAATGAAAAGATTAAGATCTAAAGTATGCGGTGGGAGTATGCAGTGGAAATGATCTGCATAGGGCCTCTTAGAGCACTCTACGATTACAGATCATAATTGCAATTTGTCTATGTTGATGGAGAATTTTATTTTGGTGAAGACAAAGACAATATTCAAGCATTGCTGGTACCAGATGATCGACCTCATACTTAAAACAATAACAGCCACAAAACTGTATATTGGGATGGCACATAATGAAATATTCTGGATTTATTTTGTTCTTAGCTCCTCATCTCAAGTCGTAATTTCTAGAGGACATATCGACTTTTATATATCCAATGACTTATATGAATAAAACAACAATTATATATCTCACAAAGGTAGAAGTATAATGAAGTGTGATACTAATAAGGCACTGAGACTAAAAAGTTAATTATTTTGGGTGACCCATCTGCTACGTGAACCAAATAAAGGAGCTGTGTGGTGGGACAAATGCCACAAATAAGACCTCATTCAATTAAGAGGACCGTGGCTATGATGTGCCAACACAATGGATAAAATTGCTAATCATTGACACAAATTGTCATTTATAAAATCCTTAAAGTTACCTTGACATAGTAGTAGTGAATATGCAAGGGGAGCAATTACTGTCCTTTGGGGAGCTTCTAATCTTCTTGCAAGGGATTGCATAAGATTGATAAAGCAATATTATATTGTTGACTGAACTGCTGACATCTTTGCATTTACAAGGAATTGGGAATGAAAATACACATCCATTCATACAAGTACTCTAGGGTTCCCATATCAATATCAATGGGATGGAAATAATTTTAGATTTCATATATAAATTTTAAAGGCTCTATCTTGGAAAAATATAAGGTGTGGATATGTGTGAATGAGTAAGAGTGCGTAGTGTGTGTGAAATAAAAAAGAAGACCAATGGAGCACAACACACGCTAGAATCGCAACATAATATGGGAGTACAGACAATATATCCAAATTGTTGGACAAATTGGCTTAAGGGAATGTTACCAAGAGATGGGATGCATCGATTGGAGATTAAGGGCACGCATAAATAGTTTCATGAAAGAGAGTGTATGTGTTATAAAATAGAATACTACAACAATAACAGATAATATATCTAATCCAAGATGATTTGATTATGTGGTATTTGTAAAACCCATTAGGAAGAGCCAAACCATCTTATCAAACTATCAATATGGCTAGTCTCTCATTCTACATACTACGACATTAACCCTTCTTGATATGTGTAACCCTTGTACTTATGAAGTCCTTGCATAGCCATTGGAGTTCAAATGTTGTACTATGAATTGATATAAGAGTGGTGATCTCTTATGAAGCGTTGGAGTTTATGAGTGTATCACAACCTATATGGAGAATTAACACACATTCGTGTGTTTTGGGGTAGGGTGGTTATTTGAGTATCTTATTGAGCTTCACTTTGTTTCGAGAATAGTTTAATATTCTCTACTAAACAGGGCCAACCACGTGAAGGTGGAAGCTCATTTGGCCCCACCCCCCTCCCCCTAACATCACTCTACATTCCCCGTTAACATCTAACATTCATTCATTCTTGCAACCATTAATAAAATGTAACATTCAATCAATATCACATGATAACATTCAATCAATATCACATGATAACATTCATTAACACATTAGATTTGTTAACATGCAACATTCATCAATATTCTGCATTAACACATAATTCATGAACATTCATTAGCACATAATTAAATTCATTGAGACATAAAATACAATCATTATCAATTAAGGTATGTAGTGACAATCATTTCTTTTTTTTCTTTCTATTTCCTTTTTCTATGTAAGCTCTAAGAGGAGCATCAGTGTCATCATCAATTCCCCCCTCATCAGTTGTTCTGCTCTCTGTTCTTGATGATCTCAAATTCCTATGCTGTTGCAAAGGGGGGTCCTTTGCAATAACAAATAAAAGAGTTAAATTAAAAATAATTTATTATAATTGTTACAAGTATTTAATTATTTTAAATAACATAACTGTGTCTCTTTACCTGATCTGACCACATCATTTTGTCTGGACTCAACGTCAACACGGTCATGAACATCGACCCCTCGATCCTCTACAACTGCTATACAAAATGTTACGTTAATCCAAACACCAATTGTAATTACATATAAAAAATTTAATAGCAAATGTATACCTCCACCATTGGGATGCACATCATGCGAACCTTCGACATCCACAGATTGTGTAGAAGGATTGTTAGGCTGCATTCCAACATCCTACGCATTGTTATCATTGCTTGCTTAAAACAGATATACTCACTTTATATTGGAGCTTAACATCAAATAGACTAATTGGTAAAGTATTCAATTTGAAATAAATTTCATTTAGCTTATTTACCTGTGGCTGAGATGCATCAGTATTAGAACCTTCCACACTAATTTCAGCTCGTAGCCGTTCAACCACGGCTCTATAGCCTTGTTGGAAGCCAATTCTCTTATCGTCTTCTGTGAGGCATCTCTTGAACTCTGAGCCCTGCATTTTTGCATGGTATGGTGAATTTTACTTGCATTGTTTCATCAACCAATGGAGGGTAGTTAAAATATCAATAGAAAATCATCTATATCCATCACAATATAATAGGAGAAAAATCGAGCAGTTTTGATGGAGCAATCTACTATATAAATGTTGCGTGTTTGTATGCTTTTCTTGTACCAACATATTTTCTCCAAATTCTTAAGTTGGGTAAGAGTTAGTTCAGTTCTTTGGAAATGAAAATGGCTACAAGTGTTGCTGCATTCCCTCATTCTTTCAACCACTGCCTTTATTCTCAACTATTGGAGGAAAATTCAGTCAAGGGTGAGATTTTAAATAATGTCATATTAGTGAATCACAAGTTTTCTTCACTAATCTAGATTGCAGAGTCTTGACTTCAATTGTTGAATTGTTTATATTGAATATGAAAATCCACTGCTGTTATTATATTCTATTGACCTATTTATAATTGATAAGCTAAATAAGGGAGTCCTAGCATTTCCTTTCACATTATATAAAAAATTTGATACAATTTTTCATTTACTAATACTTACAACTCTTGCTTGAAGTTTCGAAAAACCACCAGAGCCGAGCTTGTGTGTCCCGTGCTTTTCTAGTCTTGCCTTTGTTGCCTTTGATGTGTTAGGCAATCTATGAAAAGTTTGAAATATGTTAGATAGTATAAATATGGAGGTTAATTAGTACATAATTAGATTCTCAACAGTATCACATACCTTGCTATACTCTCCACTGGTGTAATATTATTTTTCTTGTCAGCTTTATACTTTCCATCCAAAATTAGAGCGTGCCACTCAGCCTCAGGAACATAGGGTGGACGCTCGTACCTGGGGTTATCCCGTAAATTTTTTCTGTACTGGTCCCTAATATACTTCAAACATAAACCAACTTTTTCAAGGAGCTTGTTTCTCTCGAATGCACGAGGTCCAAAGAGTTGGGTCATGCTCTCTATAAGATCATCCTTCAACAGTTTGCGTTGGTGATTCCACCTTTTAAGTAAAAAAAAAACATGTTAGACTCATAAATGAAGTGAAGCTACCTTTAATATAGTTCAAGAAATCGACGAAAAGGAAAACTATTATAGCAATGATATGAAATCAAAATAGTGGTTTGGGGTTTTAGTTAGGATATGATGTTCCACTAGGTACGCATGGTGGGCCCAAATATTTGCAAACACTCATCACCAAGTTTTCTCCAAAAAAGATCATTCCCTACAAAAAAATCATGGGATCATTAGTCGATGAAGAGTGATAAAAAACTAAATTACTATTATATCACTATAGAATAATAATAACTTTAAAGTACCTAGAACTTTGGCTACTTTTAATGGAATGCCTTCATCGTCACTGACGATCAATGTGACATCCTTCACCGTTCTCATACTAGGAACATAGGAACATCCAGGAAATGATGTTGCAGGTCCTACTGCAAAAAGTTTCATAAGTTTCATAAGTCTTTGTCACGATCAAAGTATAAAAGAACAAATGATAATTGATGTTATAAAGTTGTAAAAAAGAAACTGTTTGTTGCTGTCATAAGAGAGAAAAAGAGGGATTTGTGTACCAACAGATGGTGCAACAGTCGATGCATGTAAGCTGCGTGTTGCTGACTCAGCAGTCGAAAAGAGATTTTTGGTTGTCCTGGATGGAGGCAGCGTCATCGTAGGATTCAATTGATGTGAAGCTGAAGAATAAAATTGTTAGAGCATGCATAAATATAGAACGCGTGGACTAGCATGGACAAGATTGTTAGAGCATTAAAAAAAAGGATTGTTTGAGCATGTATTGTCAATGATTATGATCATTCCTATATATATTCAGTGGAAAACAGAAGTGGGGAATGGAACATGCGATCTACCTGAACCACCTGTAGCACCCTCATCATGGGAACGGGGCTCGAAATCAAGCAAAAAACTCTGTAAAGACAACGCATCCATATTTTAATTAATGCCATAAAAGAGCATAACATAAAAACCATTATTGAACTCTTGTTATATTAAAAAATTCATTAATACTTACTTTTAAGGACTTAGAGGTGTGCAACAATTCAGATGCCCTATCTTTTACTTGTTGATTCATAGGTTTTATGGTTGCCAAACATAGAATTTCTTTGCTAATTTTCTTTAAATTAATTTTAATCAAACCGAGCGGGTCATCGGTCTCTGCTAAATCGATATAGAAAGGGTCCTCCTCAGGGGGGGCTTGCTGAGGGATTGCAGGTTCCTTTCCCTCCCTCTGACCACTAGCCCTCTGTGACAACAATAGTATTAGTATTATCAAAATTACTCCAAAACAATAAAGAAAACAACATTAAAAAAATAACATTTTGCTTCTATCTAGTTTGTACAATTACAAATGAGTTTTACCTGCTCATGTGTAGATGAGCCGGGAGCATCGTTAGCATCCCCTCCGGGTGGTTGCTCCATATTGTGCCCCTGTGTCAAAGATGAAGTATAAAAATGTTAGCCAAAAATTTATTGACTAAATGGTATGTTGGAGTCATTGATTAGAATTTGGTTTAATAGTATGTACCAACCCCATGATAGTAGCCTCGTTTGTATCTATGCGGTTCAAATTGTAATCAATAAGAAGCTCTTCCCCTACACGTATTGATTTTATCGCACAGATGAATACACGATTTCCCTCGCGGGTCTCAAATATGCAATTGGGTTGCTTTATAGTTGACCCAGGTCGTGTACTATTTATAAAACCCACAATATTCCCTATTGCTTTTGGCCTTCCATCAATGTATATAGTCACACTTTTACTTTGATTATTGTCTTGCTGTTGTATATAATTTGCGGAGAGGGCATACCTACACATACTTTTTTTATATTTAACAATATGCATCCAACTTTTGTAATCTTAACATGGTCCAACATACTCCATCAATTCAAAAACTTTGTTGTAAGACAACTTTATGCCGTCCATAGAAAATAGGCCCAAACCATGTAGTGATGATGGTGCTATGCGATATATCCTCTCGTTAACACAAAAATCAGTGTTTATTGGAGGAAGTTCCTTGGGTACCCAATGTTTCTGTAGATGTTGGTACCTCAAGGGAACCTCGATGTCACCTTCCATCTCATCATCATAAGAACATGACCCCCCTTGAGCAAGGAAAAATTTCATGCATTTATTGAATTTCCTTCTAGTCCTTTGACCTCTAGTTAATCTCCCTGTTCTAGATAAACTGCATGTCTCACTTTCCTCTTCTATTCCTATATTTCCCTCACTCGAGGAAGACACTTCTGACAAATACCTATTCGCTGGTACCTGCAAATGGGAGAGATCTTAGAAGACATCAATCTTACTATTGATAAGTGTATTAAATAGATTGTCTATAAGGAGTATTGACTTATACCTGTTGATCCATGAGACTGTGCGGGATGCTCCTGAAAGGGGTTCAATTTCCTGCAAATGTAATTCAATTATCGTGAGCATAATCACATCATAATCATAATCACATCCGTCATTAGCATCACATAAAAATTAAAAACATTAAAAGGCACACAATAAAATACTTAAATTAGGCTCATATTATAAGCCTACTAGGGAAGTAGGCCTAGTGAAGGGCTAAAATTGGGTTTTTGTATCAGCTGATGAGTTGAGGGCTTAGTCACCTTGGGGACATGCTATTTGAAGTTGTTTGATGTGTGTGGAGGTGGAGGAAACACCTAGCCTAAAGCCACTTGCATAACTTTTGAAATTCAGTTAGATATTTTATATTAATTAAGATAACTGTAATTTCTTCCAAAACCCATTATAATAATTTTAAAATGGATTATTGGTTTCTTTTTACTTACCGTGTAAATCCCATAGATCCAAATACATGTACTGAAATAAGTTTTCTAGTTTTAGTCTGTAAATCAACATACTGATACAATGTTATTCCTATCCTAAAATGAAATGTTAGAGATACTTGAATTATTAACCAACAAATTGGGTAAGCACTTATATTATGTTTTCCCTATGAATTTTATTCTAGGTACAACTCCCTTTTATAGATATTTAATGAATTCCCTTTTCTAAACTAAACACTTACAAATGCTTTTGACCTGAAAGAAAATAAGGCTCAATACATTCACGCATCAATTTGTGTTTTAAATAGTTTTATTTAATTAATTTAGATTAATAGTTAATTTAGATTAGCAGTATTCTATTTGTAGTTGAAACTTGTAGCTTTTAAATAGATAATGAATAAACTATGTAACCATATATATAAGACAAACATATTTCTATCAAGAAATGAATATTAAATAGATTAAGGATTGATGGCATACCTCTAAATTCCATCATCATCATCCTCATCGTCATCATCATCATCATCATCATCATCATTGTCCTTGTCATCATCATTGTCGTCGTCATCATCATCCTCCTCGCCATCATCGTCGTTGTCGTTGTCATCGTCGTCATCATCATCAACATCATCATCAACATCAACATCATCTTCATCATCATCATCAGTAGTAGCATCATCATCATCATCATCTTCTTCTTCTTCATGAAAATTTGTGTCAGGAACATCATCCAATAACTGTCGATCATGATCACCATCTACATCATCTTCTACTTCTTCAGTATCTTCTTCTTCCATCGCATTATACTTTATTGGCCTTCCTCTCGGTTCATGTCTAACAACAAATGACCAACCCAGTTTATGTGGAACCTCTGAGTAAAATACCTGCTCACATTGGCTTGGAAGAACATAAGGCTCATCCCCAACTAGCTCAAACGACCTTGTATTAACCATTGTAAATCCATTATCATGTTCAATAATAGTTCTATCAGGATCATTTGGATTAAGTCGTAGCCTGTACCATTTGACAACGAAGAGTACTAATTTGAAGGAACTAAAGTCACACTCAATTATCTCATCCAAAATGCCATAGTATTGATTTTCAGACTCTTAAGGATGTAAGTCGTTTCTAGATGAAATATTAGTCACTTGAAAGACTGAAGTTATTCCTGAATCACAAGTTTTCTTCGTGTCATCCAACACTTTGATGTGAAATTTTTGACCATTACAGAACATAGCCTTGGGGTGTTTAACCTGCAATAATATGTGAAACATATCAAAATTATTGTATCGTGAGTTGATAAACATACGGGTGATTAATAAATTTGTATGTACCTAAAAATCTCTTGAACCACGTGCTAAATCTATTTCCCTTTACGTAACATTGGAATCTCCATTATGATGAGCTTCTTTAACCAATGAAGATACACCTTCCCATGTTAATGTGTGACCAAAATGTTGACATCGTTCAATCCGTACCGTCATCCAATCAAGACTGTTTGCAATATACAAATGTAGTGCATCCCACTCTCGAGCACCTGTACAAAAAAAAAAAAGACAACTTACAACCGATTTATTTTGAAGATTAAGAAATAATTTATTACAATAACATCTTATAATTTATTACCTCTCACTTTCCTCAATGTACCTTTCCCCATCAAGTACTCCCCTTCTAATTTTTTAAAAGGCTCGAGATCCCAAATGCGATCTACATGGATATTTGATGCAAACTTATGAAGATATTCAGTAATGTACACCATAGTCTGGTATACCATATATCCCTCTACCATAGAACCCTCAGGATGTGCTCTTTGTCGAACCAAAGCCTTCAAATATTTCAAATGCCTCTCAACCATCCACATTGACCTAGTGTGTATAGGTCCACACAATTCAATCTCCTCAACTAGGTGTATGAGGTAGTGTTCCTGTGCATTGAAAAAAGTTGGAGGTAGACACTTTTGCATTTCACACAGTAAATGAGGAATTCTTCTCTTCCAATAGTTTATATCTTCTTTATGGATTTCTTTAGATGACAACAACCTACATTAAGAGATTCAAGTCACAAAAAATATATAGATATGAGACTTTACAAAATAATATACAATAGATTACATAGCAAGAAAAAAAAATCACGAATATAATAAATATATACAAAAAATTGAACAGATATTACTGCTTACCTCATATATTTTCCAAGATCGTATATCACTTGTTTGATGTTATTGTTGAAGTGCTCTGGGAGAGATAGAGGAAGCACGTACTGCAGTAATTATAAACCAATCATTTCATTGTTTTCTAACATAACATAACGAACAATTCACGTAGTTTATGAATATATTGTAAATACAAAAGAACATAACTTACCTTGATGAAAGTATGCCAATCATGCGTTTTGAGCCCTGGCCCAAATTCACTTTTTTTTGATATGAGATTGTTTATGTTCACAGCAAATCCTGTGGGAAATCAAATTTTTCGTATGACTTCTTTTATGTCATCACTTTGCTGCTCCGTTAATAACCATGGAAGGGCACTTATATTAATCTGATATCTGTTGCTATTTGAGTGAATGAAATTTTTTAATGCATGATTGGATTCATGTATGTCATTACAAATTTTGACAATTTTTTCTTTGTCACACCTTCCATCCAATATTTTCCACAATGTCTCTGTTATATTCTTTCCAATATGCATAGTATCAAACAAATGCACAATTTGTAAGTGCTCGTAGTAGGGCAACCTACTAAATTGTCTGGGATAGCTTTTTAGTCCCTTTGGAAGGTTGTCAATATTGCCTTGACGACCTTCACGATCATCAATTACACAATTAGTCAACAAAAATCAAAATAGAAATATATAAATTACAAACATAAACCATTAGGTGGAATGGCATTACCTCGACGATTAATTCTATTATATTCCAACTTCCATAGGCAAGGTGTCATTCTTCGTGGCTTTGATGTAGTCTCTTCTTTCCCATTGAAAAGATGTTTTTCCATACTTCGATACTTATGATTCCTATGGAGGAAGTGTCTACACTCATCAAACACCTGCTTTCCTAAACTTTTTGAATGACGAGATTTCATCTTTGGACCACAAACTGGACATGCAAATTTTCCCTTTGTTTGAAGACCTACAAGATAATGATGTAATTGGATTATTAAATATGTTGATTTTTATAATTAGAATTATTGTGTGCAACTTGAATTCACTATAACATACCAAAAAAATGTGTTAGCCCTGGGGCATCATGTATTGTCCATGCAAGTATTGCCTGGAATTGAAATTGTCTTTGTCGTATTGGTCTAGACACGTCATACATAGTGACACCATTCCATAACTCCACCAACTCGTCGATAAGAGGCTCAATATATACATTCATATCTTTTACTTGATATTTACCTAATTGAATGAACAGTAACATTACATAGTTATTGTGACCATTTTACTGCAAGATTTGTAAGTACATTTAAATTAATAACTATCAAATGATAAGATACCTAGAACAATCATTGCCAACATAATGTGCTCCCTCTTTATTGACATCCACGGAGGAATGTTATTGTTGATAACAAAAACAGGCCACACCGAGTAAACAAATCTCATCTCTCCAAATGGATTGACACCGTCCGCTGCCAATGAAAGCTTGAGATTACGAGGTTCTTCTTTGAAGTGTTTCCACTTTTCCTCTATGTGCATAAATGTCGAACCATCCATAGGGATTCGAATAATGTCATCTCGACTTCTATTGTGTGCATGATAATCCATAAATTGAGCCAAGCTACTACACCTAAATAATTGTCGCATCCGTGGAATAATGGGGATGTAATGAAGAACCTTTTGAGGCACCTTTTTTGTTAGTCGATCTGTTTGATATCTACTCGTATGACATACAGGGCATTGTGTTGCAAATTCATGTTCTTTATAATATAATATGATCATTGGGACAAGCATGTATTGCTTCATACTCCATTCCAATATCTTTCATAACAGCAGTTAATTCTCGATATGAGCGAGGTAGAATATTTGATGATGGTAACAAAAAATCGCCTATCAATCTACAACAAAAAATATAAGTTGTTAATATAAACAATATTAGTGGTACATTATTTACCCTTTGTTAACTATAAAGACATATATGACATACCTTAACATACGTGACATTGTTATGTTGGATAAACCATTCATAACCTTCAAGTTCAACAACAACAATATAGCAGAGAGAAGAGTTGTTTGGGAGTCTTTGTATAGGAGCTCGTATGCCTTCTGAAGTAGAGGTACATCGAGGCTATCATCATCATCATGATCAGATACGCTTGTACTAGATGTGTCATGGATCAATGTATTTATACCATCCTCTTCAATTGTGTTTTCTGGTGCATGATCGTCATCTTCCATGGGATCATTATCTTCACCTTGGATATTTGCACCTCCATGTTCCTCCACTTTGAAAACCATATTCTTCGGATTATTGTGGTTCATATCATGTACTTCCTTAGGAAGATCAACCTATATAAAATTGATTAACATAAATAAACCATGATCATCAACTCATCATCAAGTGATTTCATATGTATATAAATTGTTAAAATGATATAATGAACGACTTACTAGTGGATGATAGTCATGCCCCCCTTCAATCTGACCATTCTCCCTACAATGTCTCTTAACTGTTTTGATTAGCAGTCTTCTACAGTTTAAGCCCTTACAAATATTGCAAGGACAATAACATTTTCCATCACCTTTTCTTTTCAAGTTAGACCACAATCTAGCGATTGTCTCCCTATTTTGTTCTTCACTTATATTATCTGACATGATCATTCTTTACAGGAAGCAAAAATCGGGATATGAAAACTTTGGTCTACTGCAACTTTCAAAAACTAAGCAAAACTGTCGAAAGTACACAAATCTTCTTAGACCTAGCTAAATACTTTAATATTTTAAAAATGCTTTCTTTGACTTTATTCCTAAGATTATTTGTAAAACTTTGACCAACTGCCTGAAGGTCTTATTTCAAGAGACCTTACAACATTAAGCCACTAAAAGCAATTTCAAAACATATAAGCTAAAAGTCTAGTTAAAATATACATTAAAATTAAAAAAAAACAATTTTCATACCCGAGCGCGCGGCTATAACTCGTGCAACGGCCTTCTTGCTTAGCTGTAGAAGCTCTCCATCAATCAAATTATACAAACTACAAGGCCTAACAAAAATTTCAAAACATATAAGCTACAGGTCTAGTTAAAATATACATTAGATTAGATTCAACAATAGCAAGCAATGTTATTCAGAATTAGATTCAACAAACCTTAGCAATGTAAATAGCCATCTCCTCTAAACTGGACTCCAAACACGAGGGGGCATTCACATACTCTTCCCCTAAAGGTATCCTGAAGAACAAAAGCCACTATTCTTGAGTTTGTGAATTGCACCTCGAGATGAATGAAGCTTAAAAGGAATGAAAATTGTTTTCATACATTTAAATCAGGATGTAATATTTATTCATAAGTATATACCTTGCAAGCACTTAAAATTGTTGTTATATGTGTTGCGGGAAAAGAAGAATTTTATACTTATGTGTATAGACGCACTTCCTATATGCGATCCAAAGCTCGAATGTTATCAAGTGTGTCCAATGATGGGGAGAGACCTCCGTGCAAGCAAAAGATCTACAATGAAACAAAAGAAAAGAAAATTTTCTTATAGTAAGAACAAGTTTGTTGTGCTTCACAGGGTACCAACAAAATAGTGTATAATATCTTTTTCTTTACCTGGCTTTCAATTCAGCATGAGAGCCTTTAATAGAAAAGTCAAGTTGATAACATATTTAACAAGAGCTGCAGGGCAGCATAGTTCCTGCGTAAGTCCAAGAAAATGTGTGAGGATTGACATAGATTTGCGTAAGTCCAAGAAGATGTGTGAGCATTGACATAGATTTTGTGAACATTTTCTATGTAATGAAGATTTTACTGCAAATGGAATGAACCTAGGGGTGGATTGGTAAACTGATTATTTGTATCAAATGGTGTAAAATTGAAACTAAAACCATTTCAATTGGCCATGCCACTCATGGACTGTTCCTCCATATGTTATAATAATTTCATCATATATCACAAATATGAAATAGAATATGTAGCACACTGAAATAAAGCATTAAAAGATAGTGTCTAAATGTAATTAAATATATGGAACTGGTTATAAGAATCTATACAAATCAATCAGAATGGGTTGAAATCAGTGCCCAACTTAAGAAGATCAACACTAATAATATGTCAAATATTTATTGTTAATTTTTGCTCATAGCTGTAGGGAAATTAGGTAAGCGAGCAACAAAAGAGCTAATAGTTTGTAAGAGTATACCATTTAAACTGTGTATGCTCATTTAACAAGAAAGCCCATAATTTGGCATGAAATACTCAAGACAATATATTTGATATGCATCTTACTTCAACATTTCATGTAAACGTGCATATCAATTCCAAGTGTCAAATGTCAGTTGTAAGTGCAACAATGCAAGTTTCCATCTATGTAACTTGTTTTTCTACTACAGTCAATGCTGATACATCCTACTTTAACATAAATAGATTCAAAAGGAAGCATTGTCAACTTAAGAAAAATAGTAAAAATATACAGATGGATAAATGATGCATTTGTTTGGTATATTGTTAACTAGTTGAGCAATAACAGAAGCTACGCTGACTGCTTGAAACTTTTTGTATGGCTTTTCTTGCCCCTGTGAAGAAGATGAAAAAATGCCATAGATAGTAATCAAAAGGAATTAAGCCTACTAACAACAGCATGATTTGCATTGATAGAAAAAACCACAAATCCATACATTTGAAGAATGACTTGAGTGATCTTTCAAACAATTTGAAAATGAGCTCTAAACAAATACTTTTAACCATATTTCCTTTTATTATGCTATATCTCCCTGCAAGAAAAATAAATAGATCTACAAGAAAAATATTACACATGCTCATCTGCATGCCAAACTAAACATGCAATTAAACAAGTGTTACACCATTTGTAGAAATGGGAAGCTCAGGAGCACCCTCTGCAAGAATGATAGGCCCAACACTTTGGTACTTGCTCCCTCATGCCAAAATGTGCCAGCAAGCACAGCAACCTTCTGCTCTCTAACATCTAGATGATAGATCATAGAGTGAGATCTAAAACATTGTGATTCAAAAAACATATACAATCTCTTCTAGAAACAACATCAAGTAAAATATTGGATAGCAGAAAAATTGTTATGTATAATAGAAAGTTGTTTTTAAATAAACTTAAGCACTTTTTAATTTACCAAAGTTTTGCTAAGCCCACATTTGCCAATTGTGTAAGGAACTTCATATGATGCTACGAGGAATGTGTTGATGAAGCCAAAAAATGTGATTTTTTGATTAATCACTAATTGCCAACGTTCATGATTATGTAATTCTGAAGGACATGTCTGAATTGTATCTACTCTGATTTACAATCAATTTTCATCCTATCACTGTGAAAAATGGTTGAGAAATGTCAGGATAGCAAAAAAGTGAAAGCCCGACTTGGAAGGGAGACATAGTGGTGCATGTGAGGCTGAGCCCAATAACGATGGAGTGAGAGGTTGTTCTTAAAATTGGTTGATACTCTACTAGTTTTGGAGGCCGGTAAGAGTATTAAAGTGAACTAGAGTAAGTAAACAAAAGAGAGACCTACAATTGATTTAAACTTATCTCTAACCTCCCAATTCTTCGAGAGCCTCTTATAATTCTTCTTCTACTCATGGTTGAAGAAGCTGGAAGGTAGCTTAATATTTTGCAGCCACAAAGACTATTTTTTCCATATTATCATCTGCAGGTTCATGCCTCCATCAATAGTCCAAAGATTTATCTCCAAGAACTCAAAAACAAATTTGAGACATGCAGGCTTTCGTAGGTTGTGGAGTTTGTTATGGCAAGTCCGATGACTTTCAATTTGTTCCATTCAATGTTGTTGATTGACCAGTCTCTAAGGATAATAGAGTCCTCATTGAATCTTGTTCATCCTACAAATTGAATTGATATGTAGTATGACATGTATTGTCCCTAATCCTCTGTATGAAAGTGAGATTACAGCCTTCAATGGCATTCTGTGCTTTCTCATAATGTCATGCCTTTGTTTCATTCTGCATGCCCCCTCAACCCTACTCTCTCCAACATCAAGTATCCCTGAAGCATGATCCCTACTCCCTCTATTAGCATGTATCCTTGAACCCCAATCCTTGCTATTTGAAACAAATTTGAGACATGGGGGAAGTATTCTTATTTCCTTCTTAGGATAATCAGAAACCTAGACCAAGTTAGGAAAGAGGCATTCCTATAGGCAAAAAGGGATTAATTATTTATGTTATTGTTAGGATTGAGGGGGTTATACAAGAAACAATACCCGGCCCTCATGCATGCATGCACACCCTGCAGGTTCATGCACCGTCGAATAGTAGGGCATCAAGGCGGCTGGCTTTTTTTCAGTATCTAACCAGCCAGCCAATAAAATCCATTTCCATCTCATAGATATCCATTTCCTCTTTAGACGCGGCTATTCAGGAATGGGCCAAGTTTCGGGGACTAAGCCATTCCAGGATATGGAACTGAGCGTTATGGTGGGGGTATGGACCAAATCAAAAAATCAAAAAATCATATTCCCGTTCACATCTAGCCCCAAAAATAATACTCAAACTAACTGTCCACTACAACACCTTGTACCATTGAAAGATTTCACAAAATCTATTCTATTTAAACATTATATTGACCAGATAATGAATCGAATAAGGTGAGATCAAAGAGGAGGATGTCTCAGAGAAAGAGATATTTTACCTCTTCACATCAAACCTGGAGTCCAATCAAGATTTTTTTCTTTCCTTCATCTTCAAGAGGAGGATGTCTCAGAGAATGAGATATTTTACCTTAGACCTGAAGTCCAATGAATATTTGTTTGTTTCCTTCGTCTTGCATACAATTCATGTAGTCTTTGGATTCAAAATTTACTCCAAATAATTGCAGTGCTTTGTGCTCGATCGAGGGCAGATTCGCTGATTCGTTGTGCTCGGAGGTATTTTTTCGCTCTGTTGGGAGATCTGATTCATTGGGCGCAAACAATGTGAGCAACACGCCCTTTTTTTTTGTCTTATATCCCGACAACGTCGCAATTGCGACATTACCGTCGCAATTGTGACGTCATCGGGATATAAAACAAAAAAAAAGCCAAATACACATTGACATCACAAAACACTGCCTAATATATTAGTGATTATTCTTTATAAGACTTAATGGCAGTGGTTGTAGAGTAACTTCAGTTAGAGGACATGTCAATTATGCCTGATCTATAAAGGCAATTTTTGTAGATTTTGTTCAAGTTGACTCTTCTCTGACTTCTCCGTTATTGCTCTGTAATTTCATTGTAAATTCCCTTTGCCTCTAAACTATATGACATTCTGCCTTATCTCTTTCAGCCATTAATGTGAAAGTGCAAGAACTATTTGCCTCTCATTGGTGTTTTGTAGAGATTTGTGATCTACATGACTGTATCTCTTTTGGCCTATGAATGATATATAAGTGAATCTTCTCTTCCTTGTGTCATTCATCTGGGTTGCATGTGTTTGCTAGGTTAAAACAAGTCTGAATGTGTATATCTTTTGGTGTCATGATGGTTCAATAGTGCATATATGGGTAGGGATTGGTTGAACACTCTATTTTGGTGCATCACCCCCTTAGGTTAGAATAGGTAGATTTTCTTTTCATGCATTTCTTCTCCCTTTTTCTCTCCAAGAGTAGTTAGGTGCACCCTGATAGTAAAGGAAGTCAGCCTTCTCTAGAGACTCAACCTCACAGTTCAAGTCCCATAACTTGGAGGTTGTTTCCATGTTTCACAAGGTTTTCCTTAGGTAAAAACTTTGGAAAAGGGTGCAAACCTCTATGACAATAGTTTTTGGCACGCTCGGTGGGACTCTATTTAAAAAATTTCAAGTCTACTGGTGTTAAAAGGAAGATCTCAAGATTAATGTCGAGGAGATAGTATTGGCTTCGGTGTTCAAGACTTCAAGAGGCTCATTCTTCAAGTAATTGGTGACTCTGAGCTTCAAATACATCTGGTTCTAGACCAAAGTTGTAGTAATTCATGCCCAAAGCTGAAACAAGGGCATCTTCTAGAGGTAAATTTCAGTACCAAGAGCTTTCATTTTCAAATCCTAGAAAAAGGAAGACTAGAGCATCTTTATCACCAGTTAGGAGTGCAACAATAAAAAATACACTTGCAAGATCTATTTCTACTCCTCCTAATATTAGATCTCAGCCTAGATTGCCATCAACACATATAAATAGATCACTTGTCTATATGGCACAGCTTAGAGCTTATACTTTTGCCACCTCTAATGGTGGGAGTCCTCTTTTATTGGCTCAAAGACATGACATATCAATAGCTGCACTCAAGAGTATACCATAATTTACTGATGAAACTTCTATCTCTCCCTTAGAACACATTCAAGAGATTGCAAATGTCTATAATATCCATGGTATTATAGTGGATGATGTTGCAGTTAGGCTTCTAGCCTCATCCTTGAAAGGAAAAGCACTACAATGGTATAGAGGTTTGGCTCATGGTTCTATGACAGATTGGGATGGATTAGGAGCAGGACTATGTAAACACTTCAAGGACAAAAGTGACCATTTGTCACTTTTAGAACAAGTAACTACTATAAAAAGAGCCCCCCATGAATGTATGACTGATTTCAACTATAGATTTCAAAAGACATGGGATAGAATACCTAATTCAGTAAAACCTACCCCTGGTAATGCCTTCTTGCATTACCTCAGAGCTCTTAACAGTGACATTGCCACTACCATCCAAACTATGGGAGGAGATACCTTGCCTAATGCTTATGATATAGCGATAAAGTCAAAAAACATCCTAATACAGGGAGGCAAGCTAGCCCCAAGGCCTCTCATGCCTTTCTTTCCTGATGTTCCAAACCACCAACCAACAATGGCTCCTCTTCCCACAACTTCTACATCACAATCCCTTGCTCTAGTCCCTCAAGCTTCCACATCTTCAAATGGAATAGATGAAATCAAGGAGATGATGCAATCTATGATGTTGAACATAGATAAAAGATTGCAAGGTCAAGAGAAGAAGCTAGAGGATAGCTTCTCTGTGATGCAGAAAATGAGCAATAAGGTGGTGACTTTGGAGAGATAGCAAGCTCAAGGTAGTAAAGCTCATCAATTGCAGCATCAAACTATGAATAGTGGTAGGCCTCCAAATCAAAATTATGGGAACAATTATTTCCATCAGAATAGGCAGAATAGCCATGCTTCAACCTCAAATGTAAATCAAAGTAGGGCCATAATTCTTCAAAACAACATGGCCCAAGATCAGGATTTTTGTCCCTCCTGTAACTACTCCTATGCTCGTTGCATGTGTTAGAAGGTTGAATCTTATTTGGCTTTGACCATCCAAGAGCCTGTAGCAGGAAAATCATACAAGGAGGACCAATTTAAGGAGGCCTCATATACGCAAGGACAGGGTGATTGCTCCTTCATGAATCATTAGGGAGAGGAACATTGTAATGTAAACCAGGATTCCATTGCTCACAACACTAGGAGCAAAAGAAGAGCTATTGAAGATGCTACCCCTCCTCCTCCCAATCAGGCCTCAACTTAAAATGCAATACCTCATGATCAATCAAAAAATGATCAATCAAACACCTTTCAGCAGCAGAGGCAAGATAATGGCAGAACGAATGTAAATGATCCTCGGGTTGTTCCATCTCAACCTCCTACAAATGCAGCTCCTAAGGCTTCTACCAAAGCACCTACTATGCCATTCAGTGTGGTAGAACAAATGAAGAAGAAAAATGTGAATATTTCCATGTGGGATGCTATTGCTACTATACCCATGCAAAAGAGGTTGCTACAACAAGAATTGGAAAGTATTGAACCAAAGGATCAACCACCTAGCATGGAAAGTGCCACTAGCCTAGTACAACCATCAAGAGAGGAAGAAAAAAATAAAAAGGTTAAACCCCCTCCATTTTATGTTTCTCTAATTATAGGGGATAAACTAGTCCACAATTGCATGATTGATTCAGGGGCTAGTAGTTCAGTGATGCCTAGGTGTATTGCTGATACTTTGGGAATGAAATATGAGCCCATTGTTAGGGATGTGTTACAATTGGATGGTAGTACTGTCAAGACTATAGGGATCCTTAGAAATGTAGAAATGGCCCTACATGCATGCCCTGGTTGTATTGTAACTCAAGATATATATCCATTGCTAAAGTCAAGCCACATTTTACCATTTTCCTATCAAGAGACTTCACTGTCCAAATAGGTGGTTACATATCTTTTGATTGGTCATACATGTTTTTTAGAACAAGATATGGAACCAAAGCTTCAATTAGAGTAGAGCCTCTAGCCCTCCATCATATTGAGCCCTACACCCCTAATCTCATCAACATGAACTGCATTATCCTAGAAATGGATGAGAATGACATAATGAATGAGCCTACCACTTCCCTAGCAGAGATACCTGATTTTCTCTTAAATGAATGGGCTAATGCATATCAATTTGATCCAATGCCAGAAACCCTTGAAATAGGTCTCAGTACATATTGTATATTAGAGAAAGGTGCTCTAGTTCCCAATCTTGTAGAGACTAAAGAAGATATAAGTGGGGGATGGAGCATGTACTTTGATGGTTCAAGGAATAAGAATGGATTAGGGGTTGTCGTGATGTTGATTTCTCTTGCACAAGTAAGATACTACTTCTCCTTTAGGCTCCAATTCAGTTGTACTAATAATGTGGCTGAGTATGAATCTTTGATTCAGGGTCTCCTACTTGCTCAGAAAAGAGGAATTCAAGCTTTAAGTGTATATGGAGATAGTGAGTTGGTGGTTAACCAAGTGAGAAATCAGAATATCACCAAGAACGGTTTGTTCAAGTCTTATAAACATAGGGTATGGGATCTGCTTGAAGGTTTCAATGCATTTAATATTCAAAGCATCCCAAGAAGAGAAAATAGACATGCTGATAGACTTACAACAATAGGTGCATCTTATGATGTGCCAGGGGATCTTGAGGAAAAGAAGAAGCAACAAATCAGGATGGTAGTAAGGCCTGCCATCCCTAACAACAACGTCCATTGGCAAGTGTTTGAATTTGATGAAAAAATTATAAACTTCTTGCAGAATGAAGCAAAATTTTTAGACAGAAACCAATCAAGACTACAGGATCAGTATGGTGATCAAATCATTAACCTAAGTTCCAATAGATTTCCTAAGGGCCTCATTACCTTAGAGAGTGTTTTCAATCTCAATGACCAAGCAAGAGGTAGAGTCATGAACTTAGCTACTAACCAAGATGATCACACTCCAGTCATGATTGTTGATGGAAAATCCTTAAACATGGGGAAGGTATGTTTTGAGACGAAGTAGAAAAGTTTTATTCATCTATGTCAAGAATTTAATGATATATTTTCCTGGACATATGATGATTTAAAGGGTTTTGACCCAAGGTTGTTTCAGCATACCATAGATTTAATTGATAATGTCAAACCAGTAAGACAAAAATAGAGGCCAGTGAATCCCAAGATTAAGCCCTTAATGAGAAAAGAGCTATCCAAATTGATTGAGGCCAATATAATTTTCCCCATCAAGCACTCATCATGGGTAGCAAACCTCGTCCTTGTTAGGAAGAAAAATGGAGAAATTAGACTGTGTGTGGACTTTAGGGACCTTAACCAAGCTTCCCTTAAAGATCACCATCCTCTCCCTTCCATGGAGCAAATTTTGTCCAAAGTCAGTGGTTCAAAGAGGTTTTCATTTCTTGATGGATTTTTTGGCTACAATCAAGTACTAGTCAAACAATCTGATAGGTACAAGACTGCATTTACCACCAAATGGGTTACCTACACTTATTGTAAAATGCCATTTGGGCTAACCAATGTAGGTGCTACATTTCATAAGGCAATGGAGATGACCTTCAAAAAAATGATTGAAAAGTTTGTATTAGTTTACCTTGATGATATCACAGTGTATTCAAAGAATGTGGAAGATCATTTTGATCATTTAAGACATGTATTCTTAAGGTGTAGAGAGTTTGGGGTATCTCTTAACCCAAGCAAGTGTGTCTTTTCCGCCAATCAAGGAAAATTATTAGGACAAATTATATCTAAATATGGTTTAACCATTGATCCAGAAAGAACAAAAGCAATACTTTCTCTTCCCCTTCCTAAACATAAGAAAGGGCTGCAAAGTTTCCTTGGTAGGATAAATTTTGTGAGAAGATTTATCCCTAATCTTGCTACCATGGTAAAACCCCTTACAGCTATGCTCAAGAAAAGTATGGTCTTTGCATGGAGCAAGGAAGGGAAAGAAGGTTTTGAAGAGATCAAGGTAGCCATAGCTTGAGCCCCTACTCTCATGAATCCAAACTTTGAAAAGGATTTCATCCTTTATACCCTAGGTGGTGAGTCAAGTATTTTTGTTGTCCTGACTCAAACAAATGACAAAGATGAAGAGCATCCCATAGCCTTCTTTAGTGAAGGGCTTAAAGAGTATGAGGACAAATACAGCTATGTAGAGAAGCAAACCCTTGCAGTCATTAGAGTTTTAAAGAAATTATACACCTCATGTCTCATAATAAAGTGCATTTGTTAGTACCCCATGCCAGTGTGAAGGATTTCCTTTTAAGCAAAGATATTAGTGAGAAAAGAGCTGGCTGGATTACTAAAGTAATGGAATATGATGTTTACATCCAAATCACCAAGCTAGTAAGAGGGAAAGGGTTATGTAAATAAATGCTATCATCTTAGGAATTTGATGAGGAAGTTGCCATGATACTAATAGAGCAACAAGAAGAGAGAGATGACCCAAGGAGCTGGATGGATGATATGATGAATTTCTTATTAGGCAATGGATATCCTCAAGGATTAGATAGAACTAAAAGGAGACAGTATAGATTACAGTCAATTCCTTTTGTCATAGTTGATTTTTTCAGGAAAGATTTTAATGGAGCCCTATTAAGGTGCATTGGCAAGGACCAGGCTGAAAGAAGGATCAGAGAACTTCATGATGGCCCTGATGGTGGTAACTTCTCAGCAAGGGCAATTGCAATGAAGATCATGAGAGCTAGTTACTACTGGCCTAAGAGGTCAATAGGAAATTCACCATTTATGGTGGTATATGGTAGAGAAGCAAGGCTTTCAATTTGATTAGAATTCCCATCCCTAGAACTAGCTCATCAGCTAGAGCTAATTGAAGATGATACCATGACATTAAGAATGGAAGAGCTGATGGAGTTGGAAGAGAAAAGAAGTTAGGCCATGCAAACCCTAGAAACACATCAGTAGCGGGTGAAAAGGAGCTTTGACAAGAAGGCTAGGGTCAGAACCTTCAGAGAGGGTGATTTAGTTTTGAAATGGGATGCAGATAGGGAAAAAATAGGGAGACACTCAAAATTTGATGCAATGTGGAGTGGTCCCTATCTGATTATTAGTTGCAAGCAGGCCAATGCATTTCAGTTAAGCAAGCCTGATGGTGAAATTTTTCCTATCCTAATCAATGGGATCTATCTCAAACCATGTTTCTGATAAGGCTTGAGGTTTCATGTACATATGTAGCGTAGTTTTCTTTCTATTGTTTTCCAACTTTCCAAGAAGTGCATGAGCACAAGTTTCTTCTTGTGAGATAGCTAGTTTTATGAGTTTTGAAGGTTGTAGAGTTACAGAGATAGAGTTTTTCAGTGTTTTCTTCCTCAGAGGTAGGGTTAGGGTTTTGTAGTGCATTGATCCAAATCTTTTGCGACTCTATAGCCCAATGGATACATAAGGACACTGGTCACATGCATAGCTGGCTTGCATCCCCTTTGAGTTGCCAGAAATGTAACTCATTTTTGTCCTCCACCAAAAATTTTAAGTTTAAATGCAGGACTACCCCAATGGCTACTTCCCATCTTCTATGTTATTTTAATGCCCCCGAGAAATACAAAAAAAAAAATGAACGATTAAATATTATTGTATTTCCTTATTTTCTAAGTTTGTTTCCGCTAGCCCGCATTCTTTCCACACCGTTGGATCTTGCTAAGATCTATGTTTTTTGCTATCTCGCTATGGCAAGTTGCACGGGGTTACTCACGACAACATAGTGACATGGGACCCAGTTGAAAGCAATCAATATGTTGATGGCAGTTTATCTTATTCTTTCTTCGATGCTGAGTTTTGATAAGTCCTCAGCACTCACTATCTCACTATCAAAAAAATTAGGCATCTTGTCGTTAGTGACATAGCGAGGCATCATGAAGTGAACATGGTGGGGCCATAGGCAATGTGGAAGGATGACTGTGATTCAAATAGGGTTTTGTTCCACTAGTTGTGTAGATTTTTTGATGTCATCAGTATCTCAGACCCATGCCCCTTCCGTAAACACATGAGGATTTTTGATCATTAGATCAGTCCTGATCTACGATTTTCACTATCTCGCTATGGGGAGTCGCTCGAAGGTTATGCATAGCGAGATAGCAACTCAGCAACATGTGTTCTTGTGGGGCTAGGCTTGTTCCATAAGTTGCTGAGTGATGCCAAGGTGGGCCATATTCCTATTGGTCGGTGCAATGACAAATTGGGTGTACCTTTAGGGCGGTCAGATGGTGGCAAATCGACATTTATTGTTATGTTGCTATGAGGAAATGATCAACCTTTAACTATAGCGACATAGTGAATATGGGACCCACCACTTCTTCAAGGTACTTTATGCAGTTTCTCATCTTTGATTTGGTCTCAGATCAACGGCCGTCGCTATCTCACCATGAAGAGTTGCTCAGAGGATATGTATAGTGAGATAGCAACTTAGTGCCATGTGTTCTCAAAATTCTATGGGGTCCAGTTCAAAAATCCAACAATGAAGGAAAGGATCAAAGAAAAATTAATGGCCATCGCTATCTTGCTATGGAAAGGAGCTTAAAATTTATGTATAGCAAGATAGCGATTCAACAACACGTGTCCCGACAGGCCCAGGCAAGGTATTAATAGAAAGGTTGGTAGTAAAGGTCACAGTTTCTTGAGGCAGTCACAGTTAGGTTGGGAGGTGGCGCAGTTGGTAAAGAAGATATAGTCAAATGCATGAAGACTCCATGGGGTGGAAAAACAGAATAAAATCATTGGTCCATGTGGCTCATCCCGGTGCCAAAATCCAGTTGGCTATTTGACCTTGCTGATTCATGAGCGAGAAACAGAGGATATCGAGTTTACTCGCACGATCCGATCTTCATGATTGATTCAACCACTTCTGAGTGAATGTTGTGCTTGGTAAATGAATGAGAACACTCAACCACCTCTGATCCTATCCATCTACCTGGTCAGAACTATTTAATGGCATCATTTTTGTCTTTTCAAGACCCTGTTCCATCAAAGATCAAATTTCTTAAGTCTGTGCCAAGGTTGGATTTGCCCTAGATCTGCATGATTATTCTCTATAAGACTTCATGGTAGTGGTTGTAAAGTAACTTCAGTTAGAGGACATCTCAATTATGCCTGAGCTATAAAGGCAATTTTTGTAGATTTTATTCAAGTCGACTCTTCTCTAACTTCTCTGTTATTGCTCTACAATTTCACTGTAAATTTCCTTTGCCTCTGAACTGTATGACATTCTGCCTTATCTCTTTCAACCATTAATGTGAAACTGCAAGAACTATTTGCCTCTCATTGGTGTTTTGTAGAGATCTGTGATCTACATGACTGTATCTCTTTTGGCCTATGAATGATATATAAGTGAATCTTCTCTTCCTTGTGTCATTCATCTGAATTTTTTGATCTGCATGTAGTTTCTAGGTTAAAACAAGTCTGAATGTGTATATCCTTTGGTGTCATGATAGTTCAATAGTGCATATATGGGTAGGGATTGGTTGAACACTCTATTTTGGTGCATCACCCCCTTAGGTTAGAATAGGTAGATTTTCTTTTCATGCATTTCTTCTCCCTTTTCTTCTCCAAGAGTAGTTAGGTGCACCCTGATAGTAAAGGAAGCTGACCTTCTTCGGAGACACAACCTCACAATTCAAGTCCCACAGCTTGGAGGTTGTTTCCATGTTTCACAAGGTGGTCCTTAGGTAAAAACTTTGGACAAGGGTGCAAACCTTTGTGACAACAATAAACATATAATTTATTTCAAATTCATATTATTTCAATCCTTTCAACTATAATTTATTTTGAATGTATGTCCAATTTCTCTCAAAAACCAACATGTACTATTTAAGGTGTAGATTTTAGCTCGTTCGTCAAATTTTGCAAAAAGTTAGGTTTTCAGAAACTAGACTCCATTCTACACACTTTGAAAAAAGAAGTTTTTATTTTAGATTAGTTTTCAATAATTTCTAAAGGGAGCACATAGATATTTCACATTTTTGAAATGTGTCCACTTACAAAATTCATAATTTTGGGGATAAACTACATGGTGTTAGGTAACTTTTGACTAGAGTGATTAAAGAATTTCAAAATAAAAGTTTAAAATTTTAGGGGGGCCACACTTTGCACTATGTTATGTTTTTTCTAAAAAAATAGTACCTCTTTCTGTGGCCCCCTTTTTTGACCTAAAACTAAACCATCTTGAAAAAAAATTAGTAGTTAGAAATTAGATTCAAATGACTACTACTTTTGTTTTTGTCATATTTTAAAATTTTGAACATCACTATCTTCAGACTCTTGTCGAAGTTTAGAAATTGCTGATTTTAGGAAAAAAGTGTCCACTTATACCCCCCTTTTGGCACCACAACTTGGTGCACTTAACCACAACAAATATAGAATCATACCCCTTCATTGTTTTAGGAAATCCAAGGACAAAATCCATACTAATGTCACTCCAAGTTTCTCAGGAATAGTAATAGGTGTATATGAACCAGTATTTTGACTTACTCCTTTTGAAACTTGACAAGCCCACAACTCCTTACAAAGTTTTCAACATCCTTATACATTTTTGGCTAATAATACTTATCCTTTAGCAAACTCAATGTCTAATCAATTCCAAAATGTCCATCAAATTCACCACTATGCTTTTCCTTAATCAAATCAACTCTCATGGAACTTCTAGGGATACAAAACTGAATACCTTTGAACAACATACCTTCTTGAATGAAATATTTATCATAATTACTATTTGATTTGTTAGATTTGGTGCTCTACACTCTCTCTACACCTCAAAAAACTCAGGATCAATATCATACAATTCTTTCATGTCATCAAAACTAAGAAGTTCAACCTTCATCTTATTCAATAAAGAATGTCTTCTGTTCAATGCATCAACAACTCTGTTAGTAACTTCATTCTTATGCTTAATCGCAAATGTAAAACTCTACAAATACTCAACCCATTTCATATGTCTCTGATTCAATTTATGTTGACTTTCGAAGTGCTATAAAGCTTTATGATCAATATACAACACAAACTTCATATGAATCAAATAATGTCTCCACTTCTTCAAGGCTTGAAAAATAGCATAAAATTCTTGATCATACATAGAATACTTCCTTTTAGAATCATTCAACTTTTCACTAAAGAAAGCAATTGGTCTACCTTCTTGACTTAATACAACTCCTATTGCACTCCCACTTGCATCACATTCAACTTGAAATACCTTATTGAAATCAGGCAAAGCCAATATAGGAAACTCAACAACCTTTTGTTTCAAAGGCTCAAAACTCTTATCAGCTCCGTGTGTCCACTTATATTCATTTTTATCTCCTCTCATTGTCTTAGTCATAACATTACAAATAGAACTAAAATTTCTTATGAACTTCATGTAAAAACTAGCCAAACCATTAAATGATCTTACCTCACCCACATTCTTAGGTTGAGGCCATTCCACAATTGATTTTACCTTCCCAAGATCCATCTTCAAACCATTAGTTGAAATCAAAAATCCCAAATACATAATCTCTTCTTGCATAAAAGAACACTTCTTCAGATTAATCATCAACTTCTCCTCTTTCAATCTCTTCAATACTTTTCTAACATGTTCAAGATGTTCTTCTTTATTCTTATTGAACATCGAAATGTCATCCAGATAAACAATAAAAAACTTACCAAAAAATCTTTTCAGAACTTCATTCATCAACCTCATGAAGTACTAGGTGTATTAGTCAAACCAAAAGGCATAACCAACCATTCATACAACCATCTTTTGTCTTAAAAGTAGTCTTCCACTCATCACCTTCTAAAATTCTGATCTAATGATAGCCACTCTTCAAATAAATCTTCGTAAAATACTTTTCTCCACTCAAACAATCTATTATATCATCCATTCTTGGCATAGGAAACCTATATTTCACTATGATATTTTTAATAGCTTTGAAATCGATACACATTCTCCATTATCCATTCTTTGTAGGTGCTAATATGGTAGGTACAACACATGGGCTCAAACTTTATCTGATTAAACTTTTTTGTAACAACTCATCCACTTATCTATTAAGTTCTTCATTCTCTATATGTGTTGATATATATGGTGCTTTATTTGACAAACTAGCTCTAGGAATCAAAACCATACAATGACTTATACTCGTTACCAGTGGTAAACCATCAGGTATATCCTCTACAACAATATCTTTATACTCATTCAACAAACTTCCAATTTCTTCTGGCACTCGATCAATACTACCAACTGTCACTCAGTCACCACTAACTAGCACTCGGTTGCTATTGGAACAAATTAGTCCCCTCAAAATTATAAAAAATAGACTTGATTCTTCATCTCCTTTTCAATTTTTTTCCCTTTAACCATGCAAATTTTTACAATAGTACAATTAAGCTCATCCAAAATTTCAACCAAAGGTAACAATATTTGCCTTTTTCTATTTACCCAAGGAGTATATTGATTCAAACTTCCATCATGTATAGCATATCTATCATATTGCCAAGGTCTACCCAAAAAAATATGGCAACAATCCATAGGCATAATATCACACAAAACTTCATCAAAATAATGTCCAATCTTGAACTTTACAATAAATTTCTCACTTACCAATATCTTATGCTCATCCTTGATCCATGAAACATAATAGGGTTTAGGATGCTTTAGCCTCTACAACTACAACTTTGTAACCAACTCTTCTGATGCCAAATTTGTAAAACTTCCACTATCAATGATTACCTTGCAACATTTTCCAACCACCTTACATCTAGTTTTGAAAAGACTTCTCCTCAAGATAGGTTTCTCATCACTTCCAAAATTACATAGAGTTCTTCTCACCATCAGATTTTCTCCAGCCTCAGGTCTAGTTGGTGAACCCTTAGTGTCTCCTTGAATCACAACATTTCTATTATCTTGCCCACTTTCATAAGATCTACATTGAAAGGATCTATGCCCTTCTTTACCACATTTGAAACAATTACCATGAAAACTACCTCTAGAATAAGGATTACCTCTTCCTTTGTAAGAACTAGTACCTCCTTAGTAGGAATTACCTCCTGTCCATTCAGAATTATTTTCATCATCATTTTTCCTTTCCAATTTCCCTTTATCTTGTACAAAACTATCAAATCTGTCATCTTCTCCATAAGATCTACCTCTGCCTTTCTGGAATCTACCACCTCTACCTCTTTATCTTTGTTCATGCTTCTTTATCAAGATCTCCTCAACTTTCAAGGCATATTGGTATGCTTCTTCCACACTTGCCAATTTTACAAAACTTATTTCATCTTGAATTTTGCATCTCAATCAATTTATGTATCTTGAAATTTTCTCAACATCACCATCCACATGTCCATATCTAATGTCCAATCTATAGAGTTCCTCAATATATTCCTTCACAGTCATTTCTCTTTATCTTAAATTTTGCATCTTTCTCAACAAGATAACTTGGTAATCAACAGGAAGGAATTTGTTCTTTACCTTGTTCACCATTTTCAGCCAAATTATGATCTTTTCCTTTCCTCTCCTTTGTCTATCAGTTTGCAAATGCTCCCACCATAGTGAGGCATGTCCTTTCAACCTAGTAATTGCAATCTTCACGTTCCTATTATCAAGAGTGTTTCCATAGTAAAAGAACTTTTTCATTTTAGAGATCCAATCCAACACAACATTGGCATCCAATTTTCCATGACAAGGAACAATTTCTATAGAAGGTTTTGAATTTTCCCTAGACTATACTCTCAACAACCTTGTTTCATCTTGATCTTCTTTAGGTTTTGGATGAAGGTTTGGTGCTACTGCTTCATCATTACTTACATCATCAAGATGTCCTCCTCTCCTCTAGGCTATCTCTACAACATCTAATATGATTTCAATTTTTCTCAATGTATCCAATATTGCATTATCAATATTTTTTCTAGCTCAAACCATCTTTACAAATTAGGTTATTGCAAAATTGTAACCCTTTGCAAGTTGTAGATCAAATCCTCAGATCTACTACCCCATAACCAAATTTACTTAGGGTTTTACACAATCCAATCTCCATAAGGATGAACCTTGAGCTCTGATACCACCTAACATAGGAAGGTACAAAGAACAAGGGCCAAAGGCACACCCAGTTATTCAAACCACTTGCACAGAGTCAACATAATAGAAATAACAACAAATACAAAACAACTTGAAAGATGGATGAAGAAAATGCCTTCATTCATATATACATCCAAAGATCTATTACATGCCCAACTATAAGGCTTTCTGGGTTATGACCACATATATCAATTCAATTACAATCCTCAATGATCAAACTTTGCATTTTGTTTCTTCATTTTCTCTAAGTTACTCCTTAAAACTCTAACCAATGCCTCTTAAAAGAATGCATAGCCACAAGTTAGCCTATTACAAATACAACTAAATAATGTCTCATATTAAATGCTAGGCTAAGCCACAAGTTGGTTCACAATAGATATCTAACACTAAATTAAATGCAAAGATTGGCCTCAATAGAAAACTACACACAGATAACTCGGTAAAGAAAGACTCCATGAAATACATACACTTGGCATCCAAATGAACTCAACAACCACACGAACTGAACATTCAAACAAACTTGGAAACTACATGAACTATGCATCTAAAGGATGTCTCAACAACCAAAGAACACTCAACAACCAAAGACACTCAACAACAACTATGAATTTGACATCAACTAGGAAGCTTGACATCCACTATATGCTTAGTAACAACTAAGAACTTGACAATGCAAGATATTGGAACTTGGAAAAAATAAGAAAACTAAAAAAAAGCAGGGTAGTAGTGCAACCTAGGATGCTCTTGCATCAAAAATTGTTGGAAATCAAGAGAAAAATTAAAGGGGAAGAGGTCTTAATCCAGAGGACCAAGAGATTGTTGGTACTATGGGAAACTAGGGTATAAGAAGAAATATTGCTGGACTCGAAAGAACAATGGAGAAGACAAAAAAGAAAGAAACAAGGGTGCAAATATGGTAAGTAATAAATCTGAAGAGGATGCTTTTCTTCTTTCTTTAGAAAGTGTTGATGATTCATGGGTTTTAGATTCAAGGGCTTCATTTCATGGTACTCCCCATAGAGTTTATTTCCTAGATTATGTCCAAGGGGATTTTAGGCTTCTTTATTTGGGGGATAATGAACTCTGTCAGATTGTAAGAAAGGGAAAAATTAAGATTAAGTTTCAAAATGAGAATCATTGGCTACTACAAGAGGTAAGACATACTCTAAGACTGAGTAAGAATTTAATTTCAACATGGTAACTGGGTGATGAGAGTTGCATAGTTACTTTTAATGAAAAAATTTGGAAGGTTTCAAAAGGTTCCCTTGTAGTAAAAAAAGGTGTGAAAGTAGGACATTATATCTTTGTACAGGTCATACTATTCATTCTACTTTAATTGTTTTAGAGAAAAAAGAGTGTTCAGGCACAGTTTTAGCAATTGAGCAGGGAGAACAAATAGTTTCTATAGATTTTGATACAATGCCATGGCACAATAGACTTAGGTACATGAGTGAGAAAGGTCTGAAATGTTTCAATATGGATTCATGTGAAAGTTGTGGGTATGGAAAATAAATAATAGTGAGTTTTGTGAAGAGTGGAAATGAAAAGAAAAATGAGAAATTAGAGCTTGTACATACAGATGCATGGAGGTCAACTTAGGTATCTTCCCTTAGTGGCTCTTATTATTGTGTTACATTCATTGATGATGAAACTATAAAATATGGGTTTATTTCCTTGGATATAAATCTAATGTATTTCAAACTTTTAAGAAATGAAAATGCTTGTTTGAAAATGAGATTGGTAAAAGGTTAAAATGTCTTAGATCTGATAATGGTGGCAATAATCGCAGTAATAAATTTGAAGATTATTTCTCCACTAATGGTATTCATAGACAAAAAACTATGCCAAGGACTCCACAAGAAAATGGAGTGGCTAAATGTATGAACAATAAAATAATGGAGAGTGCAAGGAGCATGGGGTTGTATGTTAGGCTACCCTTAAACATGTGGGAAGAGATTGTCAATACTGTAGCATTTTTTATTAATAGAGGTCCCTCTACTCCTTTGGGTTATGGTATCCCAGAGGAAGCATGGACTAGTAAGAAGCTAAGTTATTCTTTTCTCAAAATCTTTGGTTGTGAAGCTTTTGCACATATAGATTTTGAAAATAGAACCAAGATGGAAGCTAAGTCAAAGAAATGTGTATTTGTTGGATATGACATTTATGAATTTGAGATTTTTAAAATCATAAATTTGTAAGAAATAAGAATTTCATATTCAATGAGAAATTGTTGTATACAAATCTGGTACAACAACATGTGAAGAAACAAAATGATTATGTAGTGTTGGATGATACTCAAAAGGGTGATATTTTAACAATCCCTTATGGTCTGCTAAAACTGCAACAATGAATACCACACACCCTAGTGAATGTTGGATGGTCAACAAGGCTAAGTAGACCTCTAGATAGACTTTATCCCTCTTTGTATTCTATTTTATTAACATATGCTAGTGAACCTGAATGTTATGATGAAGTAGTGTAGATGGATACAAAGATTTAGTGGGAGTCAGTAATGATAGAAGAAATGGACTCCTTGCTAAAAAATAAGACTTGAGATTTGTGTAAGTTACATGCAGGTAAAAGGGCTTTACAAAATGAATGGATTTAAAGGTTGAAAGAAGAGGATGGAGGTAATAAAATATTTAAAGCCAAGTTAGTTGTAAAAGAATTTGCATAGAAAAAAGGCATTGATTTTGATGAAATATTTTCTCCTATTGTTAAAATGACTTCTATTCGCATTTTTTTAAGTATTGTGTAGATGGATATAAAGATTCAATGGAAGTCAGTAATGATAGAAGAAATGGACTCCTTGCTAAAAAATAAGACTTGCCATTTGTGTAAGTTGCATGCAAGTAAAAGATCTTTACAAAATAAATGGGTTTATAGGTTGAAAGAAGAGGATGGAGGTAATAAAATATTTAAAGCCAAGTTTGTTGTAAAAGGATTTACATAGAAAAAAAGGCATTGATTTTGATGAAATATTTTCTTCAGTTGTTAAGATGACCTCTATTCACATTGTTTTAAGTATTGTGGATATTGAAGATTTACATTTGGAGCAGCTTGATGTTAAAACAACCTTTCTTCATGGTGATTTGGATGAAGAGATATATATGATACAATCATAAGGATTTCAGGTCAAAGGTAAGTTGCATTTAGTGTGCATATTGAAGAAAAGTTTGTATGATTTGAAGCAAGCACCTCAACAATGGTATCTTAAATTTGATAGTTTTATGCATAAGCATAAGTACACTTGACGTCATTAATAACATTGTGTTTATTTTAAGAGGTTAGATGATGATAGCTATATTATTTTATGTTTATATATTGATGATATGCTTGTAGTTAAGTGTAACATGGATCACATTAAGAGGGTGAAACAATAGTTAGCACATTCATTTTCTATGAAGGATTTGGGGGCATAAAAAAATCCTTGGTATGAAGATTTGCAAAGACAAGAAAAATAGAAAATTGACTTTATCTTAGAATGATTATATTGAGAGGGTGTTGCAAAATTTCTCTATGGAGAATGCTAAAGTTGTCAGTACACCTTTACCTAGTCATTTAAAATTGACTAAGGAGATGTGTCCAAAGATACATGAAGAGGATGACAAGATTTCCAAGGTACCCTATTTAGTTGTAGGAAGTTTGATGTATTCCATGGTATGTACTAGACCAAATATTGTACACGCAGTGGGAGTTGTTAGAAGGTAGATGAGTCATCTTGGAACTGAGCATTGGAATGCAGTCAGATGGATTCTTAAATATTTGAGAGGAATATCTAGTAAATGTTTACATTTTGGGGGCTCTACCACCGATTCAAAAGGCTATGTTGACTCAGATTTGGCAAGGAATCTTGATATTAGTTAGAGTACTACAAGTTATGTATTTACTATTGTTGGGGCAGTAGTGAGCTAAGTTTCTTAGTTACAGAAGGTGAATTCTTTATCCACTATAGAGGTAGAGTATGTTGCTTCTATAGAGGCAACTAAGGAGATGATATGGTTTTAGTTCTTCTTGGAAGACTTGGGGAAACCATAGAGGGATAATTAATTCTTTTCAAATAGAGGGGAAACCATAGAGGGATAGTCAAATAGTCATTCATTTTGTCAAGAATTATTCTTTTCATTCGAAGAAAAAACACATTCAGTTGTAGTACAATTTCCTTTGGTTAGTTTCGTATAATGGACATTTAAATCTGGACAAGATACATACAGATGATAATTCGACAAATATGTATACAAAGGTAGTGACAAGGGAGAAGCTGAACTTCTCTTTAGCTTTGGTTGGTCTTCTCAATTGAAAGAAATAAAGGAACAACTGAGTCCAGGGTGGTTTGATCTAGTGGGAGCCTCATGGAGTAGCGACATTGCTATAGGATCAGTCTCCAAGGGGGAGATTGTTGTCTAGTGTTGCGCTATCATTATGCACGATGCTAAACAACAAAAATTCTTGTAAATTTCTCTCTTGAAAAGCTGATTTTGTGAATCAACTCCAAGGTTTTGGGTTGTCTTGCAATGTACCAAAATCTGCTCAGTTGAAGATAAATGTAATTGTTCACAAGGACGCCTTTGCTGGTTCATTTTGATTTCAGAATGAGATGAGGAATCTACACGCTACTTCAAAATAACACTAAAAGAACTATGTTTTTGTATTTTTTATGTTTTTATTATGAATGCAAGCTAACAATGCAACTAGTATGAATTCCTACTCTAACAAAAGGGGGTTAGCAAAGAAAATAACAAAAATTGAAAGAAAATAACATGAAATTGAAATTTCTGATGGACATAAATTATGGAAAATGACACACCTACAAGTTAAGCTTTCAAATAAATTAGTAAATAACCAATGAAAGAAGGAGCAACGCTTCCATGATTCCATTGATGCAATCATCAGTGAGAAACTTAATGAGCATATGATGTTTCACCCTTCATCAGATCACAAGGCCATGGAAAGTGCGCTCATGTGAGACAAAAAGTTATGTAGCACAATTCTATGATTTCTTCATAAGCTAGTTACACAGTGAAATTCGTTGATACCATAATAAACACCAAAACTAATGAAATGCATGACCAAAAAAAAAGCAATAAACCTTTGGTTCAATCACAATTTTATGAAAATAAATCCACAAAAACAATGAAACATTCAGGCAAGAATTACTACACTCCAAATTCAAGCACCAAAAGCATAATTTTATTGCAAAATAATGGTGGCCCTCATTAAATATTACAATGGAGTATTTATAAGAAATCGTCTCCTCAATTTGTGTTGAGAGTGAGAGATATCTTCATGCAATAAAATGGTTTTAATTAACAAAATAAACTAATTATATACAAACTATAATCTAATTGGTGCAAAGTAAGACTCCATACATATTTTAATTCATTAATCGGATGCATGAACCTTTTAAATGTTTAAAAACAAAGAAATATGAGAGAGAAAGCTCCAAGTCAAAGTGGAAGTGTCTAGGAGCACCAAAAATGGAAGTTGATCCTTCACATGGCATTTGTAGGAGTTAAACTACTATCATAATGTGTTTCCAATGCATGAGAAGTTCTATTTTTGGAATTGGTAGTTGACTGTCAGTAGAACTTTTCCAAAAATGCGCACCTACAGAGCTATGGACCTATGGACCTATGGAGTTGCATACCTGTAGAGCTGGGCACCTCAAAATGGTCCAAAATCTCAAAATTTTATTGTGTCAAAATTGAAATTCTGGCATCTGGGTTTTGTTCTGCTTCATCCCAAAGCTATGTTTAAATGTTTGCTCTTGAATTTCTCTATAATCTCAGAAATTTTAGCCACATCTGGTAAATCCAAATCCTCATACTTGTCTTTAAACTTTTGTCTATAATTTTCTACCTCAATTCGAGTGTTAGCAAAATCTTTGAGTTTGGTATCCAATTCTAACAATGCTTCTTTAGTTCTGAAGGCTTGTCGGATGTCTTCATCATTAGTGGCTTCCACAAAAATCCTTCTAAAATTCTCTACTCCTACCTCAACAGGCAATAATTTCTCGCGTTCCTCATCTTAAAAAATATCCAAGCATGCATCACTATAGTGTTTCTCTACTTCCAAAATTCACTCTTAGGCTTGGTCCTTGAGTTGATGAATCTCCTCATGTAATGTTTCCATTACTTTATTTCTATCTGCTATTTTCTCTATCCAATCATCGATCATATCTAATTCTTCTCCTGTACATATATATCAATCAAAATTTGGTACCTTTTCCCTTTTATGGCTTGCAGAGTTTGTAAATCCTTACTTTAGGCCTTCACTTCATCCATGATACTTAAGTCCTACTTTAAAATTGCTACAATTTTATTCACATTTTCCTATGTAACATGCAACAACTTCAAATTTCCTATAATAATCAAAACTCTTTTCTCCTCAAAACTTTCTTGACACTGCTCACAAGCTTTCAAAAATGGATCTAGCTGTACACCTCCCCCCTCTCTAAGTATATTGTTCAAAGTCTGCTAAGGGTGCTCAGCATCCAAAGGACCAAGTACTTTGGCTAGATATCTCTTTAGGATCTCGACTTGCCTTCAAAGTGTTTGGAGTTTGGCCTCATCCTGTTCCATGTTCTCGAGGACCTCTTTGACTCCCATGGTCATCATTAGTCGGGCCGAATCTCATGTAGGTCTTCCCAACATAACCTCCTTTAATACGCAATCCTTGAGACCAAGGCTTTCCACATTTGTGTCTTTAGGAGGGACAACCACTTGTGCAAACAATTCTTGGTTCCATGTGCTAGTGAAAAATGCCAACGACATTGCCTCGTGTGATGGAGACTCAAGTTTATTCAAAATCTCTACAATGTCACAAATGTCTTCCTTTGAAGCACGTAATTGAGGCTTAGTACTCCTCATTATCTCCTTCTGGATCCATCTAGGGATGCATTTTTCTGAGGACCTGGCTCTTGATGACAAAGTATTATGTTCTACAACTTCCTTCCCTTTGTCACTCCTACATGGAGTTGGCTCCTGTTGGGAGGGCTCTTATTCTGTAGCCTCAGTCTCAGTAGACATTGCAGCTTGCACCTCAGTGCCTTGGGAAGGTGGTTGAGAATATTCCACCATTTTTCCCTCCTTTGACACTTCATCAATCATCATTTTTTTTGATCCCTCTTCTTGTGATGGTTCCTTCTAAACCTATTCTTCTTCTAAACTCTCAGATGGAGGAGTAACTGAACCCTTATCTACCATCGTAATTTGTGGTGGAGATGGGGGAGTAAGATCAAGACCCTGTGTATCTGGCGATATCTGCGTCCAGTCTTCCTCTTGAGGTTCACCTGTAGGGGTGTCCCTAATCTTATCCCCAATCAACTATGTACCCACGTGCATAAAATCAAAATTTGACATTGTAAAAATGTCATTTCCCTCATCACTCTACTCATCCGCCGACTATTGTGCTTCATCTTCCAAAGAATAAAGTTCTAAGGGTTCTTCTTGGGTGGATGACAAGGTAGTCATGGCACTCTTTCTCCTTTGTAGCTCAATGGCCCTTGCTAGCCAAGTTCTTCCCTATAGCGGCACTTGTTCCTCTTCCTCTTCTTCTTCTACTTCTTCCTCTTTGTCCCCTTCCAAAATGGTTTCAAGAATAGATGGGGAAGGCACCAATCTTCTGTTGATCCTTTGCCTCTTTTTAATCTAGATCTTAATCCTCTTCTTTTGTTTCTTGGAGGCGGAAGGAGATGCTAGCTCTTCTTGTGTAGGAAGAATGGATACTTGTGGATCTCCCCCTCCTCTACTTGGTTGGGTACAACGAGAGGTAATTGAGGTTCATCCTGGACTTGAGTAGCTCCAGTATCTTTGGACCCTTGTGCACTCTCTTCTTGCTGCTAGGGAGGCACCTATTCTTCAACCTATTCTATTTGAATCCTCTGAGGGGAGGTCCTCTTCCTTTTATTGTTTCCCTTCCTCTCTAATGGGTGATAGTATCCAACTGGGTGATCAAGTTGGTATACTGTCGCTGGCCTGATAGGAGACTGGGCTGCAAAGGTAGGAATTGTTACTTTCTTCCCTCTACCTCTTTCTAGGGATTGGATCAAGTGGAAAAAGTTTCTTGATCCAATCCTTTGTCATTCTAATGACATGCCTTGCTTGATGATTAATATCATCGGCCTTCTCCCTATCAATCTCAACATTCATAATGGGCCTTTCTCCTATTTTGTTTGAGTTGAATATGGGGTCCAGTAACTCCTTCGAATCCTATTGCCTTATCTCCTCTGGGATCTTCAATTGGAGAGCCTTCTCTGATAGATACAAAGTCATCCTACAATAATCCCTTATGTGAACATCGTAGTCATTTGTTGCATTTATCTAGTGATCTTCAATACCATCCTCATGGTGAAACTCTCTTCTTGCCAGACTTTCCACTCTCCCGATATTATCAAAATAGGGTTGGGGAGAGTTGTAATCCTCAAGGGGATAATTCTCCCATTCCCATTCGAATGACGGAATATCTTGTTTCCGTTTCACCTGATATGGTCCAATGACCAAGGGCCATGCCTAACAAGGTCTTGTTGTCTCTTTATCTTCTCATATGCCAACTCAATTTGTCGGGAAATCTCCAATAGCACCAGTTTGTCATTTGGATATCTTGGGAGCTTCTTAGGATTGATGGAGGCACTAGCTACCCATAGATGTGTGAACATTTTGAACTAGATAAAGTAGGCTATGAGAACTATAATTTGTGCTTTGGCTTCGTCAAATAACATCTTCCCATAATCTCCCTCAATGAATCAGATGATTGCAAAAATGAACGCATCATTCATGATTATATACTCCTTGTTGTGTGTTGAGAGCTTCTTCTTTACCAGCTGAGGGTAGACGATATATGGCTATGCATTGGGATCCTGCATACTACCTCTCCTGTACAAATCAGGGTAGTTTATTGCCCTCGCTGCAAGTAGGTCTACCATGTAAGAAGTCATATAGAACTTCTTCTTGTCTTTTATCACCCTTAATTGATCACACAAGTTTTCACTCAGTGTTGTGGCCCAATTCAGTGGTATCTTCGCTGCTCGGATGGTCTCAATGAAGTTGACCACAAAAGCACTGAGGTGGCCTACTACAAGTAAACCCATGACTCTGCTCAAAAGAATAATGGAATAACTGATATCCTCCTTCATGTATCCTTGAGTCATATCCACTTTTCCTATTATCTTTCCCTAAGGAGACTTCTCAATGAGGTAAGAAGATTGTATGATGTCTATCACCTCCTACTGGTGCTCCCTGTACCATCTCTCTGCTACTTCATATGGAGTCTAATGAACTGATTTTCTCTTGGGAGATGAAAGACCCTCTCAATATTATCAGGTCATAGGTCCAACACAACCTCTCCAGTGACACTCTTGACCACCCTTTCTTCAGGAACAAAATGTTGCGCTAGTGTTATGATTAGTTCTGCTGACTGCACCGAGATGTGGTGCGAAGCTGCATTCACCAACCTAGAATGAATCAATGAGGACACCAAAGCTGATCTCTTGGTGGGCTTGTTGCAGATTCTTACAAATTCTCCCAAATCTGTGTGTCCTAGGTTAGTATCTCTAATTTCTGCATGATTATCATGAAATCTTGATTTTGAGGGTACGCCTTGAAACTTGAAAATGATAGGCTTTGGTGCCATTCCGAATGTGGATGCTATTTAATCTCTGCATGACACAAGAAAAATGCTCATTAGGTCAATGATAAAACTTGGAAACAAAAATCCAAATGCCTTCAATTTGATTGATGAAAGATAAGAAAATAAACATAGAACAAAATGAAATGCCCAAATTGAGTACTTTTTTTTAAAATCTATTTTTCACTCTATTTCTATTTACTTTTTATTTTTATATTTTTTATATTTATATTTATATTTTATTTATTCATGGTTTATTGGTGAGATGGAGAAATGTGTAGGCGAAAGTGTGTGTGTGCACTAGTGAGAGTGCAATGCATGGTAAAAAGGGCGTACATGCAGGGTTTCAAATGGCGCACATTGCCAGACATTCAAGGGTCACAGTGACGCGCGACACTGAAGGGCCGCTATAAGAAAATTTTATTGGGTGCACAGTGCCAATGGTTAAAGGGTGTGTGATGCCGTGTTGTGAGAGGCATGTGTCGCCATGTTGTGGAGGGCACGTGACACCATGTTGTGAGCAGCGCAGTGCCATATTTTGAAGGGTGCATGGATATAAAAAAACTTGAACACACCTTCGGCATGTGCGGTGACCCAAAACCAAAATGCGATAATGAAAGTAGTGAAGTTTGTAGGGGACCGGGGGTTTTATAACCCCACGAGGATGCAGGGTGTGCATTGCGCCCCTATGTGGGTGCGCAATGCACACCTCGCGCACAAATTTTATTATTATGATTATTATTATTTGTTTTTTTTTAAAAATAATTTTTATCATTTTCAATTTTTTAATTTTTCAATTTTTTGGTTTGTTTTTTTTTTACTTTTTCAATTTTTTTGATCTTTTATGAATTTTGACTCTTAACATTTTTTTGAATCTCAAACTGTGAGTTTGGGAGTTTGAAAAAATTAGGGGGCCCCCATTCTAGAGTAGGGAATGGGGCATGTGTTGTGGAACCACCGCGATGCACACCTTGTAGGCTACACGCACAAAAAATATTATTATTATTTTTAATTTTTATAATTTTTGTCGTTTTCAAATTTTCAATTTTATTTGGTTTTTTTTTAATTTTCAAATTTTTTAATCTTTTATGATTTTTGACTCTAGCATTTTTTCAAATCTCGAACTGTGAGTTTGGGAGTCCAAAAAAATTGGGGCACCCCAATTCTAGAGTAGGGATGTGAGTTGTGGAACCACAACAATTAGCCTCGAAAAAAAGGAAGAAATGACAACAACATTTCTTGATCAGAAAATACCCTTTCAATGTGTGTCAAACATCAACTGAACTTCAAACACCTCAAGTGTATCTCAGACGACCTTACAATCAAAACTCCAGAATTCAAAATCTTCAAGCTTAGTGTGTGATTAGTATATTCATTTCCTTCAACCTCTTGGGATGCAGTCTATTAAAGTTTTCTGACAACTCAAAAATGATCTTCCACTCTTCTTGGCTCATTCATTCAGAATCTCTACAAAGGCTATTCATTGATCATTTGCTTGACCAAATGAGAGAATCAGTTCGAGGGCTCTTAGTGGGCTGCCACATTCTTTTAACCTTTTGGCAATTTTAAATAATCGCTCAATGTAGTTTGATGAAGCAATGTTTTGTATATAGGATACTTTGCTTTGAACACATATCTTTTTTCCATTTTAGATCTTTAGAATCCTTTAGTCTTAACACCGTATTTTTCTTTCATTTTCTTTTTTCTTTCTCTCTCTTTAAAATAAAAAAATTTATGTATCCTGACTACGCTTAAACTATATAGCCAAAACATCAGTGTCATTTCTTGGATTCTATCTTTTATGAACATCCCTTGTGTTCCTCTTTTAGAACTTTTAGAAACTCTCATGCCAAATGATGATCTTAGTAACCCTTCAAGAAGATCCCTCATGTATGAACCACTTGGAGTTTGAATCATCCCTTTCTGCCTTCGACCTTGATCGAACAACACCCAGGATGATCGATTCTTAAGTTTGAAGAGTGTCGAGAGCTCACTGGTTTAGGAATCCTAAACTTAGGACGGAAGGTCTTTGATTTCCTCAAGAAATGTCCGTTGCTTAGTTGCTATGAAACACATAATCGTCCAAGTGTTTTGAAGAAGAAATACCTCTTCCTAAAATCAGAACCCAAGAGTGGTTAATGAAATATCTCAAGATTAAAAAAAAATCTTAAGTACACCTTAACCTAGGGGATTGACACAACTTTGAAAACAAAACACACAACTGAAAGCAAACGCACGGCATGAAAGCACAACACACTTGGAGAAAATAAACACACTTGCAAAAATGAAAATCTAAGCTAAATGCAAAAATAAAATCTAACTAATTTTTTTGTGTCTTTCAAGCTTCAAAATAATGCTTCAGAAACTGCCCATTTATGGGCAAGGGAAGAAATTCTCCCTGCAAGGAACTGAGCTTAAAAGTGTTTTCTCCAAGAATTTTCGCAATTTGATAAGGACCCATCCACAAGCATTGAAGCTTGGTATGACTACCTGACTTCTCTTTCGCCTTATCCCAGAGTAGAACAAGGTCAGAAATCCTAAATGACTTTATCGTGGCCCTCTTGTTGAACCATCTCTTTACAATAGCTTGATGTTTAGCCATGTGCTCCAATGCAACTAGGTGTTTTTCATCCATCTCCAAAAGATTCATCAATCTGATTTGTACTCTGTCAGCATCCTCAGCGTATCCACTCATGAACTTCAGAACATGAATTCTAAGGTTAAGTGGAAATATCGACTCCTGTCCATAGACAAGAAAATACGGGGAAGTCTCCAAAGCATTCTTGAACCTTACTCAATCTGTCCATAAGGCATATTTCAATTGCGTATGCTAGTCTCTGGGGTTCTCCTTCAACAATCACTTTATTACTGTGATCAGGTTCTTGTTCTCAAATTTTGCTACTCCATTTCCTTGTGGGTAGTAATTTGAAGAGAATTTGATGATAACTTTATTCTCAAATGCCCATTGAGTTAGAAATATGGATGCGAAAGCAAGCCCATTTTCACACACAAGAGCGAACGATAGTCCAAATCTAGTGACAATGTGCTCCTCCAAGAAATTTGTTACCACTTTAGTAGTGCAATTCCTGTAAGTTTCTGCTTCTGTCCATCTTGTGCAATAATCTGTGGCCATAAGGATGTAGGTGTGTCTAGTCAATGATGGTGGGTTAACCATACCAATGAAATCCAACCCCCACTTTGTAAAAGGATGTATCTCATATACAGGTTGCAATGCCATCGTTGGGTTCCTTTCTTTATTTGCACTCATTTGACAGACATGAAAAAGGTGTCCTTAAACAATGTGAGCCAAAATTATCTTGACCTCAAAAGCATACGATTCCTCACTTCTGCGAAACCATGCCCTGTACCATATTTGTCATGAAATTATTGTAGGAATTTCTTTGCTTCTTCATATCCTAGGTATTTTAAGTAGATCTCTTCATAGTTCCTTGTGTACAACTTGTTCTCTAGTAGCATATAGGATTCACATTTCATTTTAAGTCCTCTGTGTTGTGAACTATTCATCCAACTCGAGCATCAATTTTGCAGGAGGTAATACAAAATGTCCTAGCACCAGACGTCTATCACTACACCTTGGCCAATATCAACTTGAGATACTATCATTTTCTTTTTGTCATCCTCATTTGTTTCATTGTCAAACTTGAACTCCTTTTCATTCCTATCTTGGTTATCAACTATCATCCTAGATAATCCATGACCTCTGACTAATTTCATAGGTTAGATCTCTAGGTCAAACTCTTGAAGTATTGCCATCCATTTACCCCATCTTTCACCAAGTTCATTTTGCATCAACAATGTCTTTACTGTTGGGTCAAGCATAATAGCATACACCTTACTTCTCAAAATGTAATGGAATAATTCCTTCACTGCTTTAACCAAAGCAAAAGACTATTTTTCAAGGTTAGAACAATTCAACTTAGCATTCCTCAATGGGCAACTCATAAAAGCAATAGGTCTTTCATCTTCCTTCTCCTTCTTTTGAGTCAAAACCCCTGTGCATGAATGTTATGAAGCAAAGGAATATATTTTGAAGGGAAGGTTGTAATTGGGACTGACCAATACTAGAGCCGTGGAAATGGCTAACTTGATATCCTCAAATGATCTCTTAACTTCAAGGGCCCATTCTGTCTTAGCTCCTTTCTTGAGTAAGTTATTAAGTGGGCACACAATCTCTGCAAATCCACTTATGAATTTTCAAACAAAATTTATGTTCTTGAAGAAATATTTGAGTTCCTTTCGACTGTTCAGGGGTGACAAATTTAAAATAGCCTCAACTCTATTAGGATCAATGGAGATGCTAGCTTCCAAAATGATATGACCTAGGAGTTTTCCTTTAGTGACCCTAACAAACACTTTTTGGGGTTGAGAGATATGTCGTATTTATGACACCTATTGAACACTTGTCTCAAATCAATGATATGTGTAGTTCAATCTTTTGAAAAGACAGTCAAGTCATCCATGTAAATGACTATACATCTATTGATCAATCCCTTGAATGCTTCATCCATGGCACGCTGAAATGTATTTCCTGCATTAATCAATCTGAATGGCATCCTCCTCTAGGAAAAGGTTCCCCATTTGGTCGTAAAGGCAGTCTTTAGTCTGTCTTCCTCTTCAACCATTACCTGATTGTAACTAGAATATCCATCCAAGAAAGACATCATTTTTTAACCATTCACAATCTATAAAACCTCATCTAATGAGGGCAATAGGTAATTTTCCTTCTGGGAGGCAAAGTTCAAATTGTGAAAATCCACACAAAGTTGAATCTCTCTAGTATTTTTTCATACAGGAACTAGATTAGCCACCCATGTGGAGTGATGTATAGGGAAGATAATTTTTGCATCCAACAATTTCTTGACTTCTTTCAGTATCAAAGGTTCAAGGATGGGATTAACTAGTCATTGCCTTTGTCAAAAAGGTTTGGCATTTGGTTTGAGGGAGATATCATGTGTAATGATCCGAAGATCATATGTCTTCAGATTTTCATAGCTCTAATCAATGACATCCTTATATTCAGTGAGTAGTTTGAGCATGTCTTCCCTTTCCTACAAACTACATGCTTTCCCAATCTTTACCATCTTGGGATCATCTTCTATTCATAAATTGTATTCATCACATTCATCAGTCCCCTTTTCTTTTGAAATTCTTTTTTTGAGCATTGATTCGTCATGATTAAATATATGTTCTAATTCAACCATCCCTTTAGGAATAGTATTGGCCTTTAGGTTCAAAATTCCATCTTCATCTTGAAATTCAAGATCCTTTGATTCGTCATTAGGGGTGTCATCTATTTCTTGTCCCTTAAAGTGACCACTACACATGATAAACTCTAATATGTGTTGATCATCTTGAAAAACTTAAAAGTTCATGATATTGTCAGGAATAGATGGAGCAACAACTAGTTCAACTGAAAACTGTTTTAACTTTGTTCCTTCAACAGGTTGCAATACGCTCGTTGAGATAGCAAGGGTTTCGGCTACCATGTTCTTTCTTCTTGGAATAGACTTCATGTTCAAAGCTTGGAAGTCATCTAACAAATCCCATACCCTTTTTCTATAGGCAATCAATCTCTTATCATTGCAAGAGTATAATGATTTTACCTATCAAATGACCAATAGAGAATCTCCTTTCATGATGAGAGCTATAGCTCCTTTCTCAAGTGTAAAGAGAAGCCCTCGAATCAAGGCTCTATATTTCGCAACATTATTGGTTCATCTGAAGTGCAGTCGTTATGTTGCATAGAAAGATTTACCCTTTGGGGGAACTAGCCCAATACCTGCACCATCTCCTAATTTACACTTGGAACCGTCAAAGTGAAGAGTCCAAATTGAGTTTTCTTTGGATTTCCTAACCTTGTGCTTATTCGTTCTCAATTCTCTTTTATTTGAGCTTTAAAGCATTGTTTCATAGGAAGCCATTGCAATTTTCTAGGAGACAGACTCAACGATTCATCATTGCAAATATTTGATAGAGGAGGTGTGTGTTTTTCTTGTTTGTCCTAAATTTCCCCTATCAGCCCTTGAATTTCCTCAACTTTTGGCAGAGTACGCACGACCACTGAAGTCCATCCCTAGCCTTTTATGTACCTTCTTCTTCTGTGTACTTTGATCATTTTGGGCAGAAGAGAAGACAAACCTATGCCATCTGAATAGGTATCACTATATGATGTGTTCAAATCTTTAGTTTCCCTTTCAGTTTATTCAATAGTATTGTATGCATTTGTAGGAGTTTGATTTTCAAAAGGTTCCCTCTGTGGATCATCAACTTTCTTTACTACGACCAATTGGATCAACACTCAAGAAACAACGTCTTGACATGATGAACATTCAAACTCAAAATGACTAACTTTATGCAATTGACAAAATCTTGGAAGGAGGAAATGTAGGTTAGCCATCATCTGGTCTATCAATTGTGTTACGACCTCATCTTTTGGGGCTGAAATTATGGAGTCCATATCTTGGTTGTTTGGTTTTCGGATTGACATAGTATCGAATACCATGACCTTATAGGAACCTAGATTTGTTTGTAAGAAGGCTACCTAATTAGGGAAATGTAATCAATGATCATCTTTTTCAACTTGGGCTCCACATCTATCTTGATTTGATTGTTCAAACCTTTCCATGGCAACCGAAGCTGGGTGAAATCTATGGGAAACCAGCCCCTTCGAAACTTTTTCCATTCTCTACTGAGGAGCAACCTGTATGTTTCTAGAATATCAACCACATTTATATCAATGATGTCTTGAATTTAAGGGTTTACTGTTAATTTTATTTTCACATTTTTTAATACACCAATGACTTTGACCTCTATTTTGTCCAACTATATGACTACCCGGTTAGTGGGTTGAGGGGTAACCCTAAGCTTTTGTACTATGGATAACGACATGACATTGCATGAAGTTCCTGAATCAATAAGGCAATTCAATGGATGCTAAGAAAGCCCCATAACTTCAACAAATTTAAGATGCCCAGGTAGCTCTAGCCTCCCATCCGGAAAAGAAACTATTATTGACTATTCTAGTTGTAGATATTCTGGCAAGTTATGGACTACTCTTAAGTAGAAGTTTTTGTAGAGATCTAGGTGGTGAGATAAAACTAGATTGGTCTCAAGCAGTCATACCTATAGGGAGTAAGAAAGTCAAGTTTGAGCCCAAGGAAAAGTCAAAATTTACTATCTTGAAGTTAGATGACCCTAAGGCTCAAATTCTCTATCAAGAACTAGAGTTTGGCAATTAAATGTTATTTACTGAAGACACTCTGAATGAACAAGAAACTAAGGACTTGAAAATGAATGCTCCAAGTGAAGAGAAAGAGTCATCATCTATATGGACATTGGAGGTCAATAGAAGTTGTTCTTCATTTGGATTTGGCATAGGTGTAGTGTTAATACCCCCTGAAGAAGAACCCAAACCCATGGCTTACAAATTGGAGTTTGGAAATACAAATAACACTGTGGAGTATAAAGCCCTACTATTAGGGATAGTGGCTGCAAAAGAAAAAGTAATAAAGATCTTGAAAGATCATGGTGATGTACAACTTATTGTAAGATAAATTAAGGGGCAATACTTTGTGAAGAATCACTAGTTAAAGAATTACAGAAATAGAGTTTGGGATGAAATAAAAGGTCTTGATGCTTTTTCTATCAAATCAATACCAAGAAAGATGAATACCAAAGCAAATTTATTAGTTGTTTCCACTTGCTTGTTACTTCCCCATCCAAAATTCAAAGACAAGAAGTATCAGGTAGAAATCATATATCGAGCCTTTGTCCCTGACAATGCGAAGTCTTGGCAAGTCTTTGAAGATGATAGAAGTTTGTAGCTATTCCTAGAAAATGACAAACCTAGTTCTCAACATGAATCCAATGATAATAATAATGAAAACTCTGATGTCGAGTGGAAAGAGAATCAAAATGATGAAGTCCAATTGTGAGGTAATATCATTCCCCCATACTTTATATCTTTAGAAAAATTGTTCAATAGACATGATGCTTACATAAAACAAAAGAGGATAGAAAAGGATCCTATTACTGGTGAGTATGAAGGGGTGAATATTGGAGATACTCATGATCCCAAAATGATTAATATTGGAAAATATTGTTCGCCTGAAGAGAAAGAAGCTGCAAAACAACTCTTCATAGAATACCAGGATGTTTTTGCCTAGAGTTACAAAGACTTGAAAACCTATAGAGGCGGGAAGATAAAACATCAAATTCCCTTGAAACCTGATGCGGTCTCTTTTTGGCAAAAACAGAGGAATTACAATCCTAAGGTAGCAGATGCTATATTTTGAGAATTAGACAAGATGTTGAAGGCAAGAATCATCTATCCCATCAACCACTCCACTTGGGTAGCCAATATAGTACCAGTCAGAAAAAAGAATGGAGAAAAAGGATCTGCGTTGATTTTCAGAATTTGAACCAGGCATCCTTGAAGGATAATTTTGTTCTCCTTAATATGGATTACTTACTACAAAAAGTGACTGGAGCCGAAACGATATCCATGCTCAACAGGTTCTCAGGTTACAATCAAGTTGAAGTGGAAGAAAAGGATCAACATAAAACAATGTTCACCACTCCTTGGGGTATGTTTGCATATCACAGAATGCCCTTCAGGCTCATTAATGTTGGTGCTACATTTTAAAGTTGTATGAGTAAAACATTTACTGATCTAAAAGACCAAAATATCGTTATATATCTAGATGACCTCATTGTGTCTTCAAAGAAGAGAAAAAACCACATAGAATATTTGAAGAATGTATTGCAAAGGTGTCGGGAACAAGGAATCTCACTTAATCCAAAAAAATCCATTTTTTGTGTGACAGAGGGAAAGCTCCTTGGTGATATAGTTTCTCAAGAAGGTATTAGAATTGATCTTGAATGAGTCGAAGCGATTCGAAGATTGAGCCCACCATAAAATAAAATAGGAGTTAAATCATTCTTTAGGTAGGTGAATTTCCTCAAAAGGTTTGTACCAGATTTTATAGAAACTACTAAGTGTATTGTGAACATGATGAAAGGAAATTCAAATTTTAAATGGAATGAGGTGAGAAAGCAGGCCTTTTAAGATATAAAGACTCCTATTGCTAATGCTCCAGTACTATGTCGTCAAGATTATAAATTAGATTTCATCATCTATTGTTATGCTTCTGAACACACCTTATCAGCTATCCTCACACAAGATAATAAAAAAGGAATACAAGACCCTATTGCCTTCATGAGTGTACCTCTTAAAAGTCATGAATTGAAATATTCCCAAATTGAAAAACATGCATTTGCAGTAGTTAAAGCACTAAAGAATTTTAGGTTTTATATCTTGTACTCGCATTCTGTAGTTTATGTACTTGACATAGCAGTGAAAAGTGTGTTGACACAACAAGATGCAGGGTGTAATGCCAGAGGGACATGGATAGCAAAATCACAAGAGTATGACATTGAATTCAAGCCTACTAAGCTAGTAAGGGGTAATGCCTTGTGCAAAGTGATTGTAGAAAACAAGGTCGCTAAAGAATCAAAAGAATTGGGAGAAAAGCAATTAGTTTTGGTTGTAGGTCTACATGATCCTTGGTTTGAGAATATTACTTATCTGCTAACATATGGAAAATGCCCAAAAGGTATAATGACCAAACAAAGAAGAGACCTCAAGTTAAAAGAAGCCAAATATGTAATATGGGATGACAAATTGTTCAAGAAAGCTATAGACGATACCTTCCTCAGATGCGTAGACAAACAAAAACAAGAAAAGTTGTTGAGAACCTTTCACAATGAAGTGTGCAGTGGACATTTCTCCTCTTTAGTCACGACATTCAAAATATTAAGATAGTGTTATTACTGGCCTAGAATATTTAAGGATGCCTACTTTTGGGTATCAAAATGTGAAAAATGGAAAATGTTCACCCAGAGACCTCAGCTAGCTGCTCTACCTCTCAGGCCTGTCATCATCGAAGGTCCATTCCAACAATGTGGCCTCGACTTTATTGGTATTATTAACCAATCATCTAGTGTTGGTCACCAGTGTGTTATAACAGGGACTGATTATTTTACCAAGTGGGTGGAAGCCAAAGCAACTAAGAAAACCACTTTTGAGGTAGTATGTGAATTCATTAAGGAAAACATATTGGTTAGGTTTGGAGTCCCCATTAAATTGGTGAAGGATAATGCAACATATTTCTCTTCTATGGAGATAACTTGTTTTGAGCATGGCATCACGGTTAGTCATTCATCTGACTATTTCTAGCAAGGAAATGGTCAAGCAGAATCTAGTAACAAAAAATTGATGAATATTGTCAAGAAATTGGTGTCAGATAATCAAAAAACTTGGCACAAGAAAATTCATGAGGCACTATGGGTAGATAGGGTGACACTTAAGAGGGTGATTGGTATATCTCCTTTTGAGAACTAGTCTTTGGAACTAAGGCTAATCTCCCATTACCCCTAGAACTAGCTATAAAAAAACTAAGGACAATAATTGAAGACGGTATCTATAAAGATGGCTTAGAAAAGAGAATTTTGTACTTGAGCAAGCTTGAAGAGGAAAGAGAATAAATCGTGGATCATATCACATAACACCAGATGCGAGTGATGAGTTTATTCGATAAGAGGGAGAGACCGCAAAAATTCATGGCCGGAGATAGTGTATTACTATGGGATAAGAAAAGAGCACCCAAAGGTATGCATAAGAAGTTTGATAGCTTGTGCAAGGGTCCATTTACTATTCATCAGGCATTTGAGAACAACTCATTTAAATTGGCATATTCAGAGGGTGAAGTGCTACCCCTGACATATGATGCTTAGGATTTGAAACTCTATCAAATTTCAAATTGAAAACAAGAAACCTCTATATTGTATTATAGTTACATTTAGTTCCTTTTTATACTTTCCTAGTTAGTTTTCCTTTCTTGCCTTTGCTTCCTTGTTTTTCCCTACTCTAGTTTTGTTGTGTAGTCACCTTTTTTTTTTTTGGTGAAACCAAAGATTTTGGATTCCTTGCTTGGGTATGGATTACCCAAGTCCCCTAGACAAAGCTAGTTGTTGCCCCACTTTTGAATCACTAACCAATTATCAAAGTGTATTTGTGGTTTTGTGAGGTCCTAAGAATTTTATAGTTTTGGTCTGAGCCCTTATAAGGAGAAGGAGTCTTCATTGGATTTTCCATTTTCCTATTCTTCGCATTCCATAGATAGGTGGTTTTCTCCCTTTGAGTTGAAGGATTTTTGTGGGTAAATTAGTACCCAATCCAATGAAGATTCACGAAACATGTACAGATCATTTTCAAGAGATAAATTCTACTTGTAGCCCATTATTTTCTCTTTGAGAATAACAACTTGTGCAAATATGGACTTCGTCTTCTCCCCGACGGGTTTTCAACCCATGAAGGTGATTTCCTGCAAAGAGCACCAAATGATGTGTATGGGTCCATGTAAGAAGATAATGAGACACCTTATGGTAAATTCCTATTTTCACTATGATATACTACCTTGGGAAACATTCAGGATTCATCACAACGCTCATAATCATCTCAAGCTGAAAACTAAAAAATTTCTTCTCCTCGGCGAGTTTTCAACTGTGAAGTCTATTTTTTGCCAAAGGAAATTGTAAAGGAAAAGAAACAAGGAGTGAGTCCTCTTTGAATTTCACATTCCTTTTGAACTTCTTCGAACTCAAAGGAAGTATTAACTCAAAAGATAAAGTTAAAAGAAAGACTAGGCGGATAAATGAAAATTGTGTTCTCCTCAACGGTTTTCAACTCCACATTTTGAAGAAAATCAACTTTATAAGCGGGTTGGACCCATGAATTGTACACAAAACATCTTAAGATGATAATGGAAACAATCTAACCATTGTAGGAAAGATACACTAAGCAGAATTTGATTTGGTAGATATTTTCTTACGGAGTACTCTATTCATAACTTCCTGAAACTTAATGGGAAACAGGAAAGTAAGTATGAAAGAATAGAAAATTACCATTGGGCCAACAAAAATAGTGAAAAGACATTAAAATATCTGTTAGAGAGTTCACCTTTACTATTTCAATGGATTTATCCTTTAATTATTTTGTGTGGTGCAAATCTTGAAGATCAACAGGTGAATTGAAACTCCTATATAAATGGAAACATGAATAGTTATACAAATTACCACGTTTTCTTGAATTGTTATTTTGTTAATTAGCACAACTTTATCAAATAGCTAGTGTTTGTGCATTTTCTATTCTTTTACTCAGCTAGATTCAAAATTCAATTCATTCTCAAATACAATGGCAACTAGATTTGTGGGCTTCAACAAGTTGAATGGAATTAAATCTACACTGTAGAATTTCACTGATACCTCTCTCTGCTTCTATGATATGCAAGAATTTTAGAAGAGAGTGAAATTGGATCCAATTCATCCCATAACTGAGAAGCTTCAAGGATGTAGGCTAGTTGAGGTAGCTGGTTTCCCAATGGTAGTCCAAGCTTCAGAATTGATCTATGAATGCATAAATCGTTACAACCTAGACACTAGATAGATTGTGTTACTAGATGATATAGTGTTGATCTCCATTGGTAGGCAAATTGTAGTGAATTTCCTTCAAGTCCTAGAATAAAAGGAGTTTTTAGATTTAACAGTGGGAGGAGCAATTTCTGAGTTCTCCGCTAAGAAGATGGTCTGGAGGAAGGAGATTATGCAGTCCTGGTTTCAAAAGCTATGGAGCACCAAGAGTAAGGTCCCCAAAACTCTATTTGGTACTAATGTCAAACCTAAGATTGTTGACATTCTGGTCCTATTGCATAGAGCCAGAGGTGAAGTAGAGGCTTTAAACTTTATTGAGCAATATTTCTTTTTAGTGCAAGTTATATGCTTTGATACTTAGTATATTGATTGGGCTCATGAGGTAGTGAGACTCTATCCAATGCTCTTCGTGCTACAAAATTCTATAATACCTTCCATATTTCCTCCTTTATCATTTATATGTCAGCTTCTCTACAATTATGGCCAGGACTCCCAAGAGTAGAAGAGTTTCCTAATGATGTGAAGTCCTGTGAGTTCTACCCTTATTTACAATTGTAAAATAGTTATGCAGAGTATGTGAAAGTTAATGATGCATTCACTATGAGAATTTGCAGGGAGCTCTAGGGATGCCCAGAGAGGAGATTCAACTTGAAAGAAATGGTGGCTATAAGCCAGTTCAAAAGCTATTTTATCCAGTTCTCATCTTTCTCGTATTTGTGCCTTGCAGCTTTCGATGGATTCCCCTTGAAGCTACCCAGATATCTGAGTGACATGATTGTGCTGATTGAGACCATGAGGTAGACAATCAAAGTGAATGTGCTGAGGGGGAACTTGAAGAAGAAGGAATATGAGTTCCCTATGAAAGTAGGAGCTTTCAATTGTTAGTCTTGATTTGATGCAAATAATATTCTTAAGGTGTTCGAGGTGAAGTATAAATTGGAGATGTATGAGGTCCTAAGACCTATGTTTGATCTAAATGGATATGCTAGGGAGGTGTTACAGATTGGGAGTATGATCAAACACATTAACACTATTGAAGATTATTGGGAAAATTATAAAGATAAAATTGAAAGTTGTGATCGTGCTTTCACTACACTCACAGTGGAGAAAATAAAAACATATAAGATCAATATTGATGTTGAAGGATTAGAGGATGATAGGAAACATATATATAGTAATACATATATGAATAAGTTAAGAGACACTCCTATCAATTCAAAGCCTTACAAGGATGCTAAGGAAGACCTAAATATCATGATGGCCAGAATCATCAAAAGAACTGGAAAGTGGGTTGATTGGACTATTGTGAGGAGTAGAAGTAAAAGCACATCAGCTCAAGTTTCTCTAGTAGCTGTAGCTCCTTCCTCCTCTCAAGGTGGCATAATAGGTGTAACCATGACCATCACTCAAGGAATAGCTCAACCATCAAGGAGAGGTGATCAACCTCTAGACAAGAATATCCCTATGGCTAAGACTTGTCAAGATGGCTCCATCCCGATTATTGGAACCCAAATTGATGTTGAGAAGGAGAAGATGGAGAAGGTAAAAGATAGTGCTATTACCCTAGTCTCCTCTCCTCATGTCACCCTAATTCCCTCTCCTCATGTCACCCTAGTTCCCTCACCTCATAATAGCCCAGTTTCGCAAGTAAGTGCTATACTTTTGCAACCAAGTAGTTCTCTAGTGCAGATAGTGGATTTGGAAGATGGAGGGAGTAGTAGCAGTGTAAATCTACTAAATATAATGAGGCAAATAAGAAAACTGTTAGGATAAACCACAGACAGAAATAAAAAACTACATGCAAATATAACCAATAACAGAAAATAATAGATCACACAGAAATGAACACAAAGCACCAAGATTTAACGTGGTTCATCCAATCCCTGGGCTATGTCCACCAAACAACAAGTTTGATCTTATTACAATCCAGTGATTACACCCTGATTATAGTCTATAATCCCTTACAACTCAATACCGCCGCAAGAACCAATTTCACATCACAACAGAATAAAAAATACCTAACCCTAAACCCTTTTATATAAGTATTTTATCTGTTTTAGGGTTACAACATGTCGGGCATATGTCGGCCCTAATATGTCGCCTACAACGTTGACCATGGCCCAAAAAATATGAAATATGTATAGTACTTTACTGATTAGCCACCATAATCTAACAAAAACCTTAGAGGTAGAGAAAGGCCAAAGCTCTTCCAAGCTCATTTGTCAAACCCTAATGAACCCCTTCTCCTCGACTGTGATGGCAATCACTCTAGTCAAGAAGATGTTTAACATAAACTCACTTGGGATGGCCTCCAAGGTGATAGAAACAAATTCCTGGTTGGAAAACACTTCATGGAAGAAGAGAAAGAGGAAGGATTCATAAGGTGTTCCCAGTAAAGATACCTTATCTCTTGTAGTTCATTTTGGATCTACATTGAGTAAGGTTAAGAAGTAGAAGACCTTGTCTGTTCTAGGACAAGATCTAGAAATGGGGCACTTGATGATGGAAATTGCAAATTCCACCAAGGATGGACAGATTAGAGATATGTTCATAGATGATTTCACTCTACACTTGGTTGATCTTGGAGAGGCTAGACATAACACCAAGGTTGGCTTGTCAACATCAACCAACGAAGTAATTGAAGGACAACTAGAGAGCCTCAAGTTGTCAAAGGTTAGGATGAAGGTAGAGATTCAAGAATTCAATGGATTTATTAAACAATTGGTTACTCTGTTGGTGAGAATCTTCGGGATATTTATGACTACTAATCCTTCTCCTGTGGATGTTTAAACACTTATATCTCAACTCCAAGAAGATAAGAACTTTGGCCAAATTGGTAAATATTGGACTGGGAAGCTCAAATTGGAGGGAGTCTCTATTATAGAACAAATTGGAAATGCCATCTTAAGATTAGAAGCAAAGAATGATAACATCTCAGCAAATAGAAATACTTTGGCCAGAGAAAGAGTGAAGAGTGATGATTGTATCTCTCTTTTAAAGATGATTATTCAACTAAAGGCAGAGGAAGTTGTCAAAGCAAAGATCTTGCCCAAGGAAGATGAACCTTTATTTAAATGGCTTCAAAGCATGCAATTCAAATTAGAAATGATCTTGTTAGTAGAGAAAGGACTTAAGGAGACAGAGGATAAAGTAAAGAAGGACCAAGAAAGAGATTTTGAGCTCATGAGGGGACTGCATATAAATTCGTAGACTAGCAACCAGGGGAAAGGAATCATTGGAATAACCATCATGTAGGATAATTTCTCCAAATTCATAGATAGTTTGACAAATGTATCCTCCAATAATCAAAATAGAGTTGTAAAACTCTAGAAACTTAGCAGATGCATACATGTGGCCATGGAGGAATTGCAAGATCAATTGAATATTGTGAAGGATTTGGCTAGGGAGCACTCTAAGTGGCTCTTGAGATACACCAACATACATGTGCCTAGATATGAAGAGCTAATCCTAATCATTGTTGCTACTAAGGCCAATAGGGAAAAAGAAGAAAAGGGAAAGAAGGTGAAGTAATTTATATTCTACCCCTTTCATTTTCTAATGTAATAATTGTAATACGATAAACTAGTTTCTTTCCATTTGTCATTCTTTTGAGGAGATGAACTGACTGAACTTCTATTGTAACGATCGTCTCAAAATCCTATATGTATGAAATTGAAAGATTAATAAAAGGTCAGCTAATTTTTGGTGTGAAGTACTTGATGCTGCAAAGTAAATTGAATGGTATTTTATATCAATTATTTTTTGTTCCATTTATGTTAATTGTTAATTACATGTTTTCTCTTTTATCTAAATTGAAGCAAGGAATGAATGGAGTTTCATTCTCCTATTTCAAAGTAGTGAATAGATGTGATACGTAGTGTCATTGCATGTTCAAAGAGAAATCCCTTAGATGTTTTCTCTTTAGTTAATCTTTCTTTCTTTGTAGCTTAGATTCTAGCTGAATTGGTTTAGTATTAGTTGTTATGCCATTTTGAGTCATTAAACTTTGTGAGTTCATTAGATGTGTGAGTTCATGAACTTAATCAATTCTTGAAAAATCACTTCTTGCCTGAGTTAGATCATATTTAGGCCTGGCTCAGTTTCACCTCTCCTATTCTCATGTCAAGAACACACCCCATATAAGTTTTAAGAATAAAACATAATTCATTGCAAATCTACAATAGGGAGTTGTACCTATTTAGAAGCAACTTTTCAACTGTTTGTAATCAGATATTATTCATAGTTTAGACATTTAAGAGTTAGAATAAGAAAGAACAATCTATTAACCAACAGATTTTTGGCGACTATGTTGGGGAATATGAACAGTCGCTTGTCTAATAAGCCTATATCATGAGGGAAGATGATACTACCTCATGAGAACATTTTTCAAGTGCTCCAATCTAATCTTGGATTTCAAGATAGCCAAGAAGATTTAATCTCATCACTTAACATAGTTGTTTGGAGACATAGGAGGAATGCAGAATTACATAAACACTAGCCAAATTCTAGAAGAAGAAGAATCTAGTGCTAAATCTTTGGAAAGAGCTATCCAGAGAAGAGACATCCAAAGAGCAGAAAGACAGTTGAGATGTGAAGCTCAAAGACAAAACTAACCTAGCACCCTAGAATAAACAAGGTTCCTCAGAAGTACCAAAGAATAGGGTGGACAAGACCCTATTTTTTGTAAAGTTACAGAATTTGGTTTTTCCATCCTAGATATTCCTAAAAAAAAAGGTGAAAAGAAAAGTCAGAGTAGACCACCTTCCCCCATTAGGAATCAAAGCACTTCACATACTACCTGCCAAGTATTGGCCTTGCACGGAATCACTGCTCCCCCAGTTGTCAATTTTCTACCATACCTTGCCAAAACAATCATGGCTACTCCTTGGGTTGTAGCGATATTTCCATTTGCACTCACAGTGTATCACTTGCTCCCAGCCAGTTCAAGGAAGAATTTTCCTAAACTTTCAAGTGATGGAAAGGTTACCACAAATGAACACATTAAGACCTTCTTTGTAGCTACTCATATCTTAGGAGTTGCACATGAGGATGTTGCTGTAAGATTATTTGTAGAAACCTTGATAGAAAGTGCAACAAACTGGTTCTATCATTTGGATGATAGCTCAATCACTAATTAGGATACAATGAGAACAACCTTCGAGACAAGATTTAAAACTACAGAAGATGAACATGTCTTGTTAACACATTAGACATCTATTGAAAAACAACCCATCACGAGTATGAGGGATTTCATTGCTACTTTCAATAAGATCACTAGTAGAATCCCAACTGCTGATAGACCTAGTACTGGTAATTTAAAAACATTTTTCATAAGTGCGATGCCACTAGATATCAATTATGATTTAAGGAGAGCACATCCCATAGATTTGGCAGATGCACAAAAAAGGCAGTTGAATTTGAAGATGATTTAATTTTCGCAACTAAGGGAAGTTCCAGTAATACCACATCATCTAATGAAATGATTCAAAAATTATCAAATGAGTTGGTAGTAGTAAAAAGACAATTACCCAGATTCAATAATTCTTCCTAGTGAAATTATCAAAATTTGCCAGGAAGGAATAATGATGGAAAATTCCTGCAGTTCACAGGTTCACAACCCAGGTTGGCAATTGAAGTAGCACCAAAGAAAGGAAATATTTGTGTGTTTCATTTGATGATAGATCATGATAGTGAGAGTTGTCTGAAAACTGCTTGTATGATGCAGTTGTTATCCACCAATGAGTTGAACACTGCAAATCCTTGTTTTGAGTTAGATTTGTACTCAAATGGAAACTCTGGAAATTTATTTTTGGAGTATGAGTCAGATTCTAAACCAAAGGGTGAATGGTATTCAACTATCAATGGAACTTCATACACAGTATTAACCAGGGGTCAAGAGCTTAAGAATCAATCTCCCCATCATGCTTTAGGAAATGATCCCACCTCTTCATCAAATAACACTCATGTCGATCAAGGAACATCGACCTCTCAATCAGGTAAGGATAAGAGCCCTTTTGATTTTATTCAATTTTGCAAAGACTCAAAGATCCAAATTTCCCCTATAGACTATTTGAAGTCTCACCCTTCTGAGCTAAAAAGATTAGTAGATAATTGTGAAGGAGGTGTTCCAAATTTAAATCATAATGTCACAATAGAAGAAGAAAATGAACCTTTGGCATCTAATTTATTTAAGCAAGATCAGTCTACTATATTAGCAACATTCCCTAGGCAAAAGCCTGATCCTTTCTACATCTCATTGTATATTAAGGGATGTTAGTTGAGTAATTGCATAATAGATTTAGGTGCATCTAACAATGTGATGCCTTTTTCTGTGGCTAAAGCCTTAGGCCTCACCCTTAATAAGGTTCATGGAAGATTTTATTCAATGGATGCTAAGAAAGTCCCATTATTTGGGTAAATTAAAGATGCTCAAGTAGCTCTAGCCTCTCATCCAGAAAAGAAACTATTAAATTGACTATTCTAGTTGCAGATATTCTAGCAAGCTATAGACTGCTCTTAAATAGAATTTTTTATAGAGATCTAGGTGGTGATATAAAACTAGATTGGTCTCAAGTAGTCATAACTATAGGGAATAAGAAATTCAATTTGGAGCCTGAGGAAAAGGCAAAATTTACTATCTTGAAGTAAGATGACCCTAAGGCTCAAATGTTCTATCAAGAACTAGAGTTTGGCAATTACATGTTATTTACTGAAGACATTCTAAATGAGCAAGAAACTGAGGACTCAAAAATGAAAGCCCTAAGTGAAGAGAAAGAGTCATCATCTAAATGGACATTGGAGCTCGATGGAAGTTATTCCTCATCAGGATCTGGTGCAGGTGTAGTGTTAATACCCCCTGAAGGAGAACCTGAACCCATGGCTTTCAAATTAGAGTTTGGAAATACAAATAACACTGTGGAGTATGAAGCCCTACTATTAGGTATAGTGGTTGTGAAAGAAAAAGGAATAAAGATCCTAAAAGATCGATGTGATGCAGAGCTTATTGTAAGACAAATTAAGGGGCAATACTCTATGAAGAATCACAAGTTGAAGAATTATAGAAACAGAGTTTGGGATGAAATAGAAGGTCTTGATGCTTTTTCTATCAAATCAATATCAAGAGAGATGAATACCAAAGCAGATTCATTAGTTGTTTCCGCTTCCTTGTTACTTTCCCATCTGGAATTCAAAGACAAGAAGTATTAGGTAGAAATCATATATCGAGGCTCTTTTCCTTACAATGTGGAGTCTTGTCGAGTCTTTGAAGATGATAGAATTTTGCAGCTGTTCCTAGAAAATGAAAAACATAGTTCTCAACACGAATCCAATGATGATAATCATGAAAACTCTAATGTTGACTGGAAAGAGAATCAAAATGATGAAGTCCAATTGTGAGGTAATATCGTTCTCCCATACTTTCTATCTTTAGAAAAAAATTCAATAGACATGATGCTTACATAAAATAAAAGACGACAGAAAAGGGTCCTACTACTAGTGAGTATGAAGGGGTGAATACTGGAGATACTCATGATCTCAAAATGATTAATATTGGAAAATGTTGTTCGCCTGAAGAGAGAGAAGCTACAAAAAAAATCTTCATAGAATACTGGGATGTTTTTGCCTGGAGTTACGAAGACTTGAAAAGCTATAGAGGTAGGAAGATAAAACATTAGATTCCCTTGAAACCTGAAGTGGTTCCATTTCAGTAGAAATAGAGGAATTACAATCCTAAGGTAGTAGATGTTATATTTCAGGAAGTAGACAAGATGTTGAAGGCAAGAATCATCTATCCCATCCACCACTCCACTTGGGTAGCTAATATAGTACCACTCAGAAAGAAGAATGAAGAAATAAGGATTTGCATTGATTTTCAAAATTTGAACCAGGCATCCTTGAAGGATAATTTTGTTCTCTCCAATATGGATTACTTACTACAAATAGTGGTTGGAGCCAAAATGATGTCCATGCTTGAAATTTTCTCAGGTTACAATCAAGTTGAAGTAGAAGAAAATGATTAACATAAAACAACGTTCACCACTCCTCGGGGTACATTTGCATATCATAGAATGCCCTTCGGGCTCATTAATGTTGGTGCTACATTTCAAAGGTGTATGAGTAAAACATTTGCTAATCTAAAGGACTAGATTATCATTATATATCTGGATGACCTCACCATGATTTCAAAGAAGAGAAAAAACCACATAGAAGATTTGAAGAAGGTATTGCAAAGGTGTCGAGAACATGGAATCTCACTTAAGCCAAAAAAATCTATTTTATGTGTGATAGAGGGAAAGCTCCTTGGTGATATAGTTTCTCAAGAAGTATTAGAATTGATCTTGAACAAGTTGAAGCCATTCGAAGATTGAGCCTACCATCAAATAAAATAGGTTTTAAATCGTTCTTCGGGCAGGTGAATTTCCTCAAAAGGTTTGTACCAAATTTTGCAGAAACCACTAAGTGTATTGTGAACATGATGAAAGGAAATTCAAATTCTAAATGGAATGAGGCAAGAAAGTAGGCATCTCAGGATATAAAGACTGCTATTGCTAATGCTCCAATACTATGTCATCTAGATTATAAATTATATTTCATCATCTATTGTTATGCTTCTGAACACACCTTATCAGCTATCCTCATGCAAGATAATAAAGAAGGAATACAAGCCTCTATTGCCTTCATGAGAATACCTCTAAAAAGTCATGAATTGAAATATTCCCAAATTGAAAAACATGCCTTTGACGTAGTTAAAGCACTAAAGAATTTTAGGTTTTATATCTTGCACTTGCATTCTGTAGTTTATGTACCTAACATAGCAGTGAAGTGTGTTGACACAACATGATGTAGGGTGTAATGCTAAAGGGACATAGATAGAAAAAACACAAGAGTATGACATTGAAATTAAGCCTACTAAACTAGTAAGGGGTAATACCTTGTGAGAAGTGATTGTAGAGAACAAGATTGCTGAAGAATCAGAAGAATTGGGAGAAAAACAATTAGTTTTGGCTATAGGTCTACATGATCCTTGGTTTGAGAATATTACTTATCTGCTAACATATGGAGAATGCCCAGAAGGTATGACGACCAAACAAAGAAGAGACCTCAAGTTGAAAGCAGCCAAATATGTAATTTGGGATGACAAATTGTTCAAGAAAGCTATAGAAGGTACCTTCCTCAAATGCATAGACAAACAATAAGAAAAGTTGTTGAGAAACCTTCACGATGAAGCATGTGGCAGACATTTCTCCTCTTTAGTCATGGTGATCAAAATATAAAGACAATATTATTACTAGCCTAGAATGTTTAAGGATGCCTACTCTTGGGTATTAAAATGTAAAAAATGCAAGATGTTCATCAGGAGACCTCAGCTAGCAGCTCTACCTCTCAGGTTGGTCATCATGGAAGGTCCATTGCAACAATGGGGCCTCGACTTTATTGGTCCGATTAACCCAACATCCAATGCTAGTCATGAGTATGTTATAATGACAACTGATTATTTTACCAAGTGGGTGGAGGCCAAAGAAACTAAGAAAACTACTTCTGAAGTAGTATATGAATTCATTAACAAAAACATACTGGTTAAGTTTGGAGTCCCCATCAAATTGGTGATGGATAATGTGGCATATTTCTTTTCTATGGAGATCACTTGTTTTGAGCATGGCATCATGGTTAGTCATTCATCTGACAATTTCCCACAAGGAAATGGTCAAGCAAAATCTAGTAACAAAAATTTGATGAATATTGTCAAGAAATTGGTGTCGGATAATCAGAAAATTTGGCACAAGAAAATTCATGAGGCACTATGGGCAGATAGGGTGACACCTAAGAGGGTGATTGGTATATCTCCTTTTGAATTAGTCTATGGAACTGAGGCTAATCTCCCATTACCCCTGTAACTAGCTACAAACAAACTGAAGATAGTAATTGAAGATGATATCTATAAAGATGGCTTAGAAAAGAGAAATTTGTACTTGAGCAAGCTTGAAGAGGAAAGAGAAGAAATCATAGATCATATCACACAACACCAAATGCGAGTGAAGAGTATTTTTGATAAGAGACGAGACCACAAAAATTCATGGTAGAAGATATATTATTATTGTGGGATAAGCAAAGAGCACCTAAAGGTATGCATAATAAGTTTGATACCTTGTGGAAGGGTCCATTTACTATTCATCAGGCATTTGAGAATAAATCATTTAAATTGGCATACTCAGATGGTAATGTGCTACCCCTGACATACAATGGTCAGGATTTGAAACTCTAGCAAATTTCAAATTGAAAATAGGTAACCCCTGTATTGTATTATAGTTATGTTTAGTTCCTTTTTGTGTTTTCCTAGCTAGTTTTCCTTTCTTGCCTTTGCTTCCTTATTTTTCCCCACTTTAGTTTTTTTTTTTGTAGCCACCCTTTTTTTTTGCAAAACTAGAGATTTTGGATTCCTTGCTTGGGTATGGCTTACCCAAGTCCCCAGACAAAGCCAACTGTTGCCCCACTTTTTGACTACTAACCAATTATGAAAGTGTATTTATTGTTTTGTGAGGCCCTAGACATGTTATAGTTTAGGTGTGAGCCCCTTTAGGGAGAAGAAGTCTTCATCAAATTTTCTGTTTTCCCATTCTCTGCATTCCATAGCCAGGCGGTTTTCTCCCTTTCAGATGAAAGATTTTTTCAGGTAGATTAGTACCCAATCTGATGAAGATTCATGAAACATGTCAAGATTGTTTTCAAGAGTTAAATTCTGCTTGCGACCCAATAATTTCTCTGTGAGAATAAAAAATTGCAGAAATTTAGACTTCCTCTTCTCCCTAGTGGGTTTTCAACCCATGAAGGTGATTTCTTGCGAAGAGCACCAAATGATGTGTACGAGTCCATGTAAGAAGATAATGAGACACCTCATGGTAGTTTCCTATGTTCACTATGATATACTACCTTGGGAAACATTTATTATTCATCACAATGCTCAGAATCATCTCAAGCAAAAAATTGAAAATTGTCTTCTCCTCGGCGGATTTTTAACCCATGAAGTCTTTTTTTCACCAAAGGCAATTGTAAATGAAAAGAAACAAGGAGTGGGTCCTGTTCAACTTTGACATTCCTTTTGAACTTCTCAAAACTCAAAGGAAGTATTAACTCAAAAGATAAAATTAAAAGAAAGGCTAGTCAGATAAATGAAAATTGTCTTCTCCTCAGCGGGTTTTCAACCCATGAGGACAATTTTTTGCATTTTGAAGAAAATCAACTTTGTAAGAGGGTTGGACCCACGAATTATACATAAAACATCTTAAGATGATAATGGAAACAATCTAACCATTGCAGGAAAGATATACTAAGCAGAATTTGATTTGGCAGATATTTTCTTAAGGAGTACTCTGTTTATAACTTCCCGAAACTTAATGGGAAAAGGGAAAGTAAGTATGAAAGAATAGAAAGTTACCATTGGGCTAATAGAAATAGTGAAAAGACACTAAAATATCCGTTAGAGCCTCTAAATTTACTATTTCAACAGATTTATCTTTTAATTCATTCATGTGATGCAAATCCTGAAGATCAACGGGTGAATTGAAACTCCTATACAGATGGAAACATGAATAGTTATACAAACTACTGCCTTTTCTTGAACTATTATTCTATTAATTAGCACAACTTTTTCAAATAGCCTATGTTTGTGCATTAACTTTTCTTTTCTTCAAATAGATTCAAAATTCAATTCATTCTCAAACAAAATGACAACTATATTTGCAGGCTTTGACGGGTTGAATGGAATAAAGTCCACACGATAGAATTTCACTAATAACTCTCTCCACTTCTATGATATGCAAGACTTTTAGAAGAGAGTGAAATCAGAGCCAATTCATCCCATAAATGAGAAGCTTCAAGGATGTGGGCTAGTTGAGGCCGTTGGTTTCCCAGTGGCAATCCAAGCTCCAAAATTGATCTACGAATGCATAAATTGTTACAACTCAGACACCAGACATATTGCATTACTAGACAATATAGTTTTGATCTCCATTGATAGGAAAATTGTCGTGAATTACCTTGGAGTCCCAAAATGGGAGGAGTTCTTAGATTTCATAATGGGAGGAGCAATTTCTAAGTTCTCCGCTAAGAAGATGGTCTATACAAAGGAGATTATGCAGTCCTAGTTTCAAAAGCCGTAGAGCACCAAGAGTAAGGTCCCCAAAACTCTATTTGGTACTAATCTCAAACTTGAGATTGTTGACATCCTAGTTTTTTTGTATAGAGTGAGAGGTGAAGTAGAGGTTTTCAAATTTATTAAGTAATATTTCTTTTTAGTGCAAGTTATATGCTCTGATACTCAGTATATTGATTGGGTTCACAAGGTAAGTGAGACTCTGTCCAATGCTCTCTGTGCTGCAAAATTCTACAACACCTTCTATATGTTCTCCTTTCTCATTTATATGTTAGCTTCTCTACAATTATGGCCAGAACTCCCAAGAGTAGAAGAGTTTCCTAATGATGTGAAGTCTCATGAGTTCTACCCCTGCTTACAATTGCAAAATATTTATGCAGAGTATGTCAAAGTTAATGATGCATTCACTATGAGAATTTACAGGGAGCTTTAGGGATGTCCAGAGAGGAGATTCATCCTAGAAGAAATGGTGACTATTAGCCAATTCGGAAGCTATTTTATCTAGTTCTCATCTTTCTCATATTTGTGCCTTGCAACTTTTGATGGATTCCCCTTGAAGCTGCCCATATATCCGAGCAACATGATTGTGTTGATCGAGATCATGAGGCAGGAAATCCAAGTGAACATGTTGAGTGAGAGCTTGAAGAAGAAGAGATATGAGTTCCTTATGAAAGTAGGATCTTTCAGTTGTGAGTCCCAACCTGATGCAAAGAATATTCTTAAGGTGTTTGAGGTGAAGCACAAATTGGAGATGTATGAGGTCTTGAAACCTATGTTCATCCGAACTGATATGCTAGGGAGGTGTTGCAGATTGGGAGTGTGATCAAACACATTACCACTGTTGAAGATTATTGGGCAGATTGTAAAGATAAATTTGAAAGTTGAGATAATGCTTTTGCCAGGCTCATAGTGGAGCAAATAAAAACATATAAGATCAATCTTGATGTTGAAGGATTAGAGGATGATGGGAAACATATGTATAGTAATACATATCTGACTAAGTTAAGAGGCACTCCTATCAGTTCAGAGCCTTACGAGGATGCTGAGGAAGACCTAGATATCATGATGACCTGAATCATGAAAAGAACTAGAAAGTGGGTTATGTGGACTATTGTGAGGAGGAGTAGAAGTAAAAGCACATCAACTCAAGCTTCTCTAGTAGCTACAACTCCTCTCTCAAGGTGGCACAACAGGTGTAACCTTGGTCATCACTAAAGGAGCAACTCAACCATTAGGGGGAGGTGATCAACCTCTAGACAAGAATATCCCTATGGCTAAGACTTGTCAAGATGGCTCCCTCCCGATTATTGGAATCCAAATTGATGCTGAGAAGGAGAAGATGGAGAAGCCAAAAGATAGTGTTATTACCCCAGTCTCCTCTCCTCGTGTCACCCCAGTTCCCTCTCCTCATGTCACCCCAGTTCCCTCACCTCATAATAGCCTAGTTCTGTAAGTAAGTGCTACACTTTTGCAACCAAGTATCTCTCTAGTGCAGATACTGGATTTGGGAGTAGTAGCAATGAATCTACTGAATCGAATGAGGCAGATAAGAAAACCTCAGAGGTGGAGAAATGCTAGAGATCTTCCAAGCTCATTTCACAAACCCTGAAGAACCCCTTCTCCTCGACTACGATGGCAATCACTCTAGTTAAGAAGAAGATGTTTAGCATAGATTCACTTGGATAGCCTCTAAGGTGATAGGCATAGTTTCTTCGTTGGAGGAAACTTTGAAGAAAAAAAGAAAGAGAAAGGATGAAGGTGCTCCCAGTAAGGATACCTTATCTCTTACAATTTTTTTTGGATCTTCATTGAGTAAGGTTAAGAAGCAGAAGACCTTGTCTATTTTGAGACAAGATCCAAAAATAGGGCACCTGACAATGGAAATTGCAAAACCCACCAAGGATGGACTGATTGAAGATATGTCCATAGATAATTTCACTCTACACTTGGTTGAGCTTATAGAGGCTAGACATGACACCAAGGTTGGCTTGTGGAAGTCAACCAACAAAGTAAATGAAGGATAACTAGAGAGCCTCAAGTTGTCAAAGGTTAGGATGTAGGTGGAGATTCAAGAATTGAATGGATTTATTAGATAATTGGTTACTCCATTGGCAAGCATCTACGGGAGATCTGTGACTACTAATCCTCCTACTACGGATGTTCAAGCACTTATATCTCAACTCCAAGAAGATAAGCACTTTGGTCAAATTGGTAAAGATTGGACTGAGAAGCTAAAATTGGAGGGAGTCTTTATTATAGAACAAATTGGCAATGTCATCTTAAGATTAGAAGCAGAGAAGGATAACATCTCAGCAAATACAAATACTTTGGTTGCAGAAAGAGTGAAGAGTGATTATTGTATCTCTTTTGAAGATGATTATTCAAATGAAGGAAAAGGAAGATTTCGAAGCAAAGATCTTGCCCAAGGGAGATGAACCTTTTTTCGAATGGCTTCAGAGCATCCAGTTCAAATAAAAAATGATCTTGTTAGCAGAGAAAGGACTTAAGGAGACAGAGGATAAAGTAAAGAAGGACCAAGATAGAGATTTTGAGCTCATGAGGGGACTGCATACAAATTTTCAGACTAGCAGCCAAGGGAAAGGAATCATTAGAATAACCATCATGCAAGAGAATTTCTCCAAATTCATAGATAGTCTGACAGATGTATCCTCCAGTAATCAAAATAGTGTTTCAGAACTCCAGAAACTCAGTGGATACATACATGTGGCCACAGAGGAATTGCAAGATTGATTGAATGTTGTGAAGGATTTGGCTAGGGAGCATTCTAAGTGGCTCTTGAGATACACCAACATACACATGCCTAGACATGAAGAGCTAATCCCAATCATTGTTTTTGCTAAGGCCTATAGGGCAAAAGTAGAAAAGGGAAAGAAGGTGAAATTATTCATATTCCGCCCCTTTCCTTTTCTGATGTAATCATTGTAATATGAAAAATTGGTTTCTTGCCATTTTTCATTCTTTTGAGGAGATGAACCGATTGAACTTCTATTGTAATGATAATCTTAAAATTATATATGGATAAAATTAAAAGATTGATAAAAAGGTCGGCTAATTTTTGGTGTGAAGTACTTGATGTTGCAGAGTGAATTGAATGGTATTTTGTATCAATTATTTTTTGTTCCATTTCTATTAGTTGTTAATTACATGTTTTCTCTTTTATATAAATTAAAGTAAGGAACGAATGGAATTTCATTCCCCTATTTCAAAGTAGTGAAAATATGTGATAACTAGTGTCATTGCATATTCAAAGAGAAATCCCTTAGATGTTTTCCCTTCAGTTAATCTTTCTTTTGTTGTAGCTTAGATTCTAGTTGAACCGGTTTAGTATTAGTTTTTATGCTATTTTGAGTCAATAAGCTTTGTGAGTTCATAAGCTGTGTGAGTTCATGAACTTAATCAATTCTTTAGAAATCACTTCTTGCCTGAGTTAGATCCTATTTAGGCTTGGCTTAGTTTCACCTCTCCTATTCTCGGGTCAAGAACACACCCCATATAAGTTTTAGGAATAAAACATAATTCATTGTAAATCCACAATAGGGAGTTGTACCTATTAATTCAGAGAAAAGTTAGCCTTTTTAGAAGCAACTTTTCAACTGTTTGTAATTAGATATTGCTCATAGTTTGGACATTAAGAGTCAAAATTAGAAAGAACAATCTGTTTACCAACAAGATCAATTGAACATGGAAAGATGCATCCAAAGTAGGAATGAAAATAAAAGTTTCTATATGGTAAATGATCCATCTCACCGAAATGCATAGGCACCTAGCCACTGCATCTGCGTAGTACATAGGAACAAAAAATGAATACATAGCTCACTCCATCAAACCAAAGAAGCATGAGAAACAATAGAAGAACCCTCATAATGTAGACAAGGGTGAGGTGATAGGAAACTGAAAAAGTGAGCCAAAAGAATTGTAAGTCAGGGAACCATGATCACGATGCATAAAAGAGTACATATGTGTGTACTGAGGTGATCTATCTAAAATAATTCATGAGGATAATATCAAAAAAGGGAAGCTCATTGGACAAAGGAAGAAGGAAAACAAAGGCAAAACAACAACCCCCCATGTCATTTTAATCAAAGTAGTGCATGTATAATAAGGCACAAGGTACGGTGAATCCAAGAATACAATAATTTGCATGAGTGTCCTCATATAACACTCCTCGAATCAGAAGGCAAAACAAAGCAAAACAACTAAAACAAAAATACAGATGCAATATGACACTTTATCTCAATGTGTTTGCAAGAATGCATACAAATGATGTCTAAATAGATCATAAGAGACATAAGACTAATATAATAGATAGTAAAAATCATGACAAATCATCTGAACCAATAAAATTGATCCTTGGATCTGAAACAACCAGGATATCCACTAGAATGCAAAAATGCAAAAGACTGAATAGAATGTGCCTAGAACATAATCTGGAAAAATAACCATCAGTGGAAAGAGCTCCGAAATACCTTTCCAATGATATAAAGAATTCTCAAATCAAAGATCAAATTCTCAAGATATGTCTCCTAGAGTGTAAAACTATACCCCTGACTTTGACAATAGAACAAACTATTAAAAAAGTTTCAAAACTTAAAACTAACCATACCATTGTGATAGGATCAAAACCAACTTTCTGACGATATCTTGTTTGCAAAAAATGGAGTCTGTATGCCCAATATATGAGCAAAATCATGAAGGTAGGTCCAAATAGAGCCTAAAGAGGTGAAATGATATGTTGATACAGTGTTGACATGGTGCTAATGTTAGCAAGTGACAAACCTAAATTTGATGATGAAATGGTTGTCGAGGCCAAAAAATGCTTGAAAATTACCCCTACCAGAAAAAATCACAGCCATTGAAAACAAGACATAGATGTCATAATGTCGTCAGTAAAAGAGTCGGTGATGGAAAAAAATCTGGTGGCCAAAATCCATGCCAAAATCCTTAGACTTCCCACCTTCATAAGGTAACACTATGCATATCCATTGAAATTTGTAACCACCAATCAATGCTTAAAATCACTCATGGGAAAAATACTACTAAAGACCCAAGAAAACTGTTGATGGCCACATAAACCACCCATCCCCCAAAAAGGTGAGTGGCAATAGAGAGCCCATGTGAACATCACAAATAGAGGTGGGAAACAAATTCGAAACCCATACGTCACATCATAGATAAGGCCCACATTTTTAGCACCTAAGGAGTCCAAGTGGATAAACCAAGTGTCGCGCCCAAAAAATCCAAAACCATTGGTGGAAAAATTCTATATGCTAAAAATGTCTCTAATATTGAAAGACTGATGTGCTCAATGAAAGGGGGGATTACTTGGCCAAAAGGCAACATGATTGGAGGGCTAAAAAATAGTTTGAGTTAAAGAAGATCTCCCAAAAAATGGTTGCATGTGGAGATTTTTTGGCAAGGGGGCCAAGGAAGTGTGTGTATACCACCACGTGGAGAAGGCAGCAAGGCCCTTCATCTACGGTCCTTTCAATCAGGGAATAATTTGAACAAGCTAAGTTGGTGATCAATATCCAAGCTAAACTTGGAGTTATTGGTGCTCAATATGAGTATGTGTGGGAGAGATTACAAAGCCTTTAGATGTTGCACAAGAAAATCTTGAAAGATATGTCAATTTGGATTGGTCTCAGCTCATGCACAACGAGAGGAATTCGATCAAATTGGCTCTCATTCTTAGGAAGAGGATCAAAGAAGATCTTGGGGCTCTTGTCAGGAGGCACAAGTTGAGGCAAGAAGCTTGGTGGATAAAAACCATGCATGGAAGTCTGCCTCAAAAATCCAAAAAACCACTCATGTAATTCCTACAACTGCCCTCCAAAACTAGAAATCATAGAGAAACAAGCACCAACCACTTAGATTTGATTGAAGACACTTGATCTGACTGGCATAAAGAATAGAGTATTGGTGGGGTTCGATTCTGAGTGCTATAAAAACCAAGAAAGAGTGTGAGGATCCCGTGAAATACAATGCACCCAGGAAGAAGTGTGAGCATGCATAGGTGGTACAAGCTGCTTAGGTACCCATTGTAAAAGTGTACCCACCATTATATAAAATGCATGGAAAATTATATATTTTTGAGAAAAATAATTTTTTTTCAAAGAATATATTTTAATATCGTCGCATTGATTTACATGCCCAAGTCAAAACGGTATGGTTGCAAAAATATTTTTGCCTAAGATTTCAATAGCATCCAAACTGGACATATTTTATATGGAAATGGGGGCTTTTGAGTGCTCTGAGTTCAACGGTGATGTCTCTTTGGGCTCAAAGTGCTCTGAAAAATAGGTCCCCCAGATCCAATATAAAAAACCTCTAAAATCCATAGATCTAAAAATCGATGCCAAATCTCTCAAGAACAAAACAAGGGCATGAAGATTTGGAGCTCTCATACCATGTTGAAGTTGATGAAAGATCAACCCCACAACTCTCAAGAATTACTTGCATGCAAACACCTATCATAGAAAGAGATAAGCAAAAGCTATGGAGGCTAGAATTGCCAAATCCATAGATGAGACATTCTTGATGAGAAAAAAAGCGAAATTGCTGTTATAAAAAATGAATTAATTAATAATTACAAAGAGAGATCATCCTTATAAAGTAGATCAAATCCCTAAAAAGTTCTAACCTAGGTTGCATCATAATAATTAATAAAATAATTAATTATTAGATGCTTCAAGTTTAGCTTAAACAAACTAGAGTTAATTTGGAAATATCTAATTACTCTAACAATTTAAACCCTCATAATAATAATAATAATAATAATTAAAGTCATTTATTTTTCATTAAATTACTATTTTAAAAAAAAGGTAAGATGAACATACTTGAAGGCAAGGAGATATCTTGTTGGCTAAAATAGGTTGTTGGTGTGTGAAATTAGTGTTGTCACCTAAATTTGCACCCTATCAAATTACAAGAGAAACTTGAAAAATTTAGGACAACATTGGGATAGCCAAAGGCTGTGGGTAATCTGTCAATGGTTGAACCTTTAGATTCTAGGCCGACTCCTTTATGGAAAATCACTTGATTGATTCTTCTAACACTACTTTCTTGTTGAGAAAAGGGGTAAGGAAGATTGCAAAAAAAGAAGAAAAATAAACTACTTCCTAAAAGGTGATGCACCAAAGATGTTTAAAGAAAGGTTTTAGCAAATAACAACTATTTTACCATCAATACACAAGAAAGCACTAATAAGCACTCAGACTTTATATTGGCCTGCAACAGTGTTTCACATTAAGGTTTTGATTCTCACTCATTAAGAGAAATAGAGATTTTTCTACTTAATAAGATGAAAATAAAACAAAACACAAAAAGTGACTTGCAAACAAAATACACTCTAGTGACAAGGTAAACACTGAGATAGATTAACAAGGAACCCTTGGATTCACAAACTAACCTATCAGATCAGAAAAACTACACAGTACCACATAAAAAGATTGAGGCTTGAAAATCTTTTCCAAAATGAACCTGTAAAATGCTTGTCATATATTCAACTTTTCTTCAAAATAGTTACAGAAAAAACACATAACAATACTCAGGATAAAATATCACTCAATACTATTTTGCATAATTCAGAACTACTCTACAATTGAGTTACCAAACTCCATAAGTACCATGCCCAACTCTCTTGGTCGAATCAGAAAAATAGCCTCCAAAATAGGGCTTAGAAACTTCCAAAATGAAGTCCCATAATGCCTAAGACTTCATTCACTCATAACTGCCCCCTATGACTCATCAAAACTACCCTAAAAACACTCTAACAAGTCATAAAGAGTCACAAACTAATAGGGAAAAGTCAAATCTGACCCCCTATATTCTCTCCATATGTTTCCCAACTGACTTGTAACTTAAAGACCATTATAGGAAAAAGATGACTCACTTTTCTTTTGTGTTAAAGAAAATAATATCCAATGACTTATAATTACACCATTAAATATCTTTCTTTCACATTAATAATTATGCAAAAGAAAAAGAAAAGAACATAAAACTTCCCTCTCATTATTTTTGCAGAATAAGAAATAATATTAAAGGCTATATTAATATTATTTCTTATAAAAAATATGCAAATTTATGCAAAAACAATATACATAACCTGCCCATTATCAAACTTGATGCAAAAAAGAAAGGGATTGAAAATATCCCATGATAAACCTGCAGACTACAAAGAATATTAAAAAAAAATGGCATAAAAGCCTTCATAAACCTAAAAGAGATATTTGTTTCCTTCATTCGGCTTTTTTATATGAGGGTTTTTAGTTTATATGCTGCCAATGCTTACTTGCTGGAGCTTCATGGAAATGATAGTCTTTGGAGCCGCCATGGTTATCATGCTTGGAGAAGGTTTGCTATTTTTGCTACTTCTTCTTGCTGTCCATTTCAAATTTACTGTTTGGGCTCCATGTTTGATGCTGTCATGAAGAAAATACATACTCTTGATCTGTTTTATTTCATGCGCTAAGTTGCTGACTACTATCACTTTGATACATTTGATGTCTTTTGAAGTTTGAAACAACAAATTTTTTTATGTAAGAATTTACAAATCATTTCAATAACAAACCTGAATGGGTTACTTATGCCTGAACCAGCCCGGGTATTCGCTGCATATACTTCAGTTATATTTTGCATTTAGAAATTGGGTTCACCGTCGTAACTTGATGTTACAAAACCTGAAATGGGTTTGTTATTTCTCTGGGTGAATCTACAAATGTTCTCTTCTTTCTATTTTGTCTATGAAATATAACATCTTCATTGTTAAACCCGAATAGCCCCTTTTCTTTTCTTGAATAAGGATGTAGCCATTGTTATTTTTCTTGCCAGGGACAACATTAACTGCTGTAGCCGATGGGTTGAAGCATGCTCTCAATATTTCCTTCCCCAGTTAAGTCATTCAAATCGCGCACAACTCTATTCCTTTTCTCAGATTCGTCATTTCCACTTTCTCTTGTGTCAAAATCATTTTTGAGTCATGTGGCTACTATGATTTTGCTTCTGATTTAGCTTCATGTAACTGTTTGGTAGCTGACGTTGCTTCATTTATGCTATAAGTTCAAGAATATGTGCTAATGGTAAGTATGCCAAACAGATGTCCTTATTACCAAGTGTTGGGACAACCCTCATGACTCCTGCCACTGTTGCTACAATATTCCCATGAGTCATCATTACTCCCTTGGGTAACCCTGTATTACCACTTGTATACATTATAACTGCAACATCTAAAGACAAAGGCAAATTTGTATCCATGTGATTTTGCAAACTTAGTCTTTCATCTTCAGAAAATGATGTTACTGTCCAGTTGTTGCTATTTTCAGGAATATGAATCTCAGATGTAAAGGCATTCTCTTCCATGTAAACAATACGCTTCAGAGAACCCATATGCACACTTATGTCAATCAACTCTTTTTTTTTTTTTTAGCTGCTTGAAAACACAAAGTGTTGTTGATACTTTTGTTACTCTCAGATGTCTCCAAGTCCTTTCATATATGATAATTAAATTAAAACTCTGGTTTCTAAGTAGTTATTCCAACTCCTGAACAACATCAAAGAGCGTTCCCATCATTTTAATGGCACATTATTTTTGAATTTTAAAACGTGAATGTCTGCTGAAGTTGATATTATCTTTACCCATTCTTCCAAATTGAGTCATCTGTGGGTCCCTTTGCTCCTTACATTTCAACATTTTAATAGCAGGTAGCCTGTATCTGAATGAGCAAGTGCACACTTGTCTACACAAATCCCTTTTAATACATCTTTTGGTTGGCTGTATGCATTTATGGCCTTCCTTCAAAAGTTAATTGCCTTGTCCTTTTTAAAGTTTCTTTTTACCTCTTTTGACATTCTTGTAGATGAAGATGGATCTCTTTTGCAAATCTCTTAACAATTGAATTTACATGCTGGAATTCATTCGAATACTCTCTGTCTTTGTATGTTGAAATCATGTCTGAACTTTGATCTGATCTTTTGATGATGTATAAACTATGTTTCATGAGGTTCGAGCACGGGCTCATGACACTCATGAATAACATTCATTTCTCTCTGCACATGGCACAAACACATTAGCAATAAAATCACTTGCACACATGGTTTTGATTTTTTGACTCTGATATTGCTATTTTGTGATTGATTGAGTTCACTATTCTTGTTCAAACTAGAATCATGGGTAAATGGTACAAGTGTACATGTATATTTTTATGGAACCAGACATTGCTTAGATCCATATGGATCTAACCTGTACCTTTCTTTGACCTTTTTGTAGGAGTTGGATGCTTAGGGATCCAAGGAGAACTGAATTTCAGCAAGGCAACCTCGGGACCACGAACTCAGACCAACCATATACCCCCAAGCAATGGTTGGTTCCCTTTCTTATACTCTTGCATGTTCATTTGTATCATTTATTCTGCTTTTTATACGTTCCTTATTTGCACAAGAATAATGAAGACTAAGCTACTCTCACAACATTGTGTAAGAGATTTTGATCATTTTTTATTTAGTACATGTGCTTTAATTCTTTAATATATAAACTCCAAACTGAAATTTGCCATTGCTTAATACAAATAAAGAACTTTTCTCATTTCATCAATGTGATGTACTTTTTTTTGTTTCTATGATCATTGGAAAATGAAAGCAATTACTAACCAGTAATGAATGTTAGGACAAAATTTCGTAGGTAGTGAAATTTTGATAACAATTAGGACCAAGTTATTTTTTATTGTCAACACCAAAAATAAAATAATTCATGATTATTCTTAAAAATAAATATATCTAAAAAATAATAATCTCATTATCTTTAGAAATAGAGACCTCCTTTTTAGATAATGGGTACTTGGTTCATATGGGACCTAAACAATCATAGAAACTTGTCTCAAATTTAGGCCAAGAATTGAGTACCCATTTCTACAATGATGGGTACTTATTTCTATTAACATTTGTGCTTTTTTTTTCCAAGTTAAAATCTTCTAGAGGAAGTGGAATCAACTTCATGCCTTTACTTAAGTCTATTAATGAGGATTTTCATTACTAGGAAAAAAGACATATTTTGCTAGACTATGAAAGAAATGGTATCGAATACATGAAGCATGTTTATATATTAAGAGAGTTTATGTTTTTGTAAAATGATACACATTGCACATATATTTATAGATGAAGGTCAATAACTAAGAGCCACATCCATGCCACATATTTCCAGTGTGTTATGTAATATATATGGATAGGATAGTATCAACAATTAAATCAATATTGTGTTAATATATGAAGTATTAGATACCACTATGTGCTAGATGTGTGGTGCTAAACACATCAAACATTAATACAACTATTTATCATGTCATGGGGCTTTCCAAATGTTTTGTATGTATGATTGCATTATTTATTTATGAATTGAGACCACATGTTGCATAGGTATTCTTCGATGCTTGGGACATGATCAAAGTTCATAGATAAATGATCATCAATAGAGCTACAAGAATGAAAAGGAAATGTGGTCAAGCATAATACATCATGATGCATGTTTACATCAGATTCACTAGTCATATAAGTATTAGAGGTAATATGAAACTCATGGGCAAGAGTGTCTAAAATAGAAGTATGAATAATAGAAAAATCTATAATGAAGAAGATCTCATAGACATGGGAAATAACACCATGAGATCCATCATAATCCAAAAGATTAAGATATTTGAATGTATCAATAATGAGGGGATCAAATGAGATAAAGTATATACTTACATCTATCTGGGCAAGATAAGCGTGAAGAAAAGATAAAGGGAAATATGCATGGTAAACTATGATAAATGATAATACAAAAATGTACAATCCAAGGGTAAGAGGGTAAGGACCAAATAGTTAACAAAAATGAATGTCCAAATTTCCAATCAAGGCATAATAAGGTAGAACAAACAATGGCTCTAAATCCCAATTAAATATAAATGAAATATTTCGATAATGCCACATCCCAACTTTTTGTTTTTTTAAAGAATTCATTAATTTAATATAAATTATGGATAATTTTCTTTTGGTCATCTATCTTATTTGAAAATTTATTATCATTTTGCATGCAAATCAAAAACTAAAATGATGATATGAATTATGTCTCTTTGTTTCAATTAAGATTTATGGACTAACATATTGATGAAGTTCTAATACCAAATGTAGGTCCCCCGATTTCTTAATTATTTATCAATAAATAAATGCCCAATTTAACACAAATTTCTAAATTAAATAAAATATTATTCAAATGCATGTAAGATATGAGAAAAAATGCATATAAGAGATGAAAACAAATGCATATAAGAGGTGAAATTACATTTACCATAGTGGATGACTATTAAGGTTGATGACATTCAAAGACTTATTGACTATGCTTTCTTTCTAATTTATTATATGTGTCTTTTGTATTGTACCTCATATGGTATTGTCTTGGACACATGGCATGCGATACCTAATTTTGCACTCACATTATTTTCACATGTTAATCCTACATTAAGTACTGTATTGTTGAGATGTAATTAGAATTTGTGAATATTAATTTACTATCTATTATTTTTGTATTATTGCAATTATGACCATTATGTCTCCCAGAATGCAAATAGAACCCCTAACTTCGACAACAGATAAAACCATAAAAAATTATCAAAACAAAATAAAATTTGTACCACTGTGATAGGCTCGGAACCATCTCTTCAATGATATCTCAGTTGTTAAAAATGGAGTTCATATGCTTCATATTTGAACAAAAAACTAAAGATAGGTCCAAATAGAGCCAGAAGGGAAACATGTTGACAATGTAGTGTTGATGTCAGCAATTGACAAACCAAAATTTGATGGTCAAACAACCATCAAGGCAAAAAAAAAAACCAAAAAAATGTACTCACATGTTGAAAAAAGTTGTTGAATTACCAAGTAGGTGGAAAAAGATCTAGTTGCTGAAAAAAGATAGTATGCCGACAATAAATTGTCGAAAAATAATGTGGCCAGTATTGGAAAATATCCCGATGGCCAAATAAGAAGTCATTGTTTGTCAAAATGCAACTAGGCATCAAAAAAATTTAGATGCCAAAAAAGTTCTCCTCACTTCTTGACAAAAAACTAAGCATGTCATAATATGGCCCTTTGAACCTGTGATTTAAATCCCAAAGTGTGAATAAAAAATGGGAATTAACCACAATAAATGGGCCCAAAAATGCTACGAACATGAGGAAATCATCATGGAAAAAGGAAAATCCACTCTTGAAGAGGAAAAATCATTGCCCAAAACCAAAGGAACTTGTAACTCCCCAAAAAACACCAAGCGAATTCCCTAAGAAAAAAGTGTGTTCATGCCAAAAAATCCTCAGCGCCAAACAAAAGTGTGCAGTCAACAAGGCAGGCATGAGATGGTATTGGTCTGATACCCTGCACATGTAAACTCCTGTGAGCGGAGGTTCCAACATGTTGATGGGGACCAATGAGGAAAGAAAGAAAACACTCCCCCAAAAATATTTGTTGAGTTGGCATGTGACACCGTAAAACAAACCTGCATTGCCTCAAAATATTAGTAGTGAAGTCTCCAAGGGCCTTTGACACCGGTTCATGTGATCCCAAACTTGTGTGCTTGGTGGGCTTGAATTGGATCTGGTGTAGTGCTGATGTGGAGGTAGAGTACCTTGCACATTGACCTTGTATTGTGTACATCAAAAAGTGCTGACACATGCATTAAATTTGCCTCCCACTTATTAATAAATCACATGTAACCATGCATTTTGTAAATATGCTTTTACAAAAAAATATTGCAAAAAAACTGGTATTAATTTTTGGAGAAAAAAAAATTGTTGCCTCAATTTTTGAGCCCAAGGTTGTACGATCTTGGGCTAAATTTTTTTTGGCCTCGTATTTCTACAACATCCAAACTAAACATATTTTACAATGAAATTGGGGTTTTTTAAATTCTTAGTGCTCTAAGTTCAATAGATCTCTGTTTGAGCTCAAAGTGCTCCGAAAAATAGCCTCCCCCCCAGAGCCAATATAAAATACTTCTAAAAACTGAAACCCTCTGAAAAAAATCACATATCTGAAAACCAAGTCAAACCTCTCAGAAACAAAACAGGGGCATCAAGATTTGGGGTTTTGATACCACGTTGAAGTTGATAAAAGATCAATCACACAACTCCCAAGAATCACTTGCATGCAAACACCTATCATAGAAGAGAGAAGCAAAAAACCATGGAGGCTGGAATTTCCAGATCCATAGACGAGAGATTCTTGATGAGCATAAATATAAATTGTTATAATAAAATAGGAAAGAATCAGTACAAAGAGAGATCAATCTTTATAAAAGGAGATCAAAACCCTAAAAGGTAAAACCTAGGTTGCATGATAATAATTAATAAAAGAATCAATTATTATATGCCTAAAGTTTAACTTAAGTAAATTAGAGTTAATTAAAAAATATCAATTACTCTAACAATTTATTCGTAAAGTTTAACTTTAAGGGTGGAGAGCACTTATAGGTAATAATAAAAACCCCAAAAGATGGCTAGATCTTAGAGGAGGAATACTAGATTGCATAAGAATGACAAGCTCATTAAAAATGTATGGGATAAATACCACTTAAACAAGTATTTGGGCGAGCAATTAAATAAAGTAATCATCTAAAAGCTAACTTAGATGCATGAGTAGGAGCTTGAAATAATAAATATTTTATTATATATAACAATAGATCAAATAAAAATGTGATGATTAGCTCGATCTTAAATGTGAAAAAATGATGCTAAATATACTAAGAGTTGGTTCATTATAAAGATAGATTTTTAGGGATTGTATTAGACGATTTTAAAAATCTTCAAATTCAACATGTTTTTCTTTAGTTTAGATTTGTGCTCACAGAGCTAATCTAGGTAGTAGTCTCAAAATCATCTAATATATGGACCTAAACTTAAGAGGTCTATGAGAAATGAACTTGTAGAAAACCAACCTTGGAATTTGGTCACCTTAAGCTTCTATTGTATAAATTTTGGTAAGTATTGATGGGGTTTAGTAACATCTTATGAGAACTTGTTGATAAATAAGGGTCACTAATGCAGGAGCATCTGGGGTGTAAGGGCAATCTTACATCACACAAAATATTTATGTTATCCCTTTTCAATATAGGTTATTTCAATGGAGAGTTGCTATTTTTGAAAGCTAACTATTTTTAGTAAGTTGGTCATTCAAGCTTAGAATGTTCTAATTTCATCCATGGAGGTTCATTTTAGATATATCAATCTACCAGTAAGGTTTATTGCAATACCAAGAGTATTGGTGAAGTTACTGATTTTTTTAATACAAAAAACTTGAACTCAATTTTGACAGTCTTAGAGGCTTCGACATGGGATCAAACCCCGGTTGATGAAACTTGTGCTATCATGTGTTGTAGATCATAAGGTGCCATTTCTGAAAAGGTGTAATCATAATCAATCAGAGCAACAATTAATAACTTATAGTTGTTGGAAGTTAAGCTACTTGAAATTATAATAAATGAAATTGTTTGGGCCAACTCTAATGTAACAAAATATAAAAAATAATAATAATTTAGGGTTGGTCAACCTCATGGTCTTGGGTTAAAATTCTAGAACCTTCATGGCCAGTGAAAATTTGTCTATATAAAGAAGGCCTGTAGGGTTGTTTATAATAGTTCAGGGTGGTTGATGGTGGCTCTAGCTTACAAATTTTTATAAGGAAAATGTCCATGTGGCTTTGCATATTGTATTTCTAAAATTTATAATTCCATACTTTTGGAAATAATAATAAGCCAACTTCTTGTTCTCGTAACTTCTTGTTATTTCTCTATTTTTCTTATGTGTTTGTGTTGTTAATGGGAGTACCCTTCATCAGTCACATTCTCCTTAACTAAACCCCTAGTTGGAACAATTCAACAATGTTGGAATAAAGATTTAGGACATTAGTCAAGCATGTTATGTGGTTAGATTGATGTCATGAGTAGATAGTGCATAAATGTTTCTCCTTTAAGCTCTTTTATCTAGGCATTCTTTCACATTCCAAAATGACTTCAAATGAATGGATCCCATTAAAAACAACATAGCATACAAATTAACACATTTCAACTGAATGTATTTACTTATAACAAATCATACAAATCAATAGAAACCAATGAACTCTATTTTGAATATGAGTTATTAAAGTCTGAGATTTATATTTTGATTGTAAAAATAAATAAATTTATTATAGATAAAAAAATACAAGATCTAGAAAATATCTAAGAATAAATAATAATTAAAAAAAGAAAAAAATAATGTCATGACTATCCATACAAGAATATACCAGTGTAAACTTCGTATCATATAAAAGACAATCCTCAAAGATATTTAAAAAACCATTTAATACCATACCCTTATATACTATGCTAAAAAGTATATTATTATTTTATTACCAAATTTTAAGAAATAAAATATTTGTAAGAAAGATTGTTCATGCTCCCTAGATCAACGTGACGATTAATTTTTTCTTTAAAACACATACTCTACGTTCTTCTGCTTGTTTTTTCATTAAGTTTATTTTTTATTTTTCTGACATGGGAAGCCAAGCAGAAAAGTCCACCTTTATAATAAAAGATTAGTAAGACCGTGTCAAAAATGGCGCGTACGCTGCATATTCGCTGAATTCATCTAATTATTGCGTGGTCAATGCCTGACTTGTATTCGTTAGCAAACATCCATAAAATTTAAAAATGCTGTATTTGTCTACCACATACAGTTGGCTGGAGCAAATTGGTGCAATGAGGTGCGTGGTTCAATTCCTGTTTACCCCTTTCTTTTGATTTATTTGCAAGATCTTATGTCCAGGACAAAATAATTATGAATTTTGCACTGTAACCTTAAAAAACTGAATATTTAATTGTTGATTTTCGCTTGTTAGCAAGAGAGGCTCAGATCTTTGTTATAAGTAGGAATATTTTAGCTTCAAAACTGGAGATTTTGAATTACTATAAGGAAAGGCTTTGATCTTGTGAAAAGACGGAATGCTTCGACTATAAGATTGTTGAATCTGAATTGCTTAGAGTGAAAGCCATTGATCCTTGTTAAAAGATTAATAAATATCTTTAGCTCAAGGGTCCGATCTTTGTTGAATTACGGGATCTTAGATTGTTGAAATTTAATTGCTAGCAGGAAGGGCTTTGATCTTTATTAGACATCTGTTCATTTCAGGCTAAGATTTGCTATAAGGTCAGATAATGTCTTTGCCAGGCTGACAGGCTTTTGTTTTTAATTGCCGTGGAGCACTTGCACTGGTACAATATGCCCTTTTTAAACATTTTAATCGCTTTTAGGATTGTTCCATTGATCATTTAATATTTGTGATGTTTTTCGTGCCAGTTTCTGATTTATTTTTAAACTTTTAAGGTGACGATTCAGGAGCTTTCGATGGTTTAAAGTTGTTGTATCTGCAATTGATTGACGATTTTGGAGTATAAGGGTATTTTACTACGTGTTCTAAATCTGTAAGTATAACACAGCAGAGATCCCTGTAGAATTTCCGAAGTTTTCAATTTGTTGTTTTTCAGTGCAATATATTTTTTGATTTGTTTGCTCATTTCTTTTCTTCTCTTCAAATTTAGTGTGTAAGTTTCGGATTTTCTTGTAATTTACTTGCTCTCAGCTTGATGTTGATAACACTGCTTTAAAAGTGATAAAGTGTCAAAACATTTGACCTTTTTTTTTAAGCAGCTGATTACTGCATATTTTGAAGCATCTTCTAGTTCTGTATGCAGAATGCCACGTTCTTAGAAATGTATATAGTTCTGTTTATTAATGTTTTCCCGAATGGTATCCAGGGAGGTTATCGGCACTGTATATTTTGGCGATTTTCATGTAATTTTTCTCCTTTAGAGTGATTTGAAAAGGACTGAGAAGTTATTATTTGAATTACCATAATTATAACTTCTTGATAGCTAGTAGACTTACAAACAGAATGTTGGCTGATCCTTAGTAAAATCCTTTTAATTTGTTTCACTAGCGTTACAGCACAGTAATCTCTGGTTATCCCCAAAGAACGCTGATTTGTAATTTATGTGTACATTTATTTTCATTTGACTTTGTATTATGTTCAGAATTTGCTTGTTTTTGTATAACTTGCTTCCTTTCAAAGTCAAAATTATTTTTTCTACATTTATGAGATCATAATAGTGTATGTGGGACTGCGAAGATCAAATTACATAAGAAAAAAAAACTGATTATAGCTAGATGCGAGAGGAGAGGATGAAGTTCCCAGTGTTTTGACTCGTTTAGAAGGTTTGACCTTCTCTTGCTAATTTTGGACGAAATTTGCTGTCTCCTCTTCAAGAAGGCAAGCACAGAGTCAGCTTTCATGATGTTAGAATATGTGGCTGGATAGCGAGGTGCCAACACTTTGCACAAATCCAAGATTACAGTTTACGGTTTCAAGGCTAAAACTTATTGTGTTTTCTATACAGTTTCATAGTTCATACAAATAAATTTGGTTCTGAGTATGCTATAAGTTGTCATTGTTATCAGTGATCATCATAAGCTGAGAATTCCATGACGATCTGCATCTCTGTCTCCGCTGCCATGGTTTACAAATATAAGCATATCATCTCCACCAGGCTCATAACCTTTCCATATGCATCCGCCTGTCTCACACCCCTATAACTGGAAACTAGTCCTCCTGCCAGGTGAAAATAGGAATAAATTGCTTTAAATTTTTCAAATTGGTTTTTTTGAGGAGCTGCTACACTTATATCTATAATCCATATGCTTGGCTTAAATAGTTTTGCAAGAGACCATAGTGTAGAGGATGAATTTCCAGATCACATTGTTCAAAGTTCAAACCATTCTGTTCAGATTCATGACCATTCATTTGTCATTCAATTGAAATGTTTATACCATCCAACGCTGATAATAGCAGATCTTATTTATATCTTATCATTCGAGAAAATGCCCATGAAAAGTTTGAATGCGCTCAATTAGATTTCTGTTGTAGGAAAGAAGATGAACTTGTAGCCATGGAGGTCATGGCAGGAGGCGATACAGTCAAAAGCTTACAAGTTTACAACTTCAGGAGGACCAAGGCTAATTGAGCTTGTGAATAATCTGATCTGGACTCTGGAAGAAATCCAAGAGGCAGCATACTGAATTGCAGAATTCAATGTGTAGTGAGTAGAAGTGAATTCATGCTGCTGAATCTAAAAGAAATGGTACTGCAAATATAAGGGAGTACTAGACACGGAGAAGGCTACATGGATAAGAACAGAAACCAACATACCATATATCTGAAAGCTGTGTAGATAGCAAGATCTGTATGTAATTTGTGTCCATCTCTTGTAAATTTTTATAACTCTTGTTTTAGGTTTATGATATATATATGCATGTAGATTACAGAAACTGTCAAATATATAAGAGTAAATAATGAGAAAGACAAAGAAGTTCATTTCCCTGCTTTGAGAAGGCTGGCATTACAACTAAGGTACTGGCATTGTTTTCTGTCGCGCACCATCTCATCTCCAAGTTATCCACTGATGCTTAGGCAGAGCATATAGTGCAGGAGGCTGATGCTGACATTTATTATTTGCATTACATTACCACTTGGTTCACTTGAATACGAGCATGTTGATTGTTTGGCTAGACACCATTTGATGTTCAAGGATGACATCACACTTACGTTCTGAGAATTAACTTTCCAATTGTATGTGAAACAATTGAGGGTGCTATAGCTCGGTGTCTAAAATGTTCCATAATGATTTCTGAAATTGGCTAAACAAACTTGGAATCATAAACATGATAGGGCTAACCAGTTACTTATTACTGATAAATGAGGGAGTTATCTAATCAATGTTAGGATCTGATGCTCGTTAAATCATTAACTGGGATAGACTATTATGGAAATTGAATTCTTTATTACTTATTCCACCATTATATTCTACAGGACTATAATCAATGGAAACATCCACAATAGATTGTCATCTTGGAGGGAATGCATTTTGAAATTTAGATTGGGATTGAGAGAAGTGAAGGGGTTTCTGAAAGCACTTAATTGCTGACGAACATTGTTAGTAATTAGTTATTTGTTAGAAGGTAATTTGTTAGACTAGTTGAATTCAATTGTGAATCCAATTGTATAATTGCTATGTTACCCCTAGTTTCCGGTACGGGAACGGCACGGACGGAAAACGGGGACGACTATATATATATATATATATATATATAGGGAAATTTTAAAATATACATTGAAATTTTAAAATATACATGTCATTCATATGAAACTAAGCACAAAGCATGTCATTTAAACATTATAGAACTATAACATACAACATTCTAATGACATCTAGGAAATAATATCTAATTTCAGTACCCAATTATCAAAATGCATATCAATATCAGTGAACAATGAACATTAACAATATCATAATGTCATAATGATAAACATGATAAATCTGAAAATCTAAATCTAAATATGCCCAAAGCTATAGGCCCAAAGAGTAGAGGGCTGCTGTAAAGTAATAAGTATCAATGTATCATAATCATGTTCACGTTTAACATAAAAGACAAAACATAGAAAAATGAAGTAGACTGCTGCTCTTATTCTGCCTCTACCGCCATAGCATGAAAATCAGAGTCCTCCTCACTATCATCCTCCATAGGAAGTGTAGTCTCATCTAATGGAACCCCAACCAATCCTGGTGCTATGTCATCCTCATCTATCTAGGCCATATCCTTAGGTTCAACATCCCACCGCAAAGCTGGTGTCTGCCTATACTCAGGAGTCTGACGATCCGCAAGTTGAAGAGCATGATGCACTATCACTAGCTTCTCCGCTCTTTTAGAAGTAAGTCTGTTCCTCTTGATAGAGTGGATATATGAATATGTGGACCAATTCCTCTCTGCAACTGAGGAACTAGAAACCTGTGCAAGGAGGCGACTGACAAGTATTTTTAACTCAGGTGTATCTCTCCCATGCCAGGTCCACCATTCAATAGAATCTCTCTATGCCAAAACAACTCTATCCAACCTTGCTTGTGGCTTACCCAAGTTTGGGCCACGAAGGTTGGTGAAGTCAAGGAACTATGCATGAAGAGTAGAGGCATCTTGAGATGAATACATCTTATCAATTGCTCTTGTGAAGCCATCCAATACCTCCGGATCATCACATGGGAGGCCCCTTCCACCCAACTGTACATACCATTTGGGATTTAGAGCAAAGGCTTCCATATGAAGTGGGGTATTCATCATGTTCTACCTCCGTGTCACAATAGGCCTAATATGCTCTTCATAAAACTCCAATGTAGGATCCTTTGCTGCAACAATTCTTTTCATCTTCCCCAACATGCTATCAATAGTCTCATAGATCTCTCCCAAACTAGGAGCGTCAATATCAACATATCTAATGACATCTACAATGGGTGTTATGGCAAAATAAATATATTTGCAAGATGCAAACAAAAATGAAAATGAAAATTAGAATTTTAAGAATTTTAAGACTGTTAATAGGAAAATCAGCAAGCAAAAGATAAATTTTAAATTTTAAAATCAACAACTTACCTCATTATGGACCACCAACTCCCTTTGCTTCACTGCTTTTCCTTTAGAGGTCTTAGAATTAGACCATTGTCCCCACACTAGATTTACCGCCATTAATTGAAGGGCCTCATACACCTCAATCATCCTCTCCATCAAGACGAAATATATGCAATACCTATAGCAATAACTATAAATTAAAATATTGATTAAGTTAAACTTAAACGTTTATGATTAAAACTAGAAGCATCACATGTAAGTAAACTTATAAATAATTTTTAAAAATAATTTAAAGTTAAAACAAACTAAAAGTAAATTATAATTAAAGTTGACATACCTTGTCTCGGTTGGTTTGAGAAATTCCTTCTTAGAGAAGGACTTGAATAGAGCAAGTGAAGTGTGGTGGTTGAAAATAAACATTTGCACTTCTCTAGCTTCTAGTACCGCTTGTTTCACCCATTCAATCTTTCCTATGCCCTTCAATGCATTGTTCAAGGAATGAACACAACATGGAGTCCAAAAGATGTGCCTATAAGCACCCTTTATCATCATACCAACTGATTTGCACATAGGTGTAGAATCTATGATAACCTATATAACACTAGACGACCCAATCTCCTCTATGGCATCTCTCAAAATGGTGAATTGGAATTTTGCATCCTTCTTCTTTCCCAAGCAATCTATGGCTTTCAAAAAATAAGAGCTAGCAGGGGATGTGACAATGACATTGATAAGTGGCCGATGTCTAACATCAGTCCACCCATCCATCACAATAGAGCAGCTCGTCCTAACCCAAGTGCATTTCATATCCTCAAATAACAAAACAACCTTTGAGTACTCTTCATCTAGGATGGTGGTTTGTAGCTTATGCTCATTAGGGGGTACAAATGAGGAATTCATGCTCAAACTATCTTTCACCATTTGTTTATAATAAATGGAACAGGTTGCATGATATGGGATACCATTAGCAACAAAGAATCTACCAATGGATGCCTCACACATTTCTTTTGCTTGTGCATTAAACATACTTTCCACCGAGCCCTTCTCACTTCTACTCATCTTTCTCTTCCCTTTAGACTCAGTAGGGCTGCCACTAGTGTCAATGGCAGATGACATATGCCTAGATGATTGTAAGGGAATAGATCGCGATGTCACTGTCAAATTGTGCCCCTCCATTTCAGCCTCTAAGTGCAATCTTTGACATTCTAAATTTTGTTCATTAGTTAAGTTAGGACAAGCTTTGGCTCCTTGGCATGAAAGACCTAAAAAGTGTGACTTCACCTTTGTATAGCTACCCCTAAAATCATCAAGACAAATATGAAAATCCCACACCTTAATCCCTCTTGAATTCTTTTTGTCTTTTGCCCTAGGTCTGACATATTGGAGAAGAGGTTTTTTCCTATTGAAAGGACTCTTTGCAAAATCTTTCATAATGGTGGAAGGGCATTTAAACAAATCAGATTTAGGATCTGCTCTTTTCCTAGTCCCACTACTAGCAACATCAACCCCAACCACATTTTCTTCATCACTATTACTACTAGTACTCACATTGTTGCTCATTGTGCTTTCTTTTGAGGTTTAAATATGCAATAGATATATGAGCTGAAAAAATGAAAAAAGATTTTAAAAAATTAGACTTTGCAAGTTGCAAATCTGTTTAAAAAATGATAGATGGAAGCATAAAGAGTTCCATACTTGGTGCACAAAATGGAAGATCAAACCTTTGGTCAAGCTCTTGGAAGCAAAAATATCACCTCCTCTTGCAAAGTAAAACCTCTAGCCAGCTGCAACACAAAATGAAAACCAAACAAATGACAAAACAATTAAAATGTGGTGAGTTTAAACCTTTTAGGGCATTTGGAGGTGTGGGGCCCACCCAGGCAACCTAGTTGGAGGCTTAAAAATGTTTTTTTTATGTTCTTTTTAAATTTTTTTTGCATACATAAAAAGGGGGGTGGCCGACCGTACCTGGTATGGTTAGGGGATGTCTAGATGTCCCCTTTCCGTACTGGGGATGACAAGCCATCACCCTTTTTACCCTAGGCATCCCCGAGTTTTGGAGATGTCCCTTGCAAATTTTCCCTTTTTGGGGATGGCTGGGGGACATCCCATACCTATCCCCCCATCCCTAAGACGTCCCAGTCTCGAAAACTTGGGTATGTAGGCCGGGTACGCATCCCTGGGTAACATAGTATAATTGTGTACTTTGGATCAAAGAATTTCATTAAGGATTTATAGTGTGCCCTCCAAATTATCTTTGCATTTTGTGTGTTGATGATGTGCAGACCATCATTAGGATTTTGTTTGTAATTCTTTGATAACTTCATCTATTATTAGGGTAATAGGAAGGAGATTCTAAATGACAAATTGTTTCTGTTCAGAAAGAATAGAGGGTGATGTGCGAGGGTTCAGATTGCTCTTATAAGGGTGCTACATTGTTTTCCCGCAATTCTATGCTTGTGAAGAATTTGAGATGAGCCAACGAATGTGTGCATATTGATCACTGATTTGTTGCATGGCAGTTGCAGATTTGTTGAAAAACTGAGACATCATCTTGTATGTTCTTATCTCCTAGCAAAAGCATAAATAAGTTTGTGAAAATCTATAGGAAAGTGATAATTAATTGCTGAATGTGAGAATGTGAGAAGGACATAAATTTGTTGTTGAATGCGAAAGAAACTTGGGTTGTAGTTTAAAAATTCTAACTTTGGGTGTGAGGACTACAAAAGGTTGTTGTAGGGTTTGGGCTTTAAAGGAGGCAATGGTTTCAGCTAGATTAAAGGATGGAGATACAAAAGGAGGAAATTTGCAAAGCATTTTGTCTATTGAATGCTACTTTTTCATGTCCCATTTTTTTAAAATTTAATTTCATGGATGAATTTCCAATTTCATAGCAGATGATTTATTTCTTGTAAGGCCTTTAAGTCTGACTTTGTTGTGTAACTCGTAAATTTTAAACATTAGACCAAAGTGCCCATTTGATATTAGGCCAATAGTTTTGAAGAGTTATTTTTATTTGTTGTCCTCCAGAATGAGGTGTGGGATTTTGGGCACCAATATTTGGGTTGCAACATATAGAACTTGTAACATTTTCATTTGGCAATTCATCTCATGTCAACTCATCTTTGAGAGCACTTTGAGTTCAAGTATCCTTTTGTGGATGAAAACACATAGAGGATTGTGGCTTGTGGAAAAGAACCCACGAGTTACAAGAGTCAGAGGATGAATACCCTTTGATCTAGGAGGGCATTCTCATTGAAGGATTGCATGGGAGCTTCAAAGATTTACAAGACTTTTCTGCTATTCAATGTTACATCCCAAATTTTGACCTAATTTAAATTTATTTATAGTTGTTGAACTGAATGGATTTTCTTTCATAATCATGTGAAAAAGGTAGTTAAATATATCTGTTGTATTCATTATGCTAACTATTTAGTGATGATGATCGTTATCCATTGTTTGTCATATGATGATTAGCAGTTGCTTGGTTTCAGAATTATGGTTAATAATTTAATTCCTTATCTACATTAAATGTTACTATGGATTTATCATGGAACTTGTTATTATCATGGAAAATGCTGCACGGGTGGTTGCAGAAGAAGATGAAGGGGAGAAGCATTGCTAAATGGGATCAACGGAATGGGATACTAGTTTAGTCTAATTATTGGGTTGACAGGTATGACCTTTAACTGTCTTGGCAAGGACCTAGCGACTTGAACATCAGGATACAATCGATGGACATGCATGAGCTATTAAATAAACATTTAAAATATTAGTTATTTTTAATTAATTAAAATAAATGCGTTTTTGATTGACTTTTTCACCACATCATGATAATGTGTATTTATGTATATGCAAGTAGATAAATATAATGCAAATTATCCTTGATTTATAACCTTCAAATCTTTTTTCATATTTATTCAATTTCTTGCTAGAAACCGAAATGCACATTTGGCATGTTATTGACGTTCAAGAAGCCAAGTCCTTTCTTTATAAGTTATGGCTTCTTGGAAGCCAAAAGGCTTTTCGAATACTTCTTTAAATTATGAAAGCCGTGAGAGACCATAGAGTCTCATTCCTCACGATATACCTTTGCAGTATTTCTTACGGTGGATCCCTCTATAATTTTCTTTTCATTCTTTCCCTACATAACATTTCTGCCACAATAACTTTCCTTTCATTTATATTTTCCTTGGTGAAGTACATGATTGCGTCCAGAGTTCTTTCCATAAAGGAGCTGATTGATAGCATCCAGTCAAGACTCAATTACTTTCTGAATTTTACCAGGTTATGTGGTTGCCCCCATATCCCAATGATTACAATATGTTTTTACTAGATACTATTGCATTTTTAAAAAAATTACAGCAGTAAGATACAGTTTCAGAATAAGTTGTAAGTCATCTTTGTTTAATATCATCGATTAGTTCCTATTTAGGATAGAACTTCTTATGATGAGTCAAGACCAAGTATCCATGACATGGTATCATATCTTTATTCTACCATTGAATGTCAAAATCAAATGGTATTTATTCTGCAAGTCTTGAAGTTATATTTCTCAAGTCACAGAAATGTGATATGTTGGAAACATATAATATTCTTATATCAGTTGAGGATCAACAGAAAGAGTTGGTTGCTCTGAGATTCAAACACTTGGGACTCACTCGGCTGTATAGCCAAGGAAGAGGTGAAGAGGTGAGATAGAAATTTGCATTAACAAGGAATAAAAATCAGACATGGCATAACAATTTTAAATTATTTGAAAAAGGAAAATCATTTAATAGCTCATGCACGTTCATACTTATTGTTCCCCTGTTATCAAGTGGAGCGGTGGTGATCAGGTCATTGAACTCATCTGAAAACATTGGCCAAGGTCGTTAAACGTATGTTTGTCATCTATGATCACTTGATGTCAGTAGTGCCAGTTATTCAAACATGTCCGTCCATAACTGTGTGAAATTCTCAACATCGAAATGCTCAGGTGGTTGGACTAAAAGTGTCCCAAGCTTGATCTCGAGGTAGAGAGGGCCTTTCTATTCAATAGATTGTGTGGGGATGAATATGATTCAAGGTTGGGAGGTTAAGCCTAAGTCAATGCTTCTCCTCTTACCGAAAGCCGAGGCTTGCACAACCAATTAAAGACTCATCAGTTACTTCTTGTATGTTCCTCTTTCTATTTCATGTTATGCATTTACTTTACTTGTATGCAAGGAAAAATAGTAAATCATTATTTCAGTTATTTCAGTTGATCATTATTATAGTTATTTCAGTTAATCATTATTACAGTTATTATAGTTGAATGTTATTATAGTTATTTCAATTAGTTTTGTTAACTCAGTTAATCGTTAGTAGTTAAAATCAGTTAATGTCTCATGAAAATGAATTCAAGATATTTTGTTTCAATAATTAGTTGAGGAAAACACTTTCTAGATCTCCTTTATTTTGTTATGAAAATCCGTTTGTTACATTCCAAGCGTGTTCATTTGTCATAGGTGAAGTATATGTAGCTGGAGTGAAGTGATCATGTTAGTTTTCTTTTGTGTTGAATTCCTTGCTACCATTCCTTTTGTTGTTCTTAATTTTTTCCAGTTAGGAATATCAAACTTGCTGTGGAGATCAAAGAGTTTATAGTGAATTTCTTGGTAGTGCGAGTTAAGCATTGTTAGTTTCAAATTTTGTATTTACTATTTTGGCTTATGTAACGACTTTCACATCAGCCCATTATGCTGTAAAAAATAGAATTGTACCTAATGTCAGAATTATGCCAATGCATTTCTAGTTCAATTTGTGCGAGTTTGGGTGATGACTAGCTAATTTTTTTCAGTGATGTTTGGTGAAGTTTGGTGAAGTTTATTGTTTATGTTCAAATCTATTATAATCATTGAAAACTATGATTTGGGATAGTGGTATCAGAACTAAGATCTTTCCAGCCTGTAGGGTAGATATGTTTGTTGATGGTTTCAGGTAATAGAGAAATTTGGTACTTGAAAAGAGACCAGAAGAAGTTGCTATAACAAAACCCCAGTGTTAGAAAAAGCTTAAGGAGAAGAAAGATCAATGATGAAGATAGAGAGAAGATCCTCCAAGAAAATGAAATCATAATGACTGAGAGGCAAGTTGCATTGACTGCTCTAATGGTGAAAATGATAGAAACGCCAAATGAATTGAAGAATGCACAGTTAAGCAAAGCAACTCAAGGTAAAGGAAGCACATCAGGAAATGGTATATCTTCAAGGCGTTTCATTCCAAAACCTTCACAAAGCCAATGTTTCTAAGAAAGGAATGAAATATCCCAAGCAAAATACACAAACACACAATAATGGACCAACAAATTAGAGATTTCAATTTGTAATCCAAGAATTGACAATGGCCATTACAATAACTCAGGGCCTTGCACATCGGTCTACTATTGATTTCTCTGCTTTGGGAGTCGTGACGATAATGTAGTTTATGCGGTCTCCATGCTGACAAATGAATGATACAAATTGTTGCACAGTTCCACCAATGTTGTCAATCCTTGCAAAAATGTAGCATGATGCTCCAAGGATGATAGCTGTAATGTGTATATAATGCTGCTATGTGATATCACAGATGGCTCTATCTAGGTTATTGTATGCTTATGATTGAGTGCAGAGAGGCTATCATTGATAAATGGTTCAGATCCAAAAGTAGACATGTATATGTGTGGTTGTTGCTAATATGGTAGTAGGTCACAATCTCTATTGTAGGCCAAAGTGCACTAGTTGTTGAATGCTCAATCTGTAAGTAATGTATGCTGATCTCAATGTATATGAAGCTGCAATAGGAATCAGAGTGGTGCTAGTAGATGTTGCAATAAGTATGATGCTGATCACAAGGATTAAATGTATTTGCAGCCTTGGTCATCATTGAGGCCGAATTGATATCCTTGGCAATGTATCCATAGTCTTCTTGATATGTCATTGGAGTAAATTGCCATCCCAATGGTGATTGTTGATCCAAAGAATGTTGCTGGTTGCTACTGGCTTTGCAATGAAGAAATACACATATGAATATACCTCCAATGTATGACAAGAAAATATGAATCCTATCAATCCAATTTGGTCTTGAAGATACATAACCAAATTGAGATTGATGGCAGATTAAGGAGGATAGCTCACCTCCAAAAATGTGATAACCCAATGAATTCCAATAAGGAATCTCAAAGACAAGTAAAATGCAAGTTCATTGATGGAGAATAAGCTCTCCCACAATTGCTACATATAGGAAATCCAAAATGAATTAATTATGCAAGCTGGCTAACCCAAACAGGCACCATAAATCAACTAATTTGAAATAGGACTAGGCTAAGAGATGTAGTGCACACATGCACCATCTAAAATGGGTCCTCTTGCAAGGATAATTAGCTCGCGGGGGATCGTATGAGATAATGGAAGAATAGAAATAGTTCTAGGCTAAGTAGGGGCCATGAGAGTTTCCCCTTCCCAGAATTTGTTGTCCACAAGCAACTTCAAATTAAGATGCTCTAGAATCTTCTCTCTCCCACACAACATCTTCAACTAACAATTAATTCCACTTGGAAAGGTACTCTTGATTGTACGTGACCTAAGTCTTCTCTCCCTAAAATCAATGAACTCAATGGGTTTCAACACAAGCTTGCCCTCATCATCAAGTGGTGGAAGCTCTTCCAAAACCATGACTCACTATCCAATGCCTTCTTGAGGCAAGAGATGTGAAATACATTGTGTATCTTGCTATCCTCCAAAAGCTCCAACTCATATGTGACTTATCCAGTTCGTCAAATCACTTTGTAGGGTCCATAGAAGCAAGGCTTAAGCTTCTCCGATCCACTCCTCTTCAAAGAAGACTACCTATAGGACTACAAATGAAGATAGATCAAATTTCTTGGCTTAGAACTACACTCAACTTGGTGTTGGTTTGCATACATCTTTTGCTAATTGTAGTCATATTGTAGATTGTCCTTGAGGGACTGAAGGATATCCTAATTCTCCTACAACCAATCCTTTGCCCTAGCACTATAGTATCTCTTAATGTCAAATCCACAAATGTAGTCTCATAGTTGTAGAGTGCCTTAAAGGGAAAATTCTCAATCAACATATGATAGGTTGTGTTGTAGTAGTACTTTGAAGATGTAGAAAATGAATCCACACCTTTTGTTGTGCTTCCACATAGCTCCTCAAGTAGCCCTCCACCCACTTTGTTCACAACCTTAGTTTGTCCATTTGTTTGGGGGTGGTGACTAGTACTCGAAACCAACTTAGTGCCAGAATGGTTGAAGCCTAAAGTAGCCCTGCTAGAAAGGTATTATTCGCTCAATATGGTCCCCCATGAATTAGTTACCCTTGCAATGGGGCCCATTTTCTACCCTCTTAGCCTAGTCCTATTTCAAAATAATTGATTAAGTCACTAGGTTTCGTATATGTAGCAGTTGTAAGAGAGCATATTCTCCATCAATGGATTAGCATTTTACTTATCTTTGAGATTTCTTATTGAAATTCATTGTTTGATCACAATTTTGGAGGCCAAATATCTCCCTCGTCTACCATCGATCTCAATTTGGTGAAGTCTCTTCGAGACCAAATTAGATTGATAGAATTCATATTTACTTGTCATGCAATTTGGAGGTATCTTCATATCAACAATTCTTCACCACAAAATCACTAGAAACTAGCAACATTTGTTGGATCAACAATCATTTTTGGGGAGGTACTTTACATGAGTGACATATTAAAAAGGTTGCAAATACATTGATAGGGATATTACATTGGCCTTAGTGGTGATCAAGGTTACAAATATATATAATCCTTGCAATAAGCATCAAACTTATTGCGGCATCTATTGGCACCACTATGTTTCCTATCGCAACTTCATGTGCATTTTGATCAACATATATCAATAGTGATCACACACAGATTGGGCATTCAATAAGAAGCACACTTTCATGGCCTTCAATAGAGATAGCGACCTACTACCTTCAAGGTAACAACTACTCATGCACATGTCTACTTTTGAAACTAAAGTATTCATCGACATATAGCTTAGCACTCAGTCATAGGCATAGAACAACCTACATAGATTCATGTGTGATATCACATGGCAGTGATATATACACATGCAACGATCATCGTAGAGCATCACAATACATTCTTGGAAGGATTGACTACATTGGTAGAATTGTGTAGTGATCAGAATCATTCATTTGTCAGCATTGAGATCGCATAGACTAATAATCACCACCACTCTACAACTCCCAACATTAAGAAATAGACAGTAGACCAAGGTGCAAGGTCCTAAATTATTGTGATAGTCATTTTCAATTCTCTAAATACAAATTAAAATCTCTTATTTTCTGGTCCATTAGTGTATGTTTGCCAATTTATGTTTCTATTCATCTGCTTGGGATAATCGAATGTCAAAGCCTTAACCTTGCTAGCTTATCAAGTTAAGGTTAGTGACTGACGATTACATAGTCTATGAAAGGAGAAGGTAGTACTCTCTTAAATAGAATGAGAGATGCACATGTAGATATGATGGTCATCTGACAAGAGTTGGCCATAGAACGGAAAAAGATTGGAGAGACTCAATTTCTAGGCAAACAAAAGAATGAATGGAGCTAATTGAGAGAACAATGGCCATGGTGACAATAATACATTGTGACATTCGACTACAAGGAGCCATGAAGTCGTGTTATAGATGCCTTGGAAAAGGGAATATAATTACATTGAGGATGTGTCTAATAGTGAGGAGGTTGAGGAACCTAACAAGCATGATGAGGAGCCTCATTGCATAGAGAAGATTGTTACACTCACAAGGAAAGGAGGTACTATTGCTGCTCTCTCTTCTACTCCATAGTGTTGTGCGTTTCGTGTATGTGGCACTCTTCGAAGACATCAAATCATTGTAATGCTCAACAACAGGACTATACTCAATTTCATCAACACCTCTCTAGTTGCTAGGAGAGGACTGCACAGTTGAGCATGAGGAATTTCAGGTCATAGTGGAAAGAGGCTCACATCTATTATATCCACATTTGGTACTAGAATTGAGCATTAGCATGGGGTTCTACCTGGTCATGGATGACTTCTTCGTGGTAGACTCAGACGATGTAGACATCATCTTGGGCATTCAATGGATGAAGATTCTCAACAAATACACACACAATATCAAGTTTTTGGAGTTCTCATTCAAGGTGGATGAGACGAAGGTGGTTTTGCAAGAAATGTCTAGAGGGGGTCCTTGAGTGGTTTCAACCAAGTACATGGAGAACATTTTCAGGCACGATGATGTAGTTTGGGCATCACAATTTTTGGTTTCATTCAAACACTTGATTGGGCAACATACACATTACCACAAAGATGAGCTTCAATCAATGTTTGGCAAGCACAATTCAGTTTAGCAACATTCCCCTAGCAGTACCACCAAATTGAGGCTTTGAGCACATGATAGGGTTGCAGGAAGGGGCCAAAATCACAACTCCTAGTCCCAAGTAGTTCAAAGACAAGATAGAAGATGATTCAAGGTCTTCTTGACATAAGACACATCAAGCCTAACTCAAGCCCCTTTGCATCTTTAGTGGTGTTGGTGAAAAAGGATGGGAATCTAAGGATGTATATAGACTATCGCGTTCTACATGGTATCCCATCCCAAGGATACATGAGTTGTTGGATGAGATTCTTGGCGCAATCTACTTCTTGAAGACTACATTCTAGATACCACCATATTCAAGTAGGGGATCAAGATTGCACAAGACAACTTTTTGATGGTACTATGGTCACTATGAGTTTTTGGTCATGCCTTTTGGTTTGACCAGTATGCGCGCTACTTACCAATTTTGCATGAATCACATCTTCAACAAGAAAATGTGGAAGTTCGTGTTGGCATTCTCTGACGACATACTCATATACAACAAGACTTGGAAGAACATTTGAGGCACGTAGATGAAGTTTTGGGATCATGGAGTCGATCACTATTTGCAAAGAAGTCCAAGTAAAAGTTCAACATGAAAATGATTTTATACTTTGGTTACATCATCAATGCACAAGGAGTGCAAGTACATTGCGAGAAGATACAAGTGATTCTCGATTGGCCAACTCCAATGACACACAAAGTTGTGAGGATTCTTTGGTCTATGCAAATAGTATAGGAGATTCATGAGGGACTCGAGTCACAACATCAATGCATGAGGAATGTAAGTACACTAGGAGATTTAGGCGATTCACGATTGGCCAACTCCAACGACACTCACAAAGTTGTGAGGGTTCTTTGGTCTGTGCAACTAGTACAAGAGATTCACGAGGGGTTTCTCACAGCTTGGAACCTCATGTTGTTGGACTGAGGCACAACAAGCTTTCAAAAAGTTGACAATAACTATGAGCATGTGCCCAGTATTAGCATTACTTGATTTATCTCAACCATATGTCCTTAAGTGTAACACATCCAAGAAAGCCTTTGGGTGGAGTTGTCGAAGATCGTCATACCATTGTGTTTGAGAGCTAGAAGCTCCTGAAGACTGAGAGATTGCACTCAATCTATAAGATGGACATGCTCCTGTTCATGAATGCATTGATTGAGTATGTGATATCGGGTTGGGGAAAAAACTTAGTGGTTAGGACCATTCATAATAGCTTTGAATACATCATGGAGAAGGATTTGAATGGAGGCAATAGAAGTGGGTAAGCAAGATTCAAGCCTATTACTTCAACATTGAGTATACAAAGGGGAAGAAGAACATGGTGCCTGATTCATTATCCAAGAGATCCACCATATGCTCTTTGTCCTTGGTTTCATCTGATTGGAAGACTCATTTGTTGATAGAGTACTCCAAGAATACCTTCACTTGCCAATTAATGGATGGACAAATTCACGGCGATAGATACAAGGTGGTGGATGATGTCATCTACTACAAGGGCAAGACATTTTTCAGTTCCAAAATCGAAGTTGAAGTAGAATATCTTGAGGGAGCTTCATGAGTCACCAATAGAAAGATGTCCCAAATACCTCAAAAGATATAGGTAGATACATTACAAGTTTTCATGGAAAGGCCTCGAGGATGAAGTGTTGTGATTTATCAAGGAGTGTGCCACTTGTCAACAAAAAATATGACAAAAATAGAAATAGATTTAGGCCGAGGGAACATGACAAGGAAAGAGGTTAATAAGAATCTCTTGAAGATCCTTATGGAAATGATCTTGAAAGAATCCTTGAAGAATACAATAAAAAACTTGAGTCTTCAAAAGGAAATGTGTCTCTTATCACTTTTTTGGAAATCTATGATAAGAGGGCTTTAAGAACACATCATAATGATCACCAAAATGATGAGAAGAGAGTTTTATAGTATAGGATTTCAAAATTGAGCACACCCATTTATGATAAAGTAATAATATTATTGCAAGGGCTTGGCTACAAAAACTACATTTGTTCTTTACACTCAATCTCATGGTGAAAGAAAATGCTATTCATTTGTTACTTTCCATTTGGAGGGAGTTGCTAATGATTGGTGGCATCATGGATTAACTACATAGGGTCCTATGACCATGTGTAGACATTTGATAAATTTTATCAAAGAATTTTGGATCATTTTGAAAGGAAGAATGAGGATGAGTACTATAGAGAGGTTGCAATAATTTAACAACATGATACATTGGAAGAATATGCAATTGAGTTTTAGCATGTTGTGGTTATGGTATCTTATATTTCAGTAAAAAGAATCATATTTCTTTTTGTTGAGAGTTTGGTTGAACCTTTCAAGGGAATCATGAAGGCCTTACAACGTTGCAATAAGCTCTTAAGAGGGCTTTAATTGTAGATGCAAGGCATCCACCTCATGGTTGCAGAGCAGAGGATTCCAAAGGATACAATTCCATGCCCTAACTTACAATAATTTCGTCTAGTAGTGGCAACAAAGAAGATGGCTGGAGAGACAAAGATGATCTCAAGAGAAAGACACAATGTTTTTTGAGAAGAGAGCCTTATGTTCTTGGATGTAGATGATTGGATAAGGAACAAGTACATTACATTAAAGTGGTGCTAGACCAAGATTTAGAGTCAAAGGGTAAATCTAGAGGTAATTGAACATGTAGCCAAAGAGGTAGAAAAGAACATCATAAAAGCGAGAACACTTGTTTCTCTTTTAATAGCCCCAAAATGTCATCCTTCCAAAGTTTATGGAGTGATATTCATACAAAGGGGGACTATGCTAATAAATATTGGGGATACTCAAAATTAATTGATGAAGGTTTGATAATGAAGTGAGGATTGGAGACAAAATAATTTGAAGGTTTCAACGTCATAGTACCTGATGAATTCACCATTCCATGTACCAGAGTAGTCAAGCAGCTATATAACTCTAGGAAACCAAAAGATAATTTGAAGATTTTCATTTGGTTTGTCTAGGAGATACTAATATGATTTTGGGTGTACAATGGTTGCATTCTCTAGGAGAGTATTCACAAATTTCTGGACAAAAGCTTAGTGTTAAGCACAAAGATATATTGAGGGGGGAATGAATTAGTATATACTAGTTCCAAATTAATTCAACATTAATTATCATGAAACTTCTTCAAGCACCATGAAAATAACTAAACAATGAGCAAGTACACATCAACACAAATAACACCATATTTACATGGAAACTCGAAAGGTAAAAACCATAGTGAGAATAGTTGCTTGGATCTATCGCCCAAATTTAGCCTCACAAAAAATATTAAAGGACTTATATATTTAGTATGCACCAACTTGCTAGAGGCACCAATCTCTAGGGGACAACAATCCCTTAATCCAAGATCTAAGGACCAACTCAGCATATGCGACACCAATACATCAAGATACAAAAGATATATTATTTGGATATCCAAGGTTGAACTCTGAGCACCTTTCTTAGCTGATTTTCTTTGGAACACAGATACAGTGTTCATGTGATCGTTAATTGAGTTCACATCCTTAGCATAAATTGAGTAGACAACTTGCACAACTTTTGACACAGCTATCTATTCTACTCACAGTTGCAACTCTCAACTTGGAATGAATACAATTACACTTATATTACATTCACAAGTTGACCTAGAACATATTTAATAATATTTGGAAGTTGGCCACACACATAGATCAAACCAAACATGTAGTTGGCTAGGTCCTAAAGCCCACACGTTACTCTAGGTGTACGGATACACACTGTGTTACTTAAGACATACTCCACTCGCTCAATGAGCATCCATACTCTGTTGGATATACATGAATGGAATCTTTTTGGTGCTGGAATCTAAAATCAAGGAAAATATTTTGGAAGTCTTTCATGATACTGCACTAGCAAGGCATCAAGGGTATTAAATGATGTCCATAAGTATGTTAGAGAATGAATGACTTGCTACCAGAACAAAGGAGAAAAAACTTTCATAGAGTCCAACTTTAATCTCTATCGATTCTTAAGCGAAAATGGGATGCCACTTGGGAAGGACTAGAGATACTTGAGCATCCTAATTTGCATTACTTGAGGACAAGAAATTTTGGGAAGAGCAGACTTGTCTTATCTTGTTTTTAATTTATTTAGTCTCATTTAGAAATTGCTTGATTCAAATGAGATGATTTATTTCTTGGAAGGCCTTTATAGCCAACCTTATTGTGTAAGGTGTAACTTGTAAAATTTTGGGCCTAGGTGCCCATTTAGGATTAAATCAACAATTTTGAAGAGTTTTTTTTTTTTTTTCTCCTCCAAAATTAGGTGCAGGATTTTGGGCAACCAAGTTTGAGTTGCAACATATAAAACTTGTAATATTTCTTTTTGGGAAATCAGCTCAAGTGCTTTCTCACTTCTATTGATGATTTTTTCCATAAAAAGTTGGATCTACTATTTGGCTGAAAATCATGTTTGTGATTCGTTCGTTAAGTTCAACAATTAGTTTATAAACAAAATGGTCATTACATAGAATTATCCAGATAAGATAACGAAGGCAAGTGTAAGTCAAATATATTTTTATGTATAGCAAGGGCTATAAAAAGAATTTACCACTTTCTCCTTTCCACAAAAAAATAAGAGAAAAAACAGGACTATATTGAAATGGCTAAAGAAAAGGACCTAGAAAAACAATTTTGGGAAAGGGGTCACTGCTATAGTATTTTTGTTGAATAGGAGTGCCACAAAAGTGGTTCAAGAATGACTCATAAACAACTGGTTCAATTTATTCAATATGTTGCTCATCTGAAGGCATTTGGCTATGTTGATTATGCATACATACCTATTGGAAAAAGGACAAAGTTGGAAGAAAAAATGCCTCAAATACATTTTTATTGGATATGGTCCTTAAAATGAAGCTAGCAAATTGTATAATGTCTTACATAAGAAACTGAGCCTATTTAGAGAGCAATATTTGATGAAGAAGCACAATATACTCCTAATGAAAAGGATAAAAACAATGTATTGGTTTGAGGAAACATAAACCCCTAGTGAATGATGTAGGAGAAGACTCCCATTCACTTGTATTTGATGAATTGGAAGTAACTGAAAGTGCAAAACATGAATCCTAGCACGTGGAGACAAGGAGATAACAAAGATGCCAAAGAATAAATGAAAAAAGTCCTCCTCCATCTCTCTTGTTGGACACTAATTTTGATAATACGACTACAAGGTCCCATATCAAATATAACTATACTTTAATTAATCAAAGTTATGTAGGTTGATGAGCTAGAAGATTTTGTCAAACTAGTGGAATTGAAGAGTGGGTTGCAGCTATGAAGAGTTAAATGGTGTCCATTCAATGGAATGACACTAGACTTGGTTGAGTTGTTTCTTGGTAAGGAAGTTGTAGGTACCAAATAGATACATAAAACTATGTAGAAATTTGATGGGAATATTTTGATAAATGTAAAGCTAGATTATTCGTGAAATGATACTTACAAGAAGGTATTGCTTATCCGTAATTTTTTGCTCCTATAGCAAGAATGGGTATTGTTAGATTAGTCTTGTCTTTAGCTGCTCAAAATGGATGGAGTGCTTATAAAATGGATGTCAAAAGTTCATATTTGAATGTGGTCTGAAATAGGCACCAAAGGCATGGTATTCCAAGGTCTTGTAAAGAGTTACTCTAATCCTAATCTCACATCAAATATTGTGGTGATGATATTTTCATTCTCGTTCTTTCTAATATACGCTAGGAATAATTCTTTTCTGTTGAATTTAGAGAAACTATTGTTTTAGAATTTAAGATGATTAATTGATGGCAGATGTATTATTTTCTTTGTTTTAAAGTTCAACAACATACAAATGATATATTTCTCTCTCAACAAAAGCATGTTTCAAATCTTCTTCAGAGGTATCTTATGAAGGATTGCAATTCTATGGCCACATATATGGAAGCTGGACTTAAGTTGTCCACTTTTGATGATTTTTCTATTGTGAGATGCACTAGGTAGTTGATTGGTTGTGTTGGGATATAGGTGCCTATTACATCCCAGTTTTTGACCTAATTTAAAATGTTCATATAGCTGTTGAGGTTCACATGAAGTCAGTTGACAGTTAAATTTGTTATAATCCTGTGAAATGGTAAGATAGTTGGTCATTATAATTTCATATGAAGATAACATGCTAGTTGATTAGTTATTATGAATTCATGGAATTGAAAAGGCGGTTAGCCGTTATGATTACTTATGATTAAATAACTTGTTATGGTAATATGATTTCCTTGTAGGAAACACATCGAAGGGGCGGAAGCATTGTTAGAAAAGAGTTGGGCACAAGAGCATAACCATCATTGGGCAAATGAGTATGAATCGTGAATCACCATGGTTGAGGATCTAGTGACTTGAACATCAGGATACAATCGATGGAACCGCATGAGCTATTAAATAAATAATTTAAAACATAAAATATTTTAATTAAAATATAACATGTACCTCAAAGGTTTTGAATTATCTTTCACCATATTATTTTAATATATGTTCACTGACAACAATATATACCTATGTATGTACACATAGATATAAATATAAAGTGACACCATAATATTATTTCTTTATAATATAATGATGCCACCTAACAAATATATCTACGTGTATGTAGATAAATATAACCATAATATTTTTCAAATTATAACTTTCAAATCTTCTTCCATCCTTTTTATTTTTTTTCTTGTTTGAAACCGACTGAACACTTGGCATTAATTGGCGTTCAAAGAGCCAAGATAATTCTTTAAGTTACGGAAGCCAAAGAGTCCTTTTAATCCTTTTTATATCATGGGTCAGGAGAGACGAAATAGTCGAGAGAACACATTCTTGATTTCCTTATTTATTATCACATTTTGCTTGCTCATTCCGGCTTCCTTCCATAACCGGTACTCTGTTAAAATTAAAAACCAATCGAATTTTTGCAAGTCCATTCGAAGACCTTTTCATTTCATAGCAATGCCATTTTATTATAGTCTGTCGTATGTGTTTTTTCTTTGCTGAGGATTGAAGTGGAATTCATACACTGTAGTTATGCCTAAAAGGCTGATACTAATCGTTTAGCAAGACTCTAGACAGTTCCGAATTTATATCAGGTTATGTGGTAAATCATTCCCAATTAATGTTATATTCCATTAACAATTGTTATTACAATTCGATTCCTTAGCAGTAAGTTGTAGATTATCCTCATTCACAACTAAATAACTTAAGGGAGTTGCTTACCAATAAGCTTAGTAAAGTATCCATGACATGGAATCATGTGTTATTTTTGCCATAAGACATCAGAATCAGATGATATTTATTTTTGCAAGTTTTATAGAATATAATCTCTCAAATCACAGCTTGTGAAATACTGAAAGTATATAATCTTCATGAATAAATTGATAGAACCGTTTACTCTAAGATTCCAACACTTGGGACTCACCCGACTGTATAGCCAAGGAAAAGGGTGAAGAGGTGAGAGAAAAGAATCTGCATTAACATGAAATAGAATCAAATGTGATATAACAATGTTTATTACTTTTAAAAGGAATCAATTAATAGCTTATGCATGATCACATTTATTGTATTCTCCTGCTGTTAAATAGAGTAGTGTGATTAGATACTAGGATGCTCAGTGAATGACAAGGTGTTCCATATCTATTCTGGGTAGGCAGGGCCTTTCTTGTTAGAGATTGAGAGGGGATAAGTTATGATCTGAGGTTGGGTGTTTAGGCCCCTAACAATGTTTCTCATCTCCACAAGATGTTAGATGTGCATCAGATAAAGATAAGCTATGCATTCAAACATTTGTTTGAAACATGTATTTTTACTTTTATGATATATATTCAAGTAGAAAGTAAGATTAATTGAGTTGTATCATTGTTATAGTTATTTCTTTAAATGAAAGCAACTCTTATCGTCAATATAATTGGCAACCAGTTAGATCAATTGATCTTCTAACTGAACGTGGAATATATTTATTTGCAAGAGATAGATTTATCTGATGGATTGTTATCTCAATCTTTTATTTATAAGAATAATGATTAAGAGCATATCTTCTAATCTTATGTTATTGCCACAATTAAGCAATCAGAAGAAAAGGAATAATACGACTTGGTATTGACGCCCCAAATGATATAATGGTATTTGATGCCCTAAATGATCCAATGGTAATTGATGCCCTAAATGATACAGTGGTATCTGAAGCCCTAATTGATACAGTGGTATTTGATGCCCTAAATGATCCAATGGTAATTGATGCCCTAATTGATACAGTGGTATGTGATGCACTAAATGATAGAGTGGTATTTGATGGTAATCGTCATTTAATTTTGATATAGTGGTATTTGATGGTAATCGTCAATTGATCCTAAGTGATATTTGTGGACTAATCTGGGTGATTGCAGAAGCATCCCTACATTGATTTTTTAGATCGAATTCCATGGTATGTAGATTTTAATTTCTATAGTAAATTCATTGATGGTATTTTCAGATGTTAGTTATGAGTTTTTTGTTTAGGTAATTGTAACTGTTAATCTCAGTCACATGAACATAACTAATTAACTATCTTCCTATGAAAATGAAGTAATAATTGTATTTCTTTGATATGATAGTTGTTAATTAAGACCCGGGAAAACTAGTTGTTACAGTGCCATCTATCTTGTAAATCCTATATCATTTTGGATAATTTCCAACATTTTTGAAAATGTCTATAGGGACTTAGGGTGTGTTGCAAATTAATTTATAGATTTAATTCCAACTATTGTTTGTAAAACATTCATAAGGAGGGGTTCATTGGCAATGATAAAGTTGACTTGTGGAAACAAAACTAAGTGATGAATTTTCACCTCCAAGTGAAACACCTAGGAAAGAGTGAAGCACGAGTCTTGAGCTCCAAACACATAATTTGTGTTCCCCAAGTTGTAGGCTTGGTAAGGATGAAGGTGACTCTTGAGTTGCCTTGGGCATTGGAATTCACAAAGGATCATTTTTGGATGCTTTATTGGCACCTATTGAGCTTCCTCTTATTTTGTAAACCACCAATGCTTTTCCTTTTTCTGAAAGTCCATATATTGAAGTCAAAGGATGGTAAAAATATCGCAACTGGTTGGTAAAGGAAGAAATAAATGTAGGAACAATATAGAGAGTTGGTTTTGTTGAGACCGTTCATGGGTACACAAGTGTTGCAAATTTGAAGGCAAAGAGGAGAATGACAGTATAATCTTGATTTCAAAGTTGACATATGCTTGCTCTCTCTCTGCCTAGTGGAGTTCTTTTTCTAGAAAGGCTTCATGGAAAACACGTGTTGTATGCTAGAACAATAGTAGTTTTTTATTGAAATCCATTAAATCTCTTCATTGTAATCCAAGATTATGAGCACTTGGTTTCAGATTGTTAAATAAATTTCAGATTTCTATATTGTAGTAGTCTAAGCATTGCATCCCTCCAATTGGTGTCATAATTTGATGCTAAACAATTTTGTTAAAATTCGGAAATGCTATGTTGCATGGGTATGCGTCTCCACACCCTTGAGATGGGTACCCACATACCCAAGTACTGGGTGCTTAGTGTAGAGCATCATAGCTAAGAACCTTGATTAAGATTTCTGATTTTTGTTTCTGTTTTTTGTTTGCATATCAGCTTGTTGTTTATCAAGATTAATTCAATATGTAATCAGTTTGAAACTTTGATACAATTCTGATTACTACTGGACTTTGATACAGTACTGATTAACAATAAACATTTAGCATATATTATTATTACAAGCATATCACAAATCTGAAACTAAAAACAATACACTAATCAGTAAACTTTATCACTGTTCTTGTTTTGAAAAACCATTGTCGTGACTCATATTTTCAGGTTTTTTATAAATATTAAATTATATTAAAAAATTGACGTACTCAAGTACCCGTCTCCTATTTTGAAAAAAAGTCTTACCTGTACCCAAAGTACCCAAGTACCCCCATCCCCATGCAACCTTGTTAAAGTTCCTAGGTGGTTGTTTTCTCTATTTGGCCACTACTAGACTAGATTTTGTGTTGCCATAAACTTGGTATCCAGATTCATGTTAGAACCTAAGGAGACACATTGGAGTGTTGGTAAGAGGATTCTTAGATATCTTTGAAGGACTTCATGTTATGGTCTTCATTTTCAGCATTCAAAGAAGAGCAAGCTGGTTGGCAATTTATATGATGTTAGGTCTACTTCTAGTTATACTTTTAGTCTTAGTTCCATAGTCACTTCTTGGGAATCCAAGAAATAACCCACTATATCTCTTTCTATTGCCAATGCTAAATACAAAGTTGTCACTTTCACTACTTGGCAATCTGGTTGAAAATAATTTTATAGGATTTGCAGCAAATCTGGGATGGTCCCAGAGTGTTATATTTTGATACTAAGAGTACGACTTAGATAAGTAAGAGTCCAGTGTTCAATAGCAGGACTAAGAACATTGACAGTCAGCACCACTACATCAGCAAGTTGGTTCAACAAGGCTTGGTTGGATTCGTCTATTGTCCTAGTACAATACAACTTATCAATATTTTTTTAGAGCTCCTTTCTGATGTACACTTTCATACACTTCACTTTGTGCTCTTCCCAATGCTTTTATTTGGGAGAAATGGATTAGCTAACATACATTTTTCTGATATTGTTTACAACATTCGTATTGGGGAGAATGAAAGAACATAATGGCTAATGAACATTCTTAGTAATTAGTAAAGTAATTTGTTAGAAGGTAGTTGGTCAGATTAGTTGGATTTGGTTGTGAACCCTGTTGTATAAATGTGTACTTTAGGTCAATGAATTTCATTAAAAAGTTGTGTTCCCTGTGCCCTGCAAATTATCTCTGCATTTTGTATGTTAATTGTTAGCAAAATAGTTAGCACCCCCCCCAGGATTCGTGTAAAGTGACTAACGGCCTCCTATGGATTCTATAAGTCTAGTGGCTATATCAGGCATTGACAAGTCAATCTTTTGGTGCAATGGCAACTATACTTGTAACAAGTGGTATCAGATCTTGGTCACAGATATGAATCTCCTCGAGTAGCACTGAGGGGGGATTGATTTGTGACAAGGGACTAATTACCTTCTATGAATTCTATAAGTCTAGTGATTGTATTGAGCATTGATAGGTCAATCTTTTGGTGCAACGACAACTATACTTGTAACATAGATGATTTGTAGAACATAATTAATTTGTTTGTAATTAGTTGATACCTTTAGTTTCTCGTTTGAGTTCATCCTCGCAATCAACCTTCCAATTGCAAGGAATAATTTAGGGTGTTAAAGCTTGGTGTCTATCATATTCCATGATGATTTCCAAAATTAGCTGATAGACTTGGAATCACAAACATAATTGTGCTAATGGTTTACATTTTAGGGATAATGGAGAGAGTTTTGTAATTAAAATTTGGATGGAAGCATTGAATGACTCCTATAATCATGCCTGAAAGCTTTTTTGATGCTCATTAAATCCTGATCTGGGGTACATGCAATCAAATTCTATATTATTTGCTATTGTATTACCGAATAAAATATGATGGGGACACAACCCAAGAATAGAATGGACAACAACAGAAAAGGGAAATTGTATTAACTGAGAAAATAAGCTAGTACAAACAGTACAGAGAAAATAAACTTCAAGACATGCCCTAAGGGCTTACAATAGCATAAATCTGGAGATAATTTTCCTTTCAGTACCTCCTCTCAAACTCCACTCCGAACTGCCTTTTACAATGCCAGAAATCTCCTTAAATAGACCCCGGAGGGTTAAGGACTAGGAGTACATTCTAGAAAGTGCTAGTAGGCATCCACCGACCAAATAGAAGGTTCTAGAAGCTGCGTTAGAAGTCGGTGCAAATCTAGAAGAATCCAAAAACGGTAGCCGAACTTCTGGGAGGCATAACTTTTGAACCGTAGCTCTGATTGACGAACCGTTTACATTTTCGGAAAGCTCTCGAAGCGCTCTATAGCCCTATGGATGAGCTTTTGCTCGTCCCCCATTTTTCGGCCCTTTTCGAGGTCATTTAATGCCCCTACCCTGACTTTGAAGCATTCTTAGGAGGTCTCCAAAACCCGAAAAACTGCAATAACTTTCAAACCGTGGGGCCTTTTGACCTGATTCTTTTTTTGGAATGCTCTAAATCACAATTACATTCATTTGGCCAATTCACACCTTCTAGGTCACCAAAATGATGGCCAAATTGCATGCTCCTATTTTTTTGGGATTTTCTAGCACACTGATAGCTGAACTGTGAGAGTTGGAACCTTTATTTGACCCAAATGGGTATCCAAAAATGAAAAGACATGAAACAGAAACTAAGTTTAAGTACATTTTTTGGGTGACACAGGATTGCCCTTATACCTCTGGATGCTCCTGCATCAAAATATCAGCAAATAGACAGTCATCTTATAGGGGTTGTTTTTGAATCTTAGTTTGGCATTTTTGGAAGTGATGGAGTTTTTGATTGAATGTATTACAGTAACAAGTAATATTTTTAAGTTTTTAACTAACCAGAATGTATTGGAATAACTAATATGATAACATATCTCGCCCTCTTAACAAGACATGACTTTCTAAAAAATGTCTATTATCACATGAATGCTATTGCTCCACCAAGCTTATAGATAAAAATATCTCCATGCATATTGTCTTACACGATTTCCTATGTTAAGAATGCTGGTCACTTCGTTCTTTTTTTATCAGAAAATTGCTGTTATCTAAAACCTGTACAGTTTCCATATTGCGAATTCAGAGACTTCTAATTTTAATCAGCGCATTGATGAACATTCACACCTGCATCTTATATTCTCAAGCCATACAAGTTGGAACCAAAGAAAGAGTGCAGCCATGTTAACATGGAAGCATGCCCGATAGGACTTAGACTCTGGCCATCATCATGGCAGCTAATTCACTTCTTTTGTTTCATTTGATTTTAAAAAAAAAAGTTTCCTTAACAAATTCATGCAACTCTACTTCTATGATATCAATCAAACTTGTTAGATGTGTGTTACTCGACATGGAAAACATCTGGATCTTAATTACATCATTTCCTTAATTTTGATTCAGAAGAAGTGAAGGAAATTAGCAGTACACCTAAAAAAGTGTCTTTTGGGGTTTAATAATTTAGCTTTTCGAAGTTCCCCCATATCCTTTTCTTTTTTCATTTTGTGAAATTCACCTATGCACAGTTCCTTAATCAGTGATATATGTTCACCCATCTGCAGACTCTAAATGTTTGCAGGAATCTTTGCTGGATTTATCAAAGAGCTAATTTTTGTAGTTCCTTTATTTATGGAAAAATTGTTCTTCCAGATATATACAAGAAAAATATCAAGCAAGAGATCTATGTATTTTGTTGGGAGTTGAAGGAAAAATGTTTTATAGAAAGAAGGGCCATATTCCACAAAAAATGAAGAATCCAGAGTTAGGGAAGGATCTAGGAGAAACTGAGGATAGATCTGATCTAGTATTTTTATTGTATTAAAGAATCCACTTTTGAGTTTAAACAGCAATACATTTGTGGTCAGACTCTTAACTGTCCCAGTTGATGCTAACTATATGATGAAGTGGTTGAGGAAGAGTTCCATTCTTCTGACTTCCTCAGTGAGTGGATTGCATTCCAGTTGGAGTAGTTTGGGATCCTGAAGTCTAAAGACTTGTCCTAACCATCTTCTTGATTTTTTTAAAGTTTTTAACCCATTTTAATCTCTGTTTGTTTTCAAGGGGAAAAAAATGAAATGGCATACTTTTTAGTAGACGAATGTCTAGAATCTCAGTTTATATCTAATAGTAATTGCTAAGTTGTTTTAGTTACAATTTAAAGTTGTCATTAATTTGACACCCTAACCTTGACTGCATTATTATGTCAGATATTCCGTTAGTTAAATGCTTGGTGGGGATATGTTGCTTTCGTAGGAATAATGCAGCTAGGATGGAGGATCTAGGAAAAGACTATCCAACCACTGAGCCTATCAGAAAATATACTCACATAACACTCAATGGAATGAAAAAAAACACCTGCATAATATTGATTTAGAATATCCAAATTACATTTTGAATTTTGCCAGTTGGCTTAAAATTAGATCTAGGCCTCAATCTTTGATTACAATGAAAACTAGTGTAAATCAAGACTATAGTTGGGAATCTCTTTTACAATTTGTTCTAATCTTCATATTCTCTCCTTTAAGTTTCTTAATTCTAAACCATTCTTTTTTTTCCCACTGAACTGAACTTCTACTAAGCGATTTGCTAGCTTTATTGAAGTCTGGTGAAGTAAGGCAGCACCTAAAGACATAGTGCAATGCTCCATGCAACCTTTGATTACAATGAAAACTAGTGTAAATCAAGACTATAGTTGGGATTCTCTTTTACAATTTGTTCTAATCTTCTTATTCTCTCCTTTAAGTTTCTTAATTCTAAACCATTCCTTTCTGTCCCACTGAACTGAGTTCTACTAAGTGATTTGCTAGCTTTAATGAAGTCTGGTGAAGTAAAGTAGCACCTAAAGGCATAGTGCATTGCTACATGTGCCATAAAATTTAAAAATAAGGATCGTGGGATCAATATTAAATGATTTCATTTTTTTTTCTGTGGAATTGAATGCATTATTATGAATCTTATAGATGCCCACCTTTTTTATATGTGGCAAGATGTAAGCTCCAAACCTGATGGAATTCTAGAGATAAACCTTCCTAGGACTAGTAATACCGTAATTGACATTGATTGTTGGCTATCTTATCGGTTTGCCCCTGTAACATACAATTTTCACTAAGCTGAAAGTAAAGAACATATTCTAAGATTATAACCGAATATCATAATGGAATGACATGAAGTAATTTGGAAACCAATACATCATACAAAAATGAAACTATTTCTGAATTTATTACACTAGATATAAAATCAGAATTTAAGCAACGACTATATCCATTTCCTATGAAAGACAATTAATTTAACTTCCATAACTTACTTCTACGATTACATTTGAAAGAAAACTAACCAACTTAACCATATTTACAATTATAAATTTCAAGTTATATAAAAGTATGTACAAGTAACAGATTTACAATTCATACATGAACTGAAATAATTGTCGTTGTGTTGTGCAAGCCTCAACATCTGGTGAAGAGGAGAAGCATTGACATATGCTTAACCTCCCAACTGTAGACCTTAATATATCCCCACACAATCTCTTACAAGAAATACCCTCCTTACCCCGGGTTAGGCTTGGGGCACCATAGTCCTGCCATCCAAGCATTCCGGTGTTAGAGTGTCGGCTAAGCAGTAGACAACACTGAGGAATTCCTTCGTCAACCTCCCCCCTGTTGGCTAACTCTATCAATTGTGGCAAGCATACCTCTAATCTACCTTGGCCAAGGATTTAGGTGGGCAATGAACGCCACCACCACCACCACCACTCGATTTGACAATTGAATATATTTTGGACAATCATGAGCTGACTTGGACTAAACAATTTTCTTTTTTTGAATGTTCATGCACTTTAGACATTGATTAATAGTTCATTCTTCTTGCAGGAATATCTGTCCTCTTCACCCATTTACACTTGGCTCTGCTAGCCTTGGGTGCATCGTAGGAGATTGTTGGTAATCATGAGATCCTTATCAATCAGATTTTGGGAATACCATTCTGATTATTATCACAGCTGGTATATAGCAAATACCAGTGTATAAGTCAGATAAATACTTTATGCCAAATGATGGAGCATACCTTATACAGTGCACAATATTATGCATTAAATAATACTTAATCTTTTAGTCTTAAGGGAACTATATTGGACTAAACTCTACGGGTATGCACCCGATATGCATAGATAAGAAACTAGTCATAAATAAAGAATGAGCAGGGCTGGTACTTATCAGAAATTCTTGCTTCTTTTGAGTCATTCTTACGGCCCAGATATGTAACCAAGCTCATGATCATGATATTCCTTCATTCGATAATGATATATAAAGAGAAGTTTGCATTGAAAAAGGTGTAGCATGAAATAAGAACAAACTTGTGGAAATGTTTCATGAACTGAGAAAAACAGTTTAATCGTTGATGTGATCCCAAGGCAACTACTCCATGGGATAATGCTTTCACTAGCGTAGCCCAAGACTGCAGATCAAGTATGGTAATATGTTCTAGGATATGGATAGAAAGAAGAGAAAGGTATTTTTGGTTCAGAGTAATTGCATGACAAGAAGAAGTGAATAAAAGAATGATCCTTCAGCCACGGGGAAGGAAGATAAAGCCTCCCATGCTTCCGGTTACAAAAAAGAGCTTGATATTGGTTACAAGAACTTCAAAAATTCAAATTTTAAAAGTTGATGCCGCTAAGGTGGCAAACGCTCATCGATATGGAGTCATAATAAAACATAAAGATTATACTTTCTCATGGTTTAAAACATATATATATATATATATATATATATATATATATATATATATATAATGTCATCATGCTATTGAATTCTACCTATAATTGTACATACATATACATATATTTATACGCGTGTGTAACTTGAGAGTACGTATAATTCCTTTTTATCATTATATTCTCTCTAAGTACGCACGCATACATATATATATGTATGTATGTGAAGTTACAATGTTGATCACTTCCATAGTCTCAAAATAAAAGAGAGGTAATAGTTCTTCTTATGATATTAAATGTTTAATATTTATCTTGTTATAAAAATTGGCTAAGTAGCTCATGACTGTCCAAGGTATACTCCGTTGCCTAGCCATTAAATCCTTTATCAAAGTAGTTAGAAGCCATAACTGATGGTTTGATGATGGATTAAATTGGTGTCCCATTCCTTGAATCTCGTTTAGCAATGTTTCCCCCCTTCATCTGCCCTTGCAACCAAAAATGCATATTCCACAGTAATAACATGTTCCTCCATTTAAATTGAAATATCAAGAAGACACAATAACTGATAACTGTCACAACGGCTAACCACTACTAACATTTATCTTAAAATATAAGCATTCATTTTTAATTGAAATAACAATAATCAACTAACAAGTCATTTATATATGAATCAATTTGGTTATCATAACTTCCAATCCACAAGACCATGATATCCAAGAGTTTCTAACTAACCATTACAACAGCTATAATATTATTTTAAAAGATCAAAAATTTGGGATGTAACAGCCACCCTGGACCTGTAGGTTCAAGTTTGAGTTGGCTCAAATAGATATTCAAGTTTGATCTAAAAAGGGATTCACTGGAGTTTGACACACACTTTGTGGATTCATCTGGGACAAACATATCCAAAAAAATTCCTCCTGCTCCTGCCAGGATGAATCCATCACTTTTAGTTTTCTGTGATTTTTCCATTTTTCTAATTTGATTATTAATCAATCATTCATCCTTGTTGTTTTTAGGCTTATTTGTGGCTAACAGAGAAAACATGGTTATCCTCACAAGAATTGACACCATTTTATTGAATGCAACAAACATGTGTTTAAAGTTAAACTAGTTCACTTTTGCCAGCAAGCTTCAGCCTGTGCCAACACAAGAGTCTTGAGTCTTGGTATGGTCATCTATCAAACTATAATGGAAAAGGGATTTTTAATCAGATATTATAGTTGGAAATTCCTTGGTAGATATGCATTGCAACATGTGAAAGCATACAAAATGCATGTGAATTGTTTTGACAGAATACCTCTGAGTCAAAACTATGTGGTATCATAGAATACAATTATTGCAGGATATGCACAAAAAATACTTGTTGAAAAAACACTGGAACATTTAAGGAAATGCAATTAGCAAATTTAAAGCCAAACATCTCATTTTGCAAATTTTATTTTTAATAGTAATATTTTTGTTAATCTTCAATTATTATTACAGTATTATGTTATAATATTATATATTAACTTTATTAATATTGTACAAAGATTACAATTATTTTGAACATAAAAAATATTAGATGTCTAATATATCTGATTTTAGGCTGCAAATATGATCTATTTATGGTTTTATATGTTTTTGTATGGACGTAGGTACAAAGAATTAAGCCTAAAATGTTTTGGAACAAATACCCAAATCAAACTTGAATTCCAAGAGGTCCTAGAATGTTTCTATCGTGCACCTCAACTACCTTAACAACCTACCATTGTAGCATACTCCTTACGAGCCCTCATGAATGTTCCAAATGCATCAGTCAACCAAATTCTAGAGGCTAACACATTATTATTCATGTGATTTTTCTGACAAGCTTGACTAAAATCTTTGCTCCTATTATAAACCAAAATGAATTTTCTGATTGTCTAAGTACTCATGCATGCATCATCTCAACAGTGAATTTAACATCTTTAGCTAATTATCAGCCAAATGTTTAGTGCAGCCTGATAGCTACCTCTTCTTTTCTCTCTTGTAATTCTTGAATATTCCAGAGCAATTGCATGATTTTGGTCCTTTTTTATATATAAATATGGGCAATGCCCTCTTTTAAATAGTTTTTGGCTCTTAAATTGAATAACATCCCTAGAATTTTTATTCTGAAAATATAGCAATTGGAAATAACATACAAGAAACTTCCCTCCCAGTTTCTTATCATCCAGATTCAAGAAATTTACAGCAATGATAAACTCTAGTCAGTTCAATGCTTTAGGTAGTTGAGCAGGCCATTTCTCCAAAAATATGCATACGTTTAGGAAACCACTACCATTCTAGTTAAGGATCTCATAGGAGGCTATTAGACCATGTCATGGATCCCGAGGAGATATGCCAGACACGTTCCAACAATCTTCCCCTTAGCATTACCCAAGGGGATTATAACCTGTGACCCTGCTCTGATACCATTTGTGCAGAGTTGAGCTGGCCATTTCTCTCAAAAGAAGCATCTCTTCAAGAAACTGCTGCTATTCCAGTTAAGGATCTCATAGGAGGCCGTTAGGCCATGTCACAATTCCAGAGGTGGTATCCTGGACACGTTCCAACAAATACACCACTTCAAACTCATGCCAATATAATGAAATACAACTTCAAACATTTGTAACCAGCTTCATAATGTCTATATACCATCATTCAAGCAAGAGAAAGCAAGGATATGAGGGAAATTTTACTGTCCAGCATTCATGCCTTTGCCTCGAGGTTGTACAGCATTTAACTGGCCATACAAGTATGCAAGAACCCCACTCCAACCACTTCAAACCAGCAATTGGGCAATGAAATAAGGGATGGCCAGAATTATTTTGGGCAATGAAATAAGGGATGGCCAGAATTATTTTAACTGTTCAGATGTCTCAATGGATTGAATAGAATTCACAACATGCCATCCATAGCTGCAAGTCTTCTTTAGAATGGTATGACCTAACCATAGATAAACCATCAATATCACCCTTCAATCACACCGAAAAATCTCTAAAAGGACTTCAACAACAATGTCAAAAACTGTAACCTGCAGATGCTATTGTTAAACTGCCATGATGATTGGATATAGTTGTACTAATGCTGAACAAGGATACTAACTGTTTTAAGACTAAAACAAGAAATATAACCTGCAAAAGACAAACAAGCATAAAGAAAATATTTTTGGTTCATGCAAAGATTGTTTATGGGCCTAGGATGCTCTTCCATCAAGGTCCACACCTATTCATACTTAGACAATGGACCATTTCACAGACACCTTTTTATAAATTGGCAAAGAAATATCCATTCATATTCATTGCACGGATAATCATATACTTTCACTTGAGGCATGGATCGAGGAGTATTTATTGCACAAGATGTAGGACAAAATTCAAAACAGTAGGTTGAGTGCCAATCTGTTTTCGGTAAGAGTGTGTGGTTGTTCTCAAGTCTATTTTATTTGGTATTTCCCTTAAAACACGGTAAGTCTTCAATGCTTTACAAGAATTGACTAAATTTAGTTCCATAGGGGATTTCTGCACTATGCTCTGACTGTTTGGTATTTTTCTTTGCAGATTGACAAAATGAATGATCTTCTCTCAAGATCCTTTAAACGATATGGAAATCTTAGGGAGGAAGGTATGAATGATTTGGAGAGTGGACATGATGTGGAAATGATAAGTATCAACACTGAAAAAAATCTAGGTAAATTCTTTGATGAAATTGGAGATGTGAAAAATGATATGGATTTGGTAGAAGGGCTGCTGAAGAAGCTGCAAGATGCAAATGAAGAAAGCAAAACCATCCACAATGCTAAAACTATGAAAAACTTGAGAGAGAGAATGGATAAAGATATTGAAATGGTTCTCAAAAAGTCTAAGCTGATTAAAGGAAAACTTGAAGCTCTTGATAATGCCAATATTGCGAACCGTAAATTGCCAGGGTGTGGGCATGGGACTCCCACAGATCGCACCCGTACCTCAGTTGTGAATGGGCTGAGAAAGAAATTGAAGGATTTGATGGGAGATTTCCAGGTTTTGAGACAAAAGATCATGGGAGAATATAGAGAAAAAATTGAAAGAAGATACTATACTGTCACAGGTGAGCAGCCAGATGAAGAGACCATAGAAAACATTATACAAACAGGGGATAGTGAAAACTTTCTTAAAAAGGCCATCCAAGAACAGGGCCGTGGTCATATTCTTGATACTGTTCATGAGATTCGAGAGCGCCATGATGCTGCCATGGAGCTTGAGCGGAACTTACTTGATTTACATCAGATATTTCTGGATATGGCTGTTCTTGTTGAAGCTCAAGGAGAGCAACTTAATGATATTGAACACCATGTTACTAATGCTGCTTCTTTTGTTAACCATGGAGCTCAGCAGCTTCAAGTTGCTAAGAAGCATCAAAGAAGCTCAAGGAAATGCATGTGTATAGGCATTATTTTGCTTCTGATAATTATTCTGATTATTGTAATTCCTATCGTAACTAGCCTGAAAAAGAAGTGACATTATTTTTTAATTGGGGAACATCATTGGTATTGAGGCAAACGTCTCACAGAAAGTTGGCTTCGGTTACGGCATCTCAACTCCAGGCTGCATCTATACAGAATATATCCAAGTGGAAGGTTTCAGAAAATGCAGATGAAGTTAACAGTTTTACCTAGCAGTGATCAACTGATTGGAAGCATTCTGAGTTTGAATATCTGATTTCTTGACATTTTTTCTTTGGTTCGAACCCTGAAAATGTAATAGTGTCTTTGAGTTTGGTTTGAGAGTGAAAAATTACATAAGAAATGGACTCCTGTTTGATTTCAGTTTACAATTTATATATTCTTTCTCTGGTATGTTAAATTTTGTTACAATAAATTCTGCTATCGTGTCGTATTTGTTTATGAAAAGATCTATTTATATTTTGTTACATCCCAATTTTTGGCTCAATTAAAAAATGTTCATATAGTCATTGAGGTTTCATGTGAAGTCAATTGACATGTAAAATTAGTTATGATTATGTGAAATAGTAAGATGGTTATGTGTTATAATTTCATATGAAGTTGGTATGCTAGTTAACCATTATGATGATAATTTAATGTTATCCATAAGAAGTGAAATGGTGGTTAGCCATTATGATGGTTTATGAATAATAATTGTTATGGTAATTATGGTTATATTGAGGAATATGATATTATCATGGAGAATGTCTTACCTATATGAGCACATTGAAAGGAGTTGGGCACAAAGGGGCACCCACCACCCACCATTGAACAAATAGATTGTAGTTATAGACCACCATGACCAAGGATGAAACAAGAAGACAAGCAAGAAGAACAAAGGACAACCATAAGCTAACTAATTAAATTAAAAACATTATAAAACTCAAATAAGAAATATTACCTTCATTATATGGATGATCTTGGTATTCTTGCAAAATTGCAATGCCTTAATATAGTAATATAATGGTTATACTCATACTTGTGTGGGTATGAAATATGTACATATTTACACACACACACACACACACAAAGTACATTATTATCGTGTATGTACACACACACACAAACATTCATATCAAAATTAGTCATGCAAGCATGATTATATTAGGAATGACATATTAGACTAAGACATGGTTAGGTGTATGTTGCCACCTTTTATTTTTTATGTATTTCTTGACCTTGTTCATGGTCATTTATTTTAAATTGCTTGGAATGATCGCCTGCATTGTATCTGCCACCTTATGGCATTGAACTTTCTTTTTGATAATTTGAATTTATAAATTTGTGCAAACGTTTCTTGCCACCTTAGCCTTGGCGTAACTGAGCACGTCGTGGTGACAATTGCTCATCTTGGCCAGTTTCTTGTTTCTTACATATATGCTCTTTGCTTTGCTGCTTGGGAGATGCTCACATTGTTTTTGTTCTTCCTCTTTCGCATTTCAATTTCTCATTGTTTAATTGTCTTGCCTCTATTCAAACTCAAGCAAAAGAGTGATTATTTTCAACAGTGTTTATTTTTCTGTGCCGAAGCTTGTAGAATGAATCTATGATTCATATTGGATATCAATAGAAGCTTGGGGGTTCAAAATTGCTAAATTCATTACCTCAACCGTACCAATTGAATCAAGGAATGCACTATGTTTTCATGTTTTATCTGAACTTATCATAAGCCACTTTAAGGCGAGTTTTCTTTTGATTGAAAGTATAGAGTCAGTTGTGGTAATTCTCATAGCAATTTTTTTGATTTCCAAAATGCCCTGCCTATGAAAATCTTTGAATATCATTTACATATGTTTTATTTGAGTACGTGTCATACAGAGATGGAAACTACTCCGTATGATTAACCATCAACATAATGAAAGCAAAATCTCCTTATGATACCATATGCCAAAATTGGCATGAAGATGGAAAATGTATAAGAATTCATATTAGACATTTATCATGTAATGAACCTCCTAAACAATCATCCATGAGGATCAATAGGATCGAGATGAAGGGAGAGAGTGGGGAGAATCTTGCAATGAAAGAAAAGTGTAATCAATTAAAACAATCTAATACAATAAAATGATAACTCTGGAAATCCTTGTAAGGATTCTTGTTGAGTCGAGTGATGGTTTGTTACTCTGGCACCAGGTTGCTCAGTGACTAGTCAGTGGTGTCTCGGGCCTAATTCTAGGGTAGGGAGGGCCTTTTTCAATTAAGATTGTGTGGGGATATTCAAGGCTCTATGGTTGGGAGGTTAAGCCCTAGGTAATGCTTCTCCTCTCCACCAAATGCCAAGACATGCACATGACATATAAGTTATGCATTCATATCTGTTGGTAAAAGGTATTGTACTTTAATGAATTTGAAATTTTCAAGTTAAATATATGTTAGATTGATTGATATTGCTTAATTAGCTTTTTCCCTTTAAATGCTTAGGATTCAGTTCCTCTTTAATGTATTTGGATAATTGTTAAATTAGTTATTTTTCCAATTGAACACGAAGTATCTATATGCGTGAGGAAGGTTTACCTGATGGTTGTTACATCTGAATTTCATTTACATGAATAATATGATCGTATCTTGTAACTATATGTTATTGCCTTAATTAGCAATAGGAGAAAATGGATGATACAATGGTATTTGATGCCCTAAATGGTATTTGTCATTATGATATTGTGGTATTTGATGCCTTTAATGATATTTGTCATTATGTCACAATGATATTTGATGCCCTAAATAGTATTTTTCAATACGATATAGTGTTATAAGTATTTGTGCCCTTAGTGGTATATGTGGACTAACTTGGGTTTTGTAGATCTTGCCCTAGGTGGATTCTAGTTTCATAATTTAGGCTATGGAAAACTTAAATCTTCTAACTGGATTTATTGATCATGCCTTCAATTGTTAGCTATGTCATTTCGGTTAAACAGGTTGTATTCATTAATCTCTTTCATATGAACATAACTATTATAACTACCTTCTCATGAATGTGAAGTAGTATCTATATTTTGATGTTATCTAGTTGTTAGCCAAGATCCGAAAAATGAGGATGTTACATATGGTATTACATCTCTAGGTTCAACACTGAACCTTGGGCCCAACACTGTTTTAGAGAAGCTGAAAATGTAATGTTGAATGAGACAAGATGAATATTTATTTTGCATAACTAGATATTTTACATTTGTAAGCTAGAAAATCACACCATAGATTATCCAGAATAATTGGGGAAGGGTCGAGATTATCGTGTGGTCTATATGAATAGGATAGATGCACAAATTTGCAAAATCATAAAAATGGATCAAAACTAAGGAAGATAACATGATGGACAAGTTGAGCGACGGGTAATCGGGCACACAGTGTCCATTAGAAATCCTTGGCTAGGGTAGGATTAGTGGCAAGATTGTTGTTGTGATCGCTAGAGGTCAGAGTGCTAGTAGTTGTAAGATAGGTTGATTGGAAAGTGTCCACAACCTTGGCACTTGACTAATCGACACTCTATTTGATGTGGTGTGATCTAAACCTTGTTAGTAACTAATTACTTCTTGTAGTTGCATGCTTATATCAGTTTTAGCATTATGCTTTGTGCAGTTACATTTCCGTTCATATGAAATGGTAGCTAATATTTTGTTATCCATCTTTGGACTTGAACTGAAAAATTGTAAACCATGATTTTGAGATTCCTTGATCTTAAAGTGGTTAAGAAATGCCTACATGATGCTAGTGTTGTTCTTTTCTAATGTTGATTTAATGAGGAGAAGGCCATATATCATTTTGTGCTCTAGTATGGAGTAAGAACACTTGCATAATTGAAACTATCAATGCTTATTTATAGATGTAACTTTTGTTTGACTTGAGTTTTTCCTTGAAACATTATGGTGACAAGATGGGCATGAGAGCCTCGGTCACATGAATAAGAAAAGTGATTTTTCAAACGTTTACAGGTGATTGACAAGCACACCCAAATGATCTACCTACCTGACAAGAACCCTATGTAAATTTTTTTTAGATACTTATGATCAATCTAGGACCCAAGTATGGGTTGAGCTGAAAAATTTCAGCATAAAAGGTAATGATTTTCAGCATAGAACTTGATCGAATAGATTATGAAGAACTTACAATATTTTACTTGCATCTAAATATTTGAACTATGTCAAAATTAGTGTGCACATGGATGCATAGTTTTGAAAGATCCTATATAGAACGAACAATACTGAACAAGATTTGTGATATGAGTCGATGCTATGAGAAGCATATTATTATATACTTGGTTATGGATAAGTGAGGGAATTTTTATAGGTAGACTCCCATGAAAATGAAAAAGTTTATGGTTAGATCAAACTCAAGATCCAAGCCACAATTGGAATGATGTGAATAGAACATACAAGCATCTGGGCCACACCCCACCTCATGAATTGTGTGTGGACGGATAATCCAAGGGCTTAGGAGGCTAGGATGCAGTCATTGTGGTACCATATTAACATAACCTGTTGATCTTTCATTTTACCTTTGACACATTGTTATACATGTAAAATTCACATGTAGAATTGATTTTATATGATAATGAAATATAAAGACATGGGTATGTGCAGGATCATGGTCAACTAAACTATGCCCTTAAGTGGCAATGAAAAACCAACAATCAGGGTTATGTCATCTTGACGAGTAATTTTCAATTAGTTATGGACTTTATATCAAAAAGTTGTAACAAAAGAATCTGTAGGAAATTGAATGTAGTTTCCAAACTACTAGGTCTTATCTGAATTTTTTTTTATTGGTCAAAATTTTGGTTTTTAATACAGTAGTACAAAAATTACAGGACAAAAATAAGAAGTAGGTGTATGTCTGACAACTTTAACCAAAATCAAATGAAAATATTTTTTACTAAGATTCTAGATATAAGAAGTACACTCATGCCTGGATGTGACACATATTTTCTGGAATTTTTATTCCAAATAAATAAATAATTATGAATTTTCTACTATACCATTTTCAGAATTAAAAAACTCTTGTGTTTGATCACCTTAACTAATTAAAATTCTAGAGGAGTCTTAGGACCCCTAGGAACATATGTTCTCACTTAACACATGAAAATATGTTCTCACTTAACACATGATATATGTTCAAAGGGGTCCTAGGACCCTTAGTAACATATGTTCTCATTTAATGGGTCAAAAGGGGTCATAGGGCACCCTATAACCCCATTTGACCCATTCAACACATGATATATGTCACTAAGGGTCCTAGCACCCCTAGGAACATATGTTGACATATAATGCATCGAAAGGGGCCATAGGTTATTCTATGACCCCTTTTGACACATTCGAGCACATGATATATGTTCCTAGGGGTCCTAGGACCCCTAAGAACATATGTTATCTTTAATGAGTCAAAAGGGGTCACAGGGAACCCTATGACAACATTCAACCCATTCAAACACATGATGTATATCTATAGGGATCCTAAAAGACCCCTAGGAACATATATTGTCATCTAATGGATCGAGAGGGGTCATAAGATACCCTATGACCCCTTTTGATCCATTCAAACACATGATGTATGTTCCTAGGGTTCCTAATACCCATAGGGATATACATTATCATATAATGAGACCAATGGGGTCATAGGGTACCTTATGACCCCTTTGAATCCATTCAAACACATGATGTATGTCCCTAGAGGTCCTAGTACACCTAGGAATATATGTTGTCATATAATGGGTTGAAAGGGGTTATAGGGTACTCTTTGACCCCTTACAACTCATTTGAACACATGATATATGTTCATCAAGGTCCTAGGACCCCTAGGAACACATGTTATCATTTAATGGGTCAAAAGGGGTCATAGGGTACAATATGACCCCTTTCTACCCATTCAAACACATAATGTATATCCCTAGGGGTCCTAAGAGCCCTAAGAACATGTATTGTCATATAATGGGTTGAAACAGGTTATAGGGTACTTTATGACCCCTTTCAACTCATTCAAACACATGATATATGTTCTTAAGGGTCCTAGGACCCCTAGGAATACATGTTCTCATTTAATGGGTCAAAAGGGATCATAGGGTACCCTATGACCTTATTTGACCCATTCAAATACATGATGTATGTTTCTAGGGATCTTAGGACCCCTAGGAACATATGTTGTCATCTAATGGGTTAAGAGGGGTCATAACATACCCTATGACCCCTTTTGATCCATTCAAATACATGATGTATTTCTTTAGGAGTCATAGTACCCTTAGGAACATATGTTGTCATATAATGGGCTGAAAGGGGTCCTAGGGTACTCTATGACCCATTTTGACTCATTTTAACACATGATATATGTTCCTAAGGGTCTTAGGAGCCATAAGAACACATATTCACATATTCTCATTTAATGGGTCAAAAGGGGTCATAGGGCACCCTATGACCCCATTCAACCCATTCAAACACATTATGTATGTCCCTAGAAGTCTTAGGAGCCCTAAGAACATTTAATGTCATATAATGGGTTGAAAGAGGTTATAAGGTGCTCTATGACCCCTTTCGACTCATTCAAACACTTGATATATGTTCCTAGGGGTCCTAGGACCCCTAGGAACATATATTCTCACTTAATGGGTCAAAAGAGGTCATAGGGTACCCTATGAGCCCATCGACCCATTCAAACATATGATGTATGCCCCTATGGGTCCTAGGACCACTAGAAACATATGTTGTCATATAATGGGTTGAGAGGGCTCATAGTGTACCCTATGACCCCTTTCGATCAATTCAAACACATGATGTATGACCCTAGGTGTCTGAGTACCCGTAGGAACATATGTTGTCATTTAATGGGTCAAAAGGGGTCCTATAGTACTCTATGACCCCTTTCAACTTATTTGAACACATGATATATGTTCCTAGGGGTCCTAAGACCATTAGGAACATATATTCTCACTTAATGGGTCAAAAAGGGTCATATGGCACCCTATCAGCCCACTCAACCCATCTAAACAAGTGATGTATGTCCCTAAGGGTTCTAGGACCCCTAGAAACATATGTTATCATATAATGGGTCGAGAGGGGTCATAGTGTACCCTATTGACCCCTTCTAATCTATTTAAACACATGATGTATGTCCCTAGGGGTCCTAGTACCCCTAGGGAAATATGTTGTTAGATGATGGGTCGAAAGGGGTCATACGGTACCCTATGATCCCTTTCAATCCATTCAAACACTCCATAAATGTCCCTAAGGGTCCAAGTACCTCTAGGAACATATTTTGTCATATAATGGGTCAAAAGGGGTCATAGGGTGCTTTATGACCTCTTTAAACTCATTTGAACACATGATATATGTTCTTAGGGGGCCCTTACGAACATTTTTTCTCATTTAATGAGTCTAAAGGGGTTATATATATGACAATCTATGACCCCATCCAACCCATTCGAATACATGGTGTATGTTTTAGGGGTCCTAGACACCTAGGAACATATGGTGTCATATAATGGGTCAAAACAGGTCATAACATACCCTATGACTCCTTTCTATCCATTCAAACACATGATGTATGTCCCTAGGGGTTCTAGTAACCCTAGCAAGATATGTTGTCATATAATGGATTGAAAGGGTTCATATGGTACCCTATCACCCTTTTCAATTCATTCAAACACTCAATAAAATAGGTCATATAGGTTATCATATGACCCCTTTCGACCCATTCAGAAAAATAAAATAGGTCCCTAGGGGTCCTTGGTGTACACACAAAAGAGTGCTCTTCTCTAAGTCCTATCCAAGGAATCTAATGGATTGAGAGCCTTGAATGTCGACCTAGAGGTCCCTATTCATGATGTGCAAAGGGTACAAATGAAGTGTTTTGTGCTCTCAAATGAGCTTAGAAATCTAGCCCCTTGCAAGGTACATTATGAAATGGGAGGTTGAAGAACAAGAGCAAGAATGCAAGTGTTCTAATATCTTTATGAGAATGCAATGCACAATGATAACTAAGCTAAGTGAGAATGTAGAATGCAAGCTAAAATTAACAAGTGAAGTGTTACAATCCCCTACTTAAGCTAGATGTGCTATTCTAATGCATGAAAATAGAAGCTATGCTAATGCTACTATGCTACTATGAGATGCAAGAGATAAGATGATGCAACAAGTCTTCACAAGCTCCGAAGAGTACCTAGAATCTCTACAACATAATGTTAGTACAAAAATGAGTGATTGAGATGAAGAGAGAGATCTCCCTTTTAAATAATAACGGATGGTGGGGATCATGAGGCAAGAATGATCTAATCAAGGGAGGAGGATGAAAATGGAGTGATCCATGTGCACAAGTGTTTCCACCAATCGTAATCAAGAGTTAACCTTTGTGCCCCATGTGAGACAAAAAACACATTTCTTTTATTTTTAAAGTGGGAATAATACTTTATGTGCATACAATTACTTAGGATAAGTGGGGAGTGAGGTCTTTTATTTAATAAAATAGGGATATGTGTGAGAGTGGGGTTTTCGTTGCACCAAAAGAGTGATCTGTCAATGCCTGATACAACCACTCAACTTAGAGTACACAGGAGGCAGTTAAGCCCTTGTCACGAATCTTGAGGGGAGTGCTAAACAAATTTCTAACAATCTCCCCCTCAATATTACCCAAGGGTTTGAGGATTCAAACTTGTGACCAAGCTTTGATACCACTTGTTAGAGTGGGGTTTCCATTGCACCAAAAGACCAATCTATCAATGCTTGATACAACCACTCAACTTATCGTACACAGGAGGTAGTTGAGCCCTTGTCACAAATCCCAAGGGGAGTGCTGAATAAATTTTTAACACATGCTCCTTTTAATCAAATAATGACTTAGGTTATAGTGGTCAAACTATAGGATAAAATAAAATAAATTAATTTTTGAAGATTTGATCAAGAATGGATGATTAATAAATTTAGCAAATATGCTACAAAAGGGGGTTGATAGTCTAGGTAACCATTTTTTGGCGATTACATTTGCCCCTCTTTGACTAATGTGTGATCGATCTGGGAACACATTACGTCAAAGAATGAAGACGCCAAGCAGATAGCAAAAAATGGCTTCGAAGAACAAAGTGGAGAAAGAGATAGAAAATCCTTGATGCATAGTCTGTTAGTGACAGTACTAAACACTAGGAGAGAGGGAGAGAGGGGGGAGAGATGGAGAGGTATAGAGAGAGAGAGAGAGAGAGAGAGATAGATAGATAGATAGAGAGAGAGAGAGAGAGAGAGAGAGAGAGAGAGAGAGAGAGAGAGAGAGAGAGAGAGAGAGAGAGAGAGAGAGAGAGAATATAAAAACTCGAGATGAGTACTAATATGTCAAGCCAAGATCAAGAGCAAATAGAAAGGTCAAGCATATGCTCCTAAGAAATAGATAGTCATAGCACAAAAGCAATTTGTAGTGATGATATAATATCTTTGCTCCCTTGGGATCAAAATTGAAATGGGATAGAGGAGATGTAGAAGTGAGCTAAATATTATCAAATTAGGATAAAAGGAAGGTCCATGATGATAGATAAGAGATTAAAACTAAAGAGTGACCACCAAGAGGTGATATTATTCCCTAGTTTTACTAAGTTTGACCAAAGAAGATGAAGCATTACAATTAGGTCAAAGTGAGAAGAAAGATGAAAATATGGTAAAATGGGATGGATAAGAAAAGTGGAAGAAAGTAGAAATGATGAAGACATGGAGAAATAAAGACATCCCAACAATATTCAAAGAGTAGGCCTCAAAAGGTGCAATTTTAGTGCAAAGTCGAGGAGTTCAAAAATGGGGTCAAAAGGTATAAATGGGGCCCAAGGGGTTATTTTAAATTCATTTTTCTTATTTGTTTTTTGAGAGCTTGGAGCACCTAGAGAGAGATAGTGATGGCTTAGTAGGGAATTTTGACCGACTAACACCGATTCAAGCGTAATCGATTACATAACCAACCTCCATAGTATGGAGCACTAGTAAGTTTTCAATTTTCTAAGCATTTTGAGTGTGTTTTATGAGTATTTAGCACATTTCCTTAGGTCAAAATACATTGTCAACAAAAATTTGTGTGATAGTTTAGAAATTATCATGTGATACTTTTGGCATGCAAAAAGTATCACATGCATTGTATATAGGCTATCGTATGAGCCCTACCCATCTGCCACATGATAGCATGCAAAGTATCACATGGACAAATAGTATCGCATGACTATAGGAGAAAGTATTGCACAATACTTGTTCAACATCTTGTTGAGTTTTATGCCTATTTCACATGTTGCATCAGATTTGTGTATTTTTTTGTGCTTGAGTAGCTGAATTATGACGTGTTTAATTGCATTTTAGTTTCCATCTGACATATGCTAATCATTTTTGCTTGTTTTTGGCTATGCAAGAAATATTCTTGACCCTTAACATTAGGGCACCCATAGTGGTCAGTTTGAGACTCTTGTGACAATTGGATGATGCTGACAGGGGAAGATTACAGACCATGGGGTTTGGGTGGTTATAGATGCCCTATATCTGGGAAAACCATTCTCTCCTTACAACCCTTGCAGAGTAGTGGCATAGTGAGCATAACACCTTTCACTTTTTGATTGGAGAGGCCGCCATTACACTTGATGATGTGTATCACATCCTACAAGTACCATGCCATGGGGATGCTATGAGTATGTTGAGCATGTTTAGTGAGTGTATTGTACTTAAGCATGTTGTAGATGAGTACTGATACAAGCTTATGTGTCATGGGTGTATTATGACCATACCCTTGAGGATGACGGAGCAACACTGCAGACACTATTCTAGGATGTGATGATCCTAGATAGACACATTAGATGGGATCGACTGATAAGAGATTATGGAGATCAATATCCAGTGGAGTGTATAGTGTGCTCCTTGGTGGCACATGGACTAGTTACTGATAGGAGCCAAAGAGGCTTCCCTTTAGGCAAGGGCAGATTGGTGATGGACTTGGTAGGGAGGCCACAACGGATGACATGGGGTTTCGCTATACTAGTAGATATGTAACATGAGCTACATGAGATTGTGTACCGAGAGGGACAGACCTAGGTGTATGGGGCCATCCTGGCACAAATATGGATCACATTGCAATGATTTAGCCAAGAGTACAACCAAGGGATAGATAGAATCCATACATATACAAGTACTATGGGTTTATATCACAACCTCACAGTGGGGATGTGACATATTATCAATAGATTTTTAATGAGTTAGCAATATTCAAGTTGAGACCCTACATAGGTTGCAAGGTATGGCGAGAGGCCCAAAATGAGTTGGGTTACATGTTTAGGAGCTAACCATTAGTAAGCCATCATGCATGCATTATGGAGTGATTTATGATTACTCAAGTATAGAAGTAGTTTTGGTGGGGACAACAGGTGTCGATTGAGACCACTACCTACGTTCAAGTGTAGGAAGATGAGGACAGGGGTTGGTTGTCGATATTGTATTATGTAGCATGTCTCCAAGAGCCACATGCATTACAGAGATAGTTCTGGTACTATCTTCCTACACAAAAAAATACATAGATGTCACCAGACTATGCATGAGAAATGAGGAGACATTTGTTTCCCAAGTTCATAGTACTAGATGCACTACCTGGTGATGATGGACAGGGAGGGGATGACGAAGGAGATGGGGGCAATGGAGGAGGAGGGGGAGAGGAGAGAGGCTTAGTAGGTCTGGAATAGGAGGGAGAGGAGATAGACCTAGTGACTCTTGGGGTCTATCTAGCAATCAGACATAGTCTAGGAGTCAAGCATAGAGGATAGAGGAAGATGAGGAGATGGAGGAGGAGAGGTTGATTAGACAACCTCAGGTGGATAGGTGGGTAGCCTAGGCAGGAGTAGAGTCAAGTGCCACTTGCACTAGCTGGAGGGGGCTATGATACGAGGGACCATTGAATTAGACTGTTGGAGGCAGAGCTATAGCATGCACAAACTATCATTGTCGTGCGAGACCAACAACTCATAGATGAGAAAGAACAAAGTGAGGAGATGAGACGAGAGCAAGACACAACATGACAAGAGTCAAAGTGTCATGGAGAAAGGGTAGGATACTATTACGTAGTCTATAGAGGTGTTTGACCACAAGGACAAGGATTACCCAACAACTCTAAGAGAGTCAGGAGGTTGGGGGGGTAGTACAACCGCTAGATAAGATATAGGCACCACCGCCATAGGCTCCTCCCACACATGAAGGAGAGAGTTAGTCCTAGGTCTAGGTATAGTTTGAGGTATTGATGTCCATGTGATATTTTATGTATCATTTTTGAGAGACATGTTTCCAAATTTTGGTTTCACAATGTGTTTGTAATACTTCATGATGTATATGAGATACTGGATTCAATATAGTATTGTGTACTTGTCTCTTTCTTGCACATGTGATGGATGTTCATGTTTATTCTCATCTTATGTTTGTATTCTCATGGATGTATAGATATATCTCTCTCATAGATGTTTTAACTCTCATGTTATGATATCAACTTATGGTTGGAAACTTACCACTTGGATAGATTAGGTATGATGATGAGATTAACCCTCGCGATTGCAGGAACTAAAGAAGCAGTAAGTTAATAAGATTGACAAGAAGCGAAAGTCATGATCGAGAGGAAATGAGAGGAGTTGAACGTAGTTAGCTGATGTGTCCATAAAAGATATAGAGAGTTCTCTCTCATCACACAAAATACAAAAGCTAAACTAGAAAGAGCCTTAGAATGCAAGCTAGTATGAAAAGGTGTAATTGCAAGGGATGCACAAGTAAGCCCTAGTTTTCCTCATCGAGCTTTATTAGGGACATTGAAAGATTATACAATCATCACTGGCATAACTATGAGAATATGAATATGATATATATCAGATTGAGATGTGGAATCCCAACCTAGGCACCAAAGACATAAAGGTCAAGATGACTAGTGTAGTTAGCTTCCCCAAGTTTAGTGTAGCAAGTTCCGCAATGCATGGTAGAAGAATCCCCAAAGGAGATGTCCAAACTCCCAAAAAACAACCACACAATGGAAATACAACAACAAAAAAACAATAATGCAAGACTTGATACCAAATCACACCTCTTTATTCATAGATATAACTGATTACGTGCAATATGCCTGGTTGTAAGGCCTTTTGAGTTAGAGCCAAATACAAACAACAATTACAAAATTAGTTATGCAAGATCCAAAAAGTTCCACTTACAAACTTGATTCTAGCTAGTCTAGATCTACAACTGGATAAGAACACCAAGAAAATACACACTTGTACCCTCAGGTCCACCAAGAAAATTCTTTGGTTCTCAAGCTACAACCCTAGCTCTTCAAAATTTGCATCTACATAATCCCCTCCACTCCTTTGAATGAATGAATTCTCCAACTCATCCTAAAGACTCCACAAAACCTTTACTTATACCCAACTAAGCCACAAGTTGACCTCGTGCATAAAATATTAAATTAAATCCCTCACATTAAATATATGTTGAGCCACAACACAAATTAAATACCACACATAAGTTAAATGCCAAAAGTCGGCTCATAGAAAACTCAACAAGAACAGAACCAAGACCAATACTGGCACTCGACACATATAGGAACACTCAATCAACACAAGATTGCTACAATAACTTGACATCCACTAGGAGCTACAATAACTTAGCATCCACTAAGAGCTATAGTAACTCAATACCCACTAAGAGATACAGTAACTCAACACCCATTAGGAGCTACAATAACTCGACATCCACTAGGAGCTACAATAACTCGACATCCACTAGGAGCTACAATAACTCAACATCCACTAAGAGCTTGATAGAAATAGAAAAATTGGAAACCATTGGCACTCAACTCCAACATGTAGGATTGCAAGAAATCCCAGGATGCTCTTGCATTAGACATTCCAGGTTTGAAAAGATGTTCTAGTAACTTGAAGAACATCTTTTAGGATTCAACACATAAATCCCAAACTAGTTCTTCACGTACATATCCTCCAAATCTTCAATTTGTACACTCTTTCCCTTGTTCTTCATCTGCTTTTTCACATCCATCTTAGGTGTGCTAGAAGTCTTCTTTCCACACTAATCTCAAACATTCTCAAAATCTGCCAACTCAACTCGGCTACTGATAGTTAGGTTACTCCAACCAAGCTCTTCATTCTACAAAGGAATCAAGGAAAACTTCCTGCCACCTTTCTCAATAGTAAACACATTCTTGACACAATCATGCATAGCCCTGGAATCACAAGGTCTACCAAGCAATGCACGACAACTATTGATGTCCACAATATCACACAACACTTGATCCTTATACTGCCCAATCTAGAAATCAACAAGGCATTGCTCCCTCACTTCCAAAGCATGTTGACCTTGCAACCAGCCAATCCTATAAGGATAAGGATGTCTCACTCTCTTCAAACCAAGTTTCTAAACCATCTCCTCAGCAACAAGGTTATTAGTACTACCACCATCTACAATCACCTTGTAGACTTTAACACTAGATTTTCAACAAGCCTTGAACAAACTAGTCCTCTGACAAGAGTCTAATGTCCTCTCACCAACCAGTACTTCCCAATCCAACAAACTCTCTCCTTGCTTAGGTTGACTATCTTGAACTACAACCTCATTCAAAACAACAATTGTCTTACCAAGTGGACATTCAAATGATCTATGCCCTTCTTTACCACATCTAAAATAATTACCTTTGAACTCACCTCTACCCATCCCCCTTTTCTCATCAACAGGTTTTGGTTCACCTTCAGCACTTAGTTTAGCTTGTGCCAAGCTATCCTGCTTCTCCTTCCCTCTAGCATTACCTTGAATTTTCCTTTTCAACTTATCTTCTGCCTTCAAAGCATACTGATAAGCATCCTCAATTTGAAAAATATTCTGCATACCAACCTCATCCTAAATATTGAATCTCAAACCATTAATGTACTAAGCTACCTTTTCCTTTGATAATTTTCTATGACTAGACCAAATAGTCAACTTGTAGAACTATTTGGTATAATCTTTCATAGACATATCTTTCTATTTAAGATTCTGCAACATTTTAAACAACTCAAGTTTGTAATCAATAGGAATGAACTTAGCCTTCAACTAAGTCACCACCAACCTCCATCTAGTGATATTCATTTCACTTTCCTCTTCTCTATCACTTTGTAATTCTTTTCACCAAAGAGAAACATGTCCTTTCAACTTAGTTTGTGCCAACCTCACTCTGAATGGATCCTCAATATCCTCAAGCTCAAAGTAATCTTCCAATTCATTGATCCAATCAATTAGGTCTTTAGGATTCAAAGTACCTAAGAAATTAGAAACCTCCATCTTATGCTTCAGATTCAATTGAGATCTAGGTCTAGCAAACTAACTAGCCCTAGTTCCAATAGGTCTCTCCACACAATCAGTTATGTCATCACCACTAGATCTGACAACTTCAAAGTCTTTAGAAACTTCCTCATAACTACCTTTAGTGCCCACATGCCTAGGTACACCACCTAAAGCACTTACAATTTCAAAAATCATGTCACTCTTCATCAATGCAATCTCATATTTGAACTCTGCTTTAATCTTTTTAAAGATCATTTCTTCCACAACATCACTAAGATCATCAATTTCCCCAGGGTCCAATCTTCTTGGAGGCATCTTCCAAAATTTTAGCAAACCCTAAGCAACATATCCACCAATCCAAAAGATTAATTAGCCACAAGATCAACCTTCTCTAACCAAAGATCTTGATACAAATTACCTAAACTTTGGCAATTTGTCTACACACATAGGAATAACCCTGGCTTTGATACCATCTAACACAGTGCAAGGAAAGAGAATCCCCAAAAGATATGTCCAAACCCGTAGAAAAAAACTACACAAAAAAAATACAACAAAAAACAACAATAATGTAACATTTGATATGAAATCACAACTCTTTATTCATAGATATAACTGATTACATGCAATATGCCGGGCTGTAAGGCCTTCTAGGTTAGGGCCAAATACAAACAACAATTACAAAATTAGTTCTGCAAGATCCAACAAAATCCACTTACAAACTTGATTCTAGCTAGTCCATATCCATAATTGGAGAAGAACACCAAAAAAATCCACACTTGTACCCTTAGGTCCACCAAGCAAATTCTCTGGTTCTCAAAATGTAGCCCTAGCTCTTCAAAATTTGCATCTACACAATCCCCTTCACTCCTTTGAATGAATGACTTCTCTAACTCATCCTAAAGACTCCACAAAACCTTTACTTATACCCAACTAAGCCACAAGTCAACCCACTGCATAAAAAACTAAATTAAATCCCTCAGATTAAATATATGTTGAGCCACAAGTTGACCACAACACAAATTTAATACCCATATATAAATTAAATGCCAAAAGTTGGCTCATAGACAACTCAGCATGAACACAACCAAGAACAATATTGGCACTCGACACATATAGGAACACTTAGTGAACACAAGATTGCTATAGTAACTCAACATCCACTAGGAGCTATAGTAAATCAACATCCACTAAGAGCTATAGTAACTCAACACCCAGTGAGAGCTACAACAACTCGACACCTACTAGGAGCTATAGTAACTCGACATCCACTAGGAGCTCGATAGCAATAGAAAAATTAGAAACCATTGGCACTCGTCTCCAACATGTAGGATTGCAAGGAATCCTAGGATGCTCCTACATCAGTAAGATTACACCTGTACCAAGGCATGAGCACCAAGATGACCCCCGAGTGTGGTCTTGCAAAAAAAATACAAGGATGATATGTTGTAGATTCCAAATGTCAAGTAGGACAAGCATGAATGCTCATGACAGTTAAGATCAATAAAGTATACCCACAAGTAGAAAAAAGAGAGAACATGCCCCATGCCCCTAGTACTCTAGTCCATGACATCCTCGAGAGATTATTAGGGAGGGAATTGTCAGCAAAGAAACCATCATAGACAACACACAAAGAAAATAACATCAGTCAAATATCAAAGTGTTTAAGTGTGTATATGTAAGTCATATGGCCATCTCTATAGGACTTAAATCTACCATCGAGAAAACATTGTAACATCCTAGACTGTAGCTAACGTATTTGATAAGTGTTGTGAAAAACTCAATGTCAAGGGGAGTGTTGAAAAAAATTGTTGAGGAAGTTTCCAAAGAAAACACCCACACAAAAAGAGACCTTGATAAGATAAGCATTTTGTGCTCCGTAGACCTAGACAAGAGTCAGTTTCAAGCTAGTCAAGACAAAGTGGAAACAAAGTGAATAGGCTCATGACTACAAAATAAGACTGATAGACATAGGTGCAAGGGTCTCAAGTAGGGCTCATTTCTAGGTTTTTACCACTTGGTAGCATTTTGTTTTTGTGATACATCAAAGTGCCTATTGCTAGGTTTTTACTAAGATGATCATTTTTTTAGGACATTTTCTAATTTTTAGGATTTTTTAAGGATCATAAGATATGTACAAATAGCTAAGAAACATGAGCCTTAAGCGTAGAAACTTTTCAATTCAAGAATATTGATAGGCTCAAGGATTTTTTCTCCTTCTGATGTAGATAGCTAATATGCTTTAGATCCAAAAGCAAGAGTAACAATGTAGGGACCTAACTAGTTAGGTTCAAACTTCCCCTTTTGTTCCCATATATATATATATATTTTGGTTTTTCCCTAAGAACAAGGTCGCTGACTTGAAACTCTTTGGGATGAAATTTCTTATTATAACTTGTAGACATACATTTTTGGTAAGATCCCATATGATTGAAAGAAGCCTTATGACATTCATCTAACATTTCAAGCTCATGTATACACATAGCCCTGTAATCTTCATCTATGATCAATCCTTTTAAGGAGACTCATAAGGAGGGAATCTCAACTCCTAGTGGAAAAACAACAAGAGAAATGTAAACAAATGCAAAGGGGGTAGCTCCAATAGGAGTGCATATACTAGTTCGGTAAGCCTATAATGTAGGATTGATCTGTAATTGTCAATCTCTCACTAATTTGTGCATGATTCTATGCAAAATTTTCAAAAAATCTTATTAGATGCTTGAGCTTGCCCATTCCCTTGGGGATAGTAAATAGAGGACTAGTATTGTTTGATCTTGAATTTCTTATAGAGTTGCCTAAGGTCCTTATTTTTGAATTGTCCCCCATTATCAATAACTATGGAGGAGGGAGTGCCATACCAATAAGTGATGTGATTGAGAATGAATAGAGCAACATGTTTACCCATAGTAGCTGAAAGAGGTAAAGCCTCAACCCATTTAGTAAAATACTTTGTAGTTATACTAATAAACTTATGTCCACTCAAAGAACTATGGTGGATCTCGCCAACTAAATCAAAGTCCCATTGCTAAAAAGGTCAATGTGTGATGGACGGAATCAACTCATGCCTAGGAGCATGAATTAGGTTTCCATGTAGTTGGAATTTCTTACTAGCCTTGGCATATTGCACAACACCTGCCTGCATGGTAGGCCAATAATAACCATCCCTAAGTAGCTTTCAAACAAGTGTAAGATTGTTAGAGTGTGACTGAAAAATACTATCATGGACTTCAGATAATAATTTTTCGGACTCATCCATTTCAAGACACCTAAGAAGTGTTCTATCTAGACCTTTCCTAGACAAGTCACTAGAGAGAAGGGTATAATATGAGGCATTATAGATAAGCTAACTTTTTTTTGTTGTGGGTAAGATTATCAGGGATGATTTGGTGTCGGAGGTAGGAATAGATGGTGGTGTAGCAAGAGGAATCATGACCAAAAACAATAAAAATGACTCTGTTGTAAGGGGAATCATAAGCAGGGTAACATAGTTCTTCCACCAAGAACTCAAACTGAGACTCATGTTCTTATAATTGTAGGATAGATGCCAAGGTAGCCATAGCATTTGCAACCTTGTTCTTGTCATCTTTAGGTTTGCAATCATTATTGATCTAATTCATAACAAGCTAGGAATCCCCATATATGTGCAGTTCAGTAATCCTCTATTCAATGGCAAGCTTGATACCATTAGTGGGGCCTCATATTCAACAATTTTGTTGGTACTCAGAAACAGAACCTTATATGACTTAGAAATGATGTATCCACGTGGTATGATAAACAATATTCCAACACCAACCCAATTCTATGTGTGAGATCCATCAAAGAAAATTTTCTAGGTTCTTTTTGGTGACATACATGATGGAGGAATCTAGAAAGTCTATTTACATAGGAACTTCATCTTGAAGTGGGAAATCATAAAGTTGGTCAACAATGGCTTGTGCTTTGATACCCAACATTCAATGTACTGAATGTCAAATTCTGAGAGAATTATCATCCATTTTCTACTCTTCTTGTAAGTGTAACCTTACTTTAAAGGTACTTTAGAGGATCAATCTTGGCAACTAGATGTGTAGTATGTGCAAGCATGTAGTGGTGAATATTTTGTGATGCAAATACTACAAGAAGGAAAATGTTTTCAATATTGTTGTAGTTGATCTCATAAGAAACTAGAGTTTGGATGATGTAATAGATAGCTCGTTCTTTCCCATTGTCATCATGTTGTTCCAATAGAGCCCCTAGAGAAGTGTTCATAGCTAAAATATATAATATCAAGGGCTTTCCAACAATAGGAGATATGTGGATTGGAGGTTTACCCAAGTAGTCCTTGATTTGAGTTAGGTTCTTCTTGCATTATCTGTTCCCTATAGAGTTAGATCCCCTGTGCAATTTTTTGTTAAATGGTTGGGACCTATCAGTCAATTGGGAAATGAACCTCCTAATAGATTGCAAGCATCCTTGTAGATTCTTGAGTTGATTGATATTTCAAGGAGGTGGCATGTCCATAATTTCTTGTACCTTTTTAGGATAAACTTCTATGCCCTTTACTAATATAATGTAACCTAGCAATTTTTCAAATATGACACCAAAAGCACACTTCTTGTGATCAAGCCTAAGTTGAAATTGTGGCATGCAGTCCAATATCAAATTTAGATAAGCTAGGTGAGTGCTTCTTTGTTTAGATTTGGCAAGGTTGTAATCAACAAACTATTCCATGTTCTTATGCATCATGTCATAGAAAATTATGGTAATAGCTCGTTGATAAGTAGCACTCACATTTTTGAGATCAAAAGGTATGACATTCCAACAAAAGGTTCCCCATGCACATGTAAAAGCTATTTTCTCTTAACCCTCGGGAGCTATCTTTATCTGATTATACCTTGACAATCCATCCATAAGGGAGTACATCTCATAGTCTGCAGTCATGTCTACTATCATGCCAATATTTGGTAGTGGAAAGTCATCCTTTGGGAAAGATTTATTAAAGTCTCAAAAATTAGTAAATACTCAAATAGATTTGTCATGTTTAGAAATAGGGACATTATTGGAGGTCTGTAAGGAATAGTCAATAGCTCTAATGAATTTGGAACTTAGGAGTTTTTTTAACTCATCTTTCACAAGTAGGGCCACACGTGGATGCATCTTTCTCAATTTTTATTTAATAGGCTTGACGCCAAGAGCTATGGAAAGATGGTGCATAATATGATCTATATCGAGCTCAGTCATATAAGCATATGTCCATGCAAAGTTGATTTCTTCTCCTACAAAAACTGAGTGAACTATTATTTCTCTTTAGTTGAGAGTGATTGAGCCAAATTTATGATTTTGGGAGATTCTTTTGTACCAAGGTTTACTGGCTGCATAGGTCCAATCAAAACTAATGCCCTATCCTATAAATAATTGGGTAGATTACCAAGTACCTTATCCTCAGGTGCCTCAAAGAGGTTTTCACCCTTGGATACATCTTTCTTTTTACCATTTTCTAGCTTAGACACCACCACAAAGTGGTTTTCACCATTTGAGCTTTTATTTTTTAATTTTCTCTTTAGCTTATGGCTAAGGTACTTGATGTTAGACTTAGCCATGTTAGTCACTAGTTCACTAGTGGGGGAAACTACTAGTTCAATAGAATTCAAATAGTAGGTCTAACTCTTTCTTGATTATGGTCTTCAATACCAGACTCATCAAATTCAAGCTACGTAGATATAGATGCTTCATTAGTGTTATCATTAAACAACACATCTTCTGCCTAAAGAAGGGAACTAGAAGGGGTAAAGACTTCTTCATGTGGTAAAGCAGTATTAGTAGGTTGAATTTCATCTTTAGACTCACTAGCTATAGGACTTCTTGGTCAAACCTTGGAAAATGATCATCAACACCATACCCTAAGACTATAACATCTCTTCTTTTCACCCCTTCATGTTACTCATGCATTCTATGAGACAATTCTTGTTATCATTTAAAGGTCCTTCACCATGATAACCCATTTTTCTAAGAAACTGGTAGCCTTCCCATATCTCTTGGGAGAAATAAGAGTAATGATTATGACTTTTTCATTATCCTCTTCCTCTCTATAGATCCAGTCTCTAATGACTTGATCTTCTTTTTCATCTTCTAAAGGAACCAAAGATTGAAAAAAGGTGTCAAAGATAGTCATAGCCAACAAAGTGGGTTTCATTAGCCTTCCCATATCTCTTGGGAGAAATAAGAGTAATGATTATGACTTTTTCATTATCCTCTTCCTCTCTATAGATCCAGTCTCTAATGACTTGATCTTCTTTTTCATCTTCTAAAGGAACCAAAGATTGAAAAAAGGTGTCAAAGATAGTCATAGCCAACAAAGTGGGTTTCATTGTCTTAGATTATTTTCCATAAGAGCATGGAGAAATAGGTAGTGTTACAATAGAGTCTAAGGTGTATTCTCCCATGCCAATACTCATCATTTTCATCTTCTTCTCCAATTCAACAAGAAAGGGCTTAATGTCACTGGTAGTTTAATTATGTGATACTATGGACTCAACAACAATCAACGTAGATTTATCCTCTAGAATCACAATCTCAACACCAGTAAAGGGGAATTTCATGCATTGGTGGTAGGTTGATGACACAACTTGCATCTCATGGATCCATGGTCTTCCCAACAGAAGGTTATAAGTCAGTGGAATATCTAATACTTGGAACACCACATCATTTTCCATAGGACCAACTCAAATATTAGTACAATAAGACCCTTAGAAGATATTTCAACCTCATCATAAGCCTTAATGGTAATTTTGCATCTTGGATCAATGGAAAACTCAAACAATCCCAACTATTGGACCACATTAAAGGAACAATGTTTAGCTTTGCACCATTGTCTATCAGTACTTGTTTGACTCAAGTATGATAAATTTGGACTTCAATGTGGAGAGAAAGGTTATGGGGATGACTCAATGCTTTGTCATCTTCTTTAGAAAATGTGAAATAATGTGGTGAAGAGATGTGGTTTACCATATCTTTGAACATGTCTACGTCAATGTCTGTAGGGATACTAGTTGCACACAAGGATTTCTCTAAGGTCTCCTTATGTAAAGAAGATAACTCTAGCAACTTAAAAATGGATATCTGAGCAAGGATCCTATGCAACTGACTTACTAGATCATAGGTAGACACAATAGAAGTAGTAGTTTTCTTGGAAGAGAAGGCTTGTTTAGGGTCATTCGTCACTTTAAGAACAACTTTAGATTGCCCCCTAGTGATAGTTCTTAAGGTGTCATTATGAGAAGAAGAATTTAACATCCTAAGGGAAGCCCTAGGTCTAGTGTCTTTGAAATATTGAACAGGATTACTTGTTCTCAAGACCACCTTAGACTTTCCATTGTTAGTGTAATAATTAGGTTCCTCATCAAATTTAGGACCCACCATGTAGACATTCTCAATAGGCTCCAACATGTTGATAATGTTATTACATGTTGATGTTTACATATCTAATCTTTGCATAATTACCCTTTTTGTTAGCCTTAGATGTCTCTCCTTTTTTGTACTTAGGCAATGGTTTCTTAAAAGCTTTGTCATTAGAATTCTTAACTAATCCAGCAGTGACAACTTTTCCTTCATCAATAAGATCTTGTATGACATCTTTAAGTTTGAAGCATTTATTAGTATTGTGACCCTTGTTTTTATGACAATCACAAAATTTGTCATCTTTCCACTAATCAGGCTTAATAGGTGGGTCATTATAGGGTTGTGAGTTGTTAGGTAATGTGATGAGCTTGTTGGCGAGCAAGGTCTTCAAAACTACATCATGTAAATCAGCTATTGGAGTATACACACAAAAAGGCCTAGAAGGCTTCTTAGACTTGTCAAAATATTGCAATTCGTTGGAAGTATTAAACTTTTTTGTCTCTTGTTATTTCACAAAATAGATAGTGCTGGTCAAATGAAAGGTGGGTTCCTTCATCTTAGAGACATCCACAACAACGAAGTTAACATACTTGTTCTTGTTTCATGATTTATTTTTGTCTTTCATGTTCCCATTACCATTCTTATCTTTGTTGAGAACAATACCATCCTTCTTGACAACAATATTCTTGATATGATAAGTACTTTCAATCATGTCATTGAATGAGGTGAATAATTTCTTTCTAAGATCATAGTATAATTTTGGAACAAGGGTATTGAAAAAGATGCCATCTTATCACTTTCTAAGATTTTACGAGGGTATCTAGAATGAAACCCTCTCCATTTTTGTAAGTATGTGGTAAAAGGTTCTCCTTGTCTTTATTTGATATTGCATAGATGCAACATAGTAACAAGATGTTTTATGTTGTAGGAGTAGTGTTGCATAAATCTATGAGAAATCTCATCAAAGTGCTTAAGAGGAGGTGATAACTTCATAAACCATTTCATAGCTTGTCCCTTCAAACTCCTAGGGAACAACCTCATAAGATATGTGTCTTTTTGTATGAAATCCATGCTAAGAGCATACAAGTGCCTGACATGATCATGTGGGTCACCATTTCCATCATATTTTTCATACTTGGGAACCTCTATATCCCTAGGAAATGGCATCATGTAAAGACCCTTATCAAAAGGAAGAGCACATATAGTTTCGAAAAATGAGAGTTTAGGCTTCTCCTTTTCCATTTCCATAAGTGTGAGTCAGTTTCCCAATTCTTGAACCTCTTTCTTGATAAGCTCACTTTTGGTTGGCTCTTTCATTTGTATAACTCGTTGGATAGAAAAATCATGTGGTATTCTCCAATCCCTATTAGTCATATTTGTGAAGTATTGGTCTCAGTTTTTCTCTAAATCCTTGAGCATAATTTTTTGGAGATATTCATCTTGTTAGAATTTTATGAGGTCCTCACTATTAACTTTATTGTCTACCTTACTTCCATGATGAGAATATTGTGAGCATCTAGATGGCAATGCATAACCCTCAAAGTATGATCTAGGAGCTCTCAGAGGACTATTGTTTCCATTATGGGCAAAAAATGGGTAATTTGCAAAAGGATTTCTATAGGTTTCATTGGTATGTCGGTTCTCAAAGTTATGCACAGGAGCATCTCCAAAGTCTTGGTTGTTGTGATCATTAGTCTCCACGTGTAGGTGGGATGACTCTGTAGTGGCCATACATCTAGCTTCCTCAAGTCTTTCCTTTTCTATCCTAGCTTGTTCTTCCTTAAACACAAATAATTCCTCTAAATGGTGATTTTTTTCTTCTTGGTTCATGATGAGAGACACACTATTTGTAGCTCTTAGAGTATTGAGGGGAGTATCAAAAGAACTTCCTAAATGGCTAAGAGGATCATACCAAGCAGTATATTTGTCTTACTCTTGCTTGTCAAAGATAGATTCTCCCTCAAAACCTTTCTTATGTGGATGCCTAGTGGGAGTAGGTAGTTGTTTAAAACTAAATGAGGGACAGTTTTCTTGGCCAACTTGTAGCCTAGTTGCAACTAACATGTAAGAGTAAGTCTTTTAGCATGATAGGATTGCACAAAACCTTTTGATAATTAAACTTGTATAGTCGAGATGTTCACTTGTCAAATAAATGTATCAAAGAGAAAGTAGCTTGTCAAAAGTCCCCAAGAAATTTATGGCACCTAGTGACTCAAGCCAAGAACGAGGAAAGAAACCCAATAGAAAATAGCCAATAGAGTAAGGTAACTGATTTCAACAATTGAATGATCCAAGACATTAAGTTTGCATTTAAGAAGCTAAGCTCATATTTTTAGCCTAAGACATGACCAAAAATGCATATTATAGACCAGAGACACATAATAACCAAGAAGGAACACCCCTAATAAGTGAGAATACAATTGAAGATGAGATTGTGCAAGTAATAAGACTAGGTGATAGTTTGCAAAAAGCTAGGAGACAGAAGTTCAGTAAAAAGAATCATACAACAATTTCTATAGTAGCCAGGTGACAGTTTCTAATGGTGCAATGGTTTCTGAAAGGTAGTGTGACAGTTTGTAGTATAGTAGTGCGAAAGAGTCTACAAGGTAATGTAATACTTCTAGCAACCTATAAGTTTCATATGATATTCTAGATAATAGTAGTGTGATAAAATTTCAACATAAATGATACTTAGTGATTTTGTGCTTAAAATTCCTATGTTCGACTCAAGATTTTTACATGTTTTGACAAGATAATATATAGGCAAAGTGTTTTCCAGTCTATACCAGCAAAATGTAATATTTTGAAAGTAAGTAGATGTGATCACAAACATGTCTCCAAATAATTGAACAATGGACAAATAAACCTTGTCAATACGAGCATATGTGAAGTTTTCAAAATAACAACTCTATGAATGCTACCATGATGTGTATGTTCAAATAGTTCCCACAGGTCTAAGACATCCAAGAACACATCAAGAAATATCTAACTAGAGGTCACAACTCATTACTCAACAACTTGGCCTATGCTTGATGCCCCTTCATCTCACACAAAGTAATTTCCCATAATAGATGTTGGCTTTGTCATGGAAGTGTTATTAGCACAACCAAAGGGACACAAATGGTGAATGTAAAATCTTAGGGTGATCTGTGTAGTTAGCTAGGATCAATCCTTGAACCAAGCTGTTGAGCGAATAATAAAGGTAGCATCTAAATCCTAAAGTATTTATAAAGGGTCCCATTTGCAACACCCCTCTTACACCTGATAATAGGACACCTTATCTTGTGATAAGTAATTGACCTCGCAACCACAAGAGTACCTTAAGCATTCTCACCTAGTGCTTTCTCCATGGTCATAATCCCACCAGTACTCCCACTAAATGATGACACTTGCTACACCCTAGAAGGCTTTGGCCTTTATCAAGGGGTTTGTTATTATAGTGGATTGGGTTAGCTAGGTTTTTCTCAATCCCATTGTAGGTCATTCCTAATGGCATATTTTCACCAGTAGTGGGCTCTCTAAAGGTGGAATCTCACTATGAGATTGAAAAAAACATGGATCCACACCAAACAGGTCAAAATTTTTGATTCACCTTAAAAGATGAAGAGCATACTCTCCTATTCCCTAGTGCTTCCCCCAAACTTGCTAAGAAGATTAATTCAACCCAATAAAAAGTGGAGTATCCCACTCACTTTCTTTGATCAAATATAGGGTCAAGATTTCTTATTCACCCAAAGGGTGAAGAGCATACTCTCTTACCAAAAAAGGACCCCTACTTGTGAGAGTTATGTGCATAATGAAATGAAACCAATAGTAGATGCCACACATAAAAAATGAAATCAAATATACAAAATATTTTGGTTTGTTTTATTTATTTTTGGGAAGCCCTACAACAAAGATTAGTAACCCCTTTAGCAAATACAATTCTTTGACATGCGTTCTTTAAAAAAACAAAATTTGCAAGAAAATAGGCAATCCTTACAAAGAAACCATGTTAGTGCATCAAAAGGGTTAGCAAAAATATAATAAACATGCAAAGCACACTGGTAAAATTGTTAATAAATTAGAAATCCCAAAATTGGAAGCCTTGGAACTGAAAAATAAAAATTAGAACTTGAATAAGCAAACCAAAATTGTCTAGATGTTACTGTTGGCTACAGTAGTATTGTACGACACTTTATTGTATATCTAGGCGATCGTGTATGCCTGTGCAATACTTTGTGTTAAGATAGATGACAGAGTGCTAGAAGACATGTGACAAAATGTAAATGGAGCATACAATACTTTAACTAGTAAAGTATCATACAAAAGTGCAAATAATATCACATGATACTTGAGCAATAATGCACGACAATAGAAGAAACTATCACATGATAGTATAAAAGTATCACACAACTTTTTTTCTGCAAAAATAAAAATTGAAATAGAAAACTAGAAAAATGACAAAAATGAAATAATGAAGGCAAAACAAGGTTGTTATGCCCCATAGTGGGCGCAAAAAAAGGTACACACAAAAGAATTCACTTCTCTAAGTCATTCTATCCAAGGAATCTCATGGATTAAGATCCTTCAATATTGACCTAGACATCCCTAGTCATGGCATGCAAAGGATACACATGAAGTGTTTTGTGCTCTCAAATGAGATAAGAAATGAAGCCCCTTGCAAGGTGCACCATGAAATTGGAGGTTCAAGAATAAGAGCAATGATGCAAGTGCTCTAGAGTATCTATGAGAATGCAATGCACAATGATAACTAAGTTAAGTAACAATGTATAATAGAAGCTAAAACTAACAAATGAAGTGTTACAATCCCTTACTCAAGCTGGATGAGCTATTCTAATGCTACTATGAGATGCAAGAGATGAGATAATGCAACAAGTCTTCACAAGCTCCAAAGAGTACCTAGAATTCCTACAACATAGAGTTAGTACACAAATGACTGATTGAGATGAGGAGAGAGTTCTCCCTTTTAAAGAATAATGGATGGTGTAGATCATGCAAAAAGAATGATCTAATAAATGGGTGGAGGATGAAAGTGGAGTGATCTATGTATACAAGAATTTCTACCAATCGTAATCAAGAATCGACTTTTGTGCCCCATGTGAGACAAAAAAGGCTTTTATTTTGTTTTTAAAGTGGGAATAATACTTTATGTGCACACAACTTAGGATAAGTGTGGAGTGAGGGATTTTATTTAATAAAAAGGGGACATGCTTCTTTTAATTAAATAATGACTTAGGACAGAGTGGTCAAACTATAAGATAAAATCAAATAAATTAATGTTTGAAGATTTGATCAAGAATGAATGATTAATAAAATTAGTAAAAATGCTAGAAAGGAGGCTAATACTCTAGGTGACCATTTTTTTTTTATTACACTTGGACCCCTTAGGACATATATTGTCATGAAACATGTAAAAAGGGGTCATAGGTTATCCTATGACACCTTTTGACCCATTCAAACAAATGAATTAGGTCCCCTAGGGACATATGTTTTCATGAAATGTGTCTAAAGAGGTCATAGGTTATCCTATCACCCCTTTCGACCCATTTTAACAATTGAAATAGGTCCCTAGGGGTCTTAGGACCCCTAGGGACATATGTTGTCATGAAATGCATCAAAAGAGGTCATAGGTTATCCTATCACCCCTTTCGACCCATTCAAACAAATGAAATAGTCCTTAGGGTTCCTAGGACCCCTAGAGACATATGTTATCATGAAATGGGTCAACAGGAGTCATAAGTTATCCTATGACCCCTTTTAACCCATTCAAATAAATGAAATAGGTCCCTAGGGGTCCTAGGACCCCTAGAAACATATGCTATCATGAAATGTGTTGAAAGTAGTTATAGGGTTCTCTATGACATCTTTTGACTCATTCAAACACATGAAACATGTTTCTAAGGGTCCTAGGACCCTTAGGAAAATATGTTATCATTTAATGGGTCAAAAGGGGTCATATGACCCCTTTCCACCCATTCAAATACATGATGTATGTCTCTAGGGGTCCTAGGACCCCTGGGCACATACATGATGTGTTCTAATAGGTCTAGAGGGGTCATACCTTTCAACCCATTATAGGAAAACATATATGTTGTGTTCGAATGGGTAGAAAGGGGTCATAGGGCATCCCATAATACTTTTCGACCCATTACATGATAAAATATGTTTATACGGGTCGTAGGACCCCTAGGGACATACATGTTGTGTTATAATGGGTCGAATAGAGTTAAAGGATACCCTATGACCCCTTTTGAACTATTACATGACAAAAATGTTACTAGGCATCCTAGGACCCCTAAGGACATATATGTCATGTTCCAATGAGAAAGGTGTCATAGGGTATCCTATGACACCTTTGGACCCATTACATGACACAATATGTTTTTAGGGGTCCTTGGACCATTAGGGACATACTTCTTTTATTCTAATGGGTAGAAAGGAGTCATAGGGTATCCTATTACCCCTTTTGGCCCATTTCATGATAAGATATGTTCCTAGGGGTCCTAGGACCCTTATGGTAATGTGTGTTGTGTTCCAATGGGTCAAAATCCTATGACCCCTTTTGACCCATTATATGACAACATATGTTCCTAGGGGTCCTAGGATCCCTAGGGTCATAAATTTTATGTTCCAATGGGTCAAAATAGGTCATCGAATATCCTATGACCCCTAGGAACATATGTTATCATTGTTAGAAAAAAAATTTAGTGCTCCCCTTGGGATTTGTGACAAGGGCTTAATGACATCCTATGTACTATAAGTTGAGTGGTTCTATTGAGGATTAGTTTAAAAATTGGTATCAGAGCATAAGGTCCTTGAAGAGAAAGCTTAACAGCTTTGGGAGATCACTAGCGAGTCACTTCAAAAAAGAAAGTCCAAAGTTTGATGGAGAAAATTTTGAACCCAAAAGATAGAGCCTCTTGGCGAGACATCAGAAATTTTCAGAGAATTGAGCATCAAGTTTTCAGATCCATAATTTTTTTTTGCATACAAAATAATAGAAGAACAAGTAAAGAGATATCTAGATTTGAAGAAGACAAGAAGTTCAAGAAAGGTATCAATTTTCTTATGAAAAGAGAGCCAGAAGGTATGCTTTTTTTTGTTGGACATGAAAAAATTTGGTCATTATTCATCCATATGTCCTAAGAGAGTAAGAAAAACTAAAAGGAATTCTCTTTCTAATGAAGATGAAAAATTTAAAGCAAGCATGGAAAGATTCTTGAATGACTGTGATGATGAGCTTGAATTGGTTAAGAAAGATAAAGTAATAGAAGAGATAGCTTTGGTAACTATTGTTGATCCAAAGGCTAACCATAAAAATATTGTTGAGACTAACAATGATTTGTAGAATGATGTGAAAATTGTTAAGCAAACAAGAGAATAAAGATCTAAACCAAGAGAAGAGATAAGAGTTGAGTTAGAAACTCCTACCTCTAACAGGAACCTAACAAAGAATCTCCCTCTAGAGAATATAATTGGAAGCAAAGACAAAGGAGTGATGACAAGAAATAGAGGTAGGACTAGATTAGATTTCTCAAGTTGAACCTAAGAGTGCAGATGAGGCATGCAAAGATGATCATTGCATTCAAGAAATAAAGGAAGAACTAGATTGGATTGTAAAGAATGAGACATTGGAATTGGTTCCTAGGCCTAAAGACAAGAATGTTATAAGAAACTAAATGGGTATTCAGACACAAGATAAATGAGCAAGGAAAAGTTGTAAGAAACAAAGGTAGACTCGTATGCAAAGGTTACTCACAACAAGAAGAAATAGATTACGAGGAAACATATGCCGCTGTAACTAAAATGGAAGTAGTGAGAATGTTCTTGGCTTATGCAAAAAATAAAAAGTTCAAAGTGTATTAGATGGATGTTAAATCAACCTTTCTAAACAAAGAACTTGAAGAAGAGGTATACATTGAGCAGCCTGAAGGTTTCCCTTTGACAAAAGACAAGGATATGGTATGCAGATTGAAGAAAGCTCTATATGGTTTAAAGTAGACACCTAGAAACTAGTATGCAAGGTTGGACAAGTATTTGGAAAAGATTGGATTTTTTAAAGGTAAGAAAAATAGATACTTGTACTTGAAAGAAATTGAGAATGGTTTACTAATAACAGTAACATTTGGGGCAATGATGAAGCAAGTGATAAGTTTGGTGAAGAAATGAAGAATAAGTTTGAGATGAGCATGATTAGAGAAATAAAGTTTTTCATAGGTTTGCCGATTGTGCAAAATAGTGATGGCATTTTAATTTCACAAGCTCAGTATTTGATAGACTTGTTAAAAATATTTGGCTTGGAAAGTTGTAAGCTTGTTGGAACACCAATGATAACTAGTCATAAGTTATCTAGCAAGGATGAGACACCTATAGTTGAGTAGAAGAAGTACTAATCCATGATTGGAGGTTTGTAATATTTGACTCACATTAGACCAGATATAGAAAATGCATTTGGGATTGTAGCTATATTTCAAGCTGATCCTAAAGAGTATCATTATGCAGAAATAAAGAGGATATTTAGATATTTGAAGGGAACATCTGATTATGGGATATTGTATGAAAGATCAAGTGATTTCACTTTATGTTCTTATTCTAATGCAGATTGGGAAGGTAGTAAGGATGACAAAAAAAGCACCAATAGTGAAGCATTCTTTCTTGGAGGAAGATTGGTTTCTTGGCTAAGAAAGAAACAAGATTATATTTCACAAAGCATAGATGAGGCAGAGTATGTAGCAACAACAAATAATTGTAATCAGGTCATGTGGATGAAACATATGCTAAAAGAATTTGGGATAGAATTTTCAAAAATCATTATCATATATTGTGATAACACAAGTATAGTGTGTATGTCTAAGAATCTTGTATTGCATTATAAGACTAAGCATATATCTATGAAGTATCATGTTTTAAGAGAGAAGGTAGTAGAGAAAGAGATCATATTGGAGTATGTCAGTACTAAAGATTAGATTTAAGATATCTTTACAAAGCCCTTGCCTAAAGATACATTTGAGTACTTGAGAGGTATACTTGGAGTTATGCCCTTGCCTACTTTTGAGTAGATGATGCATATATTGCATCAATCCAATGGTACAAAGAACTATTGTTTGATTGGACTAAATGCTGATGCTTCCTATATGGGTGAGTATCTTTGATGAGAAAAGTCATTAAGGAATCTTGGTAATTGGTCTTGAATAATGTCTTTGGACACTTGAGCTAGTTGAAGACTTGGAGAAGATAATTAACATAATGAGGTCTTTTTCATTGATGTCAATGGGGGGTGGGAGAATGTATGAAAAAATCTCCTAGAATATGGGGGAGAAGCTAAGATTTTTTTAGTAGAATAGAGTAGTATTCCACAGGATTTTAGACTTGATTGATGAAGAGGATTTGAAAAATGAGAACATCAGTAGTAGTAGAGTGTTGTTTGGTATTCTTGGAACATAGCTATTTTTCATATATGTTGCCATCAATGCTAAAGTGGGAGATTGTTAATATAAATATTGATGGTATTCCTTTGGGGGAGTATTCTAAATATTGATGGTATTCCTTTGGGGGAGTATTCTAAGCATTCGTGAGCATTGTGGCATAATTACATGTTGCATTTATGACTATGTTTTTCATTGATGATAACATAGTATGGTTTCTATGAGGACTAGAAGAATATCAGACATAGACCATGATCGTATGGACAACATTTTGATGTTCAAGTGATGCACATTTAAGGACATATTCCACATTATGTCTTGATGTCAAGATTAAGTGCGTGTAACATAAGTCAAAGAAATACAAAAGATATACATGATTCACATAGAGAACTACAGAGATAGAGTACCTGAAATGTAGTTTCTGATGATTTTATTATATTTCCTAACTAAGATATAATCAAGGTATGTGAAGTTGTATAGTGCTAGAGGATAGTTGGATGATGATGTTAGTGAGTGCACAAGTCTCAGAGTCACACATGTGAGAAATTGTATACACTATGAGCCAACAATATTATGTAATTGCAAAATAATTAATTATCTTAATGTGGTACTATCATAATTAATTGGGAAAGCCTCAAGGCTGATTACAGGAATTGTTTTGAGGAATTGGTATAAAGGAAAGTATTTTCCTTAGTTGTAAAGCATGAATGTGATGCAAAGTGATCAAATGCAAACAAGAGAAAAGGGTGTTTTGAAAATGTGAGTAAGCAATCCAAGGGATTATTGGATATGAAGTTAGTGATCTGGTATCAAGATCAGAAGAAGCAGTGGTCTAGTTGATAGGATGAAGGAAGAGGGAAAAAAGTACAATTAATTCTATTATTCTATAAGGAATAATACAAAGATAATTTGGACAGTGGTTTCATTGGTCTTATCCCTAAAGCTATTTGGACAGTGGGTCCATCTGCCTTCTACAACTCCTAACAAAGTTGGCACAACTCCTAATAGAGTTGGCACAACTCCTAACAAGGTTGGAATCTCCTAACACAGATTCAAAGTCTCCTAACAAGGACTGATATATGTTGAATTTTTTTATTGACTCCTAACAAAGTCCATCCTCTAACAAGAAATATTTATATAGTAGTACATCATCTTGTGGGTACCATACCCACTAGGGGTTTCCCTTTGATCAAGAGTTTCCCTAGTTAACATATCTGGTGTTATTGTGTACGAGTATCTTATTATGGTTGTTGATTATATTTTTCATATGATTAAGGCTTAAAAAGGTTGATAATTGCCTAAATGGTTGGATAACTGATTTAGCCCCCCTCTCAGTTATATTGGTGGACTTCTAACAATTGGTATCAAAGCTTGGTCATAGGTTTGAATCCTCAGACCGTCGGGTAATGTCAATGGGGAGATTATTAAAAAATTGTTCAACACTCCCCTTGGGATTTGTGACAAGGGATTAACCACCTCCTGTGTACTATAAGTTGAGTGGTTGTATTGAGCATTGATAGATCAATCTTTTGGTACAATGAAAACCCCACTCTAACAATTGTGTAATGGGTCAAAAAGGTCACAAGATATTCTATGATTCCTTTTGACCCATTGGAACACAACATGTATGTTTGTAGGGGTCCTAGGATCCTTAAGAACATATATGATGGGACAACACTGGGGTAAATAATAGAGAAAGATTTAATACAAATTAGATTTATTTTCAACTTGGTCTATTTGTGTCAATCTAGGGGCGTAAGCTTGTGAAAGGTTTTTGAGTAATATACCATCAAGGAGTGTAGGTTGTGAGCTAAGTGATTATGGATGCAACTAGAACACATGGAAGAAAGTCTATAAAAAAGGAAAAAAAATTGGAAACAAGAATTAAAAATAAGGAGAGTGGGTTTAACCATGGAGGAAACTCCTTAGTTAAGTGTGCTCAAGTTGGAGTAGTACTTGGTGACCTCCTAGGAAGTCCCTGTGCTTCACCTCTGTGAGAATCACCTAGATCCAATGAATGCTAAGTGTTCCATTTATTATTATGAGAAATAAATTCATGTTGAATCACCACTCCTAAAATATGGGTCAATGAGTTTGACTCAAAAACTACATAGTTAAATCATGATAGCAATATCACAATTAAAAACAAACTATTATAGAAAGCATGGAAATTTAAACTAGAATTTAACATTGCAGAAAATAAATAACTAAAAAGATAAATCAAAACCCACACTTTAAATCTAAAACAAACATGAGTTAATTACAATTATTTACAATTACATAAATTATAATATATATCCTAATATAATAATACTACTCATAAATCAAATTCAAATAGCAACACACAAAAATAAAACACATATCTAATCTAAAACAAATCACCAACCATCCCGAGAAGTGGATCGTGCCTCCTCAGCATGTTTGGTGATGGAAATAAACAATCCTCTATGTTTCTTTGATCAAAATAGTAATATTGTATTCATTTACAATTAATATAGAACACTGCTACAAGAAAGTTCATGTACAACAATCTCTTCTTTTTCTTTGATATTAAATCTGCCCCCTGTAGCTTACATTATATCTTATATATGCTTTTATTCTTACAATAGATGCATATATAAAAATAGGTTTTTTTTCTATATGTAACAAAATATACCCAAGAATAACCCATGTAATCCCTTATTTTTTATTCAAAGATTATAGGAAGCTTTGTTATAACAACAAAAAAAACAACAACTCCCTTCCATTATGGGATTGGACACTATTATAGATTGATATTATTTTATGTGGATGATATAATAGTTGATTCTCTATGAATCCTTTCCTCCATAAAAATAATTTGTCTTTATATCTTATTGTAGAATAGTAAAATATTGGCAATGTGGAATAGAAGGTATCCTGTGAGAAGAATAGAGAAAATGATGCCACATGAAAGGATGACATTGCAACCTAAGTTCTCATTAAATCAAAAAAAATTTAGGCTCAAGAACACAGTGGTAGACACAACATGATTGTGGTAGAAGTTGGTGATGTTGATTAACTTATATTAGAAATACATGCAAGTCAAGTTTAGTCATCATTGCTTTGTACAACTGGAGAATGTTTGGTTGATAATCCAACCACATTATGGAAATTTTCATTTGATCTATTCTATCATGATAGGTGTAATCACCCAAAAATGGTCATCTAGACTATGGAACCCCTTTATACTAATTTTGCATAATTTATCCATTTCTTATCTTTGATTGAATCATCAAAAATATATTTATTCGATTATAACCTATAGTTTGACCACTTTATCTTATGTCTTTTATTTACTTGAAAGAACATGCTCCCTTTTAATTAAATAAAATCCCCCACTTTCCACTTATCCTAAGTGTGGATGCATAAATTCCTATTTTAGAAGTAAGAGGAAAAAACATTTTTTTCTACACATGAATGCACAATTTTCTATTTGAGAGGAATTTTTTATTTTTTAAATAAGTTTAATTCTCCTCCACACATTTCTTTTCCTCTAAAAAGTCAACTGTTGATTGTGATTGGTGGAGAACCTTGTGCACATTGAGATTACTCAACATGCATTCTCCTCCCTTGATTATGCCTCTTTTGCCTCTTAACCTCTACCATCCATTTTTATTTAAAAGAGAGACACTACAACATTTGGGGTCAAATTGCGATGACAATTTGCGACGACGGTGTAATTTGTGGTGATTTTAATGTTTTGTTATTTTGACATATTCCTGATGTCGTCGCAATATTGACTTTGACATCATAATTTTGATGCTCGTGTGAGCATAAACCAAACAAAAAAAAAAAATGAAAACAATCATTCCCCATTTGTTTTGATTGTGGAGAGTTGTGCGTGAAAGAGGTGGAGAGCTTTGAATGAGGGTGGAGAGTTGTGAATGTTGCTATGTCCTTGTGATTGTTCATTTCATTATTACGACCTTGTGGTCTCTGCATTATGTTATCGTGCCCTTACTCTACGATTTTATTGTTGTGTCCTGCCCTAGTGATCTATGTGCCCTTGCTTTACAACTTTCTTCAAGGGTGAGAAGATGTACCTTTGTAAATGTTATTTTATTTTCCTTCTAAACATGTATGTCTTTATATTTCCTTCTAAACATGTATCTCTTTATATATTCAGAGAGATATTTTTTTAGGTGTTTATTCATATTAGTTTAGAATAGAAAAATTGATCTAGCTGCATACATATTCCAAAATCTAAATAAAATAAAAATAAAACTCACTCAACCCATACAAGTGACTTACCTTAAGATCCTGAACAAAAATAATGTAGACTACAAAAATTGGGCAGAGTTTGCAAGAAATTTTTCAAAAAAATATCATAGCAATTATTTTTAGAAAGAAATAAGTCATAACCTAGTTAAATTGGTCTAGTTGCTGATTGGTGGGGCTGAATTTTTTTTTTATAGAACTATCATTAGATTAGGTACAATAAAATGAACAATTGGCTATTCCTAGCTAGCAGGATCCATTAAAATTTTTGAAGGTGATAAAATTGCATATATAGATGTATCACTTGCATTCCAGGCATGAAGTGTATTCCCCAACTTATAACGCATGGATGGATATAAAGGCTCCATACACTGGCCCAACAATGGAAGCCAAGGATGTAACCATGCATGTATTGGAGTCTCCCTATGAGGATGCCAAGTATCTATTGTTGTTGTTAATTTGGACATCGCTATATGATCTAGAATGTTATGAAGTACTGAATCCTATATTAACTTTTCCCATGTCTTTAGAAAATGTAGCATAGGTTCAGGGTCCCTTGTCTCCTAGGAATTTGTAGCATTTATTCTCATTGCTAGAAGAATAGTTCAGTGAAGAATTGAGTATAAGGAGTTGAATAAGGAGTTGAATAATAAAGTTTTTCATTTGTATATAAATGCCATAATCACGAGGCTCATTCCCTTATAGAAGCCTCTTCAACAATGACATTGCCTCTAAGCCACGAAAAGGATGTTGAAGTGGTTCCCAACCTTGAAACACTCTTATAAGAAATAGAAAATCAAATGCAAATGAAATACATGAAAAATTACATGACTTGTAGTCTTTATATATTTAGAGAAATCTTTTTAAAGGTGCTCATTACATATTAGCACAATGAAAAAATTGATCTAGCTACATACATATTTCAGAATCCAAATAATAAAACAATAAAATTCACTCAACCCGTGCTAAGTGACTTAACTCAAGATCCTTAACAAAAATAATGTAGACCACAAAAAATGGGCAGAGTTTGCAATAAATTTTACAAAAACATATCATAGAAGATGTATTTAGAAAGAAACAAGCCATAACCTAGTTAAATTGGTATAGTTTTTAATTAGCTAGGTTGATTACAAATTCCTATAGAATTTTCATCAGATTAGGTACAATAAAATGAACAATTAGTTTTTCTCAACAAGCATGATCAAATACAAAATTTCAAGGTGATAAAATTCATATGTAGATGCATCACTTGCATGCCAAGCATAAAGTTCATTCCCCAACTTATAACGAATGGTTGGATATAAAGGCTCCATATGCTAGCCCAACAATGGAAGCTAAGGATGTAACCATGCATGTATTGGCACAATCTCTCTACAAGGATCCCAAGTATCTATTGCTATTGTTAATTTGGGAATCACTATATGATCCAAAATGTTATAAAGTATTGAATTCGGTAGTAACTTCTCCCATGTCTCTAGAAAATGTAGCATAGATTCAGGGTCCCTTGGCTCCTAAGAATTTGTGGTAGCTATTCTCACTGCTAGAAGAATAACTTCAGTGAAGAGCTGAGTGAAAGGAGTTAAAGGAGCAAGTTTTGCTTCTGTGTAAATGTCATAATCACGAGGCTCATTCCCTTGCAGAAGCCTATGCCACAATGACATTACCTCTAAACCATGCAAAGGATGTTGAAGTGGTTCCCAGACTTCAAACACTCTTATAAGAAATGGAAAATCAAATGTAGATGCAATACATGAAAAATTCCAAGGTGATCAGATGCTATTTCCAAGGTGATCATGACAAATCCTAATATCTTAATATATTAAATACAATAAATTAGAGGGTAAGACTCTTGTGAGAAGTGTGTTTTCTTTAAAGATCCCATGCACACAATTTTTTTAAGGAGAAAATAGATAAAGAATGTACACAAAAACCAACAAAATGTTTCAAATGAACAAATCTGAGCATACCTCTCTCCAACTAGAGAAAAACTTCATGAGCTAGCTATGGGAAGGTAGGGCATATTACAATAGAATAATATGGAAAAATCAAACTATAGACTTGAGACCAAGCTTACACACACATTTTTATTTTGTCATGCATATGTCTGTATAATCCTATTTTCTTAAAAGAATTGTAGACGAAAGAATGCAAAAGATTACCATAAAAAGCCACCACTTTCAAGAATTTTAGCTAACTATTTTTGTGTAGAAAATGAAAATGATCCCTAGGAAAATACCTAGCTCATAGGACATTGTGGTAACTTATGCAACTATGTGCATAGATGTTTTTCTAATATTTTGAAATGGTGGATAGATGAGACCCTCCTCTAAATGATCTTTATTAATCTGTTGAGCTAAAGCCTCATCTGTTACATAATAAAATACCAATATCAATATTTATGCCATTTAGATGAGAAAATTACAGAAAATCATGGTTAGAATTTATATAAAATGAAAAAAAGGCTTACAAGGTGCCAATGGCATATCATCACACATACAAGTTTTCTCTACATGATCAACCCAAGACAAATCCAAGAAAGAGCATTATTTGACTGCAAATAACTAGAGAACAAATATAGTCCCAAAAATTTCAAGAGAGTATGTTGACAATTAGTATGAATGAAAGTAGTGGTCAACTATAGAAACATCTCATATAGTTAAGTTACTATACCCTCCAATTTATTTCATTTAAGATATTAGGATATGATGGTTTAAGAAAACGTAGATGCTATTTCCAAGGTCATCATGACAAAACAAGAAAGAATGTAATTCCTTCTATAGATTGGTTAGAAAAAGATGAAGTTTTGACACAATAATGATTCATGTTTAAAACTATTCACTCGCACACAGTTAAACCAATAGATGGCTAAGTTGAAGGAAAAAATAATCCATTGAAATATGAACTAATGAAAGATGTAGAAGAACAAATGAGGAATCATGTGAACAACTCCCTAAATGTTCAAGAAAAAAAGGAGGCCAAAATAAGAAGAAGAATGGAGGGAGTGACAAGGAGTTACAAACAAGAGCAATGAAGAGAAAGGGGACAGAGGACAAGGGGCCACCTCAAAAGAAGCAAAGGTAACCCTTATGTCCAAGAAATAAAGAGACAATTCCTCCTCTAATGAAAGTAAATAAAAACATATTGAGAGAAATTTTGTGGTCAAAATTGAGGCCCTTTCAGATGATGATCAAATAGGGCCCTAAGATGAAAATGTCTTGGACATTAATTTGAGCACCCAAGATTGCGATTAAGGAATTCAAAGTCATGAGGATGAACAAGGTGAGATCACCTCCCTAACATGGATATCAAAGTGAATGCGATGGGGAAAAATAATAATAGCCCAACCCATTAGGAGTTGGCAAGGTAGATCTAATATTTACCTTTGGATTTGGTTTTCTTCATGCAATCTTATTTACCACAACACTTTCCTAGATTCTATCTAGTGCTCCCATAATATCCTCTATGTTTTCTAGTTGTTATTTGTGTCATGCAGTCTCTTTTCAAAGCCACTCCTTCTCCTTCTGGTATATTTCCATAGACTCTCTCTTGTGCCTTAAATTTTGATCAAACTTCTAAATATCTTCCTCTACCATATCTAAAATCAACTTTACATTGTGTTGTAACTCTGGCATAAGTGTTTGATCATCGAGAGCTTTCATTTCAACATTAAAGTTTTCAAGATTGGTCAACACCCTCACTTGTGGATGATGCAGGAGCATCCTGGGTTGATGTGTTATCTTGCTCATTTGTGTTCATTCTACTAGTTATTATTGAGTTGCTACATTACCAAGTTGCAACAATTGCCAAGTGCCAGTAATTTTGTAGTATCTGCTGAGTTGAATCTATACCATGTCATATTAACATTTGGGTTAGTGTGTTATCCCATCTCACTCTATAGTGTGTATGCCAAGTTCTTCAGTGTGTGCTAAGTGATCCTTCATGTGCCGAGTGAACCTATTGATGCCAAGTGACAACATTTTGCTGAGTTGTCTGTATTTTGGGAGCTGACTTGTGTGCTTAATTCTGATCATGAATTTTACAATATGATCTTGTCTTGGGATATGTCTAGACTATTTTGGGGTTGACATTTCTATTTTTTAATGTTCTAGAATCTTATGTAAGCTATTTTGGCAAGTGTAAATAAGGTGTTTAGCCTTAGAGTTAGGTAGAACGAGAAGGAGATTTTGGTAGATTTTTAGGAGAACTTAAAGAGAAGTTGGAGGATAACTTAGAAATTTTGATGCATATGTGTATGGAAGTGTGAATTTGAAGTTGTATCTTGGATCTTGAATGTATTTTGTATCTGGCCGAACCCAGAAGGCCTTACAGTTGGGCATGTATGCTGATTATTTGATGAATCAATAAAAGTATTTCATTCTCTCTCTGTGGTGTTGTTCTCTTTGTGTGTTTTCTTCCATTGTGTTTACTCTACAAGGTTGGTTTGGATTGTTGGGTGTGCCTTTGGCCCTAGTTCTTCTCAGCCTCCTTGCATCAACAAACCTCTCATGTCAAGCATTTTCTGTACTATTTTAGCACCATATTCTTGCTTATGAGACAATAGTTCTTTAGGTGCATTTTCTTATAAAACATTAATTTTGTTGAACAATTGTAAACACTTAGAAAATGCATTCTTGTTTTCTATTACCATTGACAAGCTTCCTTTAAATAAAATAAAATGAAGAGGCATAAATACAACAATTTTTTCTTTCAAAATCATGTGCAGATATAAACATTAAGTAAAACATGTCCAATATTTTTGCAAATATACACATTAATTACACCAATTTTTTTTTTCAAAACCATATATATGCAGATATAAACATTAAGTATAATATGTCCAATATTTTTGTAGATATATACAATATTTACACCAAATTTTTCTTTCAAAACCTTATGTCTAGATATAAACATTAAGTACAACATGTCCAATATTTTTGTAGATATACACATTAATTACACCAAATTTTTCTTTCAAAACCATATGTGCAGATATAAACATTAAGTACAACCAACTCAATAAGGGTACAAGAATAAGTTATTCTCGTGAAGAAGGATTATGTCAAATAATACAAGAGAATTTGATCAAAATAAGGAGATAGTCACTAGATTGTTATCTAACTTTCAAAGAGAATACAATGACAAATGTTATTGTCCTTGCAAGAGTTGTAATGAATTAAAGACAAGAAGAATCAAAATCAAAACAACTAATAGACACTGTAGGGAGAATGGTCACACTGAAGAGGGGTTCGGTTATCATCCATTGGTAAGTTGTTTGTTATATTATTTTTGCAATTAATATACATATGAATCACAGAACGGGGTTTTGATTATCATCATTTTTATATAGGTCAATCTCCCTAAGGTAGTACATGATATGGCCCAACACATATCAGAAGAACACAAAGGTGTGAATATGGAGGAACATGGAGGTGTGGGTATTGAAGGAGAAGATCATGATCCTATAGAAGATGATGATCATGCACTAGAAAACACATTTGAAGATGATGGTATGAATGCATTGATCCATGACACATTTGATACTAGTGCTACTGTTGTTGTTGTTGATGATGATGATTATTATGATGAGGATGACATTGAGACCATCCATGATATACCTCTACTTGAGAAGGAAAACATGACCCTTTATGAAGGATCCCAATTAGCTCTTCTCTCTATTGTATTGTTATTGGTGAATTTGATAATTATGAGTTGTTTATCCAACATAACAATGTTACGTATGCTAAGGTTGTGATATATGTCATTATAGTCTATAAGAGGTGAAATATGTGCCATTAAGATTGTTTATACTAATGACTTATATTTTTCTCTATAGATTGATAGGTGACTATTTGTTACAAGCATAAAATGTTCTCCCTCGCTCTTACCAAGAATTATATGCCACTATGAAACATATTGGAATGGAGTATAAATCAATAGACGCTTGTCCTAAAGATCAGGTTATTTGTCTTAAATGATTATTCAGGTGCAGTAGCTTGGCACAATTTATGGATTACCATGCACACAATAGAAATCGAGATGAAATTATTCAAATGTCTATGGATGGTTCATCATTTATGAACATAGAGGAAAAGTTGCCACACTTTAAAGATGAACCTCAAAATCTTAGGCTTTCTCTAGCAACTGACGGTGTCAATCCATTTAGAGGGATGAGATTCGTTTACTTGGTGTGGCCTATTTTTGTTATCAACAATAACCTTCCTCCATGGATGTCAATAAAGAGGGAGCACATTATATTATCAATGATTGTTCCAAGTATTTTATTATTGCCTACATGTAATTATAAGTCTTGGAGTGAAATGACCGCAATAATCATCTGATGTTGTTCATTCAACTAGGTAAGTACCAAGTGAAAGATATGCATGTATATAATGTGCCTCTTATTGACAAGTTGCTAGTGTTATGGAACGGTTTCACTATGTATAATATCTCTAGACCAATTGGACAAAAATAATTTTAATTCCATGCAATGCTTGTGTGGACAATTCATGATGCCCCAGGGTTGACACATTTTTTTGGTATGTTATGCTGAAATCTAGTTCTAGGAAATAATACTAATTCCAAAAATGAACATATTTAATCCAATTGTATCGTAATCTTGTAGGTCTTCAAACAAAGGGAAAATTTTAATGTCCAATTTGTGGTCCAAAGATGAAATTTTGTTATTCTAAAATTTTAAGAAAGTAGGTGTTTGATGAGAATAGGCACTTCCTCCACAAAAATCATAAGTATCAAAGTACCATAAAACATCTTTTTAATGGGAAATAAGAGACTACATAAAAGCCATGAAGAATGACACCTCACCTATGGTAGTTGGAATATAATAGAATTTGAGGTCTTCAGGGCATTAATACTGACCACCTTCCAAAGGGACTAAATTGTTATCCCTGAGAATTTAGTAGGTTGCCCTACTACAAACAACTACAAATTATGCATTTGTTTGATACTATGCATATTGGAAAGAATGTAACATAGACATTGTGGAAAATATTGGATGGAAGGCATGACAAAGAAAAACTTGTCAAAATTTGTAGTGACATTCATGATTCCAATCCTGAAATGAAAAATATCCTTAAATTAAATAGCAATGGAGACCAGATTAATGCAAGTGCCCTTCCTTGGTTATTAATGTAGTAAAAAAGTAATGCCATAAAAGAAGTCATATAAAAAACTTGATTTCCTACAAGATTTTCTATGAATACAAGTAATCTCATATCAAAGAAAAGTGAATTTGGCACAGGGCTAAAAACGCATGATTGGCATACCTTCATCAAGGTAAGTCACGATCTTTTGTGTTTACAATATATTTGTAAATTGCATTCAATTCTCGTTCTATTACATTAGAAAAGAATAAAATGATCAATTGATAATTGTTGAAGGATGTGCTACCCCTATCACTCCCAAACAACTTTGACAATAATATCAAACAAGTGATATATGATCTTGGAAAATATATGAGGTAAGCAATGATATTTTTTCAATATATCAAACAAGTAATATATTGTAAAGTCTCATATTTATATGTTTTTGTGTCTTGAATCCCTTGTAGGTGGTTGTCATCTAAAGAAATCTATAAAGAAGATATAAAATATTGGAAGAAAAGATTTCTTCTACTAATGTGTAAAATGCAAAAGTGTTTACCTTCAAATTTTTTCAATGCACAAGAACACTACCTCATACACCAAATTGAAGAGATTGAATTGTGTGAACATGTACAACCTAGGTCAATGTGGATGGTTGAGAGACACTTTAAATTTTTGAAAGGTTTAGTTCAACAAAGAGAATTTCCTAAGGGTTCTATGATTAAGGGATGCATAATATACTAGATGATGGTGTGCGTTAACATCTTCCTAATCTTGCAGCAAAGACCCATATAGATTGCATTTGGGATCTCGACTCCATTAAAATATTTGAAGGCGAGTACTTGATGGTAAACAATATTAATACAAATTTAATTATAATATGTGTTAGGATTAAGAAAAAATATTGTATTGCAGTTGCAGGGGATGCAAAGGTTGTTCCTAATGAGTGTGTTGAGGTCCAAGCCAGTAGGCAAGATGATGTGGTTGGACAAGGTAAAGAACGCTACAATGTTCTTTAAAATCTTTAAAGTCTCAACTTTAAACTTTAACCCTTTTATTTTTTATTGTAGAGGACTTTCCTTTGCAAAGGATAGTGAGCACACATCGATGGGTGAGAAGAAATATCGATGATGACATGGATAAGCCTCTACAACAATATAGGGAAGGACAAAAAAGAAAAAAGGAAAAAAAAATGATTCATGTGAACTTATGTAACTTATTTGGTAATGACTGATGTTTATGTCTAGATGTTTTATTTATGTTCTATTGAATGTTCTAATGAATCTTATGTTTTAATTTTGAAATGTGAATGTTTTAACAAAACTTAATGTGTTAATGAGTGTTATCATGTGATAATTCATAAATGTTACATTTTATTAATAGAATGAATGAATTTTAGATGTTAATGAGAAATTTAGATGTTAGGTCGGGGGTGCAAAAGAGCTTCCACTTTCATGTGGTTGGCCCTGATTAGTAGAGAATATTAAACTATTCTCGAAACCAAGTGAAGCTAAATATTAACCTATGATTGTATGACAACTAACTATGTGAATCTCTTGGTTTCAGGAAATGCAAAAGGACACCATAGAAAAACTCATTGATTTATGAAATTTAGTTGTAGTGTATGAAGTATTCAAAAGAATGGTTTTCTATGGGATTGCCTCAAATTATTCCTTTCTAAGGCATTTTACTATTTCTATTTATCTGCAATCATGTTTGATTGCGTGCATTGTTATTTTTGCGTCAACATCTTGGATCACATTCTATGATGAACATCATATAAATAAGAGAAAGATATTAGAAAGCATGTTCTAATGTAAATAACATAATTAAAGTATTTAGCTTGATTTCTTCTAAATTACTTGCATAATTGATGTTTTTGGGATTTATCTCGCTTCTACTTATTGTTGGGCATACAAGAATTGCAAAGATTTGTATATCTAAGAGCTTAGGAGACTATTTCCTTCCATGTCCAAAGGAGGAGGCCTTAGAAGAAGAAGATAGTAGTGTTCAGGAGAGTAAAAAGTCATCAATACATAGAAAGCTCATGTTTATAACTTCTCATAAAACATAATTAAGGTGGATCTTGGGAACAATGAGGTTGCAACTGGTCATTGTGCTTCAAAGGTAGAATTTTTTTCTTCTATATTCATATCAAATAGAACTATTTTTCTAATGAAATGAAAGTTAAATGATCTTATCCTTTATTATTTTGATGTAGGGGAAGGTTCCTCTTATATCACAAGATGGAGTCCATCAACTACATATCTTCATTTTTGTATTGGCAGTTCTCATGTCTTGTCTTACATTGAAATTATGACACTAGAATTGGAAAAGGTATGAGTCATTAGGCTTTCCCCCTCTTATTGTTATATGTAAAATAAATTTATGGTCATGGTTAAATATTAGAGTACCTTTGCAAATGAATAAATGGAATTCACAGGAGGAAGAGACTAAAACACTAGATTATGAATTTTCAACTAGTTAGTCTAATATTTTCCATTTTCTCGTTGAAAGATTGCATTTGATAAATTTTTTTGTAAATTGAGACATGAATAAGAACTTGAATAGTGGAAACAAATGATATTAGATCATTCTAAAGTATAAATTGATTCATGATATATTTTTAAATTTTTTTAATGAATCTTGTCATACAAATTGACTTGATATGTTGGGAGGTAGTAGACTTAAAGGGGAAAATAAATATTCTAGGGTATATGAATACAACATAACTCATGTGCTTGTGCATTTTATTGTTTCACAGTGTTCTCATGAACTATTCTCATTATTTATTTTAAGTGTGGTGATATGTTGAATGATATTACAAGGAGGAAGCAAAGAATCCTAAAGTCTAGTCAAATATTTGTCTTCAAAACATGACCAAATTATCAAAGGAGGCCACCATAATATGCCATGTATTTGAACCTATGTTTCATTTTTTTTGATAGTGGGAAACACTGGTCCCTTCATAATGGACTCACACTATATTTTCTAAATGACATGCAACACTTAATAGAGAAAGCAGGTAACATTTATAGTTTCACAATTTATAATCCTTGTTGCAAATTACAATATGCAAAAGTCAAACTTCAATGGATACATCTCTAGGCTTATATATGATATCTACTAATTTTAATTTTGAATTTTAATTTCAAAATACTTTGGTTAAATTATAATTTATACATAAATATTTAAGTTACTATTTCCAAATGCCAAGTTCACCTTTTCATTTTAATATTTTATGATATTTCATACTTTTCTATTGGTCAATTTGTAGGCCATTCTACTCATTTCCTATTGTCCATGCTCATTAAACACCTTTTTTACAAGAATGTGGTGCAACAACCTCAAATATAGATTAATATAATTGAAATTTCTTCTATCCTTGCACAATAGTCAAAATCACAAGCTTTTGTAGCAATGGTTGGTGCCATGTTTGATCTGGCAAGGCATTTGCACAAGAGCATGCATTGTACTTACAAGGCTTCCAATCTTAGTGATGATATAGAAAATTGGAACAAGTCTTTTCAGGCTACAATTGAAGAGTGTTTGGTGCAATTTGTAAAAAAATTGATAAATTTAATAGTTCTTTTCCTTTCTTGAATGCACATATTGTTAGACACATATGAAATTAGTATTAAATATCCACTAATATGTAGAGTTGTTCAATATAATTGCAAAGTTCAACTTATTTAGATACTATAAAATTTGCCTAAGGTCAAAATTCACCTAGGAACTAAAAACTCAAACAAAAGCACAACTGTAGACCGAGAGAGAGAGAGAGAGAGAGAGAGAGAGAGAGAGAGAGAGAGAGAGAGAGAGAGAGAGAGAGAGAGAGAGAGAGAGAGAGTATGATTAGAATGACGATATATTCAATATGCCATGTTTCGAGTACACTAGGAGTGGCTTTGTATGAGGGCCTCTGAGATACATCTAGAATTCCTCATAATCAGATACATGATATGTCATACAACCAAGCACATGTCCACCAGATATGGGTTATCCTCCATTAAGCACGAAAGTAAGTGCGATGATGACAGGATAAGCCTATAAGGGTGTGACATGAAAATCAATGTTGTAGACACCATGTGCTAAAATAGAGTTGCATACTCTTGTGTTGTCAACATGACAACTCAAAAAGGTGCGCAAACTCCTAAGTGTCTCACAAAATAAAATAATAAAATAATGCATTAACCTAAGTAAACTTAAGTAAGTGTAAATAATAAATACGTATTTACACCAACACCCCCCATAAGTGAAACTTAGGGAAATGCCCTTAAGCTTACAAAAAATAGGATGAAGATGCATAATGGGTCTCGCCTACTAGGCCATATTAGGTACCCATCTATATAATGAAAATGCAATCTCTCATAAAGCAGAGAAAGAGGGAAAACCTCATGGGAAAAACCCTCCCCCAAAAAGAGAGATAAATAGGGATGCATGGATGGATGGAGTAATCAAGACCCCCCCACTGTGACATACATCCAGTATATACATAAGAGAATGATGAGAAGAGGAAGAGAGATAGAATAGGCTCCCCCCCAAAGAAGAATGCTGACAAGTGAAAGCTGCTCTAATGAAGAAGCTGGTCCAAGAATGTAGAATGGTGATGCAGAGCCACACCTTGGAAAGCTCAGGAGGAATACTCACTCAACTGAGTTACTTCAAGGGGCACGACATCAATCAGTCGAGATTGAACTCAAACCAAACTCAAGATTGGATTAATCAGAATATATAAATCTCCATAGTTTATCTTCACCCACACACCAAGATCTTTAACCCGGAATGTCCTCAAAGAAAATATATTTGCACTTTGACAAGAGAGACCAAGATTGAATTGCTGCCAAACTCCATAGTCGATTATCTATATCCTTTCTAAGGCAAAAACTGAAACTTTCTCTATTACCCAAATTCGAATGCCTCTCTTACATAGCCAATCGGCTTATTTAAAACTGACTCTCCTTTTCTAATAAAAGGATGAGAAACATTTTTTCGTCTTCTATCCAAGAAAAGGATAAGAATCTGAAACTGCCTACTACCTATTATTGGAATCTGACAATCATGCAGTAGGCCACATTTTAAATATCCACATTTTTTTCGTCTTCTATCCAAGAAAAGGATAAGAATCCGAAACTGCCTACTACCTATTATTGGAATCTGACAATCATTATCTACGAATTAAAACTATTCTAATTTTAAAAACCTATACCTGGTCCTAGGTGGCTATATCTGGAGAGCTTATTAAACTGCTACTCTAGGTATGCCACCACATGTAGGACGTTATTACAAACTTCAAAAACTAGAAGCAGTTAAAACATAACATTAAATTTCCTATTACATTTTCAACAATGTTGCCTCCTGCAGCGTTTCTCTTCTCTGCCACTGCAACATACTCCCCTGTAGAATGAATCTCAAGTCCTCTTGAGATGATGTGTTGTAGAAATGAATCTCATTCTTCTTTTGAACTTTCCAATTTATTTGAACTAGGATGAGCATATCTACAAGAAAAACAAAAATAATATCCAACTTCTCCACCTTGTAGCTTTGATTCTTTAATGCTGTAAATGTCACAGAAAATTCTCCAGCATGATTCACTATACATGAAATCTGCATCCCTGCATGAACATTATTAGAAGAAAACATATCATTAGCATTAAGATTATTTGAGTTCTCTTTTTGAATATGAGCTTCCTTATACACCATGTAATGTGCATCATATCTATCTTCATCAATAGTAACCATAAACTTATCTGCTTCTTGACTATCAACCAGTTTCACATCTTGAATCTTAAGAATCGTATTTATGTCTTCTTCCTTTATTAAACATTTATCATCATCTTGATCTTATATAGTAATCTCACTTTCAAATATCTCTTTCTTATTACAACTTTTCTCAAGAACAATAACAGTATTGCACTCTTTCTTTTCTTCTTCAAGCTGAGTTTCCGTACTACCGCCATGCCTTTTCCATTCTCCCACAATGGATGCAAATTTTTTCCATAAATCAGATTCTTCTTTAGAACTTGCTGTTACACATTCTTTAGCTTCATCTTCATGCCATTCCTCTTGAAATTTTTCTTTATTATGCATATTTAAGGCTTCATCAGTTGCCTCCAAAATCTTTTCCATAGGAGTACCTTCCAACATTGTACTCTTCTCTATTTTCAAAGGACATGTTACTGTTCCAACCACAAATTGTTCACACTCAAATCCCATAGGACTTTCCTCTTTATTCTTCTCATCAACATTTACTTGCTGTAATTTATCTTCTTTCTGCTCTTCAGGTTCTTTGCCTTCCAAAGGAAAACTTACATCTAATGATGCAGAGCCACACCTTGGAAAGCTCAGGAGGAATACTCACTCAACTGAGTTACTTCAAGGGGCACGACATCAATCAGCCAGGATCGAACTTGAACCAAACTCAAGATTGGATTAATCAGAATATATAAATCTCCATAGTTTATCTTCACCCGCACACCAAGATCTTTAACCCGGAATGTCCTCAAAGAAAATATATTTGCACTTTGACAAGAGAGACCAAGATCGAATTGCTGCCAAACTCCATAGTCGATTATCTATGTCCTTTCTAAGGCAAAAAATGAAACTTTCTCTATTACCCAAATTCGAATGGCTCTCTTACATAGCCAACTGGCTTATTTAAAACTGACTCTCCTTTTCTAATAAAAGGATGAGAAACATTTTTTCGTCTTCTATCCAAGAAAAGGATAAGAATCTGAAACTACCTACTACCTATTATTGGAATCTAACAATCATGCAGTAGGCCACATTTTAAATATCCACATTTTTTTCGTCTTCTATCCAAGAAAAGGATAAGAATCCGAAACTGCCTACTACCTATTATTGGAATCTGACAATCATTATCTACGAATTAAAACTATTCTAATTTTAAAAACCTATACCTGGTCCTAGGTGGCTATATCTGGAGAGCTTATTGAACTGCTACTCTAGGTATGCCACCACATGTAGGACGTTATTACAAACTTCAAAAACTAAAAGCATTTAAAACATAACATTAAATTTCCTATTACATTTTCAACAATGTTGCCTCCTGTAGCATTTCTCTTCTTTGCCACTGCAGCAAATGGTTTTCCTTCCCTTAGGAAGAAACAAAGGAAAAGGTAAAATCTTGAAGATGTATGGTGTCCTTGAAACCTGCTCAAGTATCCCTATGCTTATGCTGATGTTCACCCCTTCCAACTATGCTAAAAAGAATGAATGTAGATATGGCAAGGATGTCTGTTGAACCTGTTCCACTAAACTGTCTGTCTCCTCTACTGACAAAGAGACCTCCTCCAATTTCTATTCATAAGGATCCACAATCACGCCAACTTGTGAGACTTCCCTTTATCATACTTCTCCTTGAGATTCATATCCACAGAGCAATATGAACACTCTCCCTTAGAAACATTGATATTGGGTAGACCTTTGACCATGTATTTTGAGCGAAGTTGTTGAAGAGAGCAGAAGTCAAGGTGACCAAAACGCTCATGCCATAAGTTGATGTTTGAAGTAGAGTGAGTCAACAAGGCTTGAGAAGGTGACTTAGGCACAAAGTGGGAGAAGGAATAAAGCCTTTTTTCATCATTGAATTTTCCCACTGCAACCAATGAATCATCTCTAAGACTTCGTACCATCACTAAATTTGGAAGGAACTCAACTTTGTGACCATCTCCAAGGCGAGTGATTTGGTAAATTGATAGGAGATTGGAGCTAAGGTTTGGAATGTAGAGAACATCTTTGAATCCTCCATTTTCCATTTCCATATTTCCTTTCCCTTCAACTTCCATTTTAGTCTCATCTTCCATGAAGATGTGTGGTGCCTTTGACTACAATGAAGAAAAGTCTTCCTTTGAAGAACCCATATGGTAAGAGGCACCTGAGTCAAGTATCCATTCCAAAGAAGAACTTGTGTTTGCCATAAGTGCTTTCCCTTTACCCTTTGAAGAGGTTGGAGTTGAATCATTGGAAGTACCTGGCACTTGAATTCTATTCTTCTCGAGTAGATTTTCTAACTCATCAATTCTTTTAGTTTTACAATGATGCTCATCATGATTTGGATTTTTGCAGTATGCACAAAAGAGTTTTTCCTTCTTGGCATTACTTCCCTTCTTGTTTGAAGAAGAACTACCTTGTTGTGAGGAGGATTGTTGTGTCTCAGATTGTGATTTTGGCTTCCACTGCTTCTTCTTCTTCTTGCTTTTCCCTCTTCGACTTGATTTGTGCTCACCACTAGCCACCAAGGCTTTGGTCTTTGATGACTTGAGAAGTCCTAAATCCATCATGTGAGATTGTTCAACAATCAACATGTCTACAAATGCATCCAATGAAGGCTTCTAGTAAGTAGATCCCATGGTCAACCTATGAGTATTGAAACTCAAAACAAAGGAAGCATACTCTGAAGGTAGCCTCTTCAGGATGTGATGAATCAATTTGTCATCTTTCATGGGATTACCACAATCTTTAAGAAGTGCCCTATACTCATTGGCTTTGATGATGTAATCTTGAATTGTGTCAAAATTCTTTGGATCCAAGAGAAGTAGATCATCTTCAATTTGAAATCCCTTTTCTTCATCCACCTTACCATACAATGACTCAAGTTTATCCCAAGCTTCTTTAGAGTTTGAACAATTTTTAATGTGAAAGAGAAGATCCCCATGTACACAACTCCTGATAACTCCTAAAGCTTGTTGGTCTTGAATTTTCCAATCAATGAGTTCTTTAGCATTAGTAGGTTTGGTAATTGTACCATCAACATAAAGACTATATCCTTTTTCCATTAATCTACTCCATGCAATATCTTTCCATGTAGAATAGTTGCATGAAGTTAGAGGAGGATAGTTAAAACCTATGATGCAGAAAATAAAAGAGCACAATAGAGAGAGACACAAGAACACAATACACACCCCCCCTTTTCATTCAATCAAAAGACCCCCCCAAAAAAGATGCTTTTGGCACTTTATAAGTAGTGTGTGTACAATGGGCCACTTGTCAAATTGAACAAAGTGGACTTTCTCATTTTTCTTTTACAATTGCCTTACGAGGCTTAAATCTATCACTTAAGCACTATAGCTCAAATTTACAACAATTTTGAAAAAGAATCAAAGCTTTCCAATATTGAAAAAAGGCCTAATTCTGAAAGTGAGAAATTGGTCCACACAACTGTAGAATATGACTTCATATCTAGAAAGTAGACAAAAAAATACGCACTTTCAAAAAAATGGAACCTGAAAAAGTGACCAGATGTGCCCATACAAAGTGTTTGAAATTGCAAAATGCAGGATTATGCAAGTATAATCACCAAAAAATGCAATTTCTAAAAAATCTATGCACCAAAACTAGAAAAGAACACCACCACTAGAAAATTCAAGAAATTCTACCCAATTTTTAAAAAAATTGCACCTGAATCGAAGTACGAATGTCTAAATTATGCGCTCACAAAGTCAGGCTGCCAAATGGAAAATCAATCTAGAGAGGGGTCTGGTAAGAAAACTGTGATGTTAAATTTGACAATCAAATGACCATCATTGCAATTGTAAAATGACTAGGTTTGATGGTCAAATGGGTGTCAAATTTAACCTAGTAAAAAGATGATGTTAGCAAAAAATGTCCCCTTGTGCTGATGTGGAATCTGTATTGTAGAAAACATACAAAAAAGGATGACGTGTCAAAATATGATGTGTCTAGATTCCACAGGATTACGATGTAGTTCTGGCTTGATGACACATGGCTTGGTGAGGTCATCGTAGGCTAATGTGGACAAAAGAACATTTCCACATGGCACAATCATTTGTAGGTTGAGATACGACACAGGTGGGTTGGAAAAAAGGATATCTACCAGAATAGTCAAAACTATTATCTATAGTTGAGTGCCAAAATATTCAAATGTGCATTGGAGTCTTCAAAAAAGTGTGTGCAAGGACTTTTAAAACCTTTTCACAAAAATGTTTGCGACTGTCATCGAGTGTTGGGCAAGAAACTCCTTCGTGCTGGAAAACAAACATTAAGGGTAGAATATTATGTAAGATGTTGACTGGAATGAATTCATTGCCAGGATAAATGTTTCCAAAAATGAACAGTAGAGTGCTAGGATGGGAAGTTTGTGGGCAACCGATCACAATTCATTCACCAGGATCAGCAAGTATGATGTCAAAAGATGAGTCACAGTGGGCGGGGTTTAAAATATTAATCCCACATTCAACATGAGTACGTGCAATATGCTTCTTAAAAAGAAACCCCTCACACAATTAAAGAAACAAGAGTTCGGACAGTTGGTGCTTGGCCGAGGTTTGGGGTCGATTGTCGGATAGTGGAGTTGTTGGGGTAATTTTTCGGTCTAATGCTTGTTATGCTGCCCAAAAAAATGGAATATCCTTTGTGAGTAGAGGAATATTCTCTTGCATCACAAATAAAATATAACCCTCATAAGGCTGGGAGTTCATAGCCCAGTTCTGCTAAAAAAAATTCTATGCTACAAGCCCGTAGGGCTAAATTTTTTTCAAAAAATACAGTTGAAATAATGAAATTGCAGAGAAATTAAAATTATAGATCCGAAAATTAAATTTTAATCTAAAAATAATGAGCATACCCGAAATGCAAATCGTGGCCTCTGGGTTCTGATTTGGAAATTTTTTTTGCCTCACAGTTGACGTTGGACCAACATAGGTGAGTTTATAGTCAATCTTCATTGATTCAATGTTTCGAACACAATGGCAAGGTTAGATCTGGCTCTAGATGCTACTAATTTCTGCAGTACTTTGGATTTGGGCTAAGGTTCTGAAGCAATAGTGGTCTCGAATGAATATGTGATGAGAAAATCTCCAAGCTATGATACCATGTAAGAATTTTCCTAAGGGAAAAATTCACTTAGGAACTAAGAACTCGAACACAAGCACAATTGTAGACCAAGAGAGAGAGAGAGTATGATTAGAATGACAATATTTTCAATATGACATGTTCCAAGTACATTACGAGTGCCTGTATATGAAGGCCTCTGAGATACATCTAGAATGCCTTGTAATTAGCTACATGATATGTCATACAACCAAGCACATGTCCACTAGATATGGGTTATCCTCCATTAAGCACAAAAGTAAGTGCGGTGATGAGAGGATAAGCCTACAAGGGTGTGACACACAAATCAGTGTTGTAGACACCATGTGCTAAAATAGAGTTGCATACTCTTGTGTTGTCAACATGACAACTCAAAAAGGTGCGCAAACTCCTAAGTGTCTCACAAAATAAAATAATAAAATAATGTATTAACCTAATTAAACTTAAGTAAGTGTAAATAGTAAATATGTATTTACACCAACAAATACAATCCTAAATAGGTGCTAAGAAATTGTCTAAAAGAATAAGAAATGCCTATAGACAAGGAAATTGGAGTTTTTCCTAGCAAAACATAGATGTTAGATAGTAAAGGAGTTTCATCACAATAACTTCTTTCAATTTTTCTCTATAGGAACCTACCATGACATCTTTGATTAACTTTTAGGTTTTCAAGTTGGTGATGTTGGTCCAATTCTTGACATGATGGTTGTCTCATTGGAGAATCTTTCTACAACCACTATTGTAGCTAGAATAACAATTACAAGAATGTATCTTATTGCACATATCACATCATCTATACCAAATAATTCATATTATAATAAGGCATGTTTGTGTTCCTTATATTCATAGTTATTTCTAGCATCACTAGATAATTACTAAATTTTTTGGGCTTTTCTTTTTTTTTAGCATTTGAGGCACAAGGGTTCTCAAGACATAGGATCTATCTTGTCTAGGCTTTTCTAGAGGCTCTATTTCATTAGTTATTGCAAGCTATGGCACATCCAAATAATGAAACAAGGGTTGGAGCCCATCAAATTCTTGTTGGAAATACAATAGGGAAAGTAAACTCTGAGGGGTGGGGGGGGGGGGGATCAGTACTTAAAACTTCAACTGTAAAATCATTCAGCACACATACATCTCACAATCTATGCATGTAAATTGAAATACCAAATTAAGCATATACATCCATAACTTGAAAGTAAGTAAACATTCAACACATGAATGACATAGGATATTTGGTTACCCAGAAGACCTTTAACGAGAAGGTAAAACTGGGGTGGCGATGACACCCACAAATATCCACTACTACAATAATAAAGTGTATACAATAAAGGTTATAATGTTTGATCATGAAACATGATCTACCCTGTGAAAGGTCTTCCTTGTTAAAGGATTACAAGATTGTTAGATATTACCCCATTAAAGGATTTCAACACCCTATTAGAAGTGTGCCTAGTAAAAGGACTTTGACTTACAACAAAGTAAGCACCCTATTAGAGGATTTACAATAGCCTGTTAAGACTACTCTATAAAGAGATTTAACCGATTCACCTATTAGTATGTCTCAACAATGATAATTTAGTTAACACTTTGTTGCTTGATGATAGATCACCTCTTTCTTGATGTGTACTTGATCCTCACTAATTAGATGTCTCTCTCCTATCCTTTAACCTTCTTTCCTTTGTTCTTGTCTAATCGATTCTGCAATGTATCTCAATTCACAATACCTTAGTCACCATGAATACTTTTATTTGTGCATGCAAAATTCTCTCTTTTCCCCTTCCAAACACATAATTTTTTTAGGGTTTATCCTCTTTAAGAAGACCTTGGTGACTTAGGGTTAGGTATAAATCAACAATTGTGATTCACCCATATTGCCACTTAATCCTTCCCTTTATTTAATTGACTGCATGTACTACATAGGGATTCCTAATAAAGATTCATACTTTTAATCTTGGATGACAAAAAAATCCTTAAGTCAGCTCCAAAATGGTTTACATAGTAGTTTGTGCCATTACAAACAACTATGTCAAAACTGTATTACTTGGCACTTGAAGTCCCTGATGCTTGGTATCAAATGTAACTTCAATGTTGTAACTTAGCCTCTGAATGACTCGTCAGGCATTGATCACTCGACATCTCAATGACTTGAAACTTATTATCCTCTCAACACTTGAGTGATTCGACACTTACTAGTTACTTGGAACTTGTTGAATATCTCTTGTTCGACATATACTATCTGACAGCTTATGCTCGGCATGCATTACTTGTTCGACATGAACAAAGTAAATTACTTAAGTATATTGTCACTCATATATCAAAACCAATCTGGGATTAACAATTCTTTCAAGTGTCCTTGTGCCATCTTCTACTTGTCCTCGTCCTAAGTCTCATCCTCCAGATTCACCAAGAGTGCAGGGACTCAAGAGGACATTTTCAAAAACTACTTCAGTGCTTTCTCTAACATCTTCCTTATTTGAGAAACTAAGAAAGGAAAAGGGATCTCATCATGGAGACAGAGGTAAAGATAATAATCAAGAAAATGATAGAAAAGATATTTAGAAGATGTAGAAAATAGGGTACATGCGCCAAGAGGTGGATGGACCAAAAAGTGATCCTAATATTAAACTTTGTAGAATTTATCCAAGTCCTACCCAAAACCATAGCTTGAAGCTTCCTGCACTATATGCTATAACTAATGGACATCTCTCTGGGGAAACTATTAAGAATGTGGTAAGTATACTCTACGTGTTACATGCTTTAAACCTTTTTTGGCATATCTCTTTGAAAGACTTCTATTTTTCCCATTCGTATAGTGTGGTATAAATTTTAACTTTAGGGTTGAAATATTGTTTTTACTCCTAAATCTATTAGGAAAAAAGCTCTCTAAGGTTGAGTGGACACCAAATGGTGCTTTTACTTTCCTCACTATTTACTCAGGCAATATACCTTAAAAATACACCATCAAATTTTGAGGCAATTGCCAATATTTATAGTCTTGCATTATTGTTCTCTCGTGTCAAGGTAATCTAGGTTTTAACTTTTAAGTTATATGCCTAACTTTATCTTTAATTGTGTTAGTGCTTTGCTTGAGGAATATTTCTTACTTAAAATTCTCATGTTTTCCTTTACAAGTTACTACCTAAGTATATTATGCATTTCTTTACTTGGACATAAAAGTTGGATTATGGAAAATGTTCTCCTTAGGAGTTACATTATTTATCACAACCTTGTAAACGTAGGATCAAATTTGGCAAGTCAAATCAAATTGATATCTATTTGTTTATGATAATTGATGGTAGATTGTAAATGTGCGACATTGATTACAATGGGTGGTATTTATCAATAAAGCTATACCTATGCTCTTGTTTACTTGTAACTTCAGTACAATATATATGTATAAGCTTGAAGAAGAGATGCACAACATTGTATTGTGCCCTTTCTATATGATAATCTAGACATTTTAATTCCTTGGGATGCCACTTTATCCATTGGCACTATTAGTAAATAGATTTTTCCTTTGGAAGGAAATGTAGATAATGACTCAATATGCCTGAAAAGAAGAACAAAAAGTACTAATAGTTGGATAAGCTATCATTGGTTGATAAATCTCCTCTAAATTGAGATGTGCAACTCCCTCACAAATATATTCAACGAATGTGATAATTGATTATGACTTTAACCCAAAAACACAAAGGGTTGTTAACATTCACCCATCAATATGGAATGAATGAAATTGCAAATTTTAAGAATGGAATAAAGAAAGAAAGCATAGAAATTAGCCATACGACTAGTTATTTAACTTTCTTTACATTATAGAGAAATGGGGAAAACATATTTTATTTTAAAACTATGAGTAACCTAGGATTGGATTCAAAACATGAAATAAGTGATCACTCGATCAACAACCATCCAAGAATTACATCTTAAAATCACATGATTTGATAAATGTAACCTATCTTTATTATGAACACACAACACAAAACCATAAGATAATATGCCCTTGTAATTACAACTAAAATACAAAATAACAAAATAAATCCCAAATCTCATGGTATAGTCCACTTACCATCCTTCTCCCCTAGTAGCCCTATGACTTGCCAAAAAAGAAGAACCCTTGAATAGACGTTCAATTGCATATTTATCTTTTCTTATTGTCGGTTCTCTTTTAGTGACAAAAACTAATTCTTGGACATCATATCCCTTTACAAGTATTTTGAAAATTTATAATGTTCGGTTCTAAGAAAATTATTTGGTCGATGTGACCAATATAACTATAATTTGAGCTTATTATACAACACACGTAACACATACCTATTTTAAATGTGACCTAATGAACATTCTTTGTGTCTTCTTAGAAGGAATACTTCAATCTGTAGAATTGACAAAGTTGTTGTAAGTATAGAGATACAAATTTTATCAAGACAATGTGTTTGATACTTCACATTGAGATGCTTTCGAAGAGGACTTGAATTTGTTGCCATGTCATGTCGGGGAGAAACTAAAATATGATTGACTCATATGGTGATGGTTTTGAATTCCTTAAGTCTATTCCCAAGTATACACAACTTAAAACTACAAGATTTGACAATCATGTGCCCTCGATTGTGCTTCAATTAATAATGTCCTATCTTATACCACCACACTATTAGCCTAAAATTATCTAAAGTTTCTTATTGTCCAAGTATATTTACATTGACTCATCATTGACACTTTGTCAAACATATGGTGCATGCATTGGGTTTCTCTTACACATGCAATTTTATGATATGACCCTCCTTGATAGAACATTTTGTGTTCATCATGTCCACATAGGAAATTCATATTTCAAATATGAGACTAGGAGAAGAGTGTGCTTCTGGAACCCAGATTTTTCAAGGTTGAAGATTATAATGCAGAGATCAAATTCTATTGGCATGATGCGATATAGATTATGGATACGATGATGCCTTAAGCACATGGTGTAGTACCAATTTCTATATCCCATTAATGTATGTTGCACCCCAATCACTTCAGTATTTTGACTATTCTTGTGCATGGAACCACAGTTTATAGGCAATCAACACCCAAAGATTATCATATGCCTATCTTGACTATTGGGGAATAGTGACTTCACCTTTCTTTTGGTTTTTTATGCTCAATTATATTTATACCTTCAATTTCTAGTTGCACTAGACTAGAGTATAAGGTGTTGATGATGTTTGTTACATCATGGGTCACTAAAAATGGAATAAGAGTTATCTATTTTTAAGGATAATATCAAGTTTAATAGGGTGCAAGCTTGAACCATCTTCAACTTCCTTCACAGAGGGCTCCACATTGTGTTCTTGAATTATCCCTAGAATTGAAGGCTTTCTCTTTATACCTATTCCCTCAATCATATTTCTTATGTTGAGTCTTATAGCCCAAAAATTCACATAGTGTTCAGGTGTACCTTGGTTCACAATTTTGTCAAATAATTTGTGCACTTATTCAACACAAGAAACTTCAACTTTAGTTTTCTTCATAATGTTAATCACACACATTTTTTATGTGATTATCAAAAGAATCATCCTTTCGCATGAGCCTTGGATTTTAACTCTTTGGGTGTGATGCAATCATGAGCACACAATGGGCATATTTTTTCTTAAATCTCAGAAAGGATTCCATTATCAAAAACTAAACATAAAGGAGGTTCCAAATCCTTAAAACATGTCATGATGATTAGAATAACTTATCCCATGTATATTCAAATATTTTGACCATTGTCTCTATGTCTCACCATCATATTGCTAATTAGCGACCTTCATCAATCCTTCAAAACTCTATTTTGATTTACAGAGTTCCTCCTACAATGGTTCAACTATTTGAAAATTTCACTTTCCAAAATATGTACTTACCATATTTTTCACTAACATCTTTTGGACTATGACACTTAACCTGAGTTATGAACACTATCATTTGAAACTTAAGTTGAACTCTTGGTAGGGCCCTCAATGAATCTAGATTCTGAACCTTAAGTTGCTTCATCCTTTGAGCTATTGAACTTATAAATCTTGAGCTTTGGATTTACACTTTCAAATCAATGAATCTACATCTTTATGAAATAAAAAATTTGCATTTGAGTCTGCAATACCTGGGAAGGTGAACATGTGAACTTGAAGCTTGAATTTAGATTTTGCAAATTTGAACTTAAAAGTTGACTCTTTGAGAAAACATAGTTGACATACAACAAAGATTGAAGGAACTGCTTGTAGAGTGAGAGAAAGCTAGGGAATAAATAAAAATAACTACACTACCAAAACCACAAAAGAAAGCTACTCCTAAACACAACATATTATGTACAAAGGATAGGGTGAGTAGTCCACACCTTGAAGAACACACCTAGCTTCATTATGGAAATCTATTAACCGGCTAAGAAAAATATTTTTTGGTGCAAAAGAGAGGTTGGAACATAAGATGTGCCACCTTAGGTAACCATTTTGTAGTAGTCATGAGTATGTATCTAACAACCATGTTCTGGTCAAACCTTTGAATCAGTATGTTAGACCCAAACAACTATTCCACTCCATAGAATTATGGTTGCAACACTTTGTCATTACTTTGAATGACTTGGCCCATATCTACCTAGAAAAAAAAGGATTCCAATATAGGAATGTCATCGATTAACCTATCTTCATGATCAAATTTTAACACTTCAAATTTAGATTAAGTGTAAGATGTCAATATAGGGGTAAAAGAATTTTCTTTAACACACATTTCAAACTTTTCAAGTTCATTGAAATCCTTGGGTTGTAACAAATCTTCGTTAGTTTCCATGTGACTAAATTGAAAATATTCATTATCAACATGTAATAAATTTTCTATTTCAGTATTGCTACCCCTACGCATTTCTTTGTCTTTTTGATCAATTATATTTTCTTGATCAAAGTTGTAAGTATCAACTCTAAAAGATTTTAATTCTGAAAAAGAGGAATCTGACAACAAGTTCCTGCCTGATTCAACATCAAAAAATCTGTGTTGGATAAAAGATATACCTGAGCAAGTCATTATTGCTTCTGGTTGTGTAGCATAATAAACCATACCTCTTAGAGAGTCTTCATGTCTCTCTAGTACTTTAGGAATCAACCTTTCTTTTGGATATGCATAATCAAAATGGAAGATTTCATATTCCTTATGTGTATCAAGACAATGGATGTCTTATTGTCCATGTTGATTAACCATACTTTTTTTATTATCACCAACAACTAGAATAGCATCAGAAGTTTCAATTTGAAAAGGTTCAAAGTCTGGCAGTGAAACAACCATGGGGAGGTTTTTATTTAGTTGGTCACCACCAAGTTCTTCTTTGGTGGGAAACACAAGGAAAGTGATTAGATCATATGATTGAGGAACATTCTCATCATTATTCTCAACATGTAAACAACAAACTTCCACCATATTCAAGGAATCATTTTCAGTAGATGTAGGATCTTGAAGATCCTCATCGTCATATTCAACATGTAGATGATAGAATTTGGTTACATCATTGGGTCTATTTTCCATAGCAGGAGGTATTAGCAATTCCACTACACTAAAAATTGTCAAATTTTGACAAACAGAAATAGGGGGTGTTGATCTTTCCTTTTTGAGAACAAGCCTTTTTTTATTAGGCTTTACCTTTAGATAATGTTGATGTTCATAAGTGCATAATTCTACCTGTGAGGGTTTAGTATATCTTAACCCGTTGATGATCATATCATCATCCAAGCTAATAGCCTCTATTTATACATATTGCAACCTCTGTATTTTTAATTGCAGAAGTAAGAATCTAACTTCAGTTTGCATGGCAACAACTAATACACACAACTAATTATTTTTAGTTGGTTGACTCGTTAGAGGAATCTTACCAACAATTCTATTGAATCTATCAATGAAATCCCTCATGGCCTCCCCTTTTTCCATCTTGATTTGGAAGAAATTAAATATCAATTTAGCAACATCAAGTGTGGGCATAATTTAAAAAAAAAAAAAAAAACCTTAAGGTCATTCCAACAATTGATGCAACCATATAGTAAATTATGGAACCAATCTACTGCACTTCTAGTGAGGCTTCTAACAAATAGTTTGACAAAGATGTTCTCCTCTTGCACATCAAGAATCCCATAGGTGAGTGTAGTTTCTTGAATGTGATCCTTTGGGTCTTGATTTGTGTCAGTAGAAAACTTTGGGAAGTATTCGCTTCATCTTTTAGTGAGGGTTGAACATTGAGATAAAGAAAATGGCCCAATATGAGCCCCCCATGGGTGGGCTGCAACTAATGCCATAACACACCAAACTTCTTTTACCAAAACAAATCAAAGTCTCCAACCTCTGTCCTTGAAGAGGTACCTTCAGATATCCAATAAAAGAAAAAAACTAGAAGTTCACTTTCTTTCCTTGGTAGAGTTGCTAAAAATATGTTAGTAAATAGATTTTCCCTTCACAAAGAAATGTAGATAATGACTCAATATGTCCAAAAAGAAGAACAAAAAGTGCTAATAGTTGGATGAGTTATCATTGGTTGATAACTCTCCTCTTAATTGAGAGGTACAACTCCCTCATAAACATATTCAATGAATGTGATAACTGATTATGTCTTTAACCCAAAGACAGAAAGGATTGCTAACATTCACCCATCAATATGGAATGAATGTGATTGCAAGTTTTAAGAATAGAATAAAGAAAAAAAACATAGAAAGTAGCCATACAAGTAATTATTTAACTTTATTTATATTATAGAGAAATGGGGAAAACACATTTTATTCTGCAACTATGACTAACCTAGGACTAGATTTAAAACATGAAAGAAGTGACCACTCAATCAACAACAATCTACGAATTACATTTTCAAACCACACAATTTGATAAAAATAACCTATCTTTATTATGAACACACACAAAAAACCATAAGATAATATACCCCTACAATTACAATTGAAATATAGAATAATAAAATAAATCCCATATCTCCTGTTACAGCCCACTTATCATCCCTCTCCCCTCGTAACCCTACGACTTGCTGAAAAAGAAGAGCCCTTGAATCAAATTTCAGTTGCATATTTATCTTCTCTTCCTATTGGTTCTCTTTGGATTACAAAAAATAATTCTTGGACATCATATCCCTTTATAAGTATTTTGAAAATTTTATAATGTTTGGTTCCAATTACAACATTATTTGGACATGACCAATATAATTATAGTTTGAGCTTATTATGCAACACACATGTAACACATACCTATTTGACATGTGGCCTAATGAAAATTCTTCATGTATTCTTAGAAGGAATACTTTAATCTACAAAATTGACTAAGTTGTTGTACGTACATATATACAAAGTTTATCAAGATAATGCCTTTGACACTTCACATTGAGATGCTTCCCAAGAGGACTTTACATATGTTGCCATATCATGTAAGGGATAAACTAAAATATGATTGACTCATGTGGTAATGGTTCTAATTTCCTAAAGTCTATTCCCAAGTATGCACAACTTAAAATTGCAAGATTTGACTATCATGTTCCCTCTATTGTGCTTCAATTGATAATGTCATATCTTCTCCCACCACACTGTTAGCCTCCATATATTGATAGAGGAATTGGTCTCATATAGAGTCTAAATTTGGTTTATGTTTCCATCATTTTAATGCTTTATTCAATTTTCTTTAGCACTAAAATTAAAGCCATGGTTCAAGTATTTAGTCAAAGTATTTAGTCACATGGGTGCACTGTAATCATGAGAGTATGGCCTCATAATGATGTCTATATTTTTCAATGAACTATTAGGATCAACTCATGGAGATTCTACCAATCTGCACACACAAAAAAAGTTTGAAACATATTAGACATCAATCATGACTCATATGCTTGAAATTCACAAGTCCTTCTTGTGGTGAAAGAAACTATATGCAGTTCTCTTCGTCCAAGTATATTTACATTGACTCATCATTGGCACTTTGTCAAACATATGGTATGTATATTTGGTTTCACTTACAAGTGCAATTTTATGATATGACCCTCCTTGATAGAACATTTTGTGTTCATCATCTCCACATAGGCAATTCATATTTCAAATATGGGATTGTGAGAAGATTATGCTTTTGGAACTTGAACTTGTTAAGGTTGAAGATTATAATGCAGAGATCAAATGCTATTGGCATGATGCAATACAAATTATGGACATGGTGATGCCTTAAGCACATGGTGCAGTATATCCCATTGAAGTATATCATGCCACAATCTCTTTGGTATTTTGACTATTCTTGTGCATGGAACCACTGCTCATAGGAAATCGACACCCAAATATTATCATATGCCTATCTTGACTGTTGGGTAATAGTGACTTAGTTGAAAATAATTGATTAATTGTGTATTGTCTTTGATGTTACAAAAAATGTCATATCTTTGCCAATTAGTGTATGTCGAGCTCACTCAGGTGATGAAGATAGTTCCCTGTGTTTGTTGAGCATTCCAATGTTTTCCTAGTTTAGATGAAAGTGTCTACCAAGTTCACTCAGGTGACAAAAATAAGTTCATAGAAGTTGAGTGTTAACCAAGCTTACTTGGTTAATGAAGGAAAAGTTGGATGGAATCAGTGTTAACTAAGGTCACTCAATTACCAGAGAAAGTTTTTGAAGATGTAGTGTTAATCGAGTTCACTTGGTTAATAGAGGAAAGTCATTTCCGAGTTAATGTCAACCAAGTAGGGTCAACTAACAAAGGATTTTCTTGTTTTGGCATATTGAGCTTAATGGATTTGTTTTTTGGTTCCAACTGACTGAGGTGATGAATATTAATTATTCTATGATGTATTCAAGCTGACTTGACAATGCATAAGGTATAAGTTTAAGGTCAAGTTGAGGATTGAATGTGTGCAAGTGAAAAAAAATGAAAAAAAGATGCTTAGAGGAAGCAGATCAGAAGGATAAGTAGAATATCCTTGTGGAGCTACAAAAATGGATCTATAATACAAGCTAGAATTGAGATCTATAATTAGCAATTTAGTTGCATCTGAAATCAAGTCATCTCATTGTTACTCTCTAACCATTGTAGTAGTGATCTAAATCTCTTAAAAGAGTTGGCTTAACAACTATTTGTAAATCCTCTAACAAGGTGGAATTTCTAGATTGAAGTGTCTAAAGACCTTTAGCAAGACCACTCCTAATAGGGTGATTAAATTATCTAACAATGTCACACCTAACATTGTGTTTTGTAACCTTTAACAAGGTTGGCTCTTAACATGGTTCACTTTAGAAGAGTAAAAATTAGTAACTAGTTGTAATTGGTGGTTTTTCCCAAATTGGGTTTCCATGTTAAAACTTGGTGTCACTTGTGTTCATTCCATTTCTTTCATGTGTATGCAATTAATTTAAGTAAGGTTACTCAAAGATAATATCATAATATTTTCATGTTAACCATTTACTGAGTTACAACAAATTATCGGTATTAACCAAGTGCCTATGTATTTGTCAAGAAAAAATATTTTAGTGAAGTTTATATTCTATGTTGACATCTAAGGGATATGGGATTTATTTTAGTAGTAACTAATTAACCCCTCATCTCTCAATTACTCTTATATTCCAAAAATTGGCATTAGAGCTTCTTGGTGCTTGTAGAGGATGTTTCAAGGACCTGTTAGCCTTAGTTTTGAGTCGCCATATTTTAAATTTTCTCTGGTTTCCTTTGAAGCCAAAGTCATACATTGAACAAGCCCTTCTCGGTCCCATATCTTATAAATATCACTAGGATTTGCATATAGAGATTAATCATGTGATGTTCATCAAAGTTCTTTGCTCTTGAACATCTTTGAACCTCGATTCAAAGTAGTTTAACCAAAGGATTTTGATACTAATCATTTCCTTGTAGGTGAGACCTGCTAAGCATAATGAAGATGTTTGTTTGAACCTCTTTGAACCTTAGTTCGAAGTAGTTCAAAGTAGTTCTATTATTTAAGTTTTTTGTGCACAAGTGTTAATAATTCTCCAAGGACAACAAGTTCTTGAGAAATTAACTGAGATGTCAGAAGTAATGATTGAAGATCTTGTATAATTTAATTTTGTTTAAGATAAAAGATCAATTGTCATTATAATTAAAGAGGGAGAATCTTTCATCTGAGAGTCAAATTATTTGTCAAAAATTTGTAACTATTGCAAGGACATCCACAAAGGATGATCATTTAATGAAGGTGTCTTGTCATAGTTTTGAGTGTGCAAATCAAGCCATAACAAAATTTCCATGAATACCTCATTATGAGATGGTACATTCATGAGTATGTCTCCTTTCCTTTTAAAGCATAAGTTTCCCATTTGATTGTTTTATCATGCGAAAGGGAAAATTGAAGGAGGAGCAACAATAAGTGAAGAAAAGAGGTTTGGTTTTCTCTCAGCAGATTATAGGTGAGAATACAAGAAATCCCTTATTCTTTCCTCTGTGTATATTTTGAAGAACAAAAGTAGTGTTGGGCTTTTATTTCCTTTGTTTAGAATGAAGTATGTATCGCATTTCTTTAGAAATATTTCCAATTTAGAGTGTAAGAGGCCTGCCATTTCTGATACTAATTTTGAAGGTGTCAAAGTTGAGAAGCTACAAGGAAAGTTTCTCAAGCAAGATGATGAAGTTAATAGTTGTTTAGAGATACTAACAAGTGGTTTAATTGAAGCTTCGACTTTCAACCCTACTCTTTTGAGTCCTGAGCTACTCCAGTGGTGCATTGACCATTATTATGTGAGAACCAAGAGTATTTTGAATAAAGATGGGGAACTAGTGTTTTCCATCTCTAGGGAGACTATCTCATTAGTCTTGTGTCTTCCTGAATGTACCTTTGCTGCTTTTAGTTGTACCCAGTCTCTAGTTGAGTATTAGGAAAGTCCAGACAAATATCATAACATGTTGGCTAGGAAATGGACAAAGACAAATTATAAAGGTAGCTCAAGACTTCCTAAAATAATCACCAAGGATCATATAAAGCCTCATGTTCATAACCTCATGGCCTTATTGCACTAGGTTAAAGGGTTTTTCAAATGTTTTTCTCTTTGAAGATTGGATGTATCATTATGTAGAAATAATTTTGAAGGAGAATAGTTGTTAGATTGGGTGGAACTAATAGCCAGTTCATTGAGAAGTCAACTCAAACACGCTAAGGTGTCTAGAGAAGATTTCTACATGTCTTACTATCTGACCTATTGCATTGCATGTATCAACAATATTACTTCTCTTCCTCATGAAAATTGGAATGAAGACATAATTATTTACCAGTACTATCTGCTGCTCCAAAGGGATAGAGTATTGGAAGATTTTAGGAAAACACATGATGTGCTGATAGAAAATGAGCATTTGAACCTAAAAAAAGTACCAATGCCAAGGATATCCCTGGAGGCCCAAAGGCTTATTCAAATTTATGGGAGCTATTTCATTCAATTTCCTAAGTTCACATACTTAATAATAGGAGATTTGAAGAAGAACTGATGAAATTGCCTCGGTATGCCCTAGATTGTTTTATCTTAGCTAAATTTGTAGACAATTATTTTTGGTGATTAAAGAAAATATACCTTAGGAAGAGTGGGAGTCTATTTTCCCTATTAAGCTTGGTCATTTAACCTATAACAACATGATCAATGCCTCAGTGGTTGGAAGAAACTTACCCAGTTCCAATTTTGGATCATACCAAGGAAGGATAAATTTTGATAGCAAAGGGTTCACAACTAAAGTACTTGGTTTGAAGGGTTAGTAACTTACAGTTCCATATTTAGAAGATATGTGGCAAGATTGTAATGATGAGGAAGAAGTGATAAAGAAGGATCATTCAAGATTTACACTTTTGCAATTTAATTATCTCAAATTGAAATTTCAATTGGAAGGGGTAGTTGAGGATGGTTCCAATGTTGTTGAACCAACATGGTAAGAGGCAAGTGAACTAAAATAATTAGAAGTAGACTGGAGTCAGGGTAAAGAAGATGATATAAACTTGAGAACTAGATTCATTCTCACTCACATAGATAACTAGTTAAGGAGAAGAAACATGAAGGCTATTAATGAAAACCAAATTGCAAAATCCCCACAAGTGGTTCCTTTCTTTGAAAAATTGACCTCTGACATCCCAATTTGTTCTCATGTTGTAAGTAGCACTTTGGCTCCCAATAAGTAGGGAAGAACACTGTCTCCTAAATAAACCAGGACCCCTAGAACGAGGTCCAAGACTAAATATGAGGCACTAATGTAGCAAGAAATTTAGAAGGAGAAAATGATGGCTCAAGGAGAAGGTCTAGGAGAGGAACTCAACTTCTTAGATACTCCAAATGGTTATGTGCAATTAATAGAAGCTTCTAAGTCAGAACAGCCTAAATTCATGACTCCTCCTAGAGAAAGTCAAGGGATGACCGCCACTCCTACTATTCCATCATGGTTGTCTAATTCAGTTAGCAATAAATGAAACCTTCAGCTTGTGTCTACACCTATTAAAGATATCATCACCAAATATGTAGCTTGTGGTTCTAAGAGTAAAAAGATGAAGAGTGATGTGCACTTGATCAAAGACCCAGTAACTACAAGGGTAACAACAGAGGTGGCTACATACAAATAGAGAGATGAGTTTGGAGAAATTGATGTTGAAGGTTTTAAAGTCACCATTGTAGAATTGGGGACCATCACCAGAGACACTGGTAATCATTTTTAAAAAATTTCTATAGACCACATGCTGACTCAGTTCGAAAGGGATAGCAAAGAGAAGAAAGAGCTAAAGGCATTGGTAATCACTATGGCTTCTTATATAGACTCTCTAATGAATTTGGGCATTCTTCCACTAGTTCAGACTCCGTGGTCTTTTGATCCCATTTCCTTAGACAACCAATAGTTGGTTGAGAAAATGCAAAGGGGTAAACTACTCTCAGATGCAGTACAAGAATGGGTGGTATCCATAGTAAAAGAAGGTAGTAAATTTATTCTAGATTTTACTACCACGTACGCAGAAGGGGAGGTGCTATTAGGAAAAATTCAAACCCTTGTGCCAATATGGGAGGCTGATTAGAATCTATGCCAAGCTATTGCCTTCCATGTTCATGAAGTTGAAAACTACAGAGCATTGAATTTTATGAATGAAAATCCCATGAAAACTATGGACTTATGCATGTTGTTCATCCTCAAGAGCAATATGGGCTAGAAGGAGTTGATTTACAAAGGAGCCATTGAAGAAATGTGATTAGTGGAAACTAAAATCATTGGAACGCATAAAGAACTCCTAAAGGATATGCATGTTGTTAATCCTACAGGAATCCTACAGTTTAAAGATGACAATATGGACTCTAAGGCCTTAACCAAAAATTTCAATGATGTTATTATGGGAATTGGGGACAATGACACACCTACTTTCAAAGACTTCACTACCCTAGCAAACATCGAGTCAATGCTATATCTAAATAAGAATCTCATGCTAAGACAAAGTTGCATGATTAAAGAGCTTAAGTGGAAAAAGGATGCTTGCAAGTCAAAGCTACTCAGCCTAAAAAATCCTCACTCTCATGCAATGCAGGAATTCACAAATGCCTTTAGGAGCTAGAAACTGGTCAAGCAGACCATGGCAGATGGAGAGAAGGTTGGCAATGGTGTTTAGTTGAAGACAACTACTTTTTGTTTTGTTTTTCAAACTATTTCAAAACTGTTTCTTGTTCTTTTAACTATTTCTAACCAAAAGGCTCGGTTTTAATGGAGGCCTTTTTGGGTTTGTAATGAACTATAAATGCTGGAGTTTTTAGCTAGTTAGGAGTTATATTTTCAGTAGCCTAAATATACTTTAATAAAGATAGTACTATTTTAAAAGTTGATTATATGGAAATAGTGATAGACAGATGGTAATATATATGAAAGTTCTCTCTTAAACAACTTTGTGTTGAGGAAGTCTTTTTGAATATATATATATAATATTTTGATGGGTTTTAAAACTTGGTGTTTGAAGAAGATTCAATCATGGTTACTTTATGAGTTGTAATGATTAGTTATGTATGGAATCTATTGCTATTTCTTTATCATTCATTTTCATTTATCTTTCTCCAAAATTGGTTGTAAAGTTTAAATTCCTAGTTAAATTTTTCTTGCTTGTGGAAAGACTGTGAGCTTTTCATTCTTTGATTTTCTAAATATGTAAATCATTACCTCAGTACCCAAGAGTACATGAGTATCCCTTAAGAAATTTCTAGCAAAAGTGTGCATTCAGTTAGTTTTGATCTTTTGAACTTATTGATAAATCTTTTGTAAAGGGAGTTGTACCTATAAAATTTAGAGGGAAATGAATAACACAATGTTTACCCAACTATTAATGAATTTTATTGAATTTTCCAAGCCTTGGGAATAGATTGAATTATCATTTTAGTAGGAAAAGACAATCTATTTACTAACAAATTTTTGGTGACTCTGTTAGGAAGAGTCCCTATAGAAATAAGAGTAAGCCCTTTTTGAAGTAGTAAATGAATTACAATGGTCCGACCACACGATAATATTTTTCCTATTTTGTAGCCTAATCATAGATTTGAAGACACATAGGAAGACATAATTTCTGATTTAACTTCATCCACTTGGACATTATGCCAGAATAATCAGCAATTTCAACAAGCATCTAATTTACTTGAAAGAGAAGAAGAGTGTGCTGAACTTTTGAGAGGTGTGCCAGAAGTTCAAGAAGAAGTGATGGTTAATAGACTCACCCAAGCCCCTGCAAGACCCTAAGTAAAAGGATAAGAAGTAGATCTAGTTGGTAGGAGGTATACAAGAGGAGAAAGAGAAAAGGGCATTTTAAATGAGAATTTTGAGCCTTTCAAGAATTTGAGTTTTCTTCCTAACTTTAATGACCCAAAGAAGAAAAGAACCAAATCTTGTAGAAGACCCAATTCTCCTCCCAAGCATTCATCTATCTCACCTTTGATGCAATCTCTACTTCCATTTATAGCTTTGGTACCTTGTCATTTGAATATCCAACCTTTTCAATTTATATTACCAAACATGGCTGCCAACCGACTATGGGGATAGTATACAAGTCCATTGAACCTTGGAGTCAATATTGTCACATTTCCCAAGGGTGCAACCAAAATTTTACCTAATTTTAGTGGCGAGAGAAAAATTTCTTTAGAAGATCACTTGAGTGCTTTTCACATAACCTACGGAATTATAAGTGTTCCTACCTAAGAAATAGCAATTAGGTTATTTGTTTGAATGCTAACTAATGTTGCCACTGATTGGTTCAACCATCTACCCCAACATTCCATAGATAATTGGAATGACATGAAAACAATGTTTGAAAATAGATTCAAAACCCCTAACAATGAGTTTTCTTTGTTGCTTTAGCCAAGCCAATTGAAGAAGGAAATGCACAAACCCATGAGGGAGTTCATAGAAAAATTCAATAGATTGATCCAAAGAATCCCTACTACCTCTAGACCTAATAGTGAAAATAAAAAAATATTCTTTGTTAATGCAATTCCTCCAAGTGTGAGTTTTGATCTTATTAAAGATGTAGTTTCTAATTTAGTTGCTACTCAAAGATTGGCAATTCAATTAGAAGATGCACTTATCACTGCTAGTAAATGGAGAAGGGAGGTTCAATCCTTTGGGCCTACTTCCACCTCTGCCCCCATAGATCCTTTCATGCAGAGGTTAATGAATGATATGGCTATGTTAAAAAGACAACAGAATAGACCAAATGACCCTTACCAATCCATGTATTAGGATATTAACAGATGCTAGCAACACCACAGTCATGGCAAAGCCCCATTTCTGACAACCCCTCAGCCAAGGTTGCAAATTGAAGAAGTACCTAAAGATACTATGTGTTCTTTCCATTTGACTACAAATCACAATAGACAAACTTGCATTGATTGGTTAAGATGTGTTCAGATGGAAAAAGATGCTCTTGGCATTGAACAACCAGTTGAAAGTGAAAAAGGGGAAAATGAGAATGCAAGTACCTATTTTCTTGAATATGATTTTGACAGAGAAAGGGGAGGCAATACTTTTGTAATGCTCCAAGATCCTTCTTGCACTATCTTGACTAAGAATCAAAGAAGAAATCCTATGTGAGATCTAACATAGCTATTCTAGGTTCTAAAGGAAAAGAACACTTACACAGTGATCCAACAAAGAATACAAATTTTAAAATATTATCCAGAACAAAATTGGCAACTAGCACTTCCACTTTTGACATTGTAGAATTTTATAAATCCTCTTCCATATCTATCTCCCTGGTGGAATACTTGATAATGAACCCTAAGGAGTTGGATAAGCTAGTCCAATATGTAAAGGGAGGACCTATTACTAATGCCCAATTCACCAATAATGTGGTCAAAATTCAAACACCCCTTGAGAAAACCAATTTTGTATCTGAAATATGTACATGGAAGGTCCCTAATATAGAGTTAGTTGTTAATGTCATCGAGGGAGAAGTTGAAGAAAGAAAACCTAATCCCTTCTATGTGTCTTTGTTACTAAATGGATAGAAACTCAGCAATTGTATTATAGACTCGGGAGCTTCTTACAACATCACGCCAGCTCTAGTAGCTAAAGCTCTCTGCTTGGATCTCACTAAAACTTTTAGGCACTACTATTCCATGGATGGGAAGCAAGTCCTTCTCATTGGCCAAGTAAAATATGTACAAGAAATCCTTTATGCTTGCCTGGATAAGAGGTTGAAACTAGCCATCCTAGTGGCTGATATCCTAGCTAGTTATGGAATGTTGCTCAGTAGAACATTCTGCAAGGACATGGGAGGGGAGATCAAGATGGATTGGTTTGAGGCTTCTATTTTGGTAGGAAAGAAGAAGATAAAACTAGAACCAGAGCCAAAGAATAAATACACAATGGTGCCTTTGGATAATCCCAAAGCCCATATATTATATGAAGAATGTTAATTTGGGAACTATGTCATTTTATTTGATGGCAAGCTCAAGGAAGAGAGGGGGAAAGATTGCGAAGAAACCTTGTGGATTTTGGAATTCGATGGCAGCTACATTAATTCAGGATCATAGGCATGGGCAGTTTTGATTTCTTCCTTGGGAGATTTATTTCCTTTCTCTTTTAAGCTGGACTTTCACAATACAAATAACACTGCAAAATATGAACCCCTACTCTTAGGATTATTAGAAGCCAAAGAAAGAAGGATAAAGTAATTGAAGGTGAAAGGTGATGTTGAACTCATTGTAAAATAGGTTAGAAACCAATTTTTTGTAAAAAATGACTAGTTGAGATAGTACAGAAACCTAGTTTGGGATGATATCGAATCTTTGGATGCTTTCTCCATAGAGTTTATATCTCGCCCCCTAAATTATAAAGTTGATTCCTTAGTTGTTTTGGCTACTTTTTTATTACCACATCTAGATTTCAAAAGTGATACTTATAGGATCAAAATGATCTACAAACCTAGGGTCCCAGATAATGTAAAAAATTGGCAAGTTTTTGACAATGATTCATAGTTGAAAGATTTTATTGGATGTGTTAGAAATTTCACTGACATGTTCTTTGAAGGGTTAGAAAAAGATTGAAAATTAGTTGGGGAGGAATTAGTTGAATCTGGAGAGGTTAATCAATTAAAAGGAAATAAAATCCCCAAGGGGTTAGTTTCTTTAGAACATTTGTTTGGAAGAAAATATGAAAGTGCCATCTCAAGGGAGAGTGGTCACAATAAGAACTTGAAAGAACATGACAAGATAAACATTGGAGATGAGAGAAATCCTAAATGTATTTCTATTGGCCAAACATGTGCAGAAAGAGAGAAGAATGGTTTTCTAAAACTTCTTGTCAAATACAAAGATGTGTTTGCTTGAAGATATGGAGACTTGAAGAATTTCAGGAATGGAGAGTTTAGGCATCACATACCTCTAAAACTTGAGGTAGCCACTTTCAGACAAAAAATTTAGAATTATAACCTAAAGGTGTCTGAAGCAATATTTAAAGAGGTGGAGACAATGTTAAATTCTCGTATAATATATCCAATTCACCACTCAACCTAGATAGAAAACATTATTCCTGTGAGAAATAAAAATGGTGACATAATAATTTGTGTGGACTTTAGGAATTTAATGTTAGTCCTTAGATGGTTTTGACATTTGAGTGTCAATACACTTAACCACTTTCTACATTGAAGCCGAGTACACTATGCATGCCTAGCCATAGTGTGTGCCGAGTCAGAATTCCAATAGGTGCCTAGTGACTTTAGGTGCCAAGTCACAGTTGATGTTGATCAAGTCAAAATGCTTCATATGTTGAGTGAGTCAGAATCATACATGTGCTGAGCAAGACAAAGTGTAATAGGAGTATGTGCCGAGCACCAGTAGTCCAGTATGTGCCAAGTAACACAGAATCTGCATATAAGTTTGTGCCCTCACAAACTTAGATGTAAACCATTTTTGGAGCCAACATGGAGAGATTTTGAAGGAGAAAAAGGATAAGAATGAATCTTTTACATTTTCTATGCAATCATCATGCAACCAATCAAAAAAATGGAGAAAGTATGCAACCAATGAGGTGACTGCAAGGAATGAGTGAGAATTTAAGATTCAATATGGATAATAGATCCATACCTAACGCTAAGTCTTCACAATCTTTAAAAGGAGGTCAAAAACTCCATTGTGTGTATGGATGAGAATAGTGTATGGGGAGATTATAGTGAAATTCAATGTGAAGAGAGTAAGACTTAGAGGAATAGAAGAAAAATTTCATATTTAATTGATCAGAATAGCACAAGGAACAAGGGACATGACCAGATATCAGATCTCAGAGGATCACATTAGACAGAGTAGATCAAGTACCTGAATCTAGCAATTAAAGATTGCATACTATTAGGTTCATTGTTCTAATACTTTCTTGCCATTATATTAGAAGTTGGAAATCCTATATTGATAGGTTAGCTTAATAGCCAGGTAGAATAACATTTGGAGAAGGTAATTAAAATCCTATTGTATTAGGTGGGTTTAACAACCTATTGTAAATCCTTTAACAGGGTGACACTTCATGTAAAGTGTTTGTAAATCCTCTAATCAGGTCACTATTGATATAGTGTAAAGCCTTTAAGAGGGTAGGCCTTTCACAAGGAAGACCATTAGAAGTGGTCAAGCAATTATTGTTGCAGTAACTTTTGTGGGTATCATCCCCACCCTAGTTTTACCTTATTATTCCTAGAGGGTTTCTGGGTTACCAAATCTAGAGTTGTGTGTTATTGCATGTTTTTACTTTATGTTCATTTATATGTTTACATGCATGTAATTTATTTTTTAGTTATATGCTTAAAGGATTGAAAAAGGTTAAAAGTGTGATACTTCTGATTCACCCCCCCGCCCCTCAGAAGTACTCTTCCTATTTTGAACATTCCAAAAATTAGTATCAAAGTAGAGGTTCCCACAAGGAGAAGCCTAACAGCTTAGGGAAAAGGTTTGAAGATGGAAGTCTTCAAACTTGGGAAGATCATAGACAATTAGGTGATTGATGTGCACCTAGCTCTACATAAAGTGGAAGAAGCCAGAGAAGAATTGAGAAAGTCCTTAAAAAGAAAGAAGGAGATAGCCATTGCTGAAAATGACATACATTACAAGGAGATTCATACCACACAAGTTTTTTCAAATGGAAATTCCAAAGAATTTGATGCAACAATAGCAGAACTAATGGAGAAAAATAGAGCACAAGCTGAAGAAATCAGATTACTCAAGCTTGAACAAGAATCACAAGTCATAATGCTTTGTGAAGTGACTGAACAAAAGAAGAGAGCCATTGAAGAAAAGACCATGATAAAAGATGACAAGAGAAATCTTACTAATAGACTGGAGGAGAAGACAATTGAGTTTGAAAAGATCTCAAACATGCAGCTAGACACCTTAAGCCAGATGATGAATGCTCATCATGAGCTAAACATGAAGGACATTGAGATCTCCACCTTGAAGATGCAGAATGAAAAATTGTAGAATGAATTGAAAATAGAGAAGGAGATAGTAAAAACCTAAAACAAACCCAATGAGGCTATCAAGTACTTTGAGCAACTACTGAAATCAACAAGAGCTAGTAATAACAATTCAAGACTTGGCTACACTAGCACTGAACAAGGAGAAACATCCAAGACTGCAGAATAAAGGAATAAAAAAGGTAAAAACACTAAACTTATTTGTCATTTCTAAGGTAAAAAGGGACATACCTCTAATGTGTGTAGGAGCAAGAACAATCATCAGCATGATAAGCCCACCAATGCAAGCATTTATCACAAGTGCAAAAAGCAAGGACATCAAGCACATGAATGTAGAACCAAGACCATGAGGACACCAAGATTTGAAGGTCATTGCTACAATTGCAAAAAGTATGGACATATAGAATTTGAATGTAGATCAAAGCCTATGTAGACATCTAATCAGCTTGCAAGAGGAAATAACCATGGTCATCCCTACAATTGGGATTACAATACCAGGTATAGCTATCACTATTGTCAGGAGTATGGGAACATTCTTGAAAATTGCATAAGGACACATTTTAGAGGAAGTTACAGCAGATGGCTAAGCCAAACTACATGTTCTAGTTGCTTGAAAACTGGTTATATCAGTAGGAATTTCCCAACAAAGTCACAAGCACCCAAGACAGAAGTCAACAAAGGAAAAGAGAAGGTTGATGTTGAAAAAATAAGAGGACAAATGAACAAGACTTGGAAAAATAAAGGTCAGTGCAGCACATCAAATGGGGTGATCACTTCACCCAAGAGGTCAACTAATCACACTTCATCTAACTAAGCAAAAAAGAAAGGTGTATGGGACTGATATACAAAGTCAAATTATACATCAGTTCCAAGGACAAAGGAGTATTGTAGAGAAGAAAATTAGTATGAGAAAAGATGCAGAGAATTTTTTTGAAGAAGTTGCCGAGTTACCCTTAGATGCCGAGTAAAGCTCCAATGGAGGCCAAGTTTCTAATAGCGACTGAGCTGATAGTTGAAGATGAGTGAAGTAGAAATCTAGTGGAGGCCGAGTAAATAAAACACAATGGGAGCCAAGTAATGGAAAAACCTTCAAGTGCCAAGTTTATAGTTGTATGCACAAAGCATTTAATGCTAGGTCTTTGACAGGTATAAGGTTGAATTTCATTCATATTCATGCCATTCGAATACAGAGAAAAGATGAGAAGAGTAAAGACACGATCAAGTAGCAACCTAACAACCATTTTCATGGATTACAACAACAATTCAGAACAAACTCGTTGATTCAAAGGTATTTATCAAGTGCCAAGGTACGCAAAGTTAAAGTTTTAATACATTTAAAACTCTAGTTTGGTAAAATGGCTTCTAGCTCAAGAAATCCTAAAGAAAAAGAGAGTCATGAGATTCAACTAGTTAGCAATGAGGTTAAGCAACCTAAATTTAGGCCCATTCCCGAAGTTGCCTACAGAAATGACCTAGTTGGCACATTATCCATTATCCCACCTAAGGTTGTCATGGTTCAAGATATAAGAAAGAGCAACAAATGCAAAAGTGGTGCCATAGGTGATTTAGAAATCTTCCATGCTTATGATAAGTTGTGTGAGAATGGGATATTGAAGGACGAGTTCCAAATTGTTGATAAGAAGCGTTTAACCAAAACTCTAGTTTTTTCTACGATGTTTAAGACTGAATGGATTCACATTGTTTTGAGCTGAATTTATGATGGATGTCTATGGTAGTAGACAGAACCTATTAAGATTAAAAAGAGAATAGTGCATAGGGTTATAGGACTCCCGACCCTAGATCAGCCAAAGACCTTGAGAAGCAATAGAAAGGAGGTTATTGAGAAGAATATAGGTGCAAAATGGAACAATAGGGGAATGACCATTTACACTGTAACTGAACCCCTACTTGACTTTGCTGTGAGAATAATTTCACATAAATTCTACCAATCCAGTAAATTGAAAAGCGTACCTTGCATAGCTGTTGATGTAGCTTACAAGTTGGTGACGAAAGATCATACCTATGATCTGGCAGAGTTAATGCTTCAGCAAATTAATGAAAATTTGGGAGCTATAAGAAGATCCAAGGGAGCACAATGCAAATTTGGATAAGTATTAGTCTACATATTCTTTTATGTGATGGAAGAATTCCCTTCAATTGGGAAGGTAAACTAGAATTCCAACAAGACTGCAGTCACCCAAATTAATGAGTTAATTGATTAGATGAGAGACAATTTTGAGGCTCATATGACAAGTTATTTTGAAGACTTTAAGAAGTCTATGAAGCAGAGAATGAGAATACCAATCTCATTAGTAGAGAAACATGTCAATGACCATATGTTTTTTGGTTGATATTGACTATACCTACATCCAAGCAGCAATACTAATAATAAGATGGCTAAGGCCATTGGGTTATGAGCTTGATGTAGATGAAGCCTTAGCAGCAATCACAACATTGCTAGAATAAGAGATAGACAAGAAGGCTCCTCACTTTGGGACATATGATGTTGTCAAGTCCAAAGTTTAGACTGAATTAAAAATAGCCTCTGTTATCAAAAAGAAACATAAAATGGTGAAGAAGATAAAGAAGCAATTTGAAGCAAAAATTGAAGGAGAAGCAGGTGAAGAAGAACTAGAAGGAGATAGTGAAGAAGAAGAGCAAGGGCAAGGCGCAATTGAGCTGACACAAGGCCTGAGAGAAGACAAGGAAGAAGGTGTCAAGGGAGAAGAAGCCAAGGAAGCATCTACACCTACCAAGAAAAAGAAGAGAAAGGCAGAAACTCAGCCTACAACTCAGCCCGAGCCTAAAAAGGTTACCAAACCAACTCTAGCAACAAGGGTCCCTACAAGAGCATATGTTCAAAAGGCTAAAGAGGCACCAAAAGAGAAGAAGAAAGCCACTACACAACCTACTAAAGAGCCCAAGAAGAGAACAAGGTATGTAGCACAACCAGATATAGATGATGAAGAGCAAACAGAGTCAGAGGACATTAGCCAATTTAAAGTGGTAAGTCATCCTCCAAAATCTGCAATTGACAAACTTTGTGATAAGATAAAAAATGTAGATTTAAATGATTTAAAGTCTCTTGATTTCAATAATCTCAATAGGGAAGAGCATAATAAAGTAGAGGAATCTGTGTATGCAATGATGGCAGAATTTAAAAACACACCTCTAGAACTTGACAATACTATGCCAAAGGAACTATATGAAATAATTGAGAATAAGTGATATTATTGTCTAAAGATGGAAAGGGAGATTAGAGAATCTACTCTAGCAGAAGTAAAGCCTGATATGAAAAAGGCTCAAATAACAAAGGCAAACAAGAAACATAGTGGCAAGTTTGCACCCAAGTACAGAGCCTTTTGCATCCTTCAAAACAAGGTTGAGGATGTTGTAAATAAATCCACACAATTGTGGAAAACAATTTGTAAGATTACTGATGATAAGGTAGAAGAAGAAAATAAGGCATAAACTAGTGCCAAAGAGAAGGTAGAGGAAAATAAAGTAGAAGAACAAAAAGGAGAGGTAGAGACAAAGGAAATAGAGAAGAAAGAAGAAGAAGAGAAAGAGGAGGAAACCAAAGATGAGGAAGAAAGAGGAGAGGAAGAGAATAAGGAGAAAGAAGAAGAGGAATAAGCTAAGGGAGAAGTAATGGAAATAGCTAATCAGCAGTAAGAAGATGAACAAAGTGTGCAAGACACAAAAATGCCACCTCCTAGCCCTCCTCACACAACCACTACACCTGCAGAGATAATAATCATCAAGGATGTTCCTAACAATTCTTCCTAACAATTTAGCTCAGAACATCAATCCCCTTACTATAGAGGATCTCTCCAAGATCCTTCACCAATCCACTCTACAGGCATAGTTATGCACAAGCCCTATATTGGTGAGTGTTGATGAGTTAAAAAAGGTAGTAGCTGTACCACAAAAGGAAAATGTGAAACCAAAGGTACCACCATTCACATACACAGCTACTAGGACTAAAGTTTTGATGCTTGCTCCACCACCTCCACCAAGTACAACAAGTGATACTAATTAGATGTTGAGTGCAGATGAAAGGAAAACAAATGAAAAAGAGGATACAACAAAAGAAAAGGAGCAGGCCGCAATTCAAACATTGGTAGAACTACCAAAGACTGACACTCCTACAAAGACTATTCAGAAGCCAAGCACTGAAGCCATCCCCTTGCAATTCTCAACTCTAGGCTTAAGTTCAACCATAGTGGCCAGGGTACTTCACTATGGAGACCCTAAATTAGATGAAGAAATTGTTATACCCTTCTATGATTCCAAGACTATCACAATAGCACAAATGACTAAAATGAAAAATGCATTAGATAGAAGGATGAGGCAGGAAATACTAAGGAAGGAGTTTAAACATAAGCAAGAACTTCATGAGATAAAGGACATCTTTCTGGATGCCTTCAACTTGCAGTCACCAGATGAAGCAAAGTCAATAATAGAGCAACTATCAGATATAGTTGAGTAGGTGACAAATGAAGACTAGGATACCAATGTTAAACTCATGGAATGGTCAAAAAGAAAATTTCAAGGAAAGGTGAATAAAAAGATATCAAGTGGAATAGCACTTGAATAGGTAGAGTTGGCCAAGAAAATAGATAAGGTCAAAATTGTCCTTGAAAAGATTTTTTCATTGTATAGAAAGTTGTGTGATTTTTCCAATTTCACACAAGAAACAAATCAAAGAATAATGAGGTTGGAAATAAATTTGAAAATCTCTAGCATGCAATTACCTAGAGATCTAACTCAAAGTCAGAAGCATTTTGCACAATTACTTCACACACAAAGGGAGTTAGTTGTAATAACAACAGAGGAGGCAAATATTAAAGCAAAATTGATGCAAATTCAGTCATCTATAACCCCTCATTTAGAAGTCCTCCACAAGGAGCAAGTGTATGTAGAAACAATTTTAAAGAAAGATCCAAATCTTTCTACACTTGATGGACTAGTACACCTTGCTACAAAGATTTCCATCTAGCACAAGTCACTTGACATTGCTTTGGAGAATTGGGATGTAGCTCTAAAAATAATAATGGAGGTAAATAGTAATTTTTTGGCTAAGTATTGTATTACTCCTTAAAACCCTTTGACATTAGTGTCAAAAAGAGGGAGATATATGTTTTAGGGGAGAAATAATAATAAGGAAAGGGGGAGATAAATGTCTTAAGGGAGATATAATAGTTTTAAATATCTAAGGGGAAGAATACCTATCAATTGTGATGGCCAAGAGGGGGAGATACAAAATTTTGGCAAGATACAAATCACAAGTACAGAATATAGGAACAAAACAAAAGACAAAGAGTATCAAGCACATCAGCACAAAATTTTGGTTTCAAAAATGTCAAGGCACAATTATCTCAGGGGAAGTTAAGGTATTTTGAACAAATTTTGAACAATTTTGAATTTTTTTGGATATATTAGTAATGTCTAGTTAAGTTTTTTTGACACTCATGTCAAAGGGGGAGATTGTTAGTCCTTAGATGGTTTTGACGTTCGAGTGTCAATACACTTAACGACTTTCTACATTGAAGTCGAATACACTATGCATGTCGAGCCACAATGTGTGCTAAGTTAGAATTCTAATAGGTGCTGAGTGACTTCAGGTGCCAAGTAGTATATAAGTGTCAAGTAATATATAGGTGTCAAGTCATAGTTGATGCCAAGCAAGTTAGAATGCTTCATATGTCAAGTGAGTCAGAATCATACATGTGCCAAGCAAGAAAAAGTATAATAGGTATCGAGCAATCCAGGATAGTATGTGTCGAGCACCAGTAGTCCAGTATGTGTCGAGTAACACAGAATCTGCATATGAGTTTGTGCCCTCACAAACTCATATGTAAACTATTTTTGGAGCCAACATAGAGAGATTTTGAAGGAGAAAAAGGATAAGAATGAATCTTTTACATTTCCTATGCAATCATCATGCAACCAATCAAAAAAATGGAGAAGGCATGCAACCAATGAGGTGAATGCAAGTAATGAGCAAGAATTTGAGATTCAATATGGATTGTAGATCCATACCTAACCCTAATTCTTCACAATCTTTAAAAGGAGGTCAAAAATTCCATTGTGTGTATGGATGAGAACAGTGTATGGGGAGATTATAGTGAAATTTAGTGTGAAGAGAGTAAGACTTAGAGGAACAGAGCAAAAATTTCATATTTAGTTGATTAGAACAACACAAGGAACAAGGGACATGACTAGATATCAGATCTCAAAGGATCACATCAGAGAGAGCAGATCAAGTATCTGAATCCAACAATTAAAGATTGCATACTATCAGGTTCATTGTTCTAATATTTTCTTGCCATTGTATTAGAAGTTGGAAATCCTATATTGATAGGTTAGCTTAACAACTAGGTAGAAGAACCTTTGGAGAAGGTGATTAAAATCCTATTGTATTAGGTGGGTTTAAAAACCTATTGTAAATCCTTTAACAGGGTGACATGTCATGTAAAGTGTTTGTAAATCCTCTAATCAGGTTAGTATTGATATAGTGTAAAGCCTTTAAAAAGGCAAGCCTTTTACAAGGTAGACCATCAGAAGTGGTCAAACAATTATTGTTGCAATAATTTTTGTGGGTATCATCCCCACCCAGTTTTACCTTCTTATTCTTGGAGGGTTTCTGGGTTACCAAATTTGGAGTTGTGTGTTATTGCATGTGTTTACTTTATGTTCATTTCCCATTTTGAACATTCCAACATTTAAACCAAGCTAGTCTCAAGGATAATTATGCACTCCCCACTATGGATCATGTTCTAGAGATAGTCGCTGGGTTTGAAGTCATGTTAATGCTCAATGGGTACTTAGGGTATAACCAGATTAGTGTTGCACCTGAAGATCAACATAAAATAATCTTTATAACTCCTTGGGGTACCTATGCTTATAATTGAATGCCATTTAGCTTGATCAGTGTAGAAGCAACATTTCAAAGGGCAATGAATTCTTCTTTTAAAGACTTCAGGGATAAAATAATTGTAATATATTTGGATGATTTGATTGTATACTCCAAAAGGAGGAAACATCGCCTACGAGATATTGAGCTAGTGTTAGGCCGATGTAGACAACATGGTATATCTCTCAATCCTAAAAAGTCTATATTCTTTGTAGAATAAGGCAAACTGCTTGAGCATATCGTTTCAAAGAGAGGTATAAGAATTGACCTAGACAAAATAAAGGTAATACAATAGTTATCTTTTCCCACCAATAGGAGTGATTTAGAATCCTTCTTTGGTTAGATAAACTTCTTAAGGAGTTATGTTCCTGAGTTCTCTAAAAAAGAAAGGCATATGCTAAACATGACTTAGAAAAATCCTTACAGATGGTCAGAAGAAGGTAAAAAGGATTTTGAAGATAATAAAATTTCTATTTTAAATGCTCCCATGTTGGTAAGCCCAAATTTCAAGAGGGACCTTATCATTTAATGTTATGCTTCAGAACACACTCTATCTAGTATCTTAACCCAGAAAGATGAGCAGGACAATGAGTCCCTAATTTCTTTCATGAGTGTTCCTCTGAAGAAGCATGAATTGAATTAAGCTCAAATGGAGAAGCACATATTTTTAGTGGTGAAGGCAATGAAACAGTTCAGGTATTATATCTTGCATTCTCATTCTACTATCTATGTACTCAAAACAATAGTCAAGAGCATACTAACTCAACAAGAGATTGGGATAAATAAGGGAGTGGTGTGGGTAGCCAAGATTTGAGAATACGATCTAATCATTAAACTTACTAATTTGGTAAGGGGTTGGGGTTCGTGTAAATTAACAGCTAAAAATAAAGAATCACCGTAAAAAAGCACTAAGGTTACACTTTCTATTTTGTTGGTAAGTTCAACTGATCCCTAGTTTTCTAATTTAGTGTACTTCTTGACATATGGTGAATGTCAAGAAAATTTGAGTTATAGGGAAAAATGGAATCTTAGGTTGAAAGTGGAAAAATATATAATCTCTTAAGGCATGTTTTATAAAAGAGGTATAGATGGAACATTTCAGAGATGTCTAGACAATGAACAATAGAAAGAACTATTGAAACTATATTATTCAGATGTTTGTGGTGGACACTTTTCCTCTACTGTGATTGCTTTCAAAATCCTCAGAAATTTCTTCTACTAGACAGGTATGTTTGAAGATGCATATTCTTTTGTAAAAGATTGCAAGAAGTGCAAACTTTTCATGGATCGTCCTCAACTAGTGACATTTTCGCTAAGGCTGGTGGTAATTGAGGAGACTTTCCATCAGTCGGGTATAGATTTCATAAGGCTGTTGAATCCTCCATCTAGTGCTGGCCATATGTATATATTGATAGCCATGAAGTACTTCACCAAATGGGTGGAAGCAATACAAACTAAGAAAGCTAATTCATAGGTCGTATGTGAATATGTGATGGAATACATATTTGTTAGGTTTGGGGTCACTCAAAAGATAGTGGCTTATAATACAACCTACTTTTCATCTAAAGAGATTTCTATGTTCTATTATGAGCATGGCATATCTTTAGCTCATTCTTCAGAATATTTCCCTCAGGGAAAGGGGTAGGCAAAATCTAGTAACAAAAACTAGGTTGCTATAATGAAAAATTTGGTCAATGATAATGCCTGAAATTGGCATAAAAAACTATATGAAGCATTATGGGTTAACCAAATTACTCCTAAAAGAGCTATTGGCATGGCCCCTTTTGAATTGGTGTATGGAGTAGGCCCCCAATTATCCCTACCTCTAGAATTATCCACCATGAAGTTGCAGTCCATGATCGAAGATCCTCTTTTCCAAGATTATTTAGAGAAAAGGAAGATGTATTTGAATAAACTCAAAGAAGAAAGAGACAAACTTGTGGACCACATTATTGAACAACAAATGAGGGTAAAGCACATTTTTGATATGAGGGCCAACCCTCGCAACTTCCTGAAAGGAGAAGAAGTTTTCTAATGGGATAAAAGGATAGAGCCCAAAGGTGCACATGGAAAGTTCAATTCTTTTTGGAAGGGTCCATTTTTTATCATAGAATTTGTTGGTCTGAATGCTTTTCACCTAAGCTATTAAGGTGGTACTAGTTTTCCCTTTACTTACAATGGGAAAGACTTGAAATTATTGAAAATGTGATTCTTCAAAGAGTTCTTGCTCATGTATATTCCCCTTTTTGGATTTCTATTTTGTTTTTGCTTGTCTTTCTATTGTTTTCTATTTTGGTGTTTCCTTGAGTCAAATTTGTTCCTAGCATTCTAATTTCTCTGTGTACTCTACATGGACAATCCCTAGTCTGAGCCCCTGTTAGCCTTAGTTTTGAGTCACTGTATTTTAAATTTTTTCTAGTCTTATTTGGAGCTCAAAATCATAAATTAAACAATCCCTTCTTGATCCCATATCTTATAGATATCACCAAACTTTTTATATAAAGATTAATACTGTGATATCCATCGCAGCTCTCATTTCTTGAACCTCTTTCAATCTCGATTCAAAGTAGTTCAACCAAAGGATTTTCATATTAATTTTTTTTTGTAGGTGAGACCAACTAAGCATAATGAAGATGTTTGTTTGAACCTCAATTCAAAGTAGTTCAAAGTAGTTCTATTACCAAAGGTTTTTGCACACAAGTGTTAATGATTCTCCAAGGACAACCAGTTCCTGAGAAATTAATTGAGACGTTAGAAGTAATGATAGAAGATCTTGTTTGATTTAATTTTGTTTGAGATGAAAGATCAATTTTCATCATAATTAAACAAGGCAAATCTTTCATCCAAGAGTCAAATTATTTGTCAAAAATTTGTAACTATTGCAAGGACATAGGCAAAGGATGATCATTTAATGAAGGTGTCTTGTCACAGTTTTGAGTGTGCAAATAAAGCCACAACAAAATTGCCATGAATACCTCATTATGAGGTGGTATATTTGTCAGTATGTCTCCTTTCCTTTTAAAGCATAAGTTTCCCATTTGATTGTTTTATCATGCGAAAGGGAAAATTGAAGGAGGAGCAACAATAAGAAAAGAAAAGAGATCTGGTTTTATCTCAATAGGTTACAGGTGAGAATATAAGAAATCCCTTGTTCTTTCCTCTCTATGTGTTTCGAAGAACAAAAATAGTGTTGGGCTTTTATTTTCTTTGTTTAGAATGAAGTTTGTTCTGCATTTCTTTAGGAATATTTCCAGTTTAGAGTGTAAGAGGCACGTCATTTCTGATACTAATTTGGAAGGTATCAAAGTTAAGAAGCTACAAGGAAATTTTCTTGAGTAGGCCGATGAAGTTAATAGTTGTTTAGAGATCCTAACATGTTGTTTAATTGAAGCTTTGGCTTTTCCCCCTACTCTTTTGAGTCCTACACTACTCCAGTTTTGCATTGACCATTATGATGAGAGAACCAAGAGTACTTTGAATAAAGATGGGCAATCGGTGTTCTCCATCTCTAGGGAGACTATCTCATTAGTCTTGCATCTTCTTGAATGTACCTTTGCTAATTCTAGCCCTACCCAGTCTCTAGTTGAGTATCAAGAAAGTCCATACAAATATTGTAACATGTTGGCTAGGAAATAGATAGAGACAAATCATAAAGGTAGCTCAAGACTACCTAAAATAATCACCAAGGATCATATGAAGCCTCATGTTCATGACCTCGTGGTCTTATTTCACTGGTTTAAAGGTTCTTTAGATGTTTTTCTCTTTGAAGATTGGATGTATCGTTATGTAGAAATCATTTTGAAAGGAGAACAGTTGTTAGATTGGGTGGAACTAATAGCCAATTCATTGAGAAGTCAACTCAAACATGCTAAGGTGTCTAGCGAAGATTTCTACATGTCTTCCTATCTAACCTATTGCATTGCATGTATCAACAATATTACTTCTCTTCCTCATGAAACTTGGAATGAAGACGTAACTATTTACCAGTATCATCCCTTGCTCCAAAGGGATAGAGTGTTGGAAAATTTTAGGAAATCAAATGATGTGTTGATAGACAGTGTGCATTTGGACCTCAAAAAAGCATCGATGCCAAGGATATCCCTGGAGGCCCAAAAGCTTATTCAAATTTATGGAAGATATTTCATTCAATTTCCTAAGTTCATATACATAAGAATAGGGGGATTTGAAGAAGAACCAATGAAATTGCCTTGGTATGCCCTAGATTATTTTATCTTAGCTGAAATTTGTAGATTGTTATTTTTGATGATTAAAGACAATCTACCTTAGGAAGAGTGGGAGTATGTTTTCCCTGTTAAGCTTGGTCATTTAACTTGCAGCAACATGATCAATGCCTTAATGGTTAAGGAGAAGAAACATGAAGGCTGTCAATGAAAAAAAAATTGCAATATCCCCAAAAGTGGTTTCTATCTCTAAAACATTAACTTTTGACATCCCAATTTTGTCTCATGTTGTAGGTAGCACTTTGGCTCCAAATAACTAGAAAAGAACATTGTCCCCTAAACAAACCATGACCCCTAGAACTAGGTCCAAGACTAAATCTAATGCATTCATGTAGTAGGAGATTCAGAAGGAGAAAATGATGACTTAAGGACAAGGTCTAGGAGAGGAACTCAGCTTCTCGAATACTCTAGATGTTGATGTGTAGTTAATAGAAGCTCCTTAGTCACACCAGCCTAAAATAATGATTCCTCCTAGAGGAAGTCAAGGGATGACCACTACTCTTACTATTCCATCATGGTTTTCTAATTTAGTTAGCAAGAAATGAAACCTTGAGCCCATCTCTACACCTATTAAAGATATCATAAACCAAATATGCAGCTTGTGATTTTAAGAGAAAAGATGATGAGCAATGCATTCTTGATTAAAGATCTAGTAACCAGAAGGGTAACAATAGAGGTGGCTTCATGGAAATAGAAAGATGAGTTTGGAGAAATTGACACTAAAGGTTTTAAACTGACAACTGTAGAATTGGGGGCCATCAACAGAGACACTAGTAATCATTTCTTTAAATTTTCTATAGACCACATGCTGACTCAGTCTGAAAGTGATAGAAAAGAGAAGAAAGAGCTAAAGACATGAGTAATCACTATGGCTTCTTATATAGACTCTTTGATGAATTTGGGTGCTCTTCCATTGGTTTAGACTCCACAGTCTTTTGAACCCAATTCCTTAGACAACCAATAGTTGGTTAAGCAAATGCAAAGGTGTAAACTTCTCTCAGATACAATATAGGAATGGGTGGCATCCATAGTAAAAGAAGGTAGTAAATTTATTCTATATTTTACTACCACATACATGGAAGGAGAGGTGTTGTTAGGTGAAATTCAAACCCTTGTAGTAGTATGGAAGGCCAATTAGAATCAATGCTAAGCTATTGTGTTCCAAGTTCATGAAGTTGAAAAATACAACATGTTGAAGTTTATGAATGAAAATCCCATGAAAACTATGGACTGATGCATTTTGTTCATCCTCAAGAGAAATATGGGCTGGAGGGATTCGATTTACAAAGGAGCCACTAAAGAAATATGATCAGTGGAAACTAAAATCACTAAAATACATAAAGAACTCCTAAAGGATATGCATGTTGTTAACCCTACAAGAATCCTACAGTTTGAAGATGGCAACATGGACTCTGAGGTCTTAACTAAAAAATTCAATGATGCTATTATAGGAATCAAGGACAATGACACACCTACTTTTGGAAACTTCAATACCTTAGCAAATATCAAGTTGATGTTATATCTAAACAAAAATCTCGTGCAGAGAAAAAATCGTAGGATTAAAGAGCTTAAGTGGAAAAAGGATGCTTGCAACTCAAAGCTACTTAGCCTAAAAAACCCTCACTCTTATGCAATGTAAGAATTCACAAACACCTTTAGGAGCTGTAAATTGGTTAAGAAAACCATGGTAGATGGAGAGAAGGTTGGCGATGGTGTTTAGTTGAAGACAATTACTTCTTTGTTTTGTTTTTCAAATTGTTTCACATCTTTTTCTTGTTCTTATAACTATTTATAACTAAAAGGATGGGCTTTAATGGAGGCCTTTTTGGGTTTGTAATGAACTATAAATATTGGAGCATTTAGCTAGTTAGGGGTGAGATTTTTAGTAGCCTAAATATACTTTGATAAAGCTAGTAGTATTTTAAAAGTTGATTATATGGGAATAGTAATAGACAGATGGTAATATATATGAAAGTACTCTCTTAAATAACTTTGTGCTAAGGAAGTCTTTTTGAATATATATAGATCATATTGTTTTGGGCTTTAAAACTTTGTGTTTGAAGCAGATTTAATGTGATTACTTTGTGAGTTGTGATGATTAGTTCTATATGACATCTACTGCTATTCCTTTGTCATTCATTTTCATTTATCTTTCTCCAAAATTGGTTTGAGTTGTTGTAAAGTTTAAATTCCTAGTTAAATCTTGCTTGCTTGTGGAAATATTATGAGCTTTTTATTCTTTGATTTTCTAAATATGTAAATCATTACCTTAGTACCCAAGAGTAAATGAGTGTCCCTTAAGCACTTTCTAGAAAAAGTGTGCATTCAGTTAGTTTTGATCTTTTGAACTTATTGATAAATCTTTTGTAAAGGGAGTTGTACCTATAAAATTTAGAGGAAAATGAATAACAAAATTTTTACCCAGTTGTTAATGAACATTATTGAATTTTCCAAGCCTTGGGCATATATTGAATTATCATTTTAGTAGGAAAAGACAATTTTTTCACTAACAAGGCCTAAGCTAAAGATCGGGATGTCTTAGAGAAGAGAGATTCCCAAGTCGAATAGAGATAACTTCGAGGCATGGAAAGAACTTATGACATTTTACTTGGAAACCATCAATGATTCAGGTTTGAAATATCTAGAAAATTCATACAAGGATCCTACTAGAACATTGACTATGGAACAAAGTGTTGAAAAGAAAAATCATAATATTATGATGATTGACATTGCATCAGCTCTTAACTATGTTGAATTTGATGAGGTCAAAGGATGTGCTACTGCTCATGACATGTGGACCAAACTGAAGGATATTTATGGAGGTGATGATAGTGTTGAGAGAATCAAAGCTAGTGTCAGTGCTATCAAAGCCTCTAGAGGGACAATTGGAGATGTAACAATGGTAAGAAAGGTACTCAAAAGCCTTGTTCTTATGTATGTAATTAGAATGTCTTCTATTCAAGAAATGAGATGTGATCCAACTAACAAGATAAATTTGGATCCTCTAGTTGGAAGATTGATTGCATTTGAGCTAGATAACTATGTTAATTATACTCCTAGCTCTAGCAATCTTGAGTCTCCATTTGAAGTGAAGTTATCACTCAAGAAGAAAGATAAAAATTTCAAAAGAAAACAATCTAAAAGTGAAGAGGAAGATAGTTATGAAAGTGATCCTAAAGCCATTGAAGTATTACTTGCAAGAAGGTATCCTAAAGGCAAAGGAAAGTACAAAGGTAAAATTCCTTTGATCTATTTTTCTCGTGAAGAAGTTGGACGCATTGCTACAAGATGTCCAAATGAAGAAGACAAAGATGAAAAGAAGCACAAAAAATACAAAGGCAAGAAGGATTCCAAGAAATTCAAGAACTACAAGGACAAATGTAAGAAATCTTTTTTTATGGCTAAAGATTCAGATAGAAGTGAAGATGATGAAATAGTCTATATTGTTGTAAAAGATGAATCTGGTGATGAAGGAGATAAAATGACACTTATATCTCATGTTAGAAAAAATCATACATGGATTATTGATAGTGGTTTCTTACATCATATGATTGGTGAAAAAACAAAGTTTCAACATATGGAACATTATGATGGTGGAAGTATGAGATTTGGAAATAATGAACCATGTTGCATAAAAGGAAAAGGTTGTATCTCACTAACCAATGAACTTAGATGTGATAATTCTTATTGGGTTGAATGACTAAAGAATGATCTACTAAATGTGGCATAGTTGAATAAAATTGGATTCAAGGTAGAATTCATGAATTGGAAGGCCAAGTTGCTAGATGGAAGAGGAAATCTAGTTGAGTCTAGTAAACAAATCAAAGATAACCTATTCTACCTAGATCTCAGTGAAAGTTCATGTTTTATTACTCAAGTAGAAGAAAATTGGCTATGGCACAAAAGATTATGTCATTTTAATTTTGATAATTTGATCAAGAAAAGAAAAAGAAAGAGTGAGAAGTATTCCTAGTCTAAAGAAACCTAAAATGGGCCTATGGAAAAATTGTCAAATTGGTAAGATGGGCAAGGTAAGTTTCAAAAGAAAGACATGTCATTCTGAAGAAGTCATGGAGCTGGTTCATACAAACTTATGTGAACCTATTGGAATAGAGAGTTACAATGGAGATAAGTACTTTATTCTTTTTGTTTGTGATTATTATAGAATGATTACTTAATGCATCTGAAAGAGAAGTCAGAAGCTTTTCAAAAGTTTAAGTGGTATTTGGAAAGAGTAGAAAAGGAAACTGGAAAGAAGCTAAAGTGTTTGAGGTCAGATAGAGGTGGTGAATTGATCTCTAATGAGTTCAATGAATTCTACACTAAAAGAGGAATTAAAAGACAAGTATCAACCCCTAGTACACCTCAATTGAATGGTATAATTGAAAGAAGGAACAAATCCATCATGGATTGTGCAAGAATTTTGATAACAAAAAAGAATGTTGCAATCAAATACTGGAAGGAAGCAATAAGAACTACAGTGCATACCTTGAATGGACTATAGCTAAAGAAAGACTCCTATCAAACTCCTTGTGAACTATGGTTTGGCTACAAACCCAATGTAAGTTACTTGAAAGTATTTGGTAGAAAATGTTATATTCTAAAAGAAACTAGGATAGGTAAATTTTATGTCAAAGGTAATGAAGGTATATTTATACGACACTCTAGCAAAAGTAAAGCATATAAATGTTTGAATTTATCCACTCATAAGATCATATAAGGTGCACATATGAGAATTGATAAGTTTGCAGAAAAGAGTGAAGAAGAGAGCAACAAAGAAATTGAGGAGTACAAAAGGTTTATTTACTTTGAACTTGATCATTATCAAATCTAATTAGAAATTAAGAGGCCTCACCTCCTGAGTCCCCAAAATCTCTAGAAGCACTTGAGTTGCAATAAATACAACCCGAGTCATAGTTTTATGGACCTAAGTTGCAATTAAAGGCTACCAAGTAGCAGCCAAAGAAAACAGAGTCTGATGGACCCAAATCACAAACATTGGGACCTGAGCTTGATATAGAAGATCATGGTGAGGCTAATGGAACAAGTTCTAAATCCAAATTACCTATGTTAGCAAGATATGTAAAAATTCACCATGCACCTAATCAAATCATCAGAGACAAGTTAGATTGTACAATGACAAGAAATAAATTGAAAGGTACATGTTTGCTCACTGAATTTGAACCTAGATTGGTGAAAGATGCTTGGGATAATGAAATCTAGATCAAAGCAATGAATGAAGAGATAAAATAGATAGAAAGGAATAAGACTTGGAATCTCTTTCCTAGACCCAAGGATAAAAATGTAATTGGCACAAAGTGAGTTTTCAAAAATAAGCTGAATGAAGATGGAGAAGTTTCTAGAAACAAAGCAAGGTTAGTATGCAAAGGTTACTCTCAAGAAGAAGGTATCTATTATGTTGAAACTTTTTCTATTGTTGCAAGATTAGAAGGTGTTAGAACTCTACTTTCTTATGTTGTACATAGAGGATTTAAAGTTTATCAAATGGATGTGAAATCTTCATTGTTGAATGAAATTCTTGAAGAGGAAGTTTACATAGAACAACTTAAAGTTTTTGTAGATCCTAGCAAAAATGATATGGTTTGTAAATTGCATAAAGCATTATATGGTCTCAAGCAAGCTCCCAGAGCTTAGTATGAAAGACTTCATAACTATTTGATAAATATTGGTTTTCAAAGGATAGATGGTAACAATATTCTGTATATCAAAGAAGGACCATAATTTTGTGGACGAGACGTTGTTTACTAGAAATGATGACTTGTGAAAAGCCTCTTCAAAAGAGATTAGTAAAGAATTTGAGATGTCCATGTTTGGAGAGATAAAATTCTTTGTTGGATTATAGATTCAATAGAAGAAAGATGGTATCTACATTACTCAATCCAAATATATCAAGGAGATACTAAAAAAGTTTGGAATAGAAGATTCAAGACCAGTTGGCACACCTATGTCTACTAGATATAAGATTTCCAAAAATGATGATTCCAAGGAGGTAGATTAGACCATATGTATATTAATGATTGGAAAACTACAATATGTAGTGCATACAAGGCTTGATATTGCATTAGCAGTTGGTATGGTGCAAGGTTCTCAAAAAATCCTAAAGGAAATCATATGATGGAAATCAAGAGAATCATGAGGTATCTAAAGGGTACTAAAGACTATGGATTATGGTACAAGAAAGGAGGTAATTTGGATTTAAAAGCCTTTATAGATGTTGATTGGGTAGGAAGAACAACAGTGGTGGAGCATTCTTTCTCAATAAAGCACTAGTGTCTTAGACAAGAAATAAGTAGAATTCCATTTCTTAGTCTATAGTAGAGGTAGAGTATGTGGTAGCAACAGTTAATTTCTCCAATATTGTTTGGTTTAAGAAATAGTTGGTAGGTATGAAGGTAGAGATAAAGGATCTAGTGGTTATCTTCTGTGATAACACCAGTGCAATTAATATATCAAAAAATCATGTGATGCATACCAAGACCAAGCACATTACAATAAAATATCATTTTCAGAGAGAATTCGTGCAAGAAAAATAATGGGGAGCTTCTTCAACTAAGAGCCTTTCTTGCTCTTCCTAGGATATTCCTAGCCCACTATAGGGTCTTCTATCCTGACCCTATCTTAGAGGATCCCTTTACAATCCCTTTTCTCCAAGAAACTCACCAACTAATTAAAACTTCAATGCCATTTTCCCAAATCACCTAAAGTGCATTCTTTAGCCTATATTGCCAAAAATCCCTTGGATACACCAAGTGCCTCAAAAATAAGATTGAACCTTCCTTCTAAAGTTCTTGACTCAATCCCCATCATTCTGCACCATTCTTTCAAGTCTCACTCGCCCAAATCACCAAAATGACTAGTTAGGCCTTGTAGCCCTAAGAGCTCCTATTAGCCCTCCTAAAAACAAGGAAGGATATATAACTCACACAAATCCTTAATAAGGCCACTTGATTTCTACTAGATTTTTTTCTCCTATTAACAACCTTTGAATATTTTGCAGGTCTAGGGTTTTAGCACTATCCGTATTGTAAAAATTTTGAAAATCCTACTTTTAAGGGTTTTGAAATAAATGTTAGTGTTTTTTTCTTCACAAGCATATAATTCCATACCCAATGTCAAGATTGACTAATGTCAATCGTCTACTCTTCACAAAAACTCTTTACAAGCAACTCCTTGCACCTTGCCAAGTTTTTTTGCTTACCTAGGGCTTGCTTCTAAAAATAACATTTGGCCTTACACAACCTCCACAAACCATATTTATACTATGTACAAAGGTTATTTCTTGGTCTCCAAGAGCATGGTGATTAGACCAAGGACACTCAAGCCATAACCCATTTCATTCTTGCAACACAAAACTAAACAACAAGACTACTAAAAACAAATAATTTTCTAAACGCTATCAAATGTTAACTTGAAAGAAAAAAAAACTATACATAGTTTTAAAAAAATGGACACAAGATCCTACTTCATCAAAAACAATTCCTTATTCAATCCAAAATTCTAACCAAAACTTCAAATTACACTTCAATTGCTCAAAAATTGTCCTGTTACAGGTGTTGTTCATACACCCAACTGTCCAACCCCTTGAATTGAGTTTGAAAAGTCTTAAATATAATTCATCTAATTATATAATAAAATTTGAACCATAACTTCACAATTCATTGGTTTTGCAAAAACTTCCTGAAATGTTGACAAGCAATTTTGCAAAATTGAAAAGTTGTCAATGCAATTTTTTGAAAACTTTTGTAATTTTGCTCCTAGACCCTTCAAACTTGGAGATAATGTTACCAAGATTCCTAGGATTATCTTAAAACATCTAAGGACCATATTTATACACCTCTTTGCCCATTTTCATGGCATTTCACCTCATTTTTCCTTCTAGAGCAATTTTTGCAATTTCGTCTTATCGAGACCTAATTGACCAACTTAGACTCCTAAACCAAAACCTATCAACTCGAACCTCCTAATCACACCTTATGAATTTATCTCTTGTCCATATTATCCCCATGGTTGGTTATAACATCTACAAACCAAAAATTAGAATTAGGTTTTGACCTTACCCTAGGTGCCCCTACACCGTTCTCCCCCTACATGAAGAAGTTAAGGTACTCATGGAGATAAGAACTCATTGTTGATGCCTAGTTTCTTGAAGTCACCCTCAACAATATAAGTTTCCTTAGCCTTAGGTAAATCCACCAATTTCACCAAATTCTCAATGTAGACCTTGTTCCTTTTGCTCTTCTTCACCCTAGAGTCCAATATCTTCTCAACCTGTAGTTGCTTCTTTTTAGGTACCCTATGTCTACTACATCCTTGTTCAAATCTTCCTTGTTAGTAAACAATTTTTCCCTTTAGATTTAAATGTTGGAGAAAAACCCTTGATAAACTAACAGATTGAAATTCCCTGAATGTGTAAGAAATTTCTGTACTTAGTATTATTTCACAATACTATAAGGTGCAACAACTAGTTTGAAAAGATAATCATTAATTCCTCCTCTGAGGGAAAATCTTCCCAATGAGTATTTTAAAGAAAATACTGAAAAAGCATAAAAAATCAATTCATAGAAATGAATTGAATGTGTAGATTGAAAAACCACTTAAATTTTATAACCAAGATCATTCACATGATTAATCCCTATATATGAAAATTATTTCAAATCCACTTCTATCACTTATCAATTTGAATTCTCCAACTTCAATAACAAGACTTCAAATTGCAATAAGACAATGCAAATATTTTCACAAATAATCAATCTCTTCAAGGATAGAAATCATTTATAGAACAAACAATATTATCTATTCCAGAAAAGATTTAAAACATAAAATTGTAGAATCTTATATTTCCCTATTACAATCAAAATCTTGCATCAAAGTTTTCTTTTTAGAATGTAGATATCAAATCCAAAAGTATTTCAGGTTTACATCCAACGAGATTCGACTCTTATACAAAAAGAATTCCTTCTTTTTAAAGAAATCCTACCCCAGTCATTTTTAAACTACCTAGCTCCCTTTCCTTAAAATCTAATTTTCAATCCTATACAACTTTTCCATAATAATTAATTCTTTAAAGAATTAATCATTTTAAACTTTCTTTCCAATTTACCCTACCCCAACCAGCTAATCTAATTTGCCATTGTTAGTTTCATGGTCACATTACAAAAGTAATAATTAATTCTTTCTAGAATTAATTATGTGAAAATTCATAATACCTTTAAATAGTTTGATATTAATTATTTTACATGTAGTAATATTTAATGCAAAATAATTAATAATGCTTTTACCTTGAAAGTATTTTAATTTTAAATTTTTGGAAGGGGTAATACTTAGGGTTTCAAAACCCTAGGTAACAATGACTCTCTTTGGGGACTGCATTCTGTACCAGAATGCAGAGAACTCCAAAATCTCTAGCTACTGCTATCGAGTGCTTTATCCATTTGGGTGTAGAGTCATCATTCCATTGTCCCTATGTTTGTGATAAGATCTTTTTTGCACAATTCCTCATCAAGTAAAGCTTGCAAGAAAAGAACATAGCATGGATCAAAAGTTGCTTCTGTTAAAACTGTCAAAAATTTATTAAGAACTCCAAAATCCAACCCACCTTTCCAGAATTATGGAGATCTAAAACCTCAATTCGGATACTAATATTGTAGACACCTAAATTTGATTACACCGCTTTAGTAATCCTATTTAGTTATCTCTAAAGGCATCATTAATTAAATTTTTATTTAATTAATCCTTTGCCATCGCTAGTTGATTAATTTAATTAATCATCTATAGTCCTAATTGATAAATCAAATAACCTATTATTTATCAATTAAATCCTATTCTTCTATCTAATTCCAAAAATCCCCATTTATTAAATAAATCTATTTGATAAATAAAATCTTCAAATCTAAAAACTCCTAACTTATCCCTAATCCTCCATTTAGCCTAATCCACCCCATCCACCCATACTAACCTAGCTTAGCCACTAACTCACCCAACCTCATTAATGCCATCCACTTGCACATCTCTAACATCTCTAATCTAATCCTAAACCCAAGCCTAATCCACCCCCTAATGTTGTCACATTCCTTAAACAAGTTTAAGACTTTCCTAAACCAAACCAAAGTCTCCCCTCAAAAATCCCAACCACCAAGTCATGAGTGCTCTTACAAACCATAAAAGACTCTTACAAGCCCACTCATGACTCTTACATCCATCTTCCACACTCTTCCCTCTTCCACACTCATTCCTCTTACATCTCTCTTACATACTCAACCCCACTCATCACGCCTATAACCAACCCTTTACCCTACCCTCTCACACTCACCCTCCTTGTGACAAGTGTCACCTTCCCATTGGTGCTAAACAAGCACAATCCATGTGCTCCCCTTTGAGTGCATCTTAGCCCTCTTTAACCATCTCCCCATCCTTGCATCTAAGCCCTCCATCCCTCTACCCCTTGGCCTATAAATTGAATCCCATCCCAAGCCATTTCATCAACAATCTTTGAGCTAAAGTTACCATGCTATTTTGAGAACCAAAGCCATCAATCTTACCCTTATAATTCCAAATTGAGAGCTCACAAAGCTACCAATTTGCCATTACCCACCTCCATTGAAGCAGCTTTTGAGCATCTTGAGCATACATCCACATCAAAAGGACACATCTACAGAATCAAGAAAGCATGGAGTATTTTCTCTTGTGAGGTTTGCACTTTTTGTTTTGCTTTTCTTTGTCTAAACATATATGTGAATTTATTTTTTGGTTTGTGAATGTTTACTTTATTAGTTAATGTTCTTTGCATACTAAATCTTGTTCTACAAATACATGTAGAACAATCACTGCTAAGGATCTGTCAATGAAATTGTTGATGAACCTTTTAAGTTCAAAGATGCAATCACTACGACTTCCTGTGCTCTAACTTCTACTAGAATTCAAGGGTGATAATTGATGGAAGGAGCATGCCATGATGAATACGGACATGAAATATTTCTACAACCTCTATTATGCATTAGATGGCATCTAACAGCAACATCCATCAAAGCACTTTTCAAAGAAAATTCTTGTGCATTTCGAGTAGGAAGCTTGATAAATCAAAATTTTAATCTCTCTTAATTATAATTCTACCCATGAAAACTCATCATCTCTGCATCTTAGACATTTATTTTTGAAAGGTTGAACCATAGTCATTCACTAACGTATAAATTCCTTCAAACAAAAATCTTGTGCGATGGAGGAAAACTTCAAAGGTCCATTCTCAAAACCTACAACTAATTTCCCTAAAGCATGCTCAACTGTTGCAACAGACGAATCCACTGTGGAATAGTTCACAAGTACTCCTGCTCTGGGACCTCCACTCACTGTCAACATGTACGTGGCCCTTGGGGTAAGAAAGAGACTTGGAGGATGAATCAGCAAATGTGCATAGGCTTCCACCTTAGCAAACTAATGCAACACCATTGCTATCTACTAGCTCAAGTATCTCATCCTCCATGTGTACATGCACACTCATCAAATTGATCTATGATGAATCAAAAACATGTCCATCATGTATTCCTACTGAAATTTCTATATCTTTATACATAGTCAAGGAACACTTTTGTCTAGTAAGTATTGCGTAGTACCCTCTCCAACAGCTTGTGCTTCTCCTAATGGGTTATCTATGAGAACAACACATTCATTTGTACTAGACCAATCTCCCTATTGTCTTTCATCTAAACCTAAAATTGTGTTAAGCCCCTAAATAAAGAACTGGATTTCTTGGGCTTATATATGCACCTGCCAAATCAAAATAAATTCAGCATTTTGTGGGCTTTTTTAGAATGTTATACGAACAAGAGCTTGTCCTTCTCGCAATGCCTAGATATAAAGTTCACCATTGGTTGAACTTCCCATGTTGTTAATAATGTCAGGATTTTTGGTTTCCATGAATAGTAGGATAAGGCCATGAGTTTTAAAAAATGGAAAGCCCAAATTATCGTGATATGTAATATTAAGGAGCTGATGAGACCTCACAGAAAGGTCAAAAGCATGAAAAAGGAAATCTTCAGACTCAGTTGCCATTTGAGATACCTTAGCAACCTGAACAGATGCCACAATTTCAAATCTACCAGTACTACGATCTTTGGCTTCAATGCAACCTATAGCGTTCCTTTTTGAAGTTTTGATACGACCACTCAGAATACAATGTTGTATAAAATGGTGGTAACAACCATGTAATAAGAAAAATTGATGAACATGAGGGGTCTATAGTAGCAAATATCATTTCTAGTCAACTTGTGTTTTTTTCAAACCATCACATCTCAACCCTAATTAGGGTTAACACATTTTATTGTGACACTTCATGATTAATTAGTGGCATTAAAGATGACCTTTGAAAACAAGATATGGGTCTAAGATCTTCCTCATGTGAGCGGCTTGAACCATCACTACCAACCTCGCCTATGCCTTGATTGAGGCTCTTCAATAATAAAATGAGTAGGTTTAGTTGTACAATTTGATGATTGATGAGAATATGCATATTCCAATGTTTTCTAGTTGTCTAAATTGAAGGAGTTCTCAAAAGATGTTACCATTTTTTATTTCAAGCTCCATTTTGTAACAGTTCATTTCAAAGTTCCAGATATGTTTCAAAATTAGCCATCTATGACTGCATAACATCCACAGATATTTGAGAATAATTTATAATTCTTTCAAAAGGAGACTCCTTAACCTGTGACTTCAATCCACAACATCATTAGATTTAGAATTGCATTTTCCCAACTTGTGAGCTTGCCGAGGTCTCTTTGCATTTGGAGTGGTCACTAGTTCCTCAGGCTCTAATGCAACACTATTTATTGATGTAGAGAGGCACATCCCCTTTACTATATTTTTTTATTTATTCTTGTAGTGTCTTCATTCAAAAGTGAAGAAATGTCTTCATTGAAAGCACAGGCTATTGCAATTTCCCTTATCTAGTAAACCAAGAGTTATGTCACTGCATTTTGCTTATTATTTTGGCTGCTATTTCTTTTAGAGCCAAATAATTGATTTTTGACCATAGTCTAGCACCAAATATTTGTCTACACATTTAGCCTTGTAGGGGAGTTAAACTATTATGTGTGCAAAATATTGAACAAGACCCTTGAATATTAATATTGAATATTAACATTAATGAAGGATCCACATATTCACCAACTTCAAAAAGGTAAATGTAACTCCATCATATAAACTGTCCACCATGAATCTTTTTTGAAAACCCTAACTTCTTGAAATAAAAGTGCATAAATATCTAGAAACTTTGCATTTCCACATTGTTGGATGTCCTTCACTGTGTTATCATTATGTTTCCACATATGGCCCTCAAAAATGAATTTCAAACAAGGAATGAACCATACAACTCTAACAATGAAACTTGATGAGCACGGGATATGACCAATCAATGGGAGGGCCTTTATTTCTTGAAACTCCTCAGAGTTTGGATTACTTCAAGGAAAGGGGGAAGATTAAAAGGTGATTCTGATTGAAGGGAAATAAAAAACAAAACAAAATGGAAACAAAGAAAGCCAAAAATTTGCAAGAAGGGTGGTTACTTACAATGGAGAGGGGAAAACCCTAAAAACTAAATGTGACCATTTACAGGCTGGAAAAAAAATGAACCTTTCTTAATCAATTCTTGGTAGAATGGAAGAATTTTTTTTCACACAAGTGAGCAACATGACCAATGTGATCTTTAACTCATGTATGGAAAATGAATGCAGAGGAGGGAAAATAAATATCGATTCAAGATTTTCTTCCACATTTTTTAAATCAATATTATCTTTTAAAAAGATAGATGAAATGTCAACTATTTTTTTCGTACCTTGAGTCTTTCAATTTTTGGATTGACCATGTGATTTTTCTATTATAATTTTCTACACCAATTCTTCCAAAGGAAGAGAGGGGAAAATATCTACAAAGAGCTAAAAAATTCATGGATTCTTTTCTGCTTCTTGGCAATAATTTGGTAGTTTAGGTTGTAATAATGATTCATTAGTCTCCAAGAGATCAAACAGGAATAATTCATAATCAACTTCATGCTCATAGGATGAGTCATCCAAGCATGTTGATAGACATTGCATTTTGTGATTAGCCATACTTTTAGAAGAGCATTTATCATCAATCTTTTCTTGTGTGTGTTGATCTTTCAAACCTTCCCAAATAGAATCATTTGGTGAAATAGCATTAGAAGTCCCAAATATAAAAGAATCAAACTCTAAAGTTTGAAAATCTCCTAGTAAATTTTCATTTGACCTATCACCCTCCAGGCTTTGTTCATTGGGAGATATATCAAGGCCAATCATTGAGTTAATTAATTGTGAGGCATATTCATCATCATAATCAACATGTATATGGTAGGCTCCAGCTACACTACAGGATGTGCTTTCAATCATAGGAGGGATTAGGAGATCTTCATCATTGAAAACTATTAGACCTTAACAAAAGGAGGTAGGGGGTGATGATTTTACTACTTTCAAAATGAGCCTTTTCTGTTTAGGTCTTACTGTCAACATATTTTGTTGTTCATAAAAGACAAATTCCTTCCTATGTAATTTCTGTACACTTTATTCCACTTAGAATCATGTCATCTTCTAAACTAATAGCCTCTCTTTGTGCATCTTGCAATGTTTTCACTTTCTGATGCTTTAATAAAAACTTGATTTCAGTTTGTAAAGCAGCAATGAAAATACATAGTTGATTAATTTAATTTGGTTGGCTATTTTGGGGAATTTTACCAGCACATTTATTGAACCTATCTATAAAATCCCTCATAGATTCAATCTCTTTCTTTTGAATTTGAAAGAAATTTAACAATAACTTGGCAACATCAACTATAGGTTTAAATCTTTGAAGAAATTTTACCTCGAGATCACTCTAGCAAGTGATACAACCATTATGCAAATTCTAGAACCAATCAACAACACTATCGATGAGGCTCCCTACAAACAGTCTTAAAATATGTTCACTTCCTGCACACCAAGAATTCCACAGGTGACTATAGTTGCTTTAATGTGATCATTAGGGTCTTGATTTGCATCACCAAAAAACTTCGGGAGATATTCTATTGAACTTTTAGGTAAGGTTGAGTATTGAGAAAAAATCCTTCTACGTTGAGTCCATGACTAGATAGAATCATGTATTCTCCTAAGAATAACATGTTGACTTCATTTTTATTTGTCAACTCAGGAGCATAATCTTGAGAGGGTGGCTGCAAAGTAAATGCTTTGATTCCTCTTTAGGTCATTACAACTTACAATAGGAAGGAAATGTTGAAGGAAACTAGGCTAGAAACTAAAACAACATTTGCCTTAAACTTTAGAGTAATGTTGTTAACAATAAATCTATTTAAACACCTATGTTGCAAGAAAAATTCAATGATTCTATTACCAATGGCTATAGGAACAACATAATTCTACTTTACAAGGAAACAAACTAAGAAATGAAATATATTCTAAAAAAGTAGCTCACTCACCAAGTGGGCCCTTTTGGATGAGTGAACAGAAAACAATCAATTCTGAAGGTGGAAACTTGAACTTTGTATTCTATTCATTCATAATAAGGAATTACATTTGAAAACAAGATTCTACTCTATTTCCTTATGGTCAATACCAAGAAAAGATCAAAATCAATAATCAATCATCAATGCCCTTTTCAAGGTTATAACATAAATTATTTAAAGGAAAGCTTTAACAACTTCCTACTCCTATGATCACTCCATCAATGAGGATCAATTATAGATTATAAAGTCTAGAATAGAAATACTATTAATTGCATCTTAACTCTCCCAAGAATATAGCAAGTTGAGGAAGCTATCTTCATGAATTGCCATAACTAAATTTTCCCCGTGATTTTCTTATGCGGTGGTTTATTAATCATTTGGTCAACTTTGACTCAGCACTGAAATGTTGCCTTCAATATGCGCAACAACCAACACCTGCAAAGCATTGAAGGTAACAACTTCCACATACATGCATTCTTTTCATCATAGCATAGCATGGATGAGGAAATATTTATCAGCATGTAATATCCTTCATTAAACCATAAAAAACCATAGATTCAAGAAAACACATCATAACTGATCAATCTTTACTTCAATCTCTGTGTCTTAGTATATAAATAGTATATTCATAAAACATAGGTTCTTTTGCTTAAATTGTAGTCTTAAACTGTTTCTTGCAAGATAACTGCTAAAAACAAGATAAAAAGTAATCAAAATAATGTCTTTTTAGAGGCTCATCATTCCCCCCAACTAAACAATTACTGGTCCCTAGCAATCATGAAGTTCAAGATCCTAGCCTACACTCTCCAGTCACTCGGTGTCCTTTCTCCTAGCTCATTCTTCACATAGTCAAATCAACCATAATTTACCTTGAGCCTCTTCCAGTGTCAAACTTTAGCAATCATGTCATGATTTTCTACATTGCCATTTACTGCTAGTAGTGGTTGCAGGAGAATCGAAGGTTGGTACCTTAATGGTAATCAATATTTGCACTCATTTCTCCACAAGTAAATATACCAAGGAATCCTTAATGTAGCAAGAGTAAGATTTTGTGGAGAGTGGGGTTCTCTAATTTTTAAATCATGTGGCATCCTCACCCATCATTGTCTTGAGGCAATGATTTTTTTTTCAACACTTTGAGAAAAATTCTTTTCTCAATCTATAAAAGCCCTTTCTCTGATTGCACTCACCTTGCCAAGTCTTGCGTAATTTCCCAAAATAGAAATCCAATCCAAATATGTTCATCTAGAATATTGGACTTCTGGCCTCATGAACAAGGGTGTTGTCATCTCACTTTCCCTATAGGGTGCGGCTTGATGTTCTCTGCTTATTTCATTTTGCATCCATGACATTGCTACCCTTAACTATACATCCCCTATATACAGGACTAGGTTCCATTTAGTATCATTAGGCATAGCCAAATTGTGAAGATACAATTCAAATAGTAAACTTTTCAAGGCCATAGGAATAGATTGAAATACATCATAAAATTCATTTGGTGTAGAGACGGAGGAGTTAAGTCCTTCTATAATTCTAGTTAACTTATAATTGACAAATTATTCTTTAAGAAACAAAGCATATACTAGTGATGGCGACCTTCATTTTATTAACTCAAGAATCAATCTTTTAATCTGCTTAATTCTTCTCTTTAGAACTATGGACTTTGTTTCAACTAGCAGCTCTACTTATTAATAACATGATTTAACTTCTTTCTATCTAAGTTCCATTGAGCTCTTTCCCATAATAGTTGTTGAAACAAATTAATTTATGTAGATAAAGGTGTAGATAAGTCTAGTGGTGGAAATGGCTTACGATGAAAGAGGTTTATCCATTTAGGCATTGATTGATGAGTTTTTTTAGCATTCTGAAGTGTGGAGCACCCACTTTTCCTTGTGACAATAGTTATTTTCTCTTTTTTCCTCCTTACTGGATTCTATGGCTACTACAGCTAATGTATCCAACCCTTCTCGATCCAATTTTTCTAATACTTCTTTAACAATTTTAGGTTTAAATTCTAGATAATTATCTAAAGGGAGTTCTATAGAATTTTCACTAATGTCTTACATAGCAAGGTTCTATTCAAATTCCTTAGACATTTCAATCTCATCAGATTCCTTATCGCTATTGATAAGCACATAATTAATACTACTGTGCTTCAAGTGGCAGATTTTGAGTTTTACTCTCATTTTCATTGGTTTCATTTTGTGGAAGTTTTTCCCCTAGAGAGGGCTCCTTTTAACTTTTAGACACTTCAGGGGTAATTATGGTAATAGAGGCCTCCAAAACCCTACTCTTAGAGAGTCTTGCACTTTGCCTCGTGGGTGGTGTTGACAGGCATGGGGAACTCTTTCATTTTCGTTTGCTTATAGGTGTTTCTACCACGAGCACTTTAGGAGGTTTTTGTAGGTCTTCATCCTCTTAAGAATGCAAGGATTCATTAGGATTACTCTCCTCATCTGATTGTTCTAGCCTTTCTACTTTAGGTTGTAAAAAATTTCCTTTATCCTTCTTGGTGGAAGACCTAGTTTTAACATATGATGGGACTTTAGGAACACTAGCAGTTCTACCTCTTTTCTTTTCTTTTTGCTAACCATGGAGGGTTTTTCCTTATAAAAAAATTCCTTAGTTGGCTTAAGACTAGAAGGAGAGACTTCAAGAGCATTTTTAGCTCTAGGGACAATTTTATAGAATCCTATAGACATTCTTTCCCTGTGTCCTGCACCCTGGCCTCTAAGCCTAGGTTCCACTTCTTTTAACTGCAAGAATTCCTCCCATGACCCAATTTCTTGTTAATTAAACTCTCTTTCTACAATTAACTTTATCAGACCATGATGAGAGACTGACTAATCACTACCTCACTGTATCAGAGAGGCTTGTTTCTCAATAATATTGAACAAGAAGTTGGGAATGTTTACCTATCTGTAATCATGTCGTAGGTGAGCCAACAACTTGAAATGCAAGGCATAGAGATATTTGTAATGTCCCTCACATGTGAAATATCAAATGATAAATGTAGTAGGTTGAATAAAATCCATTGGCAAGGATAGCCTCAAAGTTCCTTGTTTCTTATCAATGTCCAATGGAAGGTCCTAATGTATGCTAAATTATGCCCTAGCCATCTTCAAGTCAAACTCTTTCTCCTAGCTTTCACCCTCCTGGGGCAACCTAGTGACTTTGGCTATTACTTCCTCTAAGAAATCAATTCTTAGACCTTTAACCACTGTAACTCCATCACTTAAGGTGGTCATAAATTAGAGAGCTACTTCATTAAATATGTTCAACTTAAGGCAATAATCTAGCCATCCCCTTCTCTAAAACATTTCACAGTTGGTTGCATCTCCCAAAAGAACTTGATGGTCAACAGGCTCATTCCTCTATATACCTCTGCCCATGGTCAATTATAGCTAAATTAAAACAAAACTCTAATATTCAAAGCTTAGCAAATCAAAGCTTACAATGTTAACTCTATTTTTTTTAGAAAAATAGCGTGTACTTAAGAAGTTAAATGCACCATATCACATAATATCCTTTTGCATCAAATTTCATGATTTTTGCACTCGTACAATTTCATCACCCAAACACATTGAAAACCATCATTAAAAGTTAAATGACCACTTTTAATGTCCTTAATTGCATAATGACAGAATCGCAAGAGGACAAGTCACCAACATGTGATATTAGCTATGCACTTACTTCCAGTCATCTCAATGTACTTTGAAGGTACATGTGATGTTTGAAAAATGCATAGTTTTGAAAAATGGGGACAATCAAACATCCATTTAAATATTTCCCTCCCCCCAACTAAATGAAGGCATGGGTCCCACCAGGTTAGTATAAGAAAGAGTGAATAAATATAAACAATACCAAATCATAACAAAGCATGAATAAAATAAAATGCATGCACAGTTATGTGGATGGTACTTGGCCACTACTGCAAGAAAGATGTTCCAAAATGATCATCAAAATTGACAAAATGATGGGATGGGATGGTAAAATAGAAGAGAGAATAGTGGAAGTGGAGTGAATGCAAAGAAAGTACTTCAAAAAGAAGTGTTTATTATGAAGGTCTTGATTGAAGTCAAGAACTAGCGGGAGTTAGGGTAGAAGACCCAGACTCAGTGGCTACAGGAATGATGATATCCTCATTGAGTTGGAATTGTTGTAGGAACTCTCCATGACTGGTTGGCTTATGGTAAAATTTGAGGTTGTCACCATTTACAAGTAGTCTAAAGTGAAAAGGGTCAATGGTAGATAATTGAACCCCACCATTTGGAAATACAACAACAATCTCATAGAGTCCTAACTAGCGTGTTTGGAACTTTCCTAGATTATGTTAGTATCTTAAGTCATAAAGAAGTGCCCAATCACCTATAAAAAACATTTTTTGCTTGATAAACTTATCATGCCACTATTTCCTTTGGTGATGATTGAGCTCAATATTGTTCAATTTAAATTTCCTTCATTCATCAAGATTATTTAAACTTAGGAGTATGTTTAGTTGGGAAATATTGAGTTCTATGCTGAGCTCCAAGCTAGTCTTCAATGTTTTATATTTGAAATCAATAAGCATCATGATTGACTTACCATAAACAATCTCAAACATAGTAAAACTAATTATAGATTTCTAGGTGGTTTTGTAAGCTTAGAGAGCTTTAGGAAGGCATGTTTCCCAATCCTTCCTATGAAGTGTTATAGTCTTGGTGAGAATAGATCCCAGCTCCCTATTAGTAACTTCAACTTGACCATTAGCTTGAGGATGATAAGATGATGATTTACCATGCCTAATGGTATACTCCTTCATAAGAGCAATTATCAAATTTGATGTAAATTGAGCTCCTTGATCAGTTATCAATTGTCTAGGAACATCAAACCATGTAAAAATAGATTCATATAAATACTTTGTCATGTTGATATCCCTTGGGTGTTTCATAGGTTTAGCTTCTGCTCATTTGGCGACATAGTCAATATACACTAGAATGTAGGATTTTCCTTGTGAAGTAGGCTCAATAGGTCCTACAAAGTCAATTCTCCATTTGTCAAAGGGTGTGACAACTACTTGAGGTTGTAGGGGCATTTCATTTGACTTAGTTGGTCATCCCATTCATTAACACTTGTCACATTTCTTTGTATATTTGGTTGCATCTTTGTGCAGGCTTGGCCAATAATATCTAATTGGTAAGATTTTGAAGGTTGTTATTTTGGCTACAAAGTGACCTCCACAGAATTCATCATGATAGACCTTCAAGATAACATATGTTTCATCTTCTCCCAGACACCTACGCATGACTTGATCAGGACCAGTATAAAACATAAATCTAGCAATCCATGAATAGTTATAGCTCTTCTCAGCTAGGATCTTTTTGGCCTAAGTAGAGAAGTATATTGACATTTTCCTATGGTGAGGTAGTTATTAATATAGGCATACCAAGGGTTTTGTGCAGCCAACATAAATAGGTGTTCATTTGGAAAACTATCTTCAATGGTTGCAAGATCATCAAGGAGATGTAACTGAGAGAGAAATTCGGCTACTACATTGGCCTTACCAGGTTGATCAACTATGGTGATTTCAAATTCTTGCATGAGAAATAGCCCTTGAGCCAATCTCGCTGAAATTGTCAGTTTTTTCACCAAATATTTGATAGCAGAATGGTTAGTGTGAACAAATATCTCATATCTAGTGATGTGATGCTTGAATTTTTTGAGAGCATAAATGATTGTAAGAAATTATTTTTCAATGACTTTGTAATTGAATTCTACACCTTGCAAATGCTTATTAATGAAATAAATAGCATGTTCAATAGATTCTACTTTTTATCCTAGCACAACATTAATAGCATAGTCTGAGGCATCTGTATGAATGTGAAAAGGTAAGCCCCAATTGGGTCTTCTCAAAATAGGTGTTGTGGTAAGAACTTCCTTAAGCTGGAGGAAGGATGTTGCACAGTCAGAATCCTAAACAAATCTAGAATCCTTTTTGAGCAGGTTGTAGAGAGGTGTTGCAAGTTGACTGAAGTTTTTAATAAATCTTATGTAATATCTAGCATGTCCCAAAAAACTTCATACATCCTTCTGCTTCTCTAGTGTTGGAAAGGTACTGATAACTTCAATCTTTGTTGGATCTACTTGGATGCCCTTTGATTAAATGAAATGACCTAGGACTACTCCTTCCTCCATCATCATAAAACATTTCTCATGACTTAAAGATAGGTTATAGTCTTGGCATCTTTTAAGTATTGTTTCTAAATTTTCTTTTGCTTCTTGAAAGGTAACACCATAAATTATGAAATCATCCATATAGATTTCCATATAGCTAGTAGAAATATCTAAAAAAATACTAATGACAACTCGTTGAAATATTGTTGGGGGCATTGTACAAGCCAAAAGGTTATACTAAATAGGAAAAAATTCCCCATGGGTAGGTAAAAGTTGTTTTCTCTTGATGCTCTGAGGCTATTTGAGTTTGACTATAACCACTAAAACCATCCAAAAAAGAAAAATACTTTTTACTAGCTAAGTTGTCAAGGACTTGGTCTATAAATGGTAATGGAAAATGGTCCTTCTTAGTGGTTGAATTAAGCTCCCTATAGTTTACACAAGATTTCAATTTTCCTCCCTTTTTGGGTACTATGATCAACGGTGAGACCCACTGACTATCAAAGATGGAGTATATAAAACTATTATTTAACAATTTTTACAATTTATTCTTAAAAATATCTTTTAAGAAAGGATTAACTCTCTTTTGAGACTATCTAATAGGTTTGAAATCAAAGCTGATATAAATCTTGTGAGTGCAAAGAATAGGATCTAATCCTTTCATGTCCATGTAATCCCAAGAAAATACATCCTAATTTTCTTGCACTAACTGCAACATTTCTTCTTGTTGGGAGTGTGATAGAACATTGTTTACATTTGGTTCCTTACCTAGACCAATTTTCATCTTAATAACCTTATTTGCCATAAATAATTGAGCAATGGGAGAAGAATCCATCTCATGAGGTAATAATGAATGGAGAAATTGTGAAGCTTTCAAATGATATAGTGAATTCAAAGATGGTACAATAGTTTCTAGGATACATTTAGCTTGAGGACATATTAGAAATTGTGTTCCACATTCATTCAGAATAATAGATGAAATGAGTTCATCTTCTTCCTGAGCAGCTATGAATGATTCTCTTCTTATCATCATCAATTGATGGATGGAATTAGCTTCTAGATCATCATCACCCAAGTCTGGACAAACTGCTTGGTCATTTAGTAACAATGGTTGAGCAAGGGAGTATAAAGTCAGGTTCTTGGTATGAAATCCATTGGATATTATCATCTTCCCAGATTGGAAAGCTATAGAAGCATTTTTTGTGACAAACCATGGCCTCCCTAAGATTAAAGGATATCCTCCCATACTAGCTTTTGGAGAGAGAACAAAAAAATCAACCAGATACTCCCAAGAATTTAGGGTGACTATAACATCTTCTATCATCCCATCTAGGACCAAAAATATGCAACTGAGACAATACCTCCTTTTTCATGACATTAATGGATGCTCCTAGGTCAACCAAATCATTTTGAACTTGGATGCCATGAATAGTAACTATTATTACAGGACTCCCAGGGTTAGAGTATTTGGGTAGAGTTGATTTCTCCAGCATTAGGTTAGACAACTATCCTAGGACACGAATGGTTTTTGAATCTTTCCTCTTTATTCTTGGCTTCTTATTTCATGTTTCCTTAATAGCTTTAGTATAGGTAGGGACTTCTTTAGTAGCATCCAACAATGGTATTTTTACTATCATCTGTCTTAGTTAATTAAGAAAATCAATGATTGCATGGCTCTCCTTGGATTAGCCTTGTTCTATCAACCTATGGGGAAATGGAGGTTCTTCATCTATAGGAGAAGTATGTTGATTTGATTCCTCTATATGTTTAGTTAGAGGATCCTCAATTTCAGTTATTATAGGTTTTTGGGGTGCAAGAAGAGTGGTACCTGATCTTACATGAATATCATTCAATGAGATTGCATAGCTTTGCTATTGAGGCTACTATTTAATATTGTTTAGATTTGAGTTAGGTTGAACTCATAGTTGGGTCTACTTGGAAGGAGTATTAGTGGCTATAAGAGGAGGCATTAGAGCATGTTTCTAAGTTGGTGGCAATATGGTTGGCTAACTAGATTGGGGACTCCAATTCTGAGGTTGTTGCCGACCTTGTTGGGGTTCCTTCCAACTGTGATTTCCACCAAAACTAGTATTTTGAAAATTTTTCCATTGATTATTATTCTGATAACTTTGTAGAGGATCTTGTGGCATGCCTTGTCTTTGAGCCCATGGCCTTCTTTGAGAAACATAGAGTACCTCTCCATTTTCATCAATGGATTTGAACTCGATTGGCATTGGTTGTGTCTCTATACTTGTAATAGACTTACATCTAAATTTTTTTCTCATTTCTCTATAATGTGGACAAAATTCAATCAATATTGCATCAGCTTCATCTTTCTTTTTTCAGGCTTGCATGGTGTCCATCTGAGTAGCTACATTGTTAATAATGTCTTTCTTGAAGTCAGATAACAAATTAGATAACTCCATCTTGGATACTCTTGAACTACCATTGGACTTATGTGGTAGGTCTCTAAGTTCCCTACCTTTCTTCATAGTATCTCTAGAATAGTTTAGGCATATGCTCTATATCTCATCTTTTGAGTAATGTCTCCTCCTACCATAAGGTTTAGAGCTTCAATGCTTCCTTTATTTACACCTCTTAGAAAAAGATGTTTCTTTGACTCCTCATTCAATTGATGTTGTGTATTATGGTGCAGGTTGAACATGAACTGGGAAACATAGTCTTTCAATGTTTCATCATCCTTTTGAGACATTTTGAAAATGTCATGCCCCTTTAAATCCTGATCCCTGCAATATTCCTTGTCAAGACATAGTTGACCTTCACAAAATTGTACAAAGTGGGATGCTACTCATGGATGGCTTATCACCACATAGGATTAATAAGTTTATTTAGGATTCAATCTTGCATAGTGAAGAATATATATGTTTCATTCTTTGATCAACAAATAGTAAAAAAAACATATATTTTATCTATTATGTCTAAGCTTGCTAAAAAAACCATATAGTCATACAAATATATGAATTGTAACATCTTCTAGTCTCCACTTTGTAGTAAAGGTCCATAACAAATACATAGACATATATTTAATTTTCTTATCTTGCAAGGACAAAAAATTAATCAAAATCAAAATCTTAGCTCAATAATCAAGTTGGATGAATGTGGACTTACAAATTGAACTAAGAAACAAAAATAATGTTTTTAAGCATTAACTAAAGTAGTAAAAGAAACTAAAATATTAATAAAAATATTTTTTTAAATTAGTTCAATTGTTATCACATCAATACAAATGAATTCTCATGCACACATTATTCACTGAACAAATAAAATTTTCATGGAAGAAAAGTAACCTACTCATGCTTTGTGCTACAATGAAACAAATTTGGTTGTTTGATGGTAAGATATCAAATTATGGACACACCCTACAATATAAATTCTTAGACATAAAAGAAAAATCATTTGGGATATATTATGTGGCACATCATAGTTTCTAATTGAGAACATATTAATGCATGGATACATTTTCCATTTATGACCATTGGTAAAAGAAAAAATTAAGATAAGTGCTAGTTGTGATGAATGATAGTTTGATAAGGGTGGTAGCCAGATTTAAATATTGTTATAGATTCTCTCCAAAAATAGGTAGAGTGCTTCTTATTGGAGTGAGAAAACTAGGGGTTTGAATTTGATCTTTTATCTCTTCTTCACCTTCATGAACTTTATTGTTTTCTTATTTACCTACTTCTTTCAAGTCTTTATTACTGCCTTGTAGGAAAGCATTATCCATTCTTATTTCCTTTTTATCCTGCACAACTTCATCCACTTTCACATGTACACTTTCAATAAGTTTATTCAACCTTTTATTAAAACATTTGTAAGCTTTACTTTGAGAATAATATCCTAAAAAGATTCCTTCATTACATCTTGAATCAAAGCTTCCTATTTTATCATCAGAATTCTTAATGAAGCATCTACTTCCAAAAATTCCAAAATGGTTAACAGATGTAGGATGTCTATACCATAACTCATAAGGAGTGTACTTAGTTTTTACCCTTAGTTGTGCCTTCTTTAAAATATATATTGTTGTTTTAACTGCTTCTTTCCAATACCTATTTGGTACTTTAGATTCATCTAACATAGTTCTTTCCATTTCTTTCATTGTTCAGTTCTTTCTCTCAACAACTCCATTCTGTTGAGGTGTCCTGGATGCTACATATTGTCTTTTGATGCCATGTTTTTCACAATAATCAACAAATTCATCTAAAGTAAACTCACCACCTTTATCTGATCATAAGCATTTAACATTCATGTCTAACTCATTTTTGACCATTTTCCTAAAAATCTTAAACTTGTTAAATGCCTCTAATTTATGTTTTAAGAATGTTACCCATCTCATTCTTGTATAATCATCTATAAAAAGCATGAAATATTTTTCACCATTTAATGACATTGTCCTTGTAGGGCCACATAAATCAGTATGCACTAATTACAATGGTTTAGAAGTAAAATATTCTTTTGAAGGAAAAGATGCCTTTGTTTGTTTACCATGTTGACACCCTTCAAAAATAACATTCTCTGGCTTACTTATACATGGCATAACTCTTACTTTCTAATGCTTACTAACTTTTACCAAGTTGTCAAAATTGAAGTGCCCGAGACTTTTGTGCCATAACCAACTTTCATTCACCTATCCCATAAGAAAAACATCTTCATGATTGTTAGTATTTGTGATATCTTTTAAATTGTATACATTCCCTTTGGATATTTCACTTGATGCAACCAATTGCCCAAATTTTAATTTGATTTGGAAAACATGGTCATTAAAAACAACTTCATATCCATGATCACAAATTTTACTAACACTTAGAAGATTGTACTTTAATCCATCAAAAATAGGAACCTTTGAAGAACTATCTTGAGCCATAAAAGATAAGTATTCCACTCAACCAAAATCTAACCAAAGTTGTTAATATTGATATAGGGAACCTTGCTCTGATACCACTTGTTAGAATACAAACACCATTGAGAGGGGAGGGTGAATCAGTGGTTTAAAAAACTTTGAAACCATCATCATCATCAACAACATATGTCATCATTTGATTTCATTATGGATTTTTCAAAAGTTCCATTACTCGCTCCATATAACTATCACGAATGGAAACAAGCAGTTTCTAATCAGTTGATGAGCATTGGATTGCTTAGAATGATTCTTGGATAGGATCTAGAACTAGCTATAGGTGTTGCAAAAAGAAGAAAATTGTTTGATTGAAGGGATAAAGCACTTGGCTCTCTTAGATCTACCATCTCCAATGATTTTTTATATCATATTGCATCTTGCACACATCCTCATGATGCCTAGACTACATTGGAAGGAATCTTTGGTAAACCTCATAGAATAAGAAAATTCAAATTGGAGAATGAGCTTATAGGTTTAAGTCCATGTGATTTTGACAATATTCAAGACTTTTTCTCTAAGTTCAATTCCATTAGATTGGAGCTTTCTAATTGTGGCATTACTAAATATGATGAGCAATTGATATTATCTATTTTTTCCAAGGTAGGTCTTGAATATTCAATCTTTGTTTCCACATTCTATGCTACTATGGATGCTCTTGGTAGTGCATACAAAATTCCTTCTTTTGATGAATTTGCGGCTCAACTCATAAGGGAACAAGCAAAGTTAGCACACATGGGTCAATTGAAGCCTTAGAAGCATCAAGCATTGGTTGCAAATCACTCCTCTCCAAAGTCTCCCAAAGGAAAGGGAAACAAACAACACAAGGATCCCAAGCAACATGAAAAAGGTGATGACTCTCCTTCACAACATAATATTAAATCCAAGTCCTCTTCAAGATAGGAATCATTTAGAAGAAAGAGAGATAAATGTGCTTATTGCAAAAAGTTAGGACATGATGAGCATAAATGTTTCCATAAGAAGATTGATGAGTTTACTCACATTCTTCAAAATAACAATATCTAGTTTCTCTCATCAGTGTCTTCTCCTTCTTCTCAATATCAGGCAGCTGCTACATCTACATCATCATCTAGAGGCAAAGGACAAGCACTCATTGCTTCCACACATCCTGAGCAAGGTAAATGGCTTCTTCATTCAGGTGCATCACATCATATGGTATCTTCTATGGATATATTTTCTTCTATTGAGCCTTGTAATTCTCCACCTATATTGATGGGTAATAATACATACATGAAGGTTTGTGGGAAAGGTTCTATTCCTATGGGACAAGGTACATTTAATGATGTTCTTTGTGTACCATCCTTGACCACTAATATCCTTTCCATTTACCAAATTCCTCATGGAGCACAAGGTAAAATTGTTGAGATCACTCCTGATTATGTCTATATTAGGGACATGGATACTAGAGATGTCATAGCTATGGGAGTTGTTGATCATACATCATGTTTGTATTCTTTTGCACATTGTGTTGATAATGATGATGATATTCATGATGTACCTAACCCTTTAGGAAGGGTGAATAATTCATGTGAGGAGAACATTGGATACTTGAATCATTTTGTTCTTGAGAAAACTGTTTAAATTCCTACTCCTCCACCTCCTACTTCTTTAGACATGAGCTATACTATTTAGTAGGATGATCTTTATGCTTCATATCTTGTAGTGTGGGATGAATTTCCAGATGCTCTTTTAGATGAGTCACATAATGTAGATTTGGTTAATACATCTAAGGGGGTTTCTCTTCGAGATACTTCTTCACCTTCTTTGGAGATTGGATTTCCCAACTCTTCATGTTCTCTTGGTTTTTCACATGTCATAGGTCAACTTGATGGTGTGATAGAATCTTTGAGTTCGGAGACACCTATTCAGTCTTTAGAGATGCATACATGGAGACCTTATTCCTCCTTCCTCAATTTATACATGGAGTGGCTTCTTCATCATTTGATGTATTTATCTCTTCCTAAAGAGAGACATATTTCTTCTAGGCATTGGATTATATTTTTCTTGTAGGTACTCTTCATCTACATTGGAGCTTCTTCATTATGGGGGGATATCATGTCTCCTTATTTCCTTCCTATGGGAGGATCATTCTTTGTATATACATGATGTATGCAATTTTGAGGGGGTCTTGAGTACTCCATCCATCCATGCATCTTTTTTTTATCTCTCTTTTTGGAGGATAGTTTCTCTTTTTCTCCACTTTATGAAAGATTACATTTCATGTATTTCTTTGCATGTTGTACATGGGTACCTAAAATGGCCTTGTAGCTGGGACCCATCTTGCATTGTGAATTTAAGTGCATTCCTCTAAGTTACACTTAAAGGGGGTTGTTGGTGTAATTAAATATTCACTAATTATACTTACTTAAGCTTACTTAGGATAATTTATTTCATAGTAGTTTGTGATTGAGACACTTAGGATTGCACCTCAATTAAACACATGGTGTAGGAGAATTTCACTTTAGGTGGTCATAGTTGTTATCTCATTCCACCTTTAGTGTACTTATCACATTATCATGCTCATCATCGCACATACTTCATTGCATAATGGAGGATGATCTACCTTTCATGGACATGTGATTCTACCTTGTGAGGGTGATAGCTTATCTTCTCCTTATCGTTGTCTCTTATCACGTCTCTTATATAAGGAGGCCTTTTATATACATTTCAAATCAATTCATTGGATGTCAATCAAGTTCATTATCAATAATATCATTCTTACATCTTCATGCAATTGTCTTGCCAATCTCTTGTGGAAGTTATCTTGGTCTTTCATTTGATCTTGGGGGTGTTGTAAAGTCACCTAAAACTCTAAAAAGTGCAATGGTGTTTGAATCATGTGATAAATCTATAGGAGGACAAAATGATAAAGATGATGAAGAGGAGTTTGTATTCTCATTCAATGAAAAAATTCTTTGAAGTTTTGATGTTTCAATAAGTGTGGATATGTTAATAGGGACATGGAAATTTTGAAGTTCCAAAACTCCATGAAGTTGCAAAAAGTGATGGAAATGCAAAAGATCCCGAGGTTGGTGAGATTTCTGAATCAAGAAGTGATTAAGAAAAAGATACCAATACTTCCTATTGTGATATTATTTCCCTATTGAATAATGATAAGGTACCTCCTTCAAAACCAGATATGTCATTAAAAGAGATGGATAGAATGCTCAATTTGGTCTCAAGCTTGACAGAGGAAATGTCTATTTGTGGTTATTCTATGCATATATAAAACCATGCAATAACTGAGTCATGTAAAATCCATCCATTTGGGTTCCATTCATAAGAAAGTTGTCCTGATTTCTTGTTAGCTTGGAAGATTGCAATGGAGGGAAAGTATGATTCTGAACAGATTTCTTTGGGATATGAGGCAGAGAACATCTTGATCAATGGTATTAATGAATCCTATAATTCAAAAGGAAGGCTGATGATTGATTTTTATAGTCTGAAGGAACCTAAAGTGTTTCCATGTGTGCGTGGAGTTCTGTAACATGAGATAAGACCACCAAAAGAAGAAATTACAATGTGTGAGTGTACCTCTATGGTGGTAGACTCGCTAGATTAGGTGATATATTTCCATTATCCCTCTTAGTTCAATGATTTTCAATTTGAGTATGATGCTAAAGTTAAGAGAACTTGTTTCTAGGTTAATCATGGTCATGGAGAGTTACCACAACTTTTGATTTTTTGTGATTTATACCCAAAATTTGAACCAAGATTGTCCAAAAAAAAAATTTCTAAGTACAAAGAGAAGTCATCATTTTTTAGGACTATATAGAGTGGTTCATTACTACTTCACATAATGAGAAATCTACTAATAACCACCCCACATTCTTATTATTCAAGGTTTTTTGTATATAAATTTTTGTTTTTGTTTTTCTTAGTCTTTTTAGTCTTTCTAGTTATGTGTTAGTTTTGTTTGAGTCTAAGTCTTTTTGTTTTGGTTTAGTTTCTTTTAGTTTTTTTTTTAGTTGTGTTAGTCCAGGGGTTAGGTGCACTCAAGATTTTATCTTGACATATCTTATTAAACCACTTTTTGGTTTCAACTTTTGGGAAGAGGTATTTCTTTGTCAAAATATTTTAATGATTTTGTTTGTTATACCAATTGAAGAACAGATGTTACTTGCACTAATAGAGGACATTCAGTTTTGAATTCAGAATTGTAGATCAATAAGTTTTCAATGCTTTGCAAATTTAAAGATTGATTATCTTAGGTGTTTTCAAACCAAGGTCAGTGGCAACAAGGGATAGTCCAAACCCTACTAGTTCAAACAAAAGGGTCTTCTTGAAGGAATTGGTAAGATTATTATTTAGCATCAGAGTTTCTATAAAAGTCCTTAAAAGAGGAACACAAGGGATGTTAAATAAAGATTGAATCTAAGAAATGACACTAATGTCTTGGCCACATAGTCTAAGCATGGTCAGGATACAGAAAGAAAATCAAAAAAGAAAAATGATGTTAAGAATGACGGATTCTACAAAGTCTAAGAAAGGTAATCTAACTATAGGGATATGCTCTCCAAATAGGCTATCCAATATAAAAAATTGCTTCATAGAAGAATCAAATGGCAACATGCAAGCTACATGAAGAAAATATTCAGAAGATTACCCAGGACTTCAAATGAAAAATGATAACTCGTTAAGAGCCCTCAAGACTGATTCTTTCATCTGGTCAGACAAGTGATTGATAAATAGCTTTCGTGAGGATTCCCAATGAATTGACCGATAGGGTAGAAGAATTTTTTCAAGTTGTTGGAAGCTTTTGATAGATTGCATTCTAAGATGTCAAAGGAAATGGATACACTAAACTTGGAGATTTGAGATTCTAAATTTTTGATAGTAAAGTGACTCAAAATATGCTTGGAGTATTCAAGGTTCAGGTGGTGTTAGACACATATCCAAGGAATGTTTGTTGATGAAGAAATTTCTTTGTTATTTCTTCCTTTTTGTCAAGGCTATTTGTTGTGGTTTCAAAACACACACCCCATTTTGCCTAGAAATGGGGACCCCCTAGTATAATTTTTTTAGTTTTCCAGACCCCTAGTTCACGGTCTAAGTCTTTTTTAGGGTTTTACTTAGTATTTTTGCCTAATCTAGGCCTCTATCTAAAATCTTAGTTTCCAAAAATCATGTTGCTAAAGGAGAAAATCAAATTTGAATATAAAAGGCGCACTTAGCACACCTCACTAGGTGCACTAGTGAGCTAATCATAAGGTAAAGTGAATTCCTCTTGGAAATGTGCACCTGTGTACCTCCAAGAGGTGCACTAAATCTTAGGATCCCCACCCCTCTCCTTATCATTCTTTCCTCCTCGCTTCACTCTCCCACACCTCCGTAGCTCTTGAGGTGTGCCACTCCGCTCACTCTACTCTCCCTCACTTGTACACAACACCACCAAAAAAAAGGTAAAGGGGTGCATGCAAGGTGCACACCTTTTTCATTAACTAAAATTAAAAAGAACAAAACCTAAAAATTAAGCCTTCACCTAGTGAAAGGTGCATAGGTGCGCACCTTTCAAATAGGCTAAGGATCTCCTTAATGTTAAAGGGTGCGCACCAAACACACCTCATAAGGTGTGCTAGTTGTGCACCCTTAATGGAGTTTTTGTTTAAATAAAGTGCACCTAGCGTGCCTTTGAGGTGTGCAAGTTGCGCCAAAGTTTTGTCTTACAGAGTGTAAAATAGGGTTTTTTGCCAATTTTGTCATAGTTTTGCATTCTAGGTTTATTTGTTAGAAATTAGGATTTGTTTTGGGTTAGATTTTTAGCCTTCTAGACTAATGTTTTCTTCTTTGTGTAGGTAAAAAGGCATCCTCAACTTGTTGGGATCATAACTTTTGACCTAGAGCTCAGAATTCATAACTGTTTAGACTGTTGGAAAGAAGAACTAAAAATCTAATTTCGGTCCCTAAAATAGCAAGCATTTATCTGCCCAATTTTAGGGACAAATGAAAGTTTCAACTTGAAATTTTGAGAAGACCTTCAAAAAAGCCAATTAAAAGGACCTAGAAAAGCTTGTTAAAAAAGATATGAAAAAGTTTCAAACATTTGATCATTTTGGATAATCTAGATCACCAGGTCTCTAGCCAGGAAGGATTGGGTAGTCAAAGAGAAGAAAGAATCAAGTAATTTACACTGAAGATCAAAGATACAGAGGTTGGACACATGAACCAAAATAGGTTCCTCATCTTATGCAACTATTAATGACAAGATTCAATACAAGTGCCTTGGGATTTCAGATAGAAGAAGCAGAGTTCAAATGTATGAAAGTGTTTGGCTATAAAGAGGGTATAAATCATCAAAAAGGGGAAAAATAAGTACACTAGAGTACTATCAGACTTTGTCTGAGAAAAATCTAAAAACTGAGAACTTTGATTTTTTTATGAATTGAGCTTCCGAACTTTCGAGGTGCACCAGATGCACTGATTCAAAGGTGTGCTTCTTCCAAGGTGTGCCGAAAGTTTTTGGAGAATCTAGAGGTGCACTGACAGTTAACTACCAGTTCTAAATTTAGAGTTTTTCATGCACCGAAAATGCATTCTAACGGCAGTTTAACCCCTACAAACATCCAAAGAAGGTTGAGCTTCTATTTTTGGCACCTCCAGAGACTCCCACATCATCTTATAGTTTTTTTCTTCTTATTTTCTCATGATTTCTTTGTTTTAAGACATGTAAAGGCTCATGCAACCATTTAATGATATAAATATGGATGAGGCCTACTAATCACTAGAGATTTAGTTTATACATAAATAGATTTGTCTTATTAGTTTAGAAGCATATGTTTGCCTAAAGATATTTCTCACTCTCAACACAAATTGAGAAGATTTCTTATAAATTTAGGAATGTAATATGTATTTCAAGCTATTATTTTGATGCAATAATATATGTTATAGGTGCTCAAATTTGGAGTGTAGTTATTCTTTCCTGAATGTGTTATATTTTGTGAATGAATGTTCATGGAGTGTAATGGAGCCAATAGTTTTATTGCATTATTTTGATTGAGCAATTTTTTAATTCTGGTGTTTGTTGTGTGTTTACAAATTCCACCGACGTACCGAGTTGGAGAAGAGATCACCCTATTATTCTTGCATAACTTTTTGTCTTGCATGAGTACACTTTTTGTGGCCTTGTGATTTGATGAAAAGTGAAACATCTTACGGTTACTGAATTCCTATTGACGATTGCATCAGTGGAATTGAGGAAGCACTACTCCTATTTTCATTGGTTACCTCCTGCTATTTTCAAAGGCTTAACCCACAAATGTGTTATTTCCATAGTTTATGTCCATTAGGAATTTCCCTTCCATGTTATTTCCTTTCATCTCTTGTTACCTTATCTTTGTTATTTGCTTTGCAAATACTTGGTTAATTTAAGAATTCATATAGTTACATTGTTAGATTGCATTCATTAAAAAATAGAAAAATAGAAAAGTATATTTCTTTTTGTGGGTTTTATTCTTTTGAGATACCAAGTGGATTCTACATCTTATCCCAATTTTTCAAACCAACAAATGCCTCCCTATGAACAAATACATTGATCTTCAACTAAGCAGATTCCAATAGGTCACAATATCGCCCAAAACCTTGGAGTTGATCCCAGATCATCTTTTCAAGAGAGAAGTTCGAAAGGATTCTTGTCATTAAGAATCATACAAAATGATAGCTCAACACACACCTATGAGCTTTGCAAAGAATTGTGATCCCTAACCAAGTTGTTATGACTTGCCTAGGACATCACTGCAATATTAGCTCCTCCACTTTCTAGGGGCCCATCTCCACTATACATAATGTACATGGATTCAAGTTCCAAATCCCAAGAGATTGTACTATACATATGGTGGGAAATGGCCCTATGACCCCATTTGTCCAAACAATCTATCTCAAGATAATAGACTAGTGTAAAACAAAATTATTATTCTAAGCACTCAAAACTTTGTAAAATAACAAACTTGAGCTGTACAGAACTTGGAAACAATCAACATTAGCTACTCCAACACAAAAAGATCCAAAACTAATCCATTTACATGTCAATAACACCAAAAACACAAAATTGTTATTGAAATGTTGCTTGCTTAGTTCGTACAAAAGAAAAACCTACTTTCTCTAACCCCTTGGATAGGGTGAGAATGGCCTTATAAAGGCTTCCCAAGAGTGTTTCCAACTATTTCAGACAGTTGGAAGGCTCTAACTAAAAATTTGTTCTTTTTGCAAGAAATTGTTAAAAAGTTGTCAATGACAACTTTTGCAAGTTCGAGCAATTTTTGCAATTTTAAAAATCTACTTCTCAAAATTGCTCCAATTGATATGATGCTATGCAAAAGGCCTTAAATAGTTACTAAACACCAAGAAGGTCCTTCAACAACTTGACCTTTTATCCACCAAACCCAAAAATGTTTTATAAAGGCAACTGAGCAATTTTGAGCAACTATGAGCAACATTGCCTACACAAACTTAACTTGGGACTAATCTGGCCCTATTATTAAACAAGTAGTATGGATAGAACCACTACAAGCCAAAATTGCAAATGGAACTTTTTGTCACAAAAGCTTGCGACCTTGCCTAAAGTTTTTATCTAAAGGAAACCTTGTGAAATGTGGAAACAATCTCCAAGCTAAGGGACTTGAATTGTGAGATTGAGTCTCTGGAGAAGGCCAACTTCCCTACTATCAGGGTACACCTAACTATTATTTGAAAATAAAAGGGAGAAATAATGCATAAAAGAAAACTACCTAATCTAATCTAAAGTGGGTGATACACCAAAATAGTTTGTTCAACCTTAATTTTGCCTAACAATGCACTATTCACCAATACAATATCAAAATATACTGATTCAATCTTTGTCTTAATCCAACAGTTACATATAGATCAAAAACCAATTGAAATGCTACAAGGAAGGAACTTCGCTCTATAACATTCAAGGCCAAGTAGATACTGATATGTGGATTGAATAATGAAGACAAAACAGCATCAGAGACAAGAAAAATTTGCACTAATATTGATGGGAGAATGAGGTATAGCAAAAAGTTTATTCATTCATAGACAAAAGGAAATTAAAATAGCAGAGCATGGAATGCAATACCAATGAATCAGAAAAAGGCTAACCCTAAGAAGGGTTACAAAATTTACTTTTATAGTGTAGGCATAACTCAAATAGCTTCTACCCTAAGACAAAGCACAACAACTACATTTAAGGTTGCAAGAATAATTATTATAGATCTGGGGAAGATTTGATCTTGGTACATGTCCAGATGCAAGAAAAATCATACCTTTCATAGCCAATAGAGCCTTGAGAAGACAAAAATGACGACCATTAATGCCTTAATTGAGTAGATGGATAACCTAAGGCGACGATGAAGTGTGCCTTTTCATTCATCAAGCATGGGAAACATCAAGCATCAATCACAGATGAGCCAAAGATCTGATTTTGCCATTAAGAAGTTGTTTCCTTCTTGCTATCAACATGCCAAGTCAGCCATGTCATTGGTCGACTAGAGTCAATCTTTAGGCTTTGCCATATGGACTAACATATTTAATCATTCTACCATGAGACCACTCTTCTATCTTTCATGTTTGACCTTGATTTCCTATGGACACAAATTTTCTACTACCTTTCTTCATTGATTAATATTCCTTGCGAAACCGTCACCAACTATCTATAGTTGCTTCATAGCTTGATCTCACATTTCCCACTAATTGTCATGACCAAGAAACCACATGATTCTAACCCTTTGCACCATCACCGTGGTTTAGGTTTAACATCCTTCTAACTGTGCAATGATGCAAGGTCATTGAAATTCCTTGGTCGCGCATTTGTAGCCTAAAATTGATATAACATAAAATGCCTACGACCTTGCAAAAAATGAACTTAACTGTCTATAAAATGCATTGTCGCAGTATTAGAACTTGAAAATTGACTCTACCACTTAACCTTGCGACTGAGTGACCATTGACCATTGACCATGCTTGCACTGCCCACTCACATTGTCATGGCCTTAACCTGGAGTTGAAGATTTAACCTTGTGACCCAGCAAACAAAGGTATTCACTGTATTGTGGCCTTAACCATGGTTAACTAATAATCCATTGTGACCATGCAAAATGAAGGAAGGCACGACTTCACAACTACTAACTAGATGGTTTTCCTTTAGACCGCAATGGTGGGAAAACAACATGGAAAAATTGACTCACACCTTCTTGGCTTGCTTAATGATTAAGGCATATTATCCTGTAACCCAGTGATGAAGGTCAGTCCCATGCTTGCGACTTGAAATTTCGAAGGGATATAACATGAAGGGTCAAGACTTAGAATATAAAATGTAACCCAAGGTTTATATGTCCCTTATAACATTTGATCATTTAAATATTTGAATATATGACTACTAGTCGTGCTTAACAGGCAAAACTCAAATTTTGGCAGGAGGGCAAGAATGGCTAACAATTTTAGCAACTTAGAGGGGATGCTAGCCTATTATGCATTGATCAGTGACCTTCAAGAATCCATTGGGCTATGGAGTTTGTTAGAAATGATAAGATCGAAATGAACTAAAAATAAAGAATTATAAATTAATTCAAGAGAGTTTGTAATGAACATAATTACCATACTTTGCAAGAGCTTTCCAAGATCAACACAATAACGGAGGGAGAGATTTTGAAAGGGGAAAGCAAAGAAAACCCCTTGTGAATTATATGAATGAGGCAAATAAAACTTAATAGCTCCAATTATCACTCCTGGAAAACACATTTTTCATTCATTTTTCATTTTAAACACCTGTTTGAGATAGCCACTAATCCTTCTGTTGAACTTGATTCAACAGCTACCCAAGATGAAAAAGATACTTGGATACTTAAAAATGAAGAAGCTTTACGTTTAATTGGTATTTCCATTATCCCATATTTATATGTTTTAATTGCACATTGTTCTAAAGCTCATGACGCCTGGTCAATTTTGCAAACCAAGTATGACAGTGCAGATGAATCCCGCAAAATACAGTTGTAGGATCAACTTGAAGATCTCAGGGATATAGATTTTAAGACCATGGATAAATTTTTGTTAAAATTTGATTCTATTGAAAGTTATCTTGTTGCTTAAGGTGTTCAGTTAGATGAAATTCACTTAATTCATATTATTCTTAAAAAGTGTCTTCCTAGACAGTTTCAACAGTTTATAACTAATATTCATGCACAACTTGCTATTCCTACATTAACTACTCAGTTAACTTATGTTATTTTTCAAAATTTATTAAGACAGGAAGAAGCTAAGCTAATTCAGTTTGGTACTCTTAAATCAATTGAACATGCATTTATGTCTCAAAATTCAAATACTAATAAATTTCATTCAAATAATAATAATCATCATAATAATAGCAAACACTATAATAGTAATTCTAATGATTCCAATAATAAATCTAATGCCAAATATAACAATCATCATAATCACAATCGTAATAATAATAATAATAATCAAAGGAATCATTCAAATTCCAAACCTTAGTGTTCTTATTGTGGCAAAGATGGTCATGTTGTCAATAATTGTTTTAAAAAGCAAAATGATAAAAAAACCTATGAACAACAGTAAACATAATAAAAAATCGAATCGTAAAAAAGGTAATTCTAATGGTTCTAGTTCTCGTCATGCTTTTACTTGTAGCTATAATGTTTGTAGACCTTTAGAGTGGATTGTTGATAGTGGTGCTTCACAACATGTCACTTCTCATAAGGAAAATTTTGATTCTCTGCAACCTGATATTGCTAATATTCCTATTCAGTTAGCTAATAATCAAACTTGTAAAATTGAAGGCTTAGGTGATGTCACTATTCCTAATGGTAAATTGTACGTACTTGATCTAAAAACTAATCTGCTTTCTATTTCAAAGTTATGTCAGGACTATAAAGTTGAATTCTATAAAGATATGTGTTATGTGATAGATCCTCAAACTAAACAAGTGATTGCTCATGCTAAAATGGATAATGACGGTTTATTTAAATTCCATGAATTTTCTAGTTCACGATATTCTTTACATACTTCCATTGATTTCAATATATGGCATGAAAGACTTGGCCATTTAAATTCGAATTATATTACCTAATGCAAAAAAGCAATATGATTGATGGCTTGCCTCACATTATTCCCTCTAAGATTGCTTGTACTAGTTGTATGAGTGGTAAGATGCATAGGGAGCCCTTTCCAAGTGGTAAATCATGGCAGGCAACTCATAAGTTGTACCTTGTCCATAGTGACCTTTTGGGCCCCATGGAGAATAACTCCATCCAAGGTTCTCGGTATGCACTTACCTTTGTTGATGATTTTTCTAGAAGAACTTGGATCTATATTGTGCACAGCAAGAATCAAGTTCTTGATATATTCATTGAATTTCAGTTATATATTGAAAGGCAATCTAGTTTTAAACTTAAAATTCTCAGAACTGATAATGGAAAGGAATATGGGAATAATTATTTTCACTCTTATTTGAAATCATGTGGAATTAAACATGAGCTTACTATTCCTTATAGATCACAGCAAAATGGTGTGGCGAAAAGAAAGCATCGGACCATTGTTGAAATGGCTAGATGCATGTTACATGCTAAGAATTTGCATTATAAATTTTGGGTTGAAGCCATGTTTTGTGAAACTTATATTCTTAATAGGACTCCTACCAAAGCTCTCAAGGATATTACTCCAAAAGAGGCTTGGTCTAGTAGGAAACCTGATTTACATCATTTGCAAATTTTTGGATATGTTGCTTATTTTCATACTCCTAAATAGAAACGGCATAAATTAGATGTTAAGTCTTCTCCTTATATTTTTTTGGTTATGATGAAAACATTAAGGGTTATCGTGTTTATGATTCTACTACTAAGAAAGTTCAAGTTGCAAGAGATGTTTGCATTGCAGAAAATGGTGTCCATGATTGTTCTACTACACATGATGCAGAATTCAGTGGCACTAAAATTGTGCTAGTGGAGGACCAACCTCCTTCTCTTAACCCTATTCCTCCTCTTAATCCTACAACTCAAGCTCCACCTATTATTTCTGCTTCTACTAGTAATGATATTCAAATAGCTACTAATGATGCTTTTATTGATAATGATTCTTCCTCTAGTGATGATTCCATTACAACTAAACGTAAACCTAAATGGACTCAAAGCTTAATTAATGAAAGTGATGACTATATTTTTAGATTTGGTGGAATTAAAGATAGAAGGATTAATTATTGTAATTATGCTTTGATGACTACTATTATGAATTCTAATGATCCTTAGTCTTTTGATCAAGCTAACTCTCAACCTCATTGGCAAAAGGCCATGCAAGAGGAATATGACTCTTTAATTGCTAATCAAACTTGGGACTTAGTCAAGTTACCTCATGGAAAGAATATAGTTTCATGTAAATGGTTATACAAAACAAAATTGAATGTTAATAATGAAATTAGTAAATTTAAGGCTAGATTAGTTACTAGAGGTTTTTCACAAATTGAAGGATTAGACTATAATGAAACTTTTGTTCCTGTTGCTAAAATGCCTACTATCAAATTAGTTCTTGCTTTAGCATCTAAAATGAATTGGCCCATTCATCAAATGGATGTTAAAAGTGCCTTCTTAAATGGTGATTTACATGAAGAAATCTATATGGCTCAACCTCCTAGATTTGTTAAGAAAGGTAGTGAAAATCTGGTTTGCAAATTTAAAAAATCTATTTATGGTCTTAAACAATCACCTAGAGAATGGTATTCCAAAATTAATTCATTCTTTATTTCTCAAGGTTTTTCTAGAAGTAAGAATGATCCTAATTTGTATATTAAACATACTGAAGATAATATTATCATTGTTATTGTTTATGTAGATGATCTAATTCTCACTTCTAGTTCAGATATTTTGATTTCTAATATTAAGTTTCAACTTAAATAGAAATTTTAGATGACTGATTTAGGTATTTTACATTACTTCTTAGGGATGCAAATTTGGAAAACTCCTAAGGGTATCTTTCTTTCTCAAAGCAAGTATGCTCATGACCTTTTAGAAAAATTTAAGATGAATGATTCTAACCATGTTTCAATTCCATGTGAATTAGGAACTAAATAAATGGCTACTATGAATACTCCTTTTGTTGCTGAAACTTTGTATAGGCAATTGGTAGGAAGTTTAAATTATTTAACTCTTACTAGACCTTATATTGCTTATAGTGTTGGTTTAGTTTCTAGATTTATGTCTAAACCTCAACAAACTCATTTTAAAGTTGCTAAAAGAATCTTAAGGTACATTAAAGGAACTATTAATACGGGATGATTTTATGATGCCAATTCTGCATTTATTTTACATGGCTATACTGATTATGATCTAGGTGGAGATTCCAATGATGGGAAATCCACTTGTGGCTATTGTTTCTTTGTTGGTTTAGGTGCAATTTTTTGGAAAAGTAAAAAAGAACACTCTATTTCCCTTTGCTCAACTGAAGTTGAATACAAAGGTTGTACCAATGTGGCTAAGGAAGCCTTGTGGCTTAGAAGACTCCTTGAAGATTTGGGTCTACCTCAACAAGCACCTACCCCTCTACATTGTGACAATCAAAGTGTTATTGCCTTGGCAAAGAATCCAATTTTTCATGCAAGGACCAAACATATTTCACTTCAACATCACTTCATTAGAGAACAAGTTGAAGACAAGAAAATTACTCCCCTGTATTCTAAGGGTGAACATCACATGGCTGATATTTTGACAAAACCACTTTCTAAAGAGAGATTTCAATTTCATTGTAAAAATTTGGGTTCAATACCCTTTGATGTAATTTCCCCAAGTAAAGATTAAAGGGGGCTGTTAGAATTTATAATCTTTTCTTGGTTGTATTTATTAAATGGGATAAACCAAGGTATCTCTTATGTTGTTTGTCCTCTAGTCCATGTGTGGACAAGTCTTTTTTGTAATTCCTTTATTAAGGACTTTAGTTTATCCTCCTTAAGAGGATTGTGACACTTTTCACACACCTATTATGAATGTGGCATTCATAGAAATGGGAGTTACAAATGCAAACACATGCAACTCTTTTCTTATCTCTTTAAAAGAGATGCTCCTCTCTCTTTCTTTTTTACACACATCACTTTGATGTTATTGTATTGAGCTATTTTGCTCCACCGCTCTCTCTCTCTCTCTCTCTCTCTCTCTCTCTCTCTCTCTCTCTAGGCATTTACCTTCATTCATAATACTCACAAGGGGTTTTCTTTGCTTTCCCCTTATAAGTCCTCGTCTCCATTGTTGAAATATCTTGGTGTATGCTCTTGGATTTTTCTTATCTCATGGTAACATTGTTTCACACTTAACTTACTTGGATTGTTTTTCTTTCCTTGCTCTATCTTATCGTTTCTTACAGAGTCACAAAAAATGAAGATTTGTTCTACATTATAAACCATAGCTCTACCTTTTTCTTCTCTGCAACAACAAAATTTCAAAATTGGCTATCTTAGAGAGAGATAGAGTGTGCTCAACACTTCTTGGAAAAAGGGGAAGGATTGAAAAAATACCTACTCTAATATATACAAAAATTGATAGCGAAAATAAGTCAAACAAAGTTGTTGACTAGCTTGTTGAAATAACTCTATTTTTTTTTAACTTTGGGATGCTTGACATGTTCAAGCATCATCCCTCCACCATTAAGTGACTGACTGTAATACCGCACTCCACTAGACTTTTAGAAGTTATTGGAAATGCAGAAGAAGTTAAAAATCTCATGCATAAGATACCACTGTTCAAGGCCAAACAAAGGGTGATGGATAAAGAGATTAGTGGTATTCAGGGGAAGGTGTCTAAAATGGATGTTAAGCTGGGAAATTTGGAAAAGTTGATTAAACAGATGGCTGATAATGTGGGTAACCTCTTGAAGTGGATTGAGAATGACAAAGGGCAGGACTACCCTCCAGTGGCAGAGATTTAGGGACCTCGCAATCACCCCCAAGCTCATTCTAAGAAGAATGAGGATGTGAGTAAAAAGGACAAGGTGAAGGCCAATGCTGAAAATATGCATATTCTAGTGGATCAGACTGTTGACCTGATAAAGTCTTCTTAGCTGGTCGGTTGTTGTTCTTTTACTGTTATTTTGTTGTCTTTTCCAGCTTTGTCTTGGGTGACCTCATGGCTATTCTTTTTGGAGGTTTATCTCATGTTTTCCTGTGCTATTTTTCTTTGATGTTTACTTCTCTCATTTATCTCTAGACTTTTATTATTTTGTAAAGGTTTCAGGTCCTTTAAAACCTGTTTTTACTTAATCAAAACACTTCACCAAAATTTGACAAACAAGGTGGCTCACCCTTGTATTCATATCTCTCAACTTGATGAAATAAATCATCTTTTATATCTTTGAAGACAAAATATCATAATCAAATCCTTGAGAGGACTGTATTTCCTCCAATTGCTTTGTTTGTTATTTTTGCTCAAAGAGTTCAACTAGTGTTGGCTCAGGTGGAACCTTCTCATTTTCAGCTGTAAGGGTGGAGAGCTTATTGAAAAGAGCATTTGTCATCGTATCATTTTCATGTGCTAACAAAATCTTCTACCCCTATTGCTCTTCAATTCCTTGGATCAGATTTGGCATGACAACATCCTATTCGTGGATAACATAGACCCTTAGTTCAACTTCATCCACGTGCTTGAATGGATCGGAAATGGTCTTCCTCCTTATCAAAGATAGTGTAATTCATATTTGAAGAGTCAACCATGTAGAGCTCCACATGCTTGATATTGAACGTCTTTTCCATGATGAAGATCTTTATGCCCTTCCTATCTTTAAAAAAGATCTGGGACCAATCAATAGCAATACACCCACCACTAATCTTAGCAATGAAATCTATGGATAAGCAAATGATAAATTGTGTAGGGAGATCTATAACCATTATATCTTGCAACATAGCATAGCTAGGACATGCATGTAGGGTCACTTCTAAATCTTTGAATACTCCTATTGTTCTACGAGAGCTGCCATCCAACTGAGTAATCTCATTAGTCATAGGCTCATACTATATGCCTAGTTGATTAGCAATCCTCTTAGGCATGACTGAGGTGCAAGCACCAGAGTCTATCATATAATTATGAACTATTTTATCTCTTATGACTAAACAAATATAGAAAGGAGGTGGCTTCATTTTCTTACTTTGATTTTCCTCCTACGGGGGTTGTGTATGGTTGGTTGAACTTGAAGATTCACCTTGTGTTGATACAGAAACAACCTTGGGTTCTTCTTCCTTCTTGCAACTCTGCCCCCTAATCTGGTCTTGAACTGGTGTGGTTGTCACCTTTGATATCTTTGGGTCCATGATATCCATGGTTATAGTACTATTTTTCTTCTGACCTCTACCACCAAAATCTTCTTTACCACAAATGGCATAAGAAGCATTCCCCTAGACTTGAGCTTGATATCCAACATTGGATTGATTTGCATTGCATTGTTGTCTTGAAGTTGTTGGCATCTCTTGTATAGTTAATGCCTAAGGAAATGTACCTTGATCATTGGATGGACAACCATATGTGTATCCTTGTTCCTGAGCTAGATTGTTTTGATGAACAATTTCCTTTGATCGATCTGGAGCTACATTAGGCATACCATTCAAAGATTTATCTTGCACCCATGGAGCCTATCCTTGATGTGTTTGCCTCTATGACTGCAAAGGCTGAGGGGACCTAACAATCTAGGATTGTTGTCCTTTGAGGGTTGTCACCTCGTTTCCAAGGTTTTGAATCAATGATTGTTGTTGACCAATAACCTACTTAATAGATTGTGTTTGTAAGCTTTGATCTTGGAATCTCTTACCCATGTTAGAACTATGGCCTTGAAGTCTTTTATATATATTCTACATCAAAATCTGCATCATGACCTCAATCTTATTTATCTCATTAGAGGATGTAGAGGCTATTGGGGTTGTGGCCAGAGGTTGGCATGCAGATTTAGTAGGGATAGGGGCTATTGTTGATTGATGATTGGGTACATCTAGAAAGAAAGGCATAGGAGGCCTTGGAGCTAACTTTCCTCCTTATATCAAGATATTCTCTGCCCTAATGGCAATTTCATAAGCAATAGGCAAAGTGTCTCCTCCCATGCTTTTCATTGTGGTAGCAATATCACTATTTAGAGCTTTGAGGTAATGCAAGAAAGCATTACTAGGGGTAGGTTTTACTGCAGCAGGTACTCTATCCCATTTTTTTTGGAATCTATAGTTGAAATTAGTCATATATTCATGGGTGCCCTCTTGATGATAGTCAGCTACTCTAAACGTGAAAGGTGATCTCTTTTGTCCTCAAAATGCTTACAAAGCCCTACTCCTAACTCATCCCAATCAGTAATAGAGTTGCATGGAAAACCTCTATACCATTGTAGAGCCTTTCCCTTGAGTGATGTTGCTAGAAGCCTAACAGCAACATCATCCTCTATAATATCATGTATATTACAAACATTTGAAATCTCTTGAATATGCTCCACAAGGGAGATGGAAGTTTCACTAGTGAAATTAGGTATACTTTTGAGAGCTGACATTGGAATATCATGTCTTTGAGCCAAGAGGAGAGGACTCCCACCATTAAAGGTAGCAAATACATATGCTCTAGGTTGTGCCATATGGAATAATGACCTATTTAAATGAAAAGATGGCAACCTAGGTTGTGATCTATCAATGGGAGGAGCGGAGAGATATCTTGCAGGTGTATGTGTTACTATTGCACTCCTAACTGGTGATAGAGATAATCTATTTCTCTTTCTTCTAGGGTTTGAAAATGAAAGCTTAGTGTATTGAAAATTACCTCTAGAAGATGCTCTTATATGAGCTTTGGGCATGAATCGCATTAAACTTGTTCTAGAAACCAGAATATAGAGTTGGAGTTGCCAAGTACTTGAAAATGACCCCCCTCTTGAAGCCCTAGAAATACTAAGAGTAGCACTATCTTCTCAGCATGTATTTGAATTTCTTTACCTTGACACCAATGAACCAATAGACTTAGAATGCTTCAATGTTAGTCCCACCAGACATGTCAAAAACTATTATCACAAAAGCTTGCACTCTTGCCTAAAGTTTTTACCTAAAGACAACCTTGTGAAATATGGAAACAATCTCCAAGCTGTGGGACTTGAACCGTGAGAGCGAGTCTCCAGAGAAGGTTAGCTTCCTTACTATCAGGGTGCACCTAACTATTCTTTGAGAGGAAAAGGGAGAAAGAATGCATGAAAGCAAACTATCTAATCTAATCTAAAGGGGTGATACACCAAAATAGTTTTTTCAACCTTGTTTCTATAGACACCTAAAAACCTTTAAAAAATAAAGTATTTTTATTTTCTGAAAATTTCTGATGACATCATCATTAATTAATTAATTAATTATTTAATTTATTTATTTATTTTTATGCCATTAAATCCTTTTATCTTAATTAAAAATATTTAATTAAGGAATCCCTCCCAAAAATGTTTAAATCTTATTTAAACATTATTTCTTTATTTATTAATTATTTAATTAATAAATTGACCAAAAAACCCAAAATTAATAAAAAATGAATTTTTTGCCCAAAACTTGGCCAATTTCCTTAAGACCACTAACCTCTTCCAAAATCTTCTAATCCTTCTTTAATTTTGATTAAAGGCTAATCCCATCATTTCCTACCCCTAATCCCAACTCAAAATATTTAATTAAGATTAAATATTAATCCTCATGTTTATTAAAAAAGTTTTAATAAATATCTCCTCAACCCAAACCCTTGAAATAAATAAAACTTTATTTATTTCCTAAAAATCTAATTTATCCTCATCCTAAGAAGTTCTAGACTCTTCTAGAAAGTTTTCAACCTCATCCTAGGAAATTCTAGACTATTCTAGAAAGTCTTTATCCTCATCCAAAGTCTAGACTCTTCTAGAAGATGTCTTTAAACCTAATCCTAATCCCCTCCTAACCTTGTCACATTCTCTAAACATGGGTTAAGACTTACTAACCCAAGCCAAAGTTAACAAATATCTTCTCCTTCACCCACCCTCATTAAATGCCATCCACTTGCATATCCCTAAGCTAATCCTAAACCATCCTAATCCATCCTCTAATCATTTGCACAATCCTAAGCAAGCTTAAAACCCTCATAATCACGCCCAAGTCGAAATTGCTCTCATCTCCCTCAAAATATCTCAACCATAAAACTTTATGAAGCCTACTAGGCCATAAATAACTCTTCCAAGCCCTTTTATTGCTCTTACAAGCCATTATGAGGGTCTTTATGAAGATTTTATCCCTTGAGCCTCCTTTGTTGACTCATCCTTCCCCTTTCCTCCATCCTCTCACCCTGTGACATGTGTCACTCCCTGATTGGTTGTAAGGAAGCACAATCCATGTGCTCTCCTCTCATGCAATCTGAGCCCTCCATGAGCTTTTTCCAATCCTTGCATCTTAGCCCTCAATCCCTCAAGCCTCTTGCCTATAAATTGGATCCTTCCCCTTTGCAAAACAACACAATCCATAAAGTAAAGTCATAATGCCATTTTAAGAAGCCATTTTACATCAAAACCATACACTCACACCCAAATTCCAACTCCATTTGAAGCCCTTTTTGAAGCATAAGCTTGAGCATACATCCTATCTATTTAGACAAAGCCACTCAACAAGAGAGCTTCTTATTGAGAGAGCCCATTAATGGCTCATATTTTTAATGGAGAGCTCATCTTAGTCTATCTTGAAGTTTATGAATTTTGTTTAGTTTGTAGAAGCTTTATTTAAATTTGGTTTCTATTAGCATACTAACATTGCTCATATACAGTTTCTGCCTAACAATGCACTATTCGCCAGCACAACCTCAAAATACATTGATTCAATATTTGTCTTAATCCAACAGTTACATACAGATCAGAAAGCAACTGAAATGCTACAAGGAATGATCTTATCTCAATAACATTCAAGGCCAAGTAGATATTGTTATGCGGATTGACGAATGAAGACAAAACACCAACATAGGCGAGGAAAATTTACACTAATATTGATGGGAGAATGAGTTATAGAAAATAATTATATTCATTCATAGACAAAAGGAAATTACAATAGCAAAGCATAGAATGCAATTCCAATGAATAAGAAAAAGGACGACCCTAGAAGAAGAGTTACAAAATTTGCTAGTTTTATAGTGCAAGCATAATTCAGATAACTTCTACCCTAAATCAAAGCACAATAATTGCATTTAAGGTTGCAAAGAACAATTACTATAGATCTAGGGAAGATCTAATCTTGGTACACGTCCAAATACAAGAAAAATCATATCATTCATAGCTAAAAGTGCCTTGAGAAGACAAAAATGATGACCGTTAATACCTTAACCAAGTAGATGGATAGCCTAAGGCGGTGATGGAATGTCCCTTTTCATTCATCAGGCATGAAGAAGATCAAGAATCAATCGTAAATGATCCAAAGATCTAATTTTTCCATTAAGAAGTTGTTTCCTTCTTTCTATCAGTACGCCAAGTTAGCCATGTCATCGGTCGACCAGAGTCAATCCTTAGGCTTTGCCATGTGGACCAATCATATTTAATCATTCTGCCACCCGACCACTCTTCTATCTTTCATGTTTGTGTTAGCATGAATGCTGATGCTATGGGGAAGCAACGCAAAATTGTGTTATGACTGTGTTTGTCATTGATGACAACATAGTAAGACTGACAAAGTAGCAGACTAAGATTTATGTATTGAGGACATCACATTGTGTATTTGCCCATGCGCAGTTAACAACATTTACTACAACATGTATTTGACATGTGGTCAAGTGTGCAGAACTTGAATCGACAGCGTACGGAAGATATTGATGATTTATTGAGAACCACTAGAAAACAAAGTATTGAGAAAATAGTTTATGTTGCATGATCAATATAACATATTGTACTTGGAATGAAGCATTGCACATTTAACTAGAGGGAGTATACTGACAACTGATGATGTCAGCAAGTGCGCAGGTATGGAAGTCATACGTGTGAAAGTTTGGAAGCAACTGTGAGCTGACAACATTAATTAAATGTGTATTTCATATGGAGCTAACTCAAATGAATGTTAAGTGTATGAAGCCGACTCAAAAGATTAATAATTGAGTATGGTATAAAGGAAAGATGTTTTTCAAGTTCTAGATATCATTATTGTGATCGAGAAGCAAAGAAGACTTGCAAATTGTGAAGTAGAAGAGAAGAGTAATCTGCTAATGCGTGTAAGTGACCCTAAGGGTTACTGATGAGTTCCAGATCTGTTTGCATGATCTGAAGGTAAAGAAGTCTGACGTATTGGACAGAGGAAGAGGAAAGAAATTGTTCCACATCTATTATTCTGGAAGGAATAGTACCGAGATCAATTAGACAGTGGGTTCATTGATCTAATCCTGAAGCTGTTTGGACAGTGGGTTCAGTTGCTTTCTTCAACTCCTAACAAGGTTGGAATCTCCTAGTAGGGATTCAAAGTATCCTAATAGGGACTCTTTGTACTAAGCATTGTACTAGACTCCTAGCAGGGTCTATCCTTTAACAAGGAATATTCAGATTAGTACATTATTCTATGGGCATCACTCCCACCGAGGTTTTCCTTCTGATCAAGGATTTCCCTAGTCAACAATCTAGTGTATGTGTGTATGCGCATTTCTTTATGATTGATATTTACTTTGGTTGATAAAGTAAGAATTGTTTAAGATTGATATATAACTGATTCACCCTCCCCCCACCCCCCCAAAAGCAGCGCAGAATTGTGTTATGATTGTGTTTGTCATTGATGACAACATAGTAAGACTGAGAAAGCAACAGACTAAGATTTATGTATTGAGGACATCACATTGCGTATCTGCCCATGTGCAATTAACAACATATACTACATGATGTATTTGACATGTGGTCAAGTGTGCAAAACTTGAATCGACAACGTACGAAAGATATTGATGATTTACTGAGAACCGCAAGAAAACAAAGTATTGAGAAAATAGTTTGTTGTATGATCAATATAACATATTGTACTTGGAATGAAGGGTTGCATAGTTGACTAGAGGGAGTACACTAACAACTAATGACATCAACAAGTGCACAAGTACGAAAGTTGCATGTGTGAAAGTTTGGAAGCAACTGTGAGCCGACAACATTAATTAAATGTGTATTTCATATGGAGCTGACTCAAATGAATGTTAAGTGTATGAAGCCGACTCAAAAGATTAATAATTGAGTATGGTAGAAACGAAAGATGTTTTTCAAGTTCAAGATATCATTATTGTGATCGAGAAGCAGAGAAGATTTGCGAGTTGTGAAGTAGAAGAGCAAAGTAATCTGCTAATGCATGTAAGTGACCTTAAGGGTTACTGATGAGTTCCAGATATGTTTGCATGATTTGAAGGTAAAGAAGTCTAAGGTACTGGACAGAGGAAGAGGAAAGAAATTGTTCCACATCTATTATTCTAGAAGGAATAGTACCAAGATCAATTGGACAGTGGGTTCGTTGATCTGATCCTGAAGCTGTTTGGACAGTGAGTTCAGTTGCCTTCTTCAACTCCTAACAAGGTTGGAATCTCCTAACAGGGATTCAAAGTATTCTAACAAGGATTGTACTAAGCATTGTACTAGACTCCTAGCAGGGTCTATCCTCTAACAAGGAATATTTAGATTAGTACATTATTCTGTGGGCATCACTCCCACTGGGGTTTTCCCTCTAATCAAGGGTTTCTCTAGTCAACAAATCTAGTGTATTTGTGTATGTGCATTTCTTTATGATTGTTGTATGTGTGAACTATCACTTCTAACAGTTTGAACTTAACTACCCATGGTTGCAGCTTCGCAACTACCTTTCTTCATTGATTGTTATTCCTTGTGAAACTGTGACCAACTATCTATTTTTGCCGCGCAACTTGATCTCATATTTCCCACTAACTGTCGTGGCCCCGCGACCACATGATTCTAACCCTTCACACCATTGTCGTGATTTAGGCTTAATAGCCTCCTAACCGTGGGACAATGCGAGGTCACTAAAGTACCTTGGTCGTGCATTCGTAGCCTAAAATTGATATAACGTAAAAAGCTCGCAACCTTGCGAAAAATGAACTTAACTATCTGTAAAATGCATTTCTTCAACATCTCAAATTGAAAATTGACCCTACAACTTAACCTTGCGACTAAGCAACCATTGACCATTGACCATGCTTGCATTGCCCACTCGCATTGTCGTGGCCTTAACCCAAAGTTGAAGATTTAACCCTGTGACCTAGTGAACAAAGGTATTCGTTGTGTCGCAACCCTAACCATGGTTAATTGATAACCCATTGCAACCGTGCAAAATGAAGATGTGGCTTTGCAACTAGTAATTGTATGGTTTTTCTTTAGACCATGATAGTGCATCAACATGGAAAGAATGCCTTGCAACTTCACGACTTGCTTGACGATTAAGGCATATTATCCTATAACTAGGCGATGCAAGCCAATCACATGGTTGCTACTTGAAATTCCAAAGGGATATAACATGAAAGCTCAAGACTTGGAATAAAAAAGTTACCCAAGGTTTATATGTCCCTTATAATAATTGATCATTTGAATATTTGAAAATATGACCGCTAGCCCGACAAAACTCAAATTTTGGCAAGAGGGCAATAATGGCTAATAGAACCCTAAGTCTGTCATTAGCCTACCTAGGTGCTCCTACAACACTAAGGCTATCACTTATGAAGTGTGTACCAATCTATCTTACATCCCATCATGAATAAAAAAAAATTATATTTGGCGAGTAACATCATTCCAATGATTCTAATTCATATCTAGACAAAGACCCTATGACACAAGTATTTTCTAGCATCTCAAATGTCTCATTGGTAATTTTCTCTAATATTAAGGAGTAAAGAATGAAGACGAACACAATATTTATTCTCTTTTAAATAGACATGTCGTTTGAGGAAGTTAACACAATAGCACAAAGTTAACAATTTATGTTCTTCTCACATCTCAAATGTCCATTGGTAATTACTTCTACTTTTAAGTGGATAAAGAATGAGGATGAACACACTAATGTTCTCTTTTATATGCACATACCCTTTGAAGAAGTTGACATAGTTGGACAAAGTAAAAGATAATGCTAATATTCATACTAAAAGGAAACAATGCAAACTACACTTCGCCTTTTCAAAGATTTCATGTTAATAATTTAATCTTTTTAATGATTTTTAACATTGTATTCAAATATACTTATCATTGCTCTTCAAGAGTAGGTGTTGTGCTTTTAAGTGAATGTGTACCCAATCCATTTAATCTCCCTATCAAAAACAAATATAAAAATTTTAAGGACAAATTAAAAATATTTCTTTGGTAAGAAACTTTAATCTAAATAACTACTCATTCAAATCTAAACAAAGACCCAAAAAATAAGTAATATAACTATAGTATTATATTGAAGATGTTGACATTGGTGTAATTTACTATTTCTAATAGAGTTATGGTTGAGAATGATCAATATTTTCTTATAAACAAACTACTTCAAAAAAGTTTCACAATTTCAAATATATATATAAATATATATATATATATATATATATATATATATATATATATATATATATATATATTCAACATCACAATAAATTGCAAGATACACTTCCATTATTTATTGAGATGTTCTATTTAAGTTTTTCTCATTAGCTGATTCATAATATTTTGGTGTAAACTGAAGTTAAATCTTTCAAGATAAACAACTTGTCTCTTATATTCATTTCATTATTAATACACATTTTAAAATTTTAAAAAAATCAATGTAAACACCAATTAAATAATTTTTACATATTTATATTCTATATTGTGTAGAGCATCCACCGTAATGTATGCCCTGCCTACAATCCACCCAATGAAGCCATGTAGATTTGAGAAAGTACTATAGGCAAACAAGCCCACACTTTGGCGTTGAAGCTTGCAAAGTAGGTCCAGAAACGAAAAAAAAATAGTTCACTGGCTTCAAACATGGTACAATAGCATCATAATTTTGTCATGTTTCTACTTACCTATACACAAATCACCAAAAACTTGTTTCACTTCTCGTCATTATGATCATCCATCACTCATCATCATCATCTTCTCTGGTTTTAATCTTGGAGTCCAGTCCACAATCAATGAGAGAAAGTGTCTGTTTGGTAGGAGTGGCACGAGTGTTATCATCCATATCTTCATGTTGCACTGATGGGTGTACATATTTGCAATTTGGACATTGCCTTGAAACCTTGGAGAACATGATGAACATATGACACTGTGCACAAACTGTGGCAACCATCTCTATGTTGTTTTCCTCCTCAAGATAAGCACTATTCTTGTGTGAATCTGAGTGTGGACGCTCAAAGCTCTTCCCTTCGTTCTCTTGAGTTTTGAAAGGAAGATTCAGCTCAAGATCCAACCTCAAGTCCTTGGACAATTGATTGACACTGCCGTGTCCACTAACTCTTGGATCTTTACAGGTCTTCAGTTGGGTGCTTCTGTTTACATAGTAGATCCTTCCAGACTGCTCAAAACCAGTGAAAAAAGTTCTTGTCAAAACTTCAGTTCATAAATATTACTAAAATTAGACAACCCATTAGAAAACTTACTAAGCAATTCAGTACAAAAGTAAGTCAACGTACAGACCAAAAACTATAGGAAGAAATTTTTTTAATAAATAGTTATCTTTTCTATTAATAAAATATACTCAGTTTAAAATATAAGAACTTTCATCTAAATAAGTGAATGATGGATCCTTAAATGGTAACACTATAAAACATTTAGAGTCTGTATAACAAAAGATTGATGTATTATCATACCACCGTACATTTAGGATTGAAGAGTTTATATGGTATAGCGCTAATACAGAGTTTTAATTCATAGTTCTTTCCCTTTTTAACAAAATTAGAGGTCTCAATTTTCTATGTAAGACCGAGGAGCAAATTCCTTCATCATGGGTTCGCAAGTCAAGAAAAATCACCTTGTCGTTACACTGTGAGAACGCATATATGTAGTGCATGGAATAGCTAGGTGGTAGAAAGTTTTGCATTTATATGCCGACATACAAATAAATTTATGTGTATATCTACTTGAATTGCAGCTTTCTGAACAAGTCATAAAATAACAATTCCGTATTGCCATAAACGTTGAGAAAAATCTGATGTATTGAAGCAACCAGCTAAACCAGTCTCCTTGAATATTTCACCTAAGAATACAACAACAGGTCAACAAAGTACATAATTCCTACAAAGTACATAATTCATGCTTCTTCTATCTAGCTTCTACGAAATAACACCATCTTATAACTACAGCTTACTAAGAATAAACTGGGCATATGTTAAATGCCACAGAATAAGTCCTCTATTTTGCATGCACCATTCAAAGAAAACAAAGAACTTAAGTCAAAATCCCTGTAAATTAGAGTCTACAAAAATATACTATACAACCACTGACTAAAATGTCTAAACAAAGTTCCATAAGATTGGAAAAACCTCCGAATCGTATAAAAAACTTCACAAGTGACAAGACAGTAGATAACAAATGGACCTCTCAAGTGTATAACCAAATACAATGTGTAAATAAAACGCAACAGCTCTAGCTTAACAAAAAATATGATTACAAACTTATATTTAATCAAGGAGCATTGGCATGTGATTAAAGTGATAAAATTATAGAAAATATACTAATACTAGTTAGAGACTCTAGGTGCAATTTTTTTGGAGAGTCTTGAGAGATGCAAGAAGAGAGAAATGCCTACCTGAAGATCTAAACACTGCTCCCACTCTAATGGCAGTGGAGATTTCATCTGAAGCTCCACACCAATACTTGAATTAACACAATTGAATTTCTGCATTTGACGCTCCCATTCAGACCCCATTTTCCTCCTCTTACAGTTACTATCTTCTTCAGAATCCTTGAACACTGGATCCCCTGAACCACCTCTTCTCTTCTTTAAATAGAGGGAAGCTAATGAAGGAGAAGAAGGAGATGATAATGGGGAAGGAGGAGCAAGAGACAGTTGTGCATCCATCATCCACCCTATCTTGTTAGATTGCTTCTGCTGCAATAACCCACTTATTATTGACATCACACCTTAAACATTAACTACCAATCAATCAATCCTTGCAGAAGTAAGTAATTGCACCCTTGAATAACATGAATCCTATAGAATCCAAGCCTTAATTACATGCATCAATGCATGAACTCTCATGAATCCACTTATGGCCAAGAACACCATGAATCTAATCTCTTATTTGAAACATGACAAGCAGCAGCACCAGCTCGACATTCCATTGAGTTCTCCGATGAGATGAAGATCATAACTTTATATCACCAAAAACAGCCACCTCTGGAACTTCATTGAAGGCCACTTTAAATGCCCGAAACTAGAACCGAGAGGAGGAGTATTGAATACATAACTATGGATGGAGTACTTGGTACTAGGCAGATTTATGGATATATTTTGAATTAGTTGGAGAGTAAGGCGGAGGCCATTAAATGCAAGGGTTTTGTGCTTAGGTCATGAAGAGATTGTTGGAAGCCATTAAAGTGCAAGGGTACGACGTGGCAGGAGAACAACCCAAACCCTAGAAAGGGCATTCACTGCATTCCAACAAATCTTTGGCACCGAACGCAACGTGCTGACCTTTCATAAAGGAGGCCTATTCAATGCATGTTGCTAATTCTTCATAAATTCTTTCAAATCCCCCTTATTTCTCATTGCCCGGCTATTCAATCTTCTCTTCAATGCACACTACTATTCGTGTCACGTATTTACATCTGCCCTTTAGGATTTTCTACACTTCATTCTTCTGTTAGGATTTTTCTGTTACTTGGTAGATGGGAATAGGAAATGGGTATTTAATTTCTTTAATTCTGGAAAATGGGTATTTATCTGTCAACTTAAATTTCATATTTAATGAATCTGCCTCACTGCATTCATTCATGGCCATCCCTTTTTCGGTTCATACAACAGCCCAATTGGCCTAATTGCCATTGACATGTATGATGTACATATCCATGCTCTCTCTGCTTCTACAATCAATTGACAATCTACCTATCTATCTGCGTCCTCAATCAATTCGATTCAATTCCTATTCAGCACAATCAATCATCAATCAATGACTTAATAAATTGTGATCAAATCTCCCACAACTATCTTTCCCCATATGACCGCGCCAAATAGTATAACCCTAGATCAAATTAATTGAGATGTTTTTAAGAACCTTCCCTTGTAGTTTTCAATACGATTGCCCAGTCTGACCATCCCAGATTTAATACTGCATGAAGTGATTTCAATTCAAGTTCATCCCAAATACCCACAACAAATTATATCAAACCAGGCTGAAATTGCCATTCAAAAGTCCATATTTTGAACGTTTGTGACTTTCATTTGTTCATCCCAACAAAGATCACATCCATGTAAAAACCCAAGAGGGGTTGGCCTCTTTAATGCTCAAAAAATATTTATATCGAAGCAGGCTGAAATTATTATTCAGCGGTGCAATATTTTCATTTATTGCCAAATTTATCATCAATATGAATATGAGACCAATGAACAGGGAGAAGGTAGATATGTTATAAATATACACCATACTAGCAAGCTGAATCTTAATTGAAGTATATATCATTTGAAGATTTATATAAATGGACATTTATTTCTTGATGATCATTTTTTTTTCTGATAAATAGAATAGGTGACCGGCCCGATGAGGATATATACTGTACACATTTAATGGTTTTTAAAATCTGATCAACTCCCCCACAAAAAATCAAATCTTTAATCCAATTTAATTCACGTTGAGAATTTTTATCATCTTGAGATAGTTCACATCGGTAAATGATAGATAAATTGCAAGGACTAGTAGATTATGAGTTGCAGAAATTCTTCTTCAGTCATATCCAAAAATGTGAGATTATAAATTTTAGATCATCATATCCTCTGCATCCAGTCAGTCAGTCAGTATTATCAGCGTACTAAACTTTATTATTCTTATCATCTTTTTCCTTCTTACAGCAATTCATGGTTCTTGGAGAATTAATGTGGAGTAAATAAGTGGTAATAGAATTTAATTCATCGCGGCCTGTTTTGCTACAAATTTTACTTAGCCAGCTAGTTTTTGCGGGGCATTTAGAGCTTCTTGTGTCACAAGCAAACATCTCTGCAAATTGTAACTACCAGTTACTGAACCATCCAAGATAAATTTATAGTGGATTTATGTATTTTTCCCTGGGCAGTTGATATGGTAATGGCGGATCTGTTACATATGACAGAGTTAAATTAATTTGGCATTAACTGTTAAGAAGGTGAAATAAATATAATCACATGGTAAGGCACCCTTCCCAAATCATTACTTGCGCACATTGAATATGAATATCTTAACAAATATCATCAGCATTTCCCAGAATTGCATTTGTTATGTTGTGTGAATTTATTGTGCTATTTAAGGATTGCTAATATTAATGACTCGAACTGTTAGCTGTTACATGAACAACTGGAACTGGTTAACGTTGTCCAGAGCTCAGCGACGTAAATTGTGAAGATGCAAAAAAAGATTGTGCAACGAATATATGATATTTGTGGAGGAATCGACAGTGTAATTTTAACCCTCGCCACAAAATTGTATACAAGAACTTAAATAGTAAATCGGACACTAGTTTATTTATTTATTTAAGACACAATTTATGCATTACAATATGATTATTATTTAAATTCAATTAAAGTTATCAATTATTATTACTTTGTTTTGGTTTTATTTAGAAGTTTATTTGCATGTTAATAAAGTAATACTAGCTTGTTATATATTATATATATATAATAAGAAGAGAGATTCTTATGAGAGGTTTATTGCATTTGACAAATTATAAAAATAGACTTATGGAGAAGGTTAGTATCATGATTAGGATTAGTATAATGGTTATAATTAGAGTCAAGATTAGGATTAAGGTAAGGGTTAGGGTTGTGATTAATCTTAATTAGTTTACATTTAGGATTTTAGTTAGCATTAATAAGATATTTAGAGTTAGGATCAAGATTAAAGTGAGGGTTAGGATTAAGGTGAAGATATATTGTTAAGGTTATGGTTAGGGTGTAGTGTTTAGAGATAGGATTAGTATGATGGTTATGATTAGGGGTAGGGTAGTGATTTGTTGGAAGTCTTAATTGGAAAACTAAGATATAGAGAGTGGGGGTAAATTAGGATTTGTAACAATTTAAAACTTTTAACAATTCTTTAGTGCATTCATTCGCATTTGTCATCTCATATCCAATGCATGCATAACATACCTTGTAAATTCAAATTGTAATAAGATGTAGATCTAATCTATCAATCAAATGCATGAAATGTAAACATGTGACACAAAGATTTGGTTACCTAGGAACCCTCCAAGGTGAAGGTAAAACTAGGGTGGAAATGCCACCCACAAATCTTTACTACTGCAGTAATAAAGTTAACATGTTAAGGTTACAATGTTGATCACTTCTAGTGATCTACCCTATGAGGGGTATGCCCTACTAAAGGATGTTAAGATTGTCAGGTCTTACCTTGTGAGAGAATTTTACACTTACAACAAAGTTAGGTCGCGGTTAAGAGATTTACAAAGATCTGTTAAGAGATTATCCCTAACTCAATATATGTAATATCCCCACTAAGCAGGACAATAATAATTGAAAAACCAATGCTAGAATTTATACACTAATAAAAATAAAAAAAATCATATTCTACCCTCTATCCTAACCCAACCTTAAAGATGTCTCTGTATTGAGTTTCCTAACCCTTAGTTATTCAACTATCTTTTCTAGAGTGCACCCCGTAAGGCTCACATGTGCATATGTTGACACAATTAAAATATTCTTACCATTATATTTCTTCGGGCATGTTGGTCAGATGCAGATAAAAATTTTCGCATACCAACATTATAGAGGTCATATCCTTTTAAGTAGTGTTTCGCCAAATGGGCATTTCACCCATCTCTGGTGGGTATGTGCAAGATCATGGTGTGCCAAAAAGTGGCAATGTGAAAAAATAGAGTTTAAAAACGTTTAAAAACGTTTCAAAATCTGCTCTAACTTTTTTCCACCCATCCTAATACCAAAGCTAAAAAGTAGGCCCAAGCCTTATCGGTTATCCGATTTCATATCGGATATTTGATATGAAATCAGATATTTGATACCTATACTATGATTTTATTTTTTAAAGCAAAACCCAAGGGCTATTTGCGGTTGTTTATTTACACACTTCGTTTTGTGTTTTGAGCTCTGATATCTAATCTGCGAATGGATACTCGATATAGGTTAGTATTTTTTTTTTTTTAATGTTTTCAATCAAATTTATTATAAATTTTCTAGTTTTAATTGAATTTGTTAAAATTTAGGGTTTTTTGATGGAAATTGTTGAAATTTAGATTTTTTTAATAGAAATTATGTTTTGTGAATTAATAGGTATGGCTAACCAAAATGATGATACTGAGGCAAGAAATACTATTCCTCGTAATCCCCCACCAAACGATCCAATGCCCCCTTAAAATCGTCCACCAAATGATCCCCTACCCCCTCAAAATCCTCCTCGAATCAAGGATTTGATATTTGAAAATCTCACCAAATTGAGGGCTTTGCGAACAACATATAATACTATACTCACATTGGCTCCTATATTATCCATGTTAAACATCATAGTGGATAACATTGAAACACTTACCAACGAACAAAATGTGACTCTTCATTGGCGTGACGAAATGCATGAGATGTTTGATGATGGGTTGGACTATGATGGGGTTGTAGCCCTCAATATAAGTAAAGATGATTTGGTTGCCCTTTTTGCAAACCCAAAAATCGGTTTACTACTAATTGACCACAAAAAGCCCAAACTATCGATTAAATGGTGCACAAATGACGCCATACATGTGAACTTTTTGGATCATTGGTGGATGGTTTTTGACATCCCTCCACATAGAAATTTAGAGGTGCCATTTTATTTCCTTAAAAATTTGTATACAGAATTTGTGTTGGGCCTCAAGGTGAACTATTGGAGCATGAAGCCCAACATGGGTGTAGGAGGAGGAGCTCCTCAGGATAGACCCTCTTCCCAGTGGAAGAAAGCTAGCACTTTTGTCCCCCCTACTGATGTCTCCCCCCTCCTCGAGTGCAACATCCTGATATCATTATAGAGGCTAGCTCTCAAACTATTAGAGTCATCCATAGATTGAGTAGCCTATTGATATCCCAGGCTAGGTCAGTGTTGCCTCCCCATGTTGATGATGCTAGCATGAGTTCATCATCAGCAAGCTCATCACATGTTTGTGTGCCCCATACTTGCGTAACGTGCAAGAATATTTTTCTGGGTCCCATAGGTGATCTTTCTAAGTATCAGTTTGTATTTGACAAGGATACACCAGACGCACGTGTAGAGGCTACAGACCCTAATGCGGGAGAGGAGGGGCATGTAGAGGCATGGACTCCTTCTATGTCGATACATGTATACATTTTTTTGTTATGACATATGCGATTTAAAGTTAATCTTTATAATAGAGTAATTTTAATTTTTAAGCCATACTAACTTATACATGTATGTGATCTTCATTCATGTTTAGTTGATGACTGAAGAGGAGTTGAGACAGGTTGATGATGCCACGCTCTCGACTATTTCATTTGGCCTTGAGACATCTATGGTACATTATGTTGTGTTCTCATTGGTTTTCCTATTTGATATTGTAGCATATATAGTTTCTAATCTTTCTTTTTTCTTGCAAGTATCACATGTCCCTGGGGGACAAAGTGCGGGGGATGAGCCAGGACCCATTGACAAGGGAAAGGTAATTAGGCACTTTCTATTTGATTAAATATAGATGCATTCTTGTAAAATGTGTGTGCTAATGAAACTTAATTACATTCTTTATTGTATAGGGTGTGGCTATTAGCGATGAGCCCATGCAAATTCCATGTCGTAGATGCTCCGACATTCCCATTTGCACTGAGAGCCCCATTGTATGTATAAATATCATTTATTTTTTATTTTCCTTATTTTCATAAATAAATTCAAAACTGATTTCTATGATATTAACAACTAGTATTTTGTATCTCATAGGAAACTCTTTATGCACATGAGGTTGGATGGCAGAGATTTGTATCTTTGATGATGCAGCCACTATATCCTAAGGAGGAGCTGACACAGGTAAGTTGTAGTTTGAATTCTTGATTATATGTTATAAATATAGCATGCTATGAATTATAATGTTATAGTTTAAGTTGTAGATTCATTTAACAAACATATTTGAACATACATAGCCCACAATCAGTGAGGTACAAGTATTGTCGAGGACATATGAGAGGACTCCTAACTGGTGTAGGAGGTCAACGAGAGAGGTATTTATGATGAAAGTTTAATAGTATAAATCTTCATTAAAAAAAAGATCATTATGCATTTGAGTAATTCAATGTTAGATACAAAGAATCATATGAATTTAGTAGTATAACTTTGGGTTTTCCTTTTTTGTTTATGTAGGAGGCATCTGATCCACCTAGTGTAGAAAAGAGGCTGCATTTTGATCATCCACCAGTAGCCTAGGATAGTATAGTTGTCATAGGATGCATCATGAGACATTTTGAGATGGCATATGCCATATTGTTTATAGAAACATTGATATTATACACATTTCGATGGCATGATATATATTTGTGTAATTTGTCTATGGATACATGAACTTTGATATATATTTGTGTAATTTTTCTATGGATACATGTATTTTGATATATATTTTTCTCATTTATGTGCACAATGATATACATATTAATTTAGTATCTAGTATTGTTCAATTTATCATGGATCATGTGTATTGTTCATGTTTATGGAATATCATTAATTTTGATCATGTTTGTTATATTTGATTCAAATGCAATAATTTGTGAATAACATTTTAACAAACTTTATTATCAAATTTGGATGCAATGTTTAATTTGAAATGCTATCATGAGTTATATCTTTTTTCTATCAAAAATTCTATAGTTAATATATGAGAGTTCACTTTCTATCATGTGATTCAGAGTAAGAAAAATAGGGAAACCTTATTTATAGAGAGAAACCATAGAAATGAATGACATACAAAAAACCATTGTTTTCCTTGTGGTTTTAGTTTTAGATTAGACTTATTCCTTATCTTGGCAGAATGATGCAGAGCCCTTCAATACACCTTTAATAAACAGTAATTTAAGTAAGGGGATTCACAAAAGGATGGTAGTCTATCAAGGAATTGGGATGAACTCAAAGGCTTCAACAAAGATCCATGCATTTTAGACAATAACATAAACACACTTTTTAACCTCCTACACAAGGTTCACATAACCCCAAATCTGATTTTAAACTCCACCTTCAACCTTGAAACTAACTCTTGGCTTCAAATCTAATCTCAACACACTTAAGGACTCCACTCCTCAACCATGGATTCTATTCCCAACCATGAAATCATTCCTAGACTCATAATCTTTGATAACTAGCCCTTCACTTTCTTACTATCCTCATACTACAACTTTTCAATTTCAACATAACCTCAAAATATCCCAACTTAAGAGACTTGATTGGATCAAACTTTTTTAATTTGGTTCCCCAATACCATATCCATATGAATAACATCTTTACATTTCTCACATTGATCAATTTACCTATACTGATCCACTTAACAAAACTTAGGAACCAAATCATCCAAAACATACCTTCTTACTATCCTTTGTATAGACCAAAACACAATCATTCATAACTTTTGAACCATACTTCATTTCCTCAATCCAACCATCGAGTAATTAGATCAATTGACCCTCCATAACATATCAAAAAATTAGGCCAATCCAATGGTGGAAAATTGAGATATGGCCCCCACAAAAGCACTAAAAATTGTGACAAAACAATCTTCCTTTGACAATCTCATTAAAAACATGTTACCAACAAAGTGTAACAATGGAAAATGATACAAATTGTAGAAAAAAACTTTGTTTTATTACTTCTTATTAAGCATACACCATACATTGTTTTCCAATTATTGATCTAATCAACATCTAAAGGCCCTAGTAAGACATTTTACACCCTATATAGTACTACAAACCCTATAATCCCTTATATTCCCATGATTAGCTTGTTGGGCCATATTTTTCATATAATGCAACTTTTATGGAAACTAGCTTCATTAATGCATTATATCATTTCACACCTTATATAGGTGTTTCCAACCTTGTATGGTCATGCTCAAACCCCTAACTAACTCTTTGCACTCATTTTCACTTTGCAAGAAAAAGTTGCAAAAGTTGCAAAGTTACAATTTTGAGTGATTTTTTGCTATAACTTTAAATTCTTAATTAGATGAGTTCACCAAACTTGGTAAGGGGTTATTGATAGCCCTTACAAGCTCTGAGTTATGACCCTCGAAAGATTGACCTTGATACACACTTAGAACACCTTGGAGACTCTTTGATACGGGGTCGCCGCGGACGATGGAGGCTCTCCACAGCCAAAACAAGGGTGTCACTAGGGTTCATCCACCCATCCAAAGCTAATGGTACTAATGATTTGATGCCAAGATCAGCGGTTTCAAAGTTACATTGTGGTGCACCTATGAACTAAGGCACACTACAAGTTTTGGCATCAAGCGAGATCATTGTGCCAAATCCAAACAGAATGTGATCTCTCGAAAATGAGATATGTTATTTTAGGCTTCAACATGACCATCCTATAGAATTTAATATTTCATCGATAGCCCTCACGAGCTTCGAGTTATGACCCTCAGAAGCTTGACCTCAATACGCACTTAGAGCACCTTGGAGACTTTTCAGTACGGGTGGCCACAAATGATGGAGGCTCTCCGCAATCGGAACAAGGGTGTCACTAGGGTTCACTCACCCATCCAGAGCTAATGGTGTTGAAGATTCAATGCCAAGATTAGCGGTTCTAAAGTTACGCTATGGTGCACCTATGAACTAAGGCACATTGTGAGTTTTGGCATCGAGCGAGATTGTTGTGCTGAATCCAAAAGGAATGTGATCTCTCAAAAATGAGATAGGTCATTTTAGACCTTAGCATTATCATCCTATAGCATTTTACATTTCACCGATAGCCCTCACGAACTCTGAGTTATAACCTTTAGAAGATTGACCTTGATACGCACTTAGAGCACCTTAAAGACTCTTTGGTACGGGGTGGCCGCAGATAATGGAGGCTCTCCATGGCTAAAAAAAGGGTGTCACTAGGGTTCACCCACCCATCTAGAGCTAATGGAACTGATGATTCTATGCCAAGATCAATGATTTCAAAGTTACGTTGTGGTGCACCTATGAACTAAGGCACACTACGAGTTTTGGCATCGAGGGAGATCGTTGTGCTGAATCCAAACAGAATGTGATCTCTCAAAAATGAGACAGATTATTTTAGGCCTCGACATGACTGTCTTGTAGCATTCAACATTTCATTGATAGCCCTCACGAGCTCCGAGTTACAACCCTTGGAAGATCGACCTCGATACACACTTAGAGCACCTTGGAGACTCCTCGGTACAAGGTGGCTGCGGATGATAGAGTCTCTCTGCAGATGGAACAAGGGTGTCACTAGGGTTCACCCACCTGTTTGGAGCTAATGGCACTGATGATTCAATGCCAAGATCAGCGGTTTCGAAGTTACGCTATGGTGCACCTATGAACTGAGGCACACTACGAATTTTGGCATTGAGTGAGATCATTGTGCTGAATCCAAACAAAATGTGATCTCTCAAAAATGAGATAGGTTATTTTAGGCCTTAGCATGACTATCCTATAGCATTCAAAATTTCATTGATAGCTCTCATGAGCTCTGAGTTACGACCCTCAGAAAATCAACCTTGATATGTACTTAGAGCACCTTGGAGACTCTTTGGTCCAAGGTGGCCGCAGACGATGGAGGCTCTCCACAATTGGAACAAGGGTGTCACTAGGGTTCACCCATCCATTCAGAGCTAATGGTGATGAAAATTCAATGCCAAGATCAATTGTTTCAAAGTTACGTTGTGGTGCACCTATAAATCGAGGCACACTACAAGTTTTGGCATCAAGCAAAATCGCTGTGTCGAATCAAAACAGAATGTGATCTCTCAAAAATGAGATAGGTTATTTTAGGCCTCGACATAACCATCTTGTTGCATTTGACATTTCATCAATAGCCCTCACGAGCTTCGAGTTATGACCCTCAGAAGATTGACCTTGATACACACTTAGAGCACCTTGGAGACTCTTCAGTATGGGGTGGCCACAGAAAATGGAGGCTCTCTGCAGCTAGAACAAGGGTGTCACTAGGATTAATATTAAAAGCAAACACATTATTTTTTACCTCTCTCAAGTTTTTGGCATTGGGCATAGTGCAAGTTTGGTGTTAGTATGTATTAAAATCATCATTTTTAAGGTCCATCCACATAAATTGCATCAAGTAAAATAATCTTTGTTTCTTACATTAAATCAAAAAGTTTACATTTACAATATATCAAGTGTTTCATCATTATTACATCAATACACAACTACCAAAAATTATAGTGCCAAAAATAGTAGTGTCAAAAATCGTAGTGTCAATAAAAGTATTGTAAAAAATCGTAGTGTCAAAAATAGAATAGATTTTTCTTCATTTTGTTCCTTATTTAGTTTTTTATCTTCATGCATGGCTACTCTTCATGATGTAACTACATTCTAATATCATAAAAAAATTAGTAACTTATTGTATTAAACAAGATAATCATCCGTTCACTGAATCATTATGAACAAAATAACATAAAATGTAAATATACCTAGTCGAGTGTTCCAATAGGGCCCTGTCTCTGTTTTAGGGTCTCGAACAAGGCTTCATGATCAGCATTAGTAATAGTAAAAAGTTCTTTTACTTTTGGTCTCCCTTGATGCTTCAACAACTTTACATTTGATGATCAGCATTAGTAATAGTAATAAGATGCAAATATATGAGAATTATTGTGTGCTTCTAATAGTCTTTGAATGTAGGAATTCCATTCCTTCTAAACATGTATGTCTGCAGCCATGTTCCAGTGACAACCAGTGAACTAGTAGAATATGTGAATCCATCATCATCTATGATTGGTTGTGCAAGCTTTTGTTTACCTCTTACATAACATGCTAATCAATAATCTGATTTCTCATCATTCTCTTGTAGTGCAACCAATGCAAAGACATGTCCTAGCTAAAGAAGATTTGATAGATGGTTATGCTCAAGTGAACTTTCCATGTCATCATTTCTGATAGAGGGTATGATAAAAAATGGAGTAAGATAATGTGGAGCCCATGTGTCCACCCACTCACTTGACTCACAATGATTCCAATCACACTGAAAACAATTAGGACAAAAGCAAGCTTGTTGTCATGTCCAAATGGTCCATGTATTAGAATCAAAGCTCTGAAATGAATTCATTTTTTATGAGTCTCTTACTATAGCACAATCTAATCTATCACCTATGGACCCTTCCTCAACCAACTAAAAGAACTTGTGTACTACTAAATCAAGAGTCCCCCCCTTTGATAATGTTGAACTACACCAATCAACAATGCTACGAGCATCAAGAAGCTCTACTCCTAAAATATTCAATTGGTCCTTAACTAGAAATCTCTTCACACATGCCCCTGCTCCATCATGTTCCACTTTCCCATGGTTGGACTCAAAAAAAATCCAAATATGAGGCACCCTCTCTCTACGTGCATCCTACATAACTAATAAAACATGTGAGCATTCTTGAATTGACCTGTACAATTATCTGACCAAATGATATGTCTATCCATAGCAAATGCATGCTCCTGTAAGAAATCAAAATAATTCTTGAAACAATGTTGCACAAACTTGTGAGAGTGAGATCTATCATCACTCATATAAAAATGATACTCTCTAATAATCTTTCGATTATCTTTTGCACTATCAGGGGGCATGTCTATATGTTATGTGGATGAAAATAGCAATCTAAATGGAGTTGTAATACTAAGATTGTGTCTCATTTTGAGGCTGCAATGTGTAGTTCTCAAAAAAGTCAACAACTGATATAATAGTGCCAATGGGAAATGTCTCCTTACACATTCTAAATTGTTGATCCAATCACTGAGACCTGTGACTATGTCTTGCATACTTGTAAAAAAGATTTGTTTTGAAATATGAAATAAAACTAGCCACACTAATTTCTTTTGCAACCAATTCACATCTAGATCCCTCACCCCCACTCTTCCATGTGTATTTCACCTTTTCATATACCTTTTTTTAACTATTGTCTTCCCAAGATCTCGTTCACACCCCTCATGGAAACATGTGTCAAACTTGGATAAGCCACCACATTCTGAACACTTCTCATTTAAGCAAGCATTTGTATAAAAGAAACAACCATTAAATCTATGACATAAAAATTGATCTAGCAAGTCTCTTGATGATTTTGGAAGACCACTAGCACCACAATTCTCCAACATTTCTTTACTATGCAAAGTAGAACGAATGGAGCGTAATAGTTCATGATGCATAGAAAACTTGACATGATATTTACAACAACATGTATTTTTAATTTTAAGTGGCACATAATAAAATGGCTTTAGAGATTCAAAAGCCCTTTGTGATATATGAAGACTTGGATGACTCTCTCTAAATTGTTTGAACAACATAATTTGACTTACCTCCAAATAATGTTTAGGATGTGGCATGCAGTCTTTGATGCCAATTCTCAACTTTAACACATTTTTAGCATTGGGTGATACTCTTGAGCTAGAGTGCCAAAATTGTGTAATTTCTTCCTTTACATCATCAAATAGCTTCTTATCAAAACGTAGAAGTCTCCCACCAAAAGCCCATGTTTCATTTTGAAGAGGATCATCAATTCTCTCTCGTCTACTAAGTGCTCTTCTCAAAGTAGTATGATTTAGGTTCAAATAAATACAAGTCTATCTCATATATCTACCCTTTCTCAAATGATGACTTACCGAAGAGGTTGTAATAACCCTTTGAGCGGCTCCCTTATCCTTCTCTCTACTATTTTTCCCAATGCTATTGAGAGCACTGAAAAGATTCTTCACAATAATGGCATTTCTTTCCAATTTTTTATAGACATGAATCTTCAATTTGGAAAGCATAGGTTTCATCTTTTGCATCTTTAATAAGTGCATAAAAAGTTGACATTGCTCCATCACCGTTTTGTTGTTGAAAAACATCTTATATAGTCTTGAAGCCCATAACTGAATGGTTCTTTTTGATTTTTTCCCTTCCAAAATGGTAATAATTGTTACATCAATTTCAATTATCCATTTTGGTGTTCTAGAACCTTCATGACGATTATAATTAGGATATATGTAAGGTTCTTGTGCATTGTTATGTTTGGCATGGTCAATCATGCAATTTACATTATGACCTAATAGCATTTCATTCTTCAAATTTTCATTTCATAAATTTTCAATCCTGACATTATCATTATCATTATCAATTGGTACATTTTCATTCCCCAACTGAACATATTCATTATCTGACTCTATGATTTCACCTTCAACCAATACATCGTCAACTTGACTCACATTTAACATACCTTGTCTTTTCCTTCAGTGATTTAACTTGTCCCTTTCCCTATATGCCACAATGTCTTCATTCGATACCTTCCTTTTGTGTTTAGCCTTTCGACGATTATTGCTCCCCATTCAAATGACAATATCAGACACCTAATGATATATTATCAAACATTTTTCAATCATTTGGGCCCCAAAAGTCAGCTTTCCCAAATCCCATGAAAATGGCCCACAAAAAGCAATGTTGTCGGGTCTGCAGTGACAGAGAATATGTTCGGAAAATTCATGCCAATTTAATCGGGTATCTAATCCCAAATTAGATACCCAATATTAGATCATATATCCAATATCAGATCGGATATCCAATATTGATTCCAAAATTTTGGGGGAATTGTGGGCAATATAAACAAATTTCATTATGTTTCATTAATATATATATATATATATATATATATATATATATATATATATATGATTATTAGTATATATGATTTATTTACGATTATTATTATATATAATTATTATATTATATTATTATGATTTTTACAATTATTATTAAGTATAATAACATAATATATTGATAAGTAGGAGATGATTTCCACAGCTAGTCAAATTGTGATGTGAATATCATGATTTAACTGTGTGATTTTTGAGTCAAACTCGATGACCCATGTTTCATGAGTAGTGATTCAACATGAATCCATCTCTCATGATAATAAATGGAACACTTAACACTCATTGGATCTAGGTGATGCTCACAGGGGTGAAGCACCGGGACTTCCCGGGAGGTCACCCATCCCAGTACTACTCCAGCCTGAGCGCGCTTAACTACGGAGTTTCCTCCACAGTTAAACCCAAAGCTTGCAACCCCATTTGCAAAACCTTCACCAAGTGTTGTGCCTTATAAACCATTCATTAGAAAGCCCCTTAAGCTCATCAATTGATAAGTAGGAGATGATTTCCACAGCTAGTCAAATTGTGATGTGAATATCAGGATTTAACTGTGTGATTTTTGAGTCAAACTCGATGACCCATGTTTCATGAGTAGTGATTCAACATGAATCCATCTCTCATGATAATAAATGGAACACTTAACACTCATTGGATCTAGGTGATGCTCACAGGGGTGAAGCACCGGGACTTCCCGGGAGGTCACCCATCCCAGTACTACTCCAGCCTGAGCGCACTTAACTACGGAGTTTCTTCCACAGTTAAACCCAAAGCTTGCAACCCCATTTGCAAAACCTTCACCAAGTGTTGTGCCTTATAAACCATTCATTAGAAAGCCCCTTAAGCTCATCAATTGATAAGTAGGAGATGATTTCCACAGCTAGTCAAATTGTGATGTGAATATCAGGATTTAACTGTGTGATTTTTGAGTCAAACTCGATGACTCATGTTTCATGAGTAGTGATTCAACATGAATCCATCTCTCATGATAATAAATGGAACACTTAACACTCATTGGATCTAGGTGATGCTCACAGGGGTGAAGCACCGGGACTTCCCGGGAGGTCACCCATCCCAGTACTACTCCAGCCTGAGCGCGCTTAACTACGGAGTTTCCTCCACAGTTAAACCCAAAGCTTGCAACCCCATTTGCAAAACCTTCACCAAGTGTTGTGCCTTATAAACCATTCATTAGAAAGCCCCTTAAGCTCATCAATTGATAAGTAGGAGATGATTTCCACAGCTAGTCAAATTGTGATGTGAATATCAGGATTTAACTGTGTGATTTTTGAGTCAAACTCGATGACCCATGTTTCATGAGTAGTGATTCAACATGAATCCATCTCTCATGATAATAAATGGAACACTTAACACTCATTGGATCTAGGTGATGCTCACAGGGGTGAAGCACCGGGACTTCCCGGGAGGTCACCCATCCCAGTACTACTCCAGCCTGAGCGCGCTTAACTATGGAGTTTCCTCCACAGTTAAACCCAAAGCTTGCAACCCCATTTGCAAAACCTTCACCAAGTGTTGTGCCTTAAGGGGCTTTCTAATGAATGGTTTATAAGGCACAACACTTGGTGAAGGTTTTGCAAATGGGGTTGCAAGCTTTGGGTTTAACTGTGGAGGAAACTCCGTAGTTAAGCGCGCTCAGGCTGGAGTAGTACTGGGATGGGTGACCTCCTACTTATCAATTGATGAGCTTAAGGGGCTTTCTAATGAATGGTTTATAAGGCACAACACTTGGTGAAGGTTTTGCAAATGGGGTTGCAAGCTTTGGGTTTAACTGTGGAGGAAACTCCGTAGTTAAGCGCGCTCAGGCTGGAGTAGTACTGGGATGGGTGACCTCCCGGGAAGTCCCGGTGCTTCACCCCTGTGAGCATCACCTAGATCCAATGAGTGTTAAGTGTTCCATTTATTATCATGAGAGATGGATTCATGTTGAATCACTACTCATGAAACATGGGTCATCGAGTTTGACTCAAAAATCACACAGTTAAATCCTGATATTCACATCACAATTTGACTAGCTGTGGAAATCATCTCCTACTTATCAATTGATGAGCTTAAGGGGCTTTCTAATGAATGGTTTATAAGGCACAACACTTGGTGAAGGTTTTGCAAATGGGGTTGCAAGCTTTGGGTTTAACTGTGGAGGAAACTCCGTAGTTAAGCGCGCTCAGGCTGGAGTAGTACTGGGATGGGTGACCTCCCGGGAAGTCCCGGTGCTTCACCCCTGTGAGCATCACCTAGATCCAATGAGTGTTAAGTGTTCCATTTATTATCATGAGAGATGGATTCATGTTGAATCACTACTCATGAAACATGGCTCATCGAGTTTGACTCAAAAATCACACAGTTAAATCCTGATATTCACATCACAATTTGACTAGCTGTGGAAATCATCTCCTACTTATCAATTGATGAGCTTAAGGGGCTTTCTAATGAATGGTTTATAAGGCACAACACTTGGTAAAGGTTTTGCAAATGGGGTTGCAAGCTTTGGGTTTAACTGTGGAGGAAACTCCGTAGTTAAGCGCGCTCAGGCTGGAGTAGTACTGGGATGGGTGACCTCCCGGGAAGTCCCAGTGCTTCACCCCTGTGAGCATCACTTAGATCCAATGAGTGTTAAGTGTTCCATTTATTATCATGAGAGATGGATTCATGTTGAATCACTACTCATGAAACATGGGTCATCGAGTTTGACTCAAAAATCACACAGTTAAATCCTGATATTCACATCACAACATAATATATGTTTTTATTGTTATTATTATTATGACCTATGATTCATTTGGGTGGTTCTAATGCGTTGACAAGGGTTATAGGTTAACCTATGACCCCTCTCGATGCATTTCAAGACAACATATGTCCTTAGGGGTCCTAGGGCCCCTAAGGATGCATTTGGTTGGTTTCAATGTGTTGAGAGGGGTCATAGGTTAAGCTATGACCCCTCTTGACGCATTTCATGACAACATATGTCCCTAGGGGACCTAGGACCCCTAATGACCCATTTGGTTAGTTCCAATGCACCAAGAGGGGTCACAGGTTAAGCTATGACCCTTGTCAATGTATTCAAACCAACCAAATGTGTCCCTATGGACCCTAGGGCCCCTAGGGACACATTTGGTTGGTTCCAATGCGTCGAGAGGGGTGATAGGTTAACCTATGACCCCTCTCGACACATTTCATGACAATGAATGTCCCTAGGGGCCCTAGGGATGCATTTGGTTGGTTCCAATGTGTCGAGAGGGAATCTATGACCCCTCTCGATGCATTTCATGAAAACATATGTCCCTAAGGGCCCTAAGACCCTAAGGGACACATTTGGTTGGTTCGAATGCATTAGAAGGGGTCATAGGTCCCCTCTCGATGCATTTCATGAAAACATATGTCCCTAGAGGTCCCAGGGCCCCTAGGAACATCTGTTGTCATGAAATGCGTCGAGAGTTAGAACCAACGAAATGGGTCCCTAGGGGTCCTAGGGCCCTAGGGACATATGTTGTCATGAAATGCATCGAGAGGGGTCATAGGATAACCTATGACTTCACTTGACACATTAGAACCAACCAAATGTGTCCTTAGGGGTCCTAGGGCCCCTAGGGACATATGTTATCATGAAATGGGTTGAGAGGGAACCTATGACCCCTCTAGGTGCATTGGAACCAACCAAATGTAACCTTAGGGCCCCTAGGGACATTCGTTGTCATAAAATGCATTAAGAGGGGTCATAGGTTAACCTATGACACCTCTCAACGCATTAGAACCAACCAAATGCATCCCTAGGAGTCTTAGGGCCCCTAAGGACATATGTTGTCATGAAATGCATCGAGAGGGTTCATAGGTTAACCTATGACCCCTCTCGATGCATTTCATGACAACATATATCCCTAGGGCCCCTAGTGACCCCTTTTGACGCATTCCCAATGGGTCCCTATGGGTCATAGGGTCCCTAGGGACATATGTTGTCATGAAATGAGTTGAGAGGGGTCATAGAATAACCTATGACCACTCTTGATGCATTAGAACCAACCAAATGGGTCCCTAGGGGTCCTAGGACCCCTAGGGACATATGTTGTCATGAAATGTATTGATAGGGGTCATAGGTTAACCTATGACCCCTTTCGATGCATTAGAACCAACCAAATGTGTCCCTAGGGGTCCTAGGGTCGTTAGGGACATATGTTGTCATGAACTAGGGCCCCTAGGGATGCATTTGGTTGGTTCCAATGCGTCGAGAGGGTCATAGGTTCCCTCTCGATGCATTTCATGACAACATATGTCCCTAGGGGCCCTAGGACCCCTAGGGACACATTTGGCTGGTTCTAATGTTTCAAGAGGGGTCATACGTTAACCTATGACCCCTATCGACACATTTCATGAACCCTAGGGACACATTTGGTTGGTTCCAATAAGTTGAGAGGGTCATAGGTTCCCTCTTGATGCATTTCATAACAACATATGTCCCTAGTGGCCCTAAGACCCTTAGGGACCCATTTGGTTGTTTCCAATGCATTGAGAGGGGTCATAGGTTAATTATGACTGCTCTCAATGCATTTCATGACAACATATGTACCTAGGGGCCCTAGGACCTCGAGGGACCCATTTGGTTGGTTCCAATGCATCGAGAGGGATCATAAGTTAACCTATGATCCATCTTGATGTATTTCATGACAACATATGTCCCTAGGGGCCTTAGGGTCCCTAGAGACACATTTAGTTGGTTTAAATGCATCAAGAGGGGTCATAGGTTAACCTATGACCCCTCTTGATGCATTTCATGATAACATATGTCCCTAGGGGCCCTAGAACCCCTAGGGACCCATTTGGTTGGTTCCACATTGAGAGGGGTCATAGGTTAACCTATGACCCCTCTCGATGCATTTCATGACAACATATGTCCCTAGGGGCATTAGGAACCTTAGGGACCCATTTTGTTGGTTCCAATGCGTCGAGACCTCTCTCGACACATTTCATGACAACATATGTCCTTAGGGGTCCCTAGAGATGCATTTGGTTGGTTAGAATGATTTGAGAGGGGTCATAGGTTAACCTATGAACTTATGACCCCTCTTGATGCATTTAATGACAACATATGTACTTAGGGGCACTAGGACCCCTAGGGACCCATTTGGTTGGTTCCAATGTGTTGAGAGGGGTCATAGGTTAAGCTATGACCCATATCGATTTATTTCATGACAACATATGTCCCTCGAGAGGGGTCATAGGTTAACCTATGACCCCTCTTTACATATTTCATGACAACAAATGTCCCTAGGGGTCCTAGGACCCCTAGGGATGCATTTGGTTGGTTCTAATGCGTCGAGAGGGGTCATAGGTTCCCTCTCAACGTATTTCATGACAACATATGTCCCTAGGGGCCCTAGGGACACATTTAGTTGGTTCTAATGCATCGAGAGGGGTCATAGGTTAACCTATGACCCCTCTCGATGCATTTCATGACAACATATGTCCCTAGGGGCCCTAGGACCTCTAGTAACCTATGACCCCTCTCAATGCATTTCATGACAACATATGTCCCTAGGGGCCCTAGGACCTCTAGTGACTCATTTAGTTGGTTCTAATGCATCAAGAGGGGTCATAGGTTAACCTATGACCCCTCTCGATGCATTTCATGACAACATATGTCCCTAGGGGCCCTAGGACCCCTAGGGACATATTTGGTTGGTTCTAATGTTGAGAGGGATCATAGGTTAACCTATGACCCCTCTCGATGCATTTTATGACAATATATGTCCCTAGGGGCCCTAACACCTGTAGAGAGGCATTGGGTTGGTTCGAATGCGTCAAGAGGGGTCATAAGTTTCCTCTCGATGCATTTCATAACAATATATGTCCCTAGGGGCCTTAGGACCCCTAAGGATGCATTTGGTTGGTTCCAATGCATCAAGAGGGGTCATAGGTTGATGCTTTTCATGACAAAAAAAATTCCTAGGGCCCCTAGGAACGCATTTGGTTGGTTCTAATGCATCGAGAACGTATGACCCCTCTCGATGCATTTCATGACAACATATGTCCCTAGGGGCACTAGGGCCCCTAGGACCCCTAGGGATGCATTTGGTTGGTTTGAAGGGCCCCTAGGGATGCATTTGGTTGGTTCTAATACATCAAGAACCTATGACCCCTCTCGATGTATTTTATGACAACGTATGTCCCCAGGGGCACTAAGGCCCCTAGGGACGCATTTGGTTGGTTTGAATGCATCGAGAGGGGTCATAGGTTAACCTATGACCCCTCTTGATGCATTTCATGACATTGTATGTCCCCTAGAGATGCATTTGGTTGGTTCCATACATTGTCATGAAATGTGTTAAGAGGGGTCATAAGTTAACCTATGACCCTCATCAACATATTTCATGACAACATATGTGCTTAGGGGCCCTAAGACCCTTAGCGATGCATTTGGTCAGTTCAAATGCATCAATAGAGGTCACAGGTTCCCTCTCAACATATTTCATGACAACATATGTCCCTAGAGGCCCTAGAACCCCTAGGGATGTATTTGGTTGGTTTTAATATGTCAAGAGGGGTAATAGGTTAACCTATGACCCCTATCAATACATTTCATGACAACAAATGTCCCTAGGGGTCCTAGGGCCCCTAGGAACACATTTGGTTGTTTCTTATGCATTGAATGCATTTCATGAGAGGGACACATTTGGTTGGTTTGAATGCGTTGAGAGGGTCATAGGTTAACCTATGACTCAGACGCATTTGGTTGGTTCTAATGCATCGAGAGGGGTCATAGGTTAATCAATGCATTTCATGACAACGTATGTCCCTAGGGGCCCTAGGGACGCATTTGGTTGGTTCTAATGTGTCAAGAGGGGTCATAGGCTATTTTATGACCCCTCTTAATGCATTTCATGACAACATATGTCCCTAGGGGCCCTAAGACCCCTAGAGACGCATTTGGTTGGTTCTAATGCATCAAGAACGATCATGGGTTAACCTATGACCCCTCTCAATGCATTCCATCACAACATATGTCCTTAGGGGCTCTGAGATCCCTAGGGATGCATTTGGTTGGTTCCAATGGGTTGAGAGGGGTTATTAGTTAATCTATGACCCCTATCGACGCATTTCATGACAATATATGTCTCTAGGGGCCCTAGGGATGCATTTGGTTGGTTTTAATGCATTGAGAGGGGTCATAAGTTAACCTATGACCCCTCTCAACGCATTTCATGACAACATTTGTCCCTAGGGACCCATTTGGTTTGTTCTAATGCATTCAGAGGGGTCATAGGTTAATCTATGACCCCTCTCGATGCATTTAATGACAACATATGTCCCTAGGGGCCCTATGACCCCTAGGGACCCATTGGAAAAGTGTTGAAAGGGGTGACGAGGGGCCCTAAGGACATATGTTGTCATGAAATGTGTCGAGAGGGGTCATAGGTTAACCTATGACCCCTTTTGATGCATTTCATGACAATATTATATTTAATAATAATAATATAATAATCATATATATTACTTTATTATATTTAGTTATAATAATAAGTATATTTATAACTATATTATATTTAATAATAATAATCATAATCATATCTAATAATAATAATGCCCATACTTCCTGAAAATAAATTTCCCTCTAAAAGTTTCCTCTAAAATTTTCCTCCAAAATTTCCAATGTGGGTGGTTTCCCTCCCAATTGGAAAATTCAGAGTAATCAGATACCCGATTTCATATCGGGTATCTGATCTGAAATCGGATACCCGATTTGAAATTGGGTATCCGATGAGGCTTGGTATTTACCAAACCTATTTGGTCAACCCAAAAAACATGTTTGAGAAGGGTTTCACTAACATTCAAACTTCGAGTAGCCATTTGACAATGTTATTTTCATCAAAATAGAATGAAACAAAAAGGGTTTTTTTATAACACTCTCAAGATTTCATCAATATAATATTTGTCAAATTCTGGGTTCGATAAGTATTTATTAGTTAATTTTCAATGAAGATGATTGTAAAGTGCTAATTGACATACTGATTGAAAAATAGCTATAGCTTTCAAATGGTATAACATTTTTTAAATCCAAAAGTTGTGTCACATTCTATGCTTCGTCTAGTATAAGGAATTTTTTTTTTAATACTTGTGAATCTTGACACACCACACAAAATTTTGTACAACTGTTTTTCCTTTTGTATAATTTTCTTAGTATTATGTACATGTTCTTGCAATTTAAGTTTTTACTTGACAATGTTTGTCAAGATTTTCTCCACAACGTATTCTCAAATTTCTTGGCTGACCAATCCATCAACTTCTCATTTGCTTCTATATCTCCAACATTTATTTGTTCTACAATATGTATAAGTTGGGAAATAATTGGAACTTTCACATCAAAATTGTGTATATCAAAAGCATCTCCAAAAATGTCCTTTACATCATATAATACTCGCCTCTGTTGTTTCTCCCTTCTCATTTCTTCATATTTCTTCTTTTCACCAAAATTTCTTACAAAAAAATTGTTTGCTCAAGAGTGAGATTTTCCAAATCCCATTTTGGCATTTCAATAACTTTGTTCAAATATCGAGGATAATACACCCATTGAATCTCTTTTCATCACAATCTCAGGAATAACACAAAATTTAGGTGGAGGACAAGTGTCACTTCTCATCAATTGAATATTAATTACCTCTGCTCCTTGGCTCTTTCCTATAGATGATGAAGTTTTCATATTTCTCTACTAGGGTTTGAAGCTTCTCTTTCTCTGGATAAATCTCAACACAACTTAAATCTTCACTCGATCAAACTTCAATTCCAAATTTTCTCTTCAATTGCCTTAAAATATCTTTTAAAAATTACTCAAATTTCTCTATGCTCTTGTAATCTGAATGCAAGGTGTGAAACAATGTATTCAAATTTTAATGTATACTTCCTTTTTTCTTGAATTAGGGTCTCCATTAATGTTGTGTACTTTGGTAGGTGGAAGCCAACTATCTCAGTCAATATTGTGTCTTTTGAACTAGGTCTTCATTATACAATTCATTCTATTCCATCTACTCGGCCTATACACCAATTTAGCATTTGAAATATTCAGTCCATATTGCAATGCTCGATTAATACAGAAAATTTTACTGATGTTCGACATTAACTATGTGAATGATTCTTTTGCACTAGTCTTTTCATAGTTTTGTTCTTATGGATCTTTACTTATGAGAATATGAACTTTAACACATTTTCTATTAGGAACTTATGTAAAATATATCATTAAATATGTGATTCCCCACATACCTTTCTTAGTTATCTTGAGATGATATAATCACCTCCTCCATTTGTAACATTTTTTCCATCTTCTACCTTTTTCTTTGAGGTTTCTTTCATCTCCTTCCTTGTTTGTTCAATGTCCACTTTGTCTTTACCCTTGGTGTGATTATGATTTAATACTAGTACTTGGGTTCTACAATTTTTTCTTGAATGTCCAAACTTGTGACATTTTGAACATGCATTATTAGGTGCATAACTATTCCTTTTGTTAGACCAATAGGGCCTTGTCTGTGATTTGGATTCATATGCTCTAAGTCCATACTTTTGACAATTGTAACAATATCCTTCAAATCTAGGTGTAGTAGATGCATTCTTCATTCTTTATCTACACTCATGTATTTGATGTCATTGCTTCTTACAGTAAAAACAATAGCTAGTAACTTAGGTTAAGGGTTTGGCATACCATTTTTGCTTTTGCAAATATTTGTAGTGTGACCAAGTTTCCACAATGATAACATGTTGACTTGCCCTTTGTCTTTGCATTTCTCAATTCTCCATTATTGGATGATTCTCCTTGCTTAGTTGATGAATGTTTCTTTTCATGACCTGATTTAGAAGTGCTTCCAGATGATCTCATTAGTTCTTCAAATAATTTCATTACTTCATTAGGCTTGTTCAATTTTTCCACAAGTTCTTTCTCAGTCTTTAGTTCATTCCTCAATGAGTCCTTCTATGATCTCATATTTTCTATTTCAACATCATTTTGGTTCAACTCTTGACTTGCAAGTATTAGTTAATTCATCATGCCTAGTTGAGTGTTTGTAAGATTTTGCACATTAGATGACCTTTCTTCAAGTCTAAATACTACTTGCATTTTGTCTTTTTTAGATTTCTTCATTTGTTTGGTTACTTCACATAGCCTCATTGACTAGATCTCATGTTCCCTTTTTAGTCCCCTGACTTCTTCATTTAGGATATTGTTTTTTTCTAATAGATTTGTAACAGTTGCATTATTTTCACTTGAATTTATGGTTTCAAATAGCCCTTGAGTATTGAATTCTTCATAATTCAACTCATTTATCTATAAGGCCAACTTATTTCTCCTGTTTAGGTATTTCATCAGTTCCTTTCTTGCTATATCAAGTTGTTGCAGTATGAGCTAGATCTCAATCACCTAATTGTCAATAACTTTTCCCAATTTGTAAGCCTCCATTTTCATGATCTAAACTCTCAAGTTGTTAAATTTTTTCAAGAAAACTGGGATCTAATACCAATTATTGGAAGTCTTAATTGGGAAACTTTGATACTGAGGGGAGGAGGGGGGTGAATCAAGATCTATAACACTTTAAACCTTTTAAAAATTCTTTATTGCATTCACTCTCATTTTCCATCTCATATCCAATGCATGCATAACATAACTTGTAAATTCAAACTATAATGATGTGTAGATTTAATCTATCAATTACATGCATGAAATGTAAACACATGACATGAAGATTTGTTACCCAAAAACCCTCCAAGGTGAACATAAACCTGGGGTGGGGATGACACCCACAAATATTCACTACTGCAGTATTAAAGTTAACCTATTAGGGTTACAATGTTGATCACTTCTGATGATCTACCTTGTGAGGGGTCTGGCTTGCTAAAGGTTGTTAAGACTGTTAGATCTTACCATGTGAGAGGATTCTATACATACAACAAAGTAATTAGGACTTAGTTAAGAGATTTATAAAGATCTATTAAGACCATTCTATTAAGAGATTGTCCCTAACTCAATATATTAAAACTGATTCAGTACCTGATCCTTGATTTTCTCTAAAAAGATGGTTTTGGATGTCTAAGCTCTTCAATCTAATCTAATATAACTCTATTTTCCTTCACTACTTGATAAGGCCACTTCCTCTATTCAATAATAACAAAACTTAACACTTATGCCTTCTTCATAAAGTTTGTACTTTCACACTTGATCTCTATGATTACACAAACAGTTCACCTCATCTTACCATCATATCATCATCCTTATCATCACCATACCAAAATAGGTTTTGATCTAGTCTATTTAAATATTTCTTAAAGAGTTTTCTAGATGCTTCCTTATTTTGCCTCTTCATTTGATTGATTGATTGCAACACATAGGGATCTATGATCCATGTCATAAAACATGTAATATCTTATGTAACAACCTCTAAAAATATTAAATATTGTGTCAATGTTAGCTTAAAATAGTTAACATCAAAGTTTACATCATTCCTGACTTGAATATCAATTATACGTTACTTGGCACTTATTGTATCTAATACTGTGCATTTACTGTTCTTGCTGTTGATGTTTAATCTCTACTCTACTTGGCACCTTCTATGTAACTCAACATCAATGTGTTCAAATTATTCGACAATAATTAGGCTCAACTTATGCTGAAAATACTCAGTGACTAATGACTTGCTCGACTCCTATAGAGCTTGGCATATACATGTTTATTTACAAGTCTTTATATGATTCAGCCTATATAGAGTAGCTCGGTCGTAGTGATGGTTGTCTGACTCTACCTAGTATATGACTTAATGTTTGACACTGATAGACAACAATAGTTAGAGATATCAATAGTGATTAGGGAAAAGTTTTTTTCCAATAAAGTGGGGAAGAGCTCTGACACTTTATAGTATTGATGAAAAATTATAAAAAGGGCTTGGAACTAAAGCCACCCAAGCAACATCAAAATATTAAAGTTTGTAAATAGTATGTACAAGGCATATAATATGTTTTAGAATTAACTATATTGTACTTATATAAATAATAATTCATTGTAATGATGTAAATACACATATTCATCATGTAGTACACCCTTCATTTTCACATTGATCATGATATACTTCTAGTCCCAAGAAAATATAATGATTAATGCTCCAAGATTTCCTCCATGTCCAAAAAAGCACTAGATGCCATTGTGAAAAGCCCCATATAATCTTAAAAATCTACTCCTAACAAATCTTAAATGAATTGAATTCATCTAAAACTCTCAATAAAATTTATGATTAGTTATAGAAAGTCTACTAGATAGATTAGAGCACAATATGTACCTTTGCACCTTATCGATGGCAACCCCTCCCATTGCATAATTGAAGATTATCCAAATCACACAAATAGGTCAGAGACAACATGCATATAAATTGTCAAATGTAACTCTTTAATCCCTTATCAATACTTTTGATGTAATAAATTACTCTACCCAACTCATTATTCATCCAACTCAATTCATAAGACATGTAAAATGAATGTTATTTAAAAAAATGTAGACAACCTCTTGGATTAATTATCATCTATGTTGCGATTATTCATAATTACTTTTTATGGGATTTTGGTAATTTGGATCTTACTAAAAGCATCATTTAGATGGGACATTTGCATGGTATTAGATCAATTGTACAAATCTTTCATAAGAACGAACAACTATTTGAGTCTGTGTTCTTTGCAAGTATTCAATCAATTGTGTAATTTTTATTATTGTTGAATTATATAACCCAACAGTCAATAGGTTGAAAGGTAACAATCATTTTTACTAAAAGGTAATGATAATTTTTTCTCATATATAAAGGACACTAACTTGAAAAAAAAATAAAATTATTATTTCTTTTTTTTTTATTGGTAACAAGTATTTTATTAATTCAAAAATACATATTACAAAGCCACTTCAAGTTGGTAGAGTAAACTTTCCACCTCCAAAACCACTGGAATCAAGAAATTTTGTTAGAATAAAACCTAACAAAACCTGAAATTCATGAAAATGAACACAAAACATAGATAACAACACATTCAAGAGACACATTAACTCGTACTAGCTAAATTGGGTATGTTGAAAGCCCAAAGACCAGATCTAAGTGTTAGAGAAACTACCCTACTACCTCCTCCCTTAAGAAGTTGTAGAAATATGATCCCCCATGCTTACCCCTATGAGAGACCTCAACACTACCACCACTACCACCACCTCGGCCACCACCATCATGCCATTCTCTTTTTGGAGGAATTTGACGTTGAAGAACAAGGATATCTTAACACTCTAGAGGTATCATTGGTTTCACCAAACTATGATTCACCTTTCTCCTCCTCTCTACCACTAGCTCCCACCTCTCCACTTCTAATTTTTGCAAAAAAATCAACAGATCCCTCCATCTCTTCAAAACATCCTATTGGTAATTTTGCTAGGTTATAGGATGTGTTGTTTTCATTTATGGCAACAAATAGTCAATATTAAATCAACTATTTTTGGAGATGAAGTTTTGAGTTAAAGACTTAGAAAATTTTCTAAGTATCATAGAGCTTATTTGTCAGCACATGAACCTTTTTGGTCAACACAGTTCATAGGGGCATTTCTGTCATGTGTGTACTTATTATGAGGAAACTATAGTATGTCAGGATTGTTAGAGTGGGGTTGTTTTTGCACCAAAAGATCTATTTGTCAATGCCTAACACAACCACTCAACTTATAGTACACAAGAGGTAGTTAATCCCTTGTCATGAATCCTAAGGGGAGTGCTAAACAAATTTCTAACAATCTCCCCCTCAGCTTGACCTGAGGGTTTGAGGATTCGAACCTATGACCAAGATCTGATACCACTTGTTAGAGTGGAGTTTTCATTGCACCAAAATATCGATCTATCAATGCCTGATACAACCACTCAAATTATAGTACATAGGAGGTAGTTAAGCCCATGTCATGAATCCTGAGGGGAGCACTAAACAAATTTCTAACAAGGATGATGTATGCATGAGTGTGGGAAAACGTCATGTCCCCTTTTCAAATAATTAAAAAATAATAATCTTTGCTAAGGCAGGCAGGCCCAAGAAAGTGAAGTTTTGGAAAAAGGGGGTTAATCTTTGGAAACCGTCGGACTAATAAATGAAAATTATTATTAAAATATGTTTCATTAACCTCTCTTGGATGTGAGTTACAGTTATGCCCTCTTTTAAGGGGTTTTGGAGGCATTTTGGGCTCATTCCAGAACTTGATTTTGCTCATTTCTTTGTTATTCTTCAGAGGCTGCCAAACCTGTGGAGAAGGAGACCCAAGAATGGGAGTTTACAGGTTTCCAGGGAGACCCAAGAATGGGAGTTTGTAGGTTTCTAGGAAGGCTAAGGATGGGAGTTTGAAGCCATTCCATGTGCATGCTCATACAGAGTTTGCCTTTGTGCTGAACAGTGTAGATTTGTGGATTTTTGGGTGTGTTTTATGTATGAGTTTGGTGTTTTCAGTTGAGTATTTCATCTCAGTTTGGTTTGCTTCTGTATTTCATACTTTAAGGTGTTAAAATAGAGCTGAATATATGTATTGGGACATGATTAAACTTCTGAGATAGATTATTAGTGTTTTTGTGGTGTTTTCGGGCATTTTTGTGTTAATTTCGGGAGCCCGATGAGCATAGTTTTTGTCCTACATTTGAGAACTATTGTGTAAAGGTTATACGGATCTGGAAATGTCATTTTGTAGGCTGTTATTCTGCTGAAATTTCTGTAAAAAAATTCCACTTTCAGATTTATTAATAATAGGTGAAGCTGTGAAGCTTTTGGCACAATTTCTGGCATACCCGATTTGGGGTTTCTTAAGAAATTGGGTGGATCTTTGGGATATTAGTTGTTTGATTTTTAAAGATCTGATTTGAGGCTTGAAATATCATGTAAAATCAAAAAAGGGACATTTCAGTGGTATCAGAGCCATGATCTTGCCAGCCTGAGGGTTTGTAGAAGTTGCATGTCAGTTTTGACAACTACCTAGATCTTGCATTTTAGTTTTTAGAACTACCCAAATCTTGCATGTCATAATTTATGGTTGCATGTTGCTTCTAATCAGTTGCATGTCAAAATTTATGGTTGCATGCTACTTCTAATCATTTTCATGTTAGTTCTTGGTGAATTTGGTGGTTGTAGAAGTTTGCATGTCAGTTTTGACAACTACCCAGATCTTGCATGTCAGTTTTGACAACTACCCAGATCTTGCATGTCATAATTGATGATTGCATGTTGCTTCTAATCAGCTGCATGAAAAAATTTATGGTTGCATGCTACTTCTAATCATTTGCATGTTAGTTCTTGGTGAATTTGGTGGTTGCATGTTGCTTCTAATCAGTTGCATGTCAAAATCTATGGTTGCATGCTACTTCTAATCATTTGCATGTTAGTTCTTGGTGTTTGAAGGAGTTATATCCTATTGGGGTTACACTCTACTTTATCCAGAATGGACAGGTATAGTACAGAGTCTCAGAGGACACGATCTTGGACAATTGATATCCAGAGTCAAAACAGTAGAAAGGATGGTTATTTAGACATTCGAGATAAACTTATGAAAATAAGCCATGACATGTTTGAACAGTTGATTGAGCACCACTGTATAATGAATGACATGTTGTCCGACCCAGCTAAGGTGGATAAGTTGACTGGATTTCTATTTTGCAGATTTTCTCATAGGATAGATGACACAATTCCCAAGAACTTGCATGAGGAGTTTGAGAAACTAGCTGATAGCCAGGTAGAGGTCTCAGATTCTACTTTGCCACAGGAGGTGGTGGGAAAGGATATTATACAGATTGATAGTAACGGTCAACTTGATACTCAAATTGAGACAATTTTTTACAGGTCGTCAAAGGGTGATGCCACAGGTATTCAGGATGGTATAGTTACAACAGGCAATGACTACAGTGTAATGGGTTCAGATGATGATTATGAGGATGTTGTTGTGCAGGATGGTGAGATACCTAGTAGAGATGAGAAGACATTGAGCATTCATGACTTTTCTGAGAAAGAGCACCAGGCACAGTTAGATGCTTCATCACATGAGGTTGAGGCTAGTAGTACTTCACATGATTTGTCCAGCCAGCTGAAGGTGAACAAAGATAGTATTGTGACTTCATTATCTCATCATGATAGGTATGTGGAGTTAGTTGGTATTGGTCATATTACTCAGGTTAGGAGTTTTCTTGAGTTACCAGTTGATTCTAGTTTACGGATATGGACTCAAGATTGTTATATTGGCGTTTGGGATTCAGTTGACTAGAGATCTTTAACACTTTTTGGTAGCAGTGTTTGTTTGGGTGCTATCATGGATTTGATTACCAGATTACACGGTGTTGTCTTTTCTTGTGCTAGTATCTTGTCTGATGTTGGTATTAGTGTTTATACACCGATGTTGGGCTTTGTTCATATATCCAGTTGACCATACTTGCTAGAATGTGTTGATGATATTTCATATTTGGCAGTGTGTATAGATGAGTCCCAGGATCATATTGGCATTGATGACATCCAGGAGGATGCAGTGGGCAGTTTTGAAGACTTAGTTTCCTTGCGTATATAGGAGTTGGATAGCAATGCTAATGTTTTTGATACTCCATATGTTGATATGAGCTTTAGATTTGATTCACAGGATATGGATGGTAATACTCTAGAGACTAGTAACTTTGAGGATACTCCTTTAGGCAGTGCATCAGAGGAGGTTTGTAGGAGACAGTCAAGCCAGTGCCATTATGTGTCTAATCAGTTGAGAGTTAGTGACTGAGACATTGCTATCACTTGCCAGCATTTCGATGTTGCTCGTCAGTTGTTAGCAGTTTATGGATGGGGTTCTCCTACTAGTGATGAGCAGGAAGGCAGTTATCTTTCCTTGACAGAGATCCACTCTTTATGGGAGGCTATTCAAATTTTGAGACAGAATTATATGTAGTTAGTAGCTGATAGAGATTATCTTATGGAGTGGGGTAGTACATCATATGATGCATTGTTGGCCAAGGAAGATGAGGTGAGTGAGCTTATTGAGCAGCTTGAGGTGACTTCTGAGATTCTTGAGAGTACACGGTTGGCTTTCAAGAAGTCACAGTTTCATTTGGCTAAGGTGACCATGGATTTAGAGTGACTACAGTCTTTACCTGATTCTATACAGTCACAAGCTGTGGTGTTTGGTGATTCGAATATGACCATGGCCGAGATTGTTAGAGACAGTGGAGATGGGGATGCATCCATCCTTGATACTAACATTGACATATCAAGTTCATTCCCATTAGAGTCATGTTCAGTTGAGTTGGGTGTTGTAGCAGATTGTTGTATGCCTGACATGGTGGTGGCCTCTAGTACTGATGGCACAGAGACTAGAGATGTATCAAAGATCGTGTGTGATGTTGGAGAGTCGACAGTTGGCATGGTTCCTGCTAGTAATACTACTCCCTTGGTGATATCTTTGGAGGTAGTAGTCAGTTCCAACACGGTTAATGATCAATTGCAGTTAGTTTCATCTGGATTACAGTTTGAGCCACTGACTGAGATTGGCGCATTCTATCAGCATTACACTGTGAGGTACGCTCATCAATTTACCTTTGATGACCATGTTGATGAGATTATGATACAAAGATGTACTTTGGTTCCTAGTGCTTATCATCAGTTATGGAATAGTTTGATGCCTCGAGATGAGAGTTGTGATGGGCATGACATGGCGATAGGTCCTGCATTTGATAGCTTGATAATACATGACTTAGAGTAGGAGTTTTGGAGTGATGCTTAAGCAGGTGTTGTTATTGATTCTACTCCTTTGGCTATGACATCTCCTGACTTAGCTAGTGATCAGTCATAGTGGGTTATATCACTTGTTCATGGTGAGCTGTTGACTGAGGTTGGTTTTTTTAATCAACATTATATTGTAGGGTATGTACATCAGTTAGAAATTGATCCTTGTTTTAAGGAGTTGATGGCAGGAAAATTTGGTTTGGGTTCCATTTCTTGTTGTTTATCTTGTGATGGCTTTTCACCATCAAGGGTGCATGGGAGTTATGGTTATGAGAAAGTGGTCGATGATTTATAGAGTTGTGTTGACTGTAGGAGTTGTACAGTGTGTGGATTCTCCATACTTGGTAGAGTTTCATTTGAGAGCATTCACCATTGTTGCAGAGTTGGATTGTACATTCCGTATAGGCTAGTGGAATGCATTGATGGTATTTACTATGTTGGTAGTCCACTTTACTTGGGTTTTGATGTTCTAAGAGTTTGTCTCTCGTGGGTTTCTGATTATGGAAGTTGTGATTTTGGAGTTTGGTTGAGCTATAATTGTCAGTTTGATTATGGATTTGTCTTGGTCATATTGCAGAGGATATTGTAGGAGCCTGTGTTAATTGGTAGTAGTATAGTTCATGACTACATTTGGGATCCAGGTGGATTGATTGGTTTATTGTTCAGCCATTGCTTGAGGACAAATAATTTTTGAGAGGGGAGGACTTGTCATGTCCCCTTTTCAAATAATTAAAAAATAATAATCTTTGCTAAGGCAGGCAGGCCCAAGAAAGTGAAGTTTCGAAAAAAGGGGGTTAATCTTTGGAAACTGTTGGACTAATAAATGAAAATTATGATTAAAATATGTTTCATTAAGCTCTCTTGGATGTGAGTTACAGTTATGCCCTCTTTTAAGGGGTTTTGGAGGCATTTTGGGCTCATTCCAAAACTTGATTTTGCTCATTTCTTTGTTATTCTTCAGAGGCTGCCAAACCTGTGGAGAAGGAGACCCAAGAACGAGAGTTTACAGGTTTCCAGGGAGACCCAAGAACGGGAGTTTTTAGGTTTCTAAGAAGGCTAAGGACAGGAGTTGAAGCCATTCCATGTGCATACTCATACAGAGTTTGCCTTTGTGTTGAACAGTGTAGATTTGTGGGTTTTTGAGTGTGTTTTATGTATGAGTTTGGTGTTTTTAGTTGAGTATTTCATATCAGTTTGGGTTTCTGCTGTATTTCATATTTTAAAGTGTTAAAATAGAGCTGAATATATGTATTGGGATGTGATTAAACTTCTGAGATAGATTATTAGAGTTTTTGTGGTATTTTCGGGCATTTTTGTGTTTATTTCGGGAGCCTGATGAGCATAGTTTTTGTCCTACATTTGAGAACTATTGTGTAAAGGCTATACGGATCTAGAAATTTCATTTTGTAGGCTATTATGCTGCTGAAATTTTTGTAAAAAATTTCCACTTTCAGATTTATTAATAATAGGTGAAGCTGTGAAGCTTTTGGCACAATTTCTGGCATACCCGATTTGGGGTTTCTTGAGAAATTTGGTGGATCTTTGGGATATTAGTTGTTTGATTTTTAAAGATCTGATTTGAGGCTTGAAATATCATGTAAAATCAGAAAAGGGACATTTCAGACAATATGGTTAGCATGTGTAAGAATTTTCCTTAAGGCAAAATCACCTAAGACCAAGAAGCTCAACAACTAGCACAAAATGGACCAATAGAGTATGATCAGAATAACAATATGAAATTCAACTAATGTATAAGTACACTAGGAGTGCCTGTATATAAAGGCCTCTAGAATTCTTCTACAATGTCTAGGAGTTAGCAATATGATAAGCCTCACAACTAAGCACATGTCCACCAAGAGTGGATTATCCTCCATTGAACACATGAGTTAGTGCGATGATGAGAGGATAAGCCTACAAAGGTGTGTCATGTAAAATTATGTTGTAAACACCATGTGCTTAACTAAGAGCAAGAACAACTATGTTGTCTACATGACAACTCAATTAACTATGCGAACTCTAGTGTTGTATACATCATGTGCTAAAATAGAGTTTCTTACTCCTGTGTTGTCAACATGAACACTCATATGAGTATGCAAACTCCTAGTTGTCTAACCTAAGAAATAATAAAATAATGTATTTATCCTAAGTAAACTTAAGTAAAGTTTAAATAATAATTATTTACACTAACACCCCCCCCACTTAAGTGCAACTTAGGGGAATGCATTTAAGCTCACAAAAGCTATGATGAAATTCATAATGGGTCTTAGCTACTAGGCCATGTTAGGTACCCAAGTACAAATACAATGCAAGAAAATGCAATGAAATCTCTCTAGCAATGGAGAAGAGGGAAAATCTCATGGGAAAAACCCTCCTTTAAAAAGAGAGATATTTACAATAAAGAAAGATGCATGTATGGGTGGAGTAATATGTTGGATAATGTTGTCCTTGATGTCACACAAATGTCATATTAGTCATTAGTCTCAAGTTCACCGAGCTCAGACAGTCTGCAATGCAATTTATAGTACCAACCGAGCTCACTCAGTCATCAAAGGAAATGTGGAAGACAGTGTTAACCGAGCTAACTCGATCAACGAAGGAAATGTGAAAAGCCAGTGTTAACCAAGATTCACTCGGTCTCCAAAGGTTAGTTTCCACCGAGCTCACTCAGTCATCAAATGAATTATGGAAAAGTCAGTGTTAACCAAGCTTCACTCGGTCTCTAAAGGTTAGTTTCCACTGAGCTCACTCGGTCATCAAATGAATTATGGAAAAGTCAATGTTAACCGAGCTTCACTCGGTCTCCAAAGGTTAGTTTCCATCGAGCTCACTCGGTTATCTCAAGAAACTTAGTAATTAATGAGTTCTCCCGATGATTGATGGTTTGTCATGAAGTTCGCTGTATCAACTGAGCTTAGTTGGTTAACAGAGGAATTATTTTTTGAACAAAGTTCACCGTGCAGGGTCGGCTAGTATAGGAATTTGCTAGTTAATTACTTTTAGCCGACTGTTGTAATTGTTTGTTTTAGTTAGTGATTTGAGCCGACTAAGATAATCTGAAAGGTATATATGGTCATTAAAGTTATGAATTAAAGAGTGTGATTATGAAAAAGTTATGAATGGGAATTATAGTATGAAGAGGTGAATGTTGAGAAAAGTTTGATGAAGGATTAGATGTGTTAAAGGAGCTGCAAAGTTGTATTTGATCAGTAAGGATCCAGTCAAGCATAACAGAGATCTGCAATTAGCAAAGATAAGTTGCACATTATATCAGGTCATTTCATTGTTGCTTTCTAACCATTGTAACAGTGTATTCAAAATCTCTTAACAGAGTTGGTTTAACAACCATCCAATAAATCCTTTAACAAGGTGACAGTTCAGTTGAATTGTTCTAAAGACCTCTAGCAAGGCCACTCCTAACAGGGTGATTAAATCCTTTAATAGGGTCACACATAATAGTGTGTTTTTGTATCCTTTAATAGGGTTGGCTCCTAATAGGGCTCACTTCAGAAGAGTGAAAAAGTTACATTGGTGGTTTTTCCCATATTGGGTTTCCACGTTAAATCTGGTGTCTCTTATGTTCTTATTTGCTAAATTACCTTGTGCATGATGTCATATCAGTTCTTAATATTTATCATTTGCTGCATTATCAAGTTTCAACATTTTATTAATTAGATCAAAGGTATATTCAGACATCTTAGGGACTGTGGAAAGTTTTTGTAGTAACTGATTCACCCCCTCCCCCTCTCAGTTACTCTATTCTCATTTCCAACGTAATCAAGATCCCCCCATTATGAGATACATCATGCATATACAATAGAGAATTCCTCAAAAAGAAGAAAATATAGAGAAATGAAATCCCCCCCTTAGTGAAAGATCTCCTAATGATGAGTGTTTAAAGACAAAAGAGAATCCAATGCCTACAAACAACATTTTTTCCTTTAGGAAGAAGATACACCAAGTATAGTTGCAACTATGCTTCCCACTATGGAGAGGAAGATGGAAGAGGAATCCATATGTAGTATGGTGTGGATGCAACCTCTAAAGTCTTCTCATATGTCAGTAAGTCCTTGATAAGTGTAGATGTCATGAACCAATCTGGTGAATGCCCAAAAGAAGGTGGCAAACAAGGTAACATGTCCATATATGAAATTGAATCAACCTCCAAAGATGATGAAGCATCTTGATAGGAAAATGTAGGAAGAGAAGCAATGTCACCTCCCCTTAATAATGTAGGTACACCCATGAAAGAAGCTCCTCGATGACTGAAGAAGTTGCACCATGAAAGCTGAATGGAATTCCTCCTTGTAGGAAGAAGTTGTGCCATAGGTATAGTAGAGAACTTTTCCCAACTAAGAGGAAGAATCCTTAGAAGATAAGATTCTTGAGGAAACTAGAATACAATCTCCAAAGATTGAGATGTCTCCTCTGAAGTGAAAGAATCCTTCTTCATCTATTGTAAAGAAATGTCCACAATCATGTCAAAACAATCAAGTGGTTGAGGGTCAGAGTGTGCCCTCGCAGTGAGTGAAGTAGAAGTGTCCTCAACAAAGAGAAGATGGATGTCATTTATGATGTCTCCCACATCTTCAATGTGAGACTCCACAAATAGCCTTGCAATGTCTAGAGGGAAGTCATCCCATGAAGTTGAAGTAGGAAGACATGGTATTTCCTACTACACCGAATCAGGAGCATTTGTGGCTAGAACTAGATCAGTAGAAGAAATAGGAGCATCAGGATGTGGGATCTTATCTGGAGTTGAAGGTACCATAACTAGAGTGACTAAAGATAGAATGTCTTCTGGAAATGGAGGAACTATCAGATCTCCATACGCTTTCCAAAGTCGCATCCAAATGTCATAAGGTTCAATTGCCTTTCCAATGACAGCTAAACCATAACCATTGAGATTAATAAAATGACATCTAAAATTATTTTAATAGGTGGTAGATCAATGGAAGAGGGTAGTTCTTTGGAACATAGATAAGGAAATACTTCCTTATGCTCTCTTCTTAGACGATCAATGATTAAAGCACTCCATTTGTGATAGTTCCTCTTTGTCAACCTCGGTCTTACACCAAATTGATATGTGAAACAAAACTCCATGAAATCAATAAATGTATGCACCCCCCAAAATGAAAAAACAATCAAAGAAACCCCCCCCTAATGTATGATTTGGCACGCTATACTTAGTGCGACTACAATGGGCCACTTGTCAATTTAGGGCCAAAGTGGACTTCTAATTTTGTTGGTTACAACAACAAATATGAAGCTATATCATACTCAACAAGATAAGACACAATACCTCTCAAGGATCGAATTAATTAAAGTGCCAATAGGCCAAAATGAGACCAAATCCTTAAAGTACTATGTTTACTCAGAATTACTCCAAACTGATACCAGATCTAGAAAGTAGACAAAAAATTGCGCACTCTTAAAAAACATAGCACCTAAATATGTTTCCAAATGAGCTCGAACTATGCCTTTGAGGTTGCAAAAAATGGGATTTGTGATTTGTAGAAAAATTTAGGAACAAAGATCTCAAACATCATACACCAATGTGTAGATCATGAAATTCTACCCCAAAACAAAAAAAAAAATTGCTCTGAAAAAGAGTCCATATGAGGGTGATATCGTTGTTTGAAAATCACCTCTGTAATTATTTTTCTGAATTGTCACCATCGCACCTTCAAAGATAACTTGACTCTAGATTTCACCTCAGATGTCCAATTTTGATGAAACAAAAGTTGATGTGGGGGTTTCTTGACCTTCTAAATATGATGCCAATATCTGATTTGCACCAGTAAGCTCCAATATTCACTTGCAAGGAGGAATTTTATTCAGCTTTCATGGTGCAACTTCTTCAATCATCAAGGATCTTCTTTCATGAGTGTACCTACATTATTGAGGGGAGGTGTCATTGCTTCTCTTCCTACATCTTCTTATCAGGACGCTTCATCATCTTTGGAGGTTGATTCAATTTCATACATGGACATGTTACCTTGTTTGCCACCTTCTTTTGGGCATTAACCAGATTGGTTAATGGCATCTACACTTATCAAGGACTTGTCAACATATGAGTAGACTTTAGAGGTCGCATCTGCACCATACTACATATGGATTCCTCTTCCATCTCCCTATCCATAGTGGGAAGCATACTTGCACCTATACTTGGTGCATCTTCTTCCTAAAGGGAAAAATGTTGTTTGTAGGCATTGGATTCTCTTTTGTTTCTCTATATTTGCTTCTCTTGTAAGAATTTTTCTTTGGGGAAAATTCACCCAAGATCAAAGAACTCAAGCACAAGAACAACAGTAGACCAAAAAGAGTATGATCATATTGGTATGTATTCGATTCAATGTGAAAGTACACTAGGAGTGCATGTATATAAAGGCCTCTATAATGCTTCTAGAATGCATAGGAATCAACAACATGATAAGTCATACAACTAGGCACATGTCCACCAAGTGTGGGTTATCCTCCATTAAGCATAGGAGTAAGTGTGATGATGAGAGGATAAGCGTACATAGGTGTAGCACACAAAATGATGTTGTAGACACCATGTGCTAAATTAGGAGTGCAAATAACTATGTTATCTACATGATAACTCAGTTAATGATGTAAACTCCAGTGTTGTAGATACCATGTGCTGAATTAGAGTTGCTTATTTCTATGTTGTCAACATAACCACTCATAAAAGTATGCAAACTCCTAAGTGTCTCACCAAATAAATAATAAAATAATGCAATATAATAAAATAATGCATTAACCTAAGTAAACTTAAGTAAGTGTAAATAGTAAATATGTATTTACACCAACACCCCCTGCCTTAAGTGCAACTTATTGGAATGCCCTTAAGCTTATGAAAACTTGGATGAAATGCATAATGGGTCCCAGATACAAGGCCATGTTAGGTACCCATGTACATAATGAAATGCAATCTCTCATAAAGTAGAGAAAGAGGAAAAACCACATGGGAAAATCCTCCCCCAAAAAGAGAGATGAAAAGATAAGATGCATGGATGGATGGAGTAATCAAGACTCCTCCCCACCCCCATTACAACATACATCAAATATATACAAAAGTGAAGAATGAGAAGGACAAAACCCCACAAGAGGAAAAAGTCCCCGCCCACCCCCCCGGTAAAAGAGAAGAAAAAGGCAAGGTACTCCCTCCCTCCCTCCCCCAAATGAAGAGTGCCTGTCAGTGAAAGCTGCTTCAAGGTAGAAGCTAGTCCATGAATGTTGTATAATGTTCCTCCCCTTTGTAAGAAACAATGGAAAAGGTACAAGTGAGATGCTTCCCCTATGCATAGAAAGAATCCCAATGATAAATGATGCCTTTGAAACCTATTCAACTATCCCTATGTCGATATTGATGGTCGCCCCTTCCAAGACTGCTGAAAAGAATGAGTGCAAATCTGACAAGGATGGATGTAGAACCTGTCCCAAAGAACTAACTGTCTCCTCTAATGATAAAAGAGACCTCTTGAAATTGTTATACATAAGGATCCATAGTCACATCAACCTGTAAGATCAATCATGTAGAGAATGGACATGAGGGTCAGAGTGAGCCCTCACAACAGCTGTAGAAGGATCATCTTCATCAAAGAGAAGATGTATATCATAAATGATGTACCCCAAGTCTACTATGTATGACTCCACAAACAAACCTGAAATGTCTAGTATGTAGTCATCCCCTATTGCTAGAGTTGGAAGACAAGGTGTACCTTGCTATGTTGGACCTATCACTGTGGCTATGTATGCATGTGGACTATGTTGATTTCATGACCTCTCATTGCAACTATTGATAGAACCCCATGTATCTAAATCTATTAAAGCGCTATTGTTGGTGTCACTATTAGTTTTCACAATGTATGAATTGTGGAGAGGATTGGAGGTAAGCTTGGTGAACTTTCCTCAAAGTGTACATCCTTCTCCACAAAAATCTTCTGAGTCTCAAGATCCATAAGTCTATATGCCTTAACATGGTCTTCATATCCAATGAAATATAAGGCCTAGGTGGTGGTGCCTTGCATCCCTTGGAAGATAGGTTTGCCCATGCTAGACAACCTAAGACTTTGAAGTGACTCAGAATAGGTTTTTTGTTGCACCATGCCTCAAAAGGAGTCTTACCATCTAAGGCATTATGAGGAAACCTGTTAAGTATGTGAGTGGCACTCCTGATAGATTCAACTTCTAGTGTTGGGTCAAGAGACTTGGCTTTTTTCATGCAACTTGTCATGGACTTAAGAGTTTTTATCCTTAGTGTTGCAACATTTGTCTTGTGCAGACTAAATACTGGTGGATTCTAAAGATCAATTCCCTCAAGTTTGCAAAAGTCTTTAAGTCTTATGTCCATATATCTGCTTTCATTATCCATCTGAAGAACCTTTATGGCTTTCTTGGATTTCTGTTCAACATGAGCGTTGAAGGCTAGAAACTTGCCCAACACTTCATTATTGTGATGAAGAAAATAGACCCATGTGTAATGTGAAAAGTCATCAATGAAAGTAACAATGTAGTGACCCTGGCTAACTGATGTCACTACAAAAGGACCTGCTAAAACCATGTGAAGCAACTGAAGAACAACTGGTGCTCTTGAAGACTTCCCTTTATCATACTTCTCGTCGAGATGCATATCCACTGAACATGATGAATACCCACCCTTAGAAAAGTTGATGTTAGGTAGACCTTTGACCTTGTTTTTGGAGAAAAGTTGTTGAAGATAGCGGTAGGCAAGATGACCATACCGCTCATGCAAAAATTTGAATGGTGAATTAGATTGAGTTAACAAGGCATGTGAAGGAGACTTAGGCACAAAGTGGGAGAAGGAATAAAGCCTCTTGTCATGATTGACTTTCCCTGCTACAACCAATGAATCATCTTTGAGACTTCACACCATTATTGAATCTGGAAGGAACTCAACTTTTTTGCCATCTCTAAGGTGAGTGATTTGGTAAATTGAGAGGAGATTAGAAGTAAGATTTGGAACATAGAGAATGTCTTTAAATTCCCCATTTTCCATCTCTACATGTCCTTTCCCTTCAATGTCCATTTTAGTATCATCCCCCACAAATATATGTGGTACCTATGACTGCTTCAATGAAGAAAAGTCTCCATTTGAAGAACCCATGTGATATGAGGCACCTGAGTCAAGAATCCATTCTATTGAAGAACTTGTGTTTGCCATAAGTGCTTTCCCTTTTCCCTTTGAAGTGGCTGGAGTTGAATCCTTGGAAGTACCTGGCACTTGAATTTTGTTCTTCTTGAGTAGGTTTTCCAACTCATCAATTCTCTTAGTCTTGCAACGATGCTCATCATGATTTGGTTTCTTGCAATATGCACAATTTTTTTCCCCCTTATTTTCATTGCTTCCCTTCTTGTTGGAAGAAGAATTGCCTTGTTGTGAGGAGGATTGTTGTGTCTCAGATTGTGATTTTTGCTTCCACTACTTTTTCTTTTTGTTGTTGGAACTTCTACCTCCTTGATGTGATTTTTCTCATCACTAGCCACCAATGCTTTGATCTTTGATGATGTGAGAAGTCCCATATCTATCAAGTGAGATTATTCAAAAATCAACATTTTTGTAAATGCATCAAAAGTAGGCTTTTGGAAAGCACTTCCAATGGTCAACCTGTGAGTGTTATAAACTAAAACAAAGGAAGCATACTCTGAAGGTAGCCTCTTTAGGATGTGATAAATCAACTAATCATCCTTTATGGGATTAACACAATATTTAAGTAGTGCTCTAAACTCATTGGCTTTGTTTATATAATCTTGAATTGTGTCAAAGTTCTTATGATCCAAGAGAAGTAGGTCATCCTCAATCTAGTATCCCTTTTCCTCATCCACCTTACCATACAATGCTTCAAGTTTGTCCCATATAGGTTTGGATTCCTTGAAACTAGAAATGTGGAAGAAGAGATCTCTATGTACACAACGCCTTATAATTCCAAAATCTTGTTGGTCTTTAACTCTCCAATCATCGATTGTTGTGGCATCAGTGGGTTTTGGAATTGTACCATCAACATAAAGACTTAGACCTTTTTCCATTAATCTACTCTATGCAATATATTTCCATGTAGAATAATTATGTGAAGTTAGAAGTGGACCTTTAGGTGAACCCATGATGCAAAAAAGTAAAAAAGCATAAAATAGAGACACAAAAACACAATACACCCTCCCCCCCATTTCACTCAATCAAAAGACCCCACATAAAAGATGCTTTTGGCATTTATCTATAGTGTATGTACAATAGGCCACTTGTCAAAATGTACAAAGTGGACTTCTGATTTTTCTTTTTACAACTACCTTTTGAGGCTCAAATCTGTCACTAAGCGCTGTAGCTTAGATGTACAATAATTCTAAAAAGTAATCAAAGCAATACAATGCAGAATATGCCCTAAGTCTGAAAGTGATATTTTTGTCCACACAACCCTATAATCTAATTATATATCTAGAAATTAGACAAAAAATAATGCACTTAAAAAAAAATAGAACCTAAAAATGTGTCCAGATGAGCCCGTACGGAGCGTTTCAAGTTGCAAAATGTAGGATTGAACAGGTACAATCACCAAAAAATGCAATTTATGACAAATACTTGCACCAAAACTAAAAAATAACACTACCACTAAATGTTTTAGGAAATTCTACCCAAAAAAAAAATAAAATTGCACTTGATTTGGAGTCTAGATGATTGAGTTATAGCCTCCCAAATTTAGACTGTCAAATCAAAACTACATCTAGAGAGGGGTCTTGGCAGAAAACTGTGAGCTTAAATTTGATGATCAAATAGCCATCATAGCAGTTTTAAAATTCTTGGGAATGACAGTCAAATGACCGTCAAATTTAATCCCATGAAATGTTGACATTAGTGAAAACTTGGGCGCCCTGCTGATGTAGTGTTAGTGAACAGTTTTTTCCATGCATGTTCATATATCAAAACTGAGAAAAGAATGTAAACTAACAAATGAATTCCTACTCAAAGAACTTAGGAATTCTCTGCTTAAAATTTCTTAAATGAAACAAGTGCAGCTACCTTTATTGCATTGAAAGTTTTAACTAAATAAACTCAACAGAATAACTTTCTAAGAATGTAATTTGCTGGAGATGTTGAAACAACTTATTTTATCTCATCAATATGAAACAAACCTTAATGTAGAAGAACCACTCGGCTTTAATTATCAAAATGATCCACATAGCTGAATATTTAAATTATCAAGCAGGCAAATTTCATGAACTAATTTCCCACAGAATTTCCAAATTCAGAGTTCATAGTTTCAAAATTAATAACAGGTGCAGCTAAAAGCTTAAATAGTATCTATAGAAATACCAAAAATAAGTAGACAATAGTACCCACTTACAAAGCTTTCAACCCAAAATAAAACTATAGAGTTTCAAGTATCTGCTGAAGTTCTGAAATGTTACTTCTAAATTGGAAATAAAATCGTAAACAAAAGTAGTTCTATCTACTAGTCTACTGTAGAAATTTGAACCCCTTAAAACAATACTAATTATTACATTTATAGGCATGGGGCTAGACTTAAGCCAAAATTACTCCACCAGGAGTTAATTGTCTTTTGGAATAATTGATAACTGAAATTGCAAGAAAACCAAATGGTAAAGAAACTATAGCTAAGCAGTTCTTGATCAATTTGTACTGTCGCCACCAACCGCTCCTCTTGCCAACTTCCATGTTTTGTAGGTAGTTGAAAAGGCAAAAATAATGGATTGATGTGGAAGACCAATGTAGGCGAGCTATTGTTTCCAAATTTCCTTCATCTTCTTCAATTCAATAGCCTTTTCCTCGTACATCTCCAAGTGCTTTAGTTTGATAATCAACATAGCTTCAGTGTGAGCCACGTTGGAGAAATCTTGCTTGGCTGGTGTCCTCTTGTCTTGCCATTCCTGAAATTTCTTTTGGACTTCTTTGATTATTTCATTTGATTAGGCAATGAAGTCATCTTCTCTTTCCATGAACTGTTTTACAAACCACTTAAGGTCATTTTGAATAATCTGATGTATAACCTTAAGTTCTTGCAATGCTTCTTTGATTTCAGATACCCCTTGTGCCAGTGCTTCATTTTTCCATTCAATGCAATCTTTTATGACATACAGAGTTTTTTCATCAAGAACCACTACATGACATTCAGCTTGAAATTTCTGCAACCCGAATTCTTGCACATCGTCTAGCGATATTACCACTTTTTCCTAGTTATTCTTCTCTTTTTCATATCCATCATTACTCGCCTCCACCTTTTTAGTAATATTTGATATCTCCTTTGAGGCGTGATCTAAATGTCCAATGTGTTTTACAGTATTAAGCAGAACATCTTGTATCCATTCACCTGCTACTTTGGCTACTGCTTTGCACTTGTGTAGATTCTCCAGCGATTGCTGATTGGTTGCAGAGGATATGTCAACAATGGCCGACATCTCACAGATTGGCTTTGCTTCAAGATGCAAGATAGCATTAATATACTGTGCCATGTTCTTTATTGTCTCCTTCATTTCTTGTTTGTCTTGCCCATCTTTCCACACTCTCTCTGCGATCTTCTTATTGGATACCTCAAAGAATCTCATATCAACCTCATGGTTTCCTTTTCCCAAATTGACTTTTGTTATTTGGAAATCTTGAGGCACTATAGAATCGCGAGAATTCCCATAAGGTGGTGTAGCTATCTCTGCTGCCCATCAACCTGAACTTTTGTCAAAATTGATTCTTGCTTCGGTCCTTGCTTTTTTTTACTTTGGGTGCTTTACCAAGGCATTTTCTAACTAGGTTGTCAATAGGCATGGATATTGGGACCATACTTCTCTTCTTCTCCATTGAATTCTTGAGCCATTTAGGAGTAGTTTGATCCTTTGCAGCAACAGGAGAACATTTAACTAAGGGGAGATTACTTTCCTGATTTCCTGTATCCATTGGAGAATTCTGGGATTCAAGTATATTATCTGTCATAGGTAGGTCTTCTGTTGTCTCCAAGTCCACCGTTATGGTGCTTTTACTTTTGATGGCTAATGCCTTCTTCGTGCTTGAGCAGGTTACTCTCCTTCCTTTTGGAGTTTCGTCTTGAACTTGAAGTTGAAGTGTTTCTAGAACGGCTTCAAGTGGACTTGCAACAGAATCAGGGACACTTCAATTAGTTTTCTTATGAGCAGTCCTTTTACCCTTGCTTTTTGAAGACTTCTAAAATTTTTTTGGAGTAGCCGCTGCTTTTGATTTTATCCATTTGGCAGTTCTTACTATTACATCCTTGGTACGAGCATATATATCATTTTCCTCCCTTTTCTCCCAATCGATTTCAGGGATAGGCATGCATCCAATCTGATCCATGTAAGATTGATCAAGCACACCTTCAGAATCATCATCTTTTAGCCCATAGGTGTCTAATTCCACATTGAACATGGTGACTTATTTAATGGTCAAGCATGACCATAGTCTCTTCCTTACTTCAAATTCATCATGACCGTTTGCCCAAAAATCCTCTAGTTGCGGGGAATGAAAGAGAGAAGCTGCATTTTTGACATTGTTTCTAATATAGCCGATGTAGTCAAAATCTAACTGAGAGGTGAAAGATTTAAGACACAAGCGGGTTAAAGATTTAGCTGACAATATGGCTTCTTTCAAACTAGGGCATCTATAATGTCCAATTTCAATTGGGAAGAATACTGTAGAGGATTTTTTTGAAATTTGAAAGGACTTAACAAGGGAAGAAAACTACCGACACATTTCTGACAACACTAGAGAATTTGAGCAATAGCATGGTAATTTCAAAGGTTCACTAGGAAAACCACCCACTTTGATATAGGTAAATCTGGGAAATTGGATGAAATAACAACCATAAATTTGCACAACCTACATGGCCTCCTCTGACATCCTATCATTTTCTCAACCTTGTAGTTCAAAAACCAGTTTCCCTAGGAAAACATCATTGACCTTCTTGAACTCTTTGCATGATATATCTTCTTGAAGATCTCTGTAATACTAGTAGATAGGCATGTCATCTACCCAAGGTATATGTGGAAGATAATCCAAATCTTTGGACGCAGCTAGGGTGTAAATCAAGTAAGAGGACAAGAAAAATGGGCCACAATTGGTAACATCTATCAAGCCCTTATGTAGGTTTTCTGCCATTAGGTCTGACTAATCAATGAATTTGACACCTTCAACTATCTTCTGTACGAAGAAGTACATCCAAGGCTCCCAATGGAAAGCATGTTCATTTCCCTTAATCCTATTTAGAAAGAATACAATATCTGCAATCTCCTTGATGAAGTGCTCGATGGTCAATGGTTTAGGCAACCTAGAACCTCCTTCTGTAGGCTTCACGAGCCAGGATTGAGCAATCTTGGGGTCGTAGCTATTTTTGTTTGCAGCATATAGGTGTTTAGATTCTTCGAACGTCCATGGCTCATAGGGTTCTTTATGAGGAATCTTGAGGGTAGAATTGACACTGGTCCTATTAATTTTGATGACTATTTCCCCTGAGGCTTTCTTAATGCATCTTGAAATAGGGTCATAGTGGTTTGCACATTCGAGGATGAGCTCTGGGCATGAGATTGCAGTGAGAAAAGCGGTGGCTTCTAATAAACCACTATCAACTAGCCTCTGGTAAATGGGACTTGACAGAGAAGCTTTGGCTCTTTCAATGACTTTAGACAAACTTTTATTAACCAAAAACATATCATGAATTTTAGGCAAGGAACTGAGTAATGGAGGTTTCTCTAATTTGGCCATTTTTGGCCGAAAAAGCGTCATGATTATTATGACAGCAAATCTACAGGACTAGGTTTTAAAATACTTTCAAAATGAAGCAGAGCACAACCAAAATGCAAAGGGGAAATGGAGATGCACTTACAGTCTGACAATGACACAGCCCGAAATTCGCCTTTCTTACCCAGAAGCGCTGAGATTTTTTTGGAGAAAATGAGATGAGTGGGAAAGGGTAATTGCATGCATTTAAGGAATGACATGGACAGAGAATCGTGGGACAGATTTAGCAAGTAAAAATCATGATTTCTCATTCGTGTGACATTCATCGAAAAAGGTGCCACGGTTGTTCTTGTTTTAAATATCCTGTCAAATCCGCACGCATCTTCCCATAACAAGTAATCATGAAATGACACCATTAATACTCCATTAAGTATTGCTCAAACTGAATACGTGCTGCTTTAAATTTCTTTGTATATGACTTCAGGTGCTTTGGGAAAATATTATGCTAGGACCCACCTTGGAATGACTCGGTAATCTTTAATCTGCATACAAAAATCATTAGCGGACAAAATTAACACTGAAATTGAAGTTGAAGTTTTGAGTGATCAGCTTCAACATCAACTTGGACTTCAAGCTTACAAAGGTCAACTCGATAAAACTAGTGCACTTATCACATGGTAGACCAACAAGACTTTGAACCTGAAGTTGAAGTAAATTACGACTTCAAGTTCAACTTCAAAGGGATGACTTGGGACCAAAATTTGTTAGGTGACGACCAAGATTACAAGCTTCTAACATGTAGTGATGACATCACATTGATGTAAGCAATACAAAAATGTATAAATTATATAAATGAGGTTGAGTTGGAATGTAATGTGTACTTTCTAATTGGGCAGGTATGGCTTCCACATGTCTGTATGAAAAATTGGCATAGTAGGGTCTGCGTGGTTGCCATGTGTCAGAGTTGGGTCTGCAAGCAGTCCTTGTCAGTGGCTATTGTGTCTAATGGTAGAGATGTTGCATGACAGCTATGTAGAGGCACCCCTTGGTGCAAGATGGGAAATGCACTGATAGGTAGCAGCTTTGTCAAAAATGATTTTACGATGCTGGGAAGAGTTTTGCTGGCAGCCGAAGGGTAAGAAACGACCAACGAGAATAAAGCTAGCGAGGGGACTTGATTTAGTCCCACATGTAGTGCATAAACACTGCTTTGAGTTTTAAAAAAAGAGATTCCATGCAACACAAAAAAAATGGACCATTGGTGTGGGATGGTTGTTGGGGTCTTGTGTTGGCCGAACTTTGCTTGTAGCTGAAAAATGAGTGGTCTAGACTTGTTGACCCAAACCAAATGGAATATGCCATAGATTTAAATGTTGGTTGCCACTATTTGAGATGAATATTCTGTAGAATATTATGTGTAGGGTTGGGGTGTCATTGCCCAATGCCTATGAAAAAAATTCCCCTACACGCCCAACCAAACTTGCAAATTGGGCCTTCGAGTGCCAATTTGCAAAAAAAAAATTTCCTCAAAATTGACTTTGGCCTAGGGTATGCGAATTTATAGCCAATTTTCACTGAATCGACTTCTAGATGTGATAGCGAGGTTCGTTCTAGCTTTAGATGCTCCCAATGACTGCGATACTTTGGATCTAGGTTGAGGTGCTAAAGCAACAATGGTCTCAAACTACTATGTGAAGAGAAATTCTCCAAGCTCTGATACCATTTAAGAATTTTCCTTAGAGAAAAATTCACCCAAGATCAAAGAACTCAAGCATAAGCACAACAGTAGACCAAAAAGAGTATGACCAGAATATCAATATGTATTTGATTCAATGTGGACGTATACTACGAGTGCCTATATATAAAGGCCTTTGGAATGCTTCTAGAATGCATAGGAAGTAACAACATGATAAGTCATACAATTAGGCACATGTCCACCAAGTGTGGGTTATCCTCCATTAAGCACATGAGTAAGTGCATTGATGAGAGGATAAGCCTACAAAGGTGTAGAATGCAAAATAATGTTGTAGACACCATGTGCTAAATTAGGAGTGTGAATAATTGTGTTATCTACATGACAACTCAATTAATGATGCAAACTCTAGTGTTGTAGACACCATGTACTAAATTAGAGTTTCTTACTTCTGTGTTGTCAACATAACAACTCATAAAAGTATGCAAACTCCTAAGTGTCTCACCAAATAAATAATAAAATAATGTAATATAATAAAATTATTCATTAACCTAAGTAAACTTAAGTAAGTGTAAATAATAAATACTTATTTACACCAATAATATGCATGATGTATGTTATAATGGGGGGGGGGCGGGGGTCTTGATTACTCCATCCATACATGCATCTTTCTTTATTGTACATATCTCTCTTTGTGGAGGAGGGTTTTTCCCTTGAGGTTTTCCCTCTTTTTCCATTTTTAGAGAGATTTCATTGCATTTTCTTGCATTGCATTTGTACTTGGGTACCTAACATGGCCTAGTAGCCAGGACCCATTATGCATTTCATCATAGCTTTTGTGAGCTTAAGTGCATTCCCCTAAGTTGCACTTAAGGAGGGGTGTCAGTGTAAATAATTATTATTTACACTTTACTTAGGATAAATGCATTATTTTATTATTTCTTAGGTTAGACACACTGGAGTTTGCATAGTTAACTGAGTTGTTTAATACCATGTAAGAATTTTCCTTAGGGAAAAATCACCCAAAACCAAGAAGCTCTACAACTAGCACAAAATAGACCCATAAAGTATGATTAGAATAACAATATGAACTTCAATTGATGTAAAAGTACACTAGGAGTGCCTATATATAAAGGCCTCTAGAATTCTTCTAGAATGTCTAGGAGTTAGCTATATGATAAACCTCACAGCTAAGCACATGTCCACCAAGAGTGGATTAGCCTCCATTGAGCACAGGAGTTAGTGTGATGATGAGAGGATAAGCTTACAAAGGTGTGTCAGGTAAAATTACATTGTAGATACCATGTGCTTAATTAAGAGTGTGAACAACTTTGTTGTCTACATGACAACTCAGTTAACTATGCAAACTCCAGTGTTGTAGACACCATGTGCTAAAATAGAGTTGCTTACTCCTATGTTGTCAACATGAAAACTCATATGAGTATGCAAACTCCTATGTGTCTAACCTAAGAAAATATAAAATAATGCATTTATTCTAAGAAAACTTAAGAAAAGTGTAAATAATAATTATTTACACTAACAACATGGACAAAGACATTCAAATTTTACAATGACAGTGTTGAGCCAACATATTAGGGTAAAGGATATGTAATCAAATATTTTGTATTAAAGAATAATTTTTTTTTATCAAAATAAATACTTTAACTAATTAGGGACAACATCCTAAGTGTTAAGCCTAAGTTAGAAATATCTAAGTTTGTACTTTGGGAAGTGTGTAAATTGATAGAGGTCGATAGTTAAAGAAATAGGGTATAAAGGAAAATATTTTAAATATGAAGTTGTGCGAACTTTGATGTATGAATAATGTTATGTTGTGATGTGAATTTTGATGTATGATCAGAGTAGTGTGAATTTTGATAAAGTTTAGTGAAGAGCAACTAAAGGCTAAATCATATATTGAATATATTAGCAACAGTGAAGAGGTTTTTTATCTATCACTTGTATTGTAGAATATTATTTTATATTTCATGTTTGGGTAGTGGGCTCATCTTGCATATTTTGTATGTTGTAATAAAATATCCTAATAGGGTTTAGGCTTCTAACAAGGCCTACTCCTCTAACAAGGATTGAGACACTATATAGATGTAATAGACTCCTAATAGGGTCAATATATTTCACAAGATACTTTTGATTAGTGGATCATTTTGTGGTTACCATCCTCACTGGAGTTTTCCCTTGGCTAGGGTTTCCCTAGTTAACAAAAAATGGTGTTACAAGTTTCATTACTTTATGATTGTGTTTATTATACAACTTAATTAGTTTACTTTCATATGCAAGTTGTAATTTTTTTAAAGATATCCAATTTTGGGAAAAAGTTTGTGAAATACCAATTCACCCCCCTCCTCTCAGTATTTCCTATTTCTAACACATCCACCATTTGCAATGACACTTGTTGGGATGAAGTCCAAATTACCAAGGGTTACATGTTCCCATCATCACCGCTAAGGAGACACCAATGATCATTGTTTATGTGCAAACTCACACCCAACTCCACCCTAGCAACTATCGCTACTAGCCCACTTGGACTCCAAACACGCACAAGAAAATCCTCAACACCTCATCATTTTAAGAGCCCTCCATCAATACCAAAGACAAGTAAAATGAGGAAATATCCAAGTTGGTCTTGGGCCTTAGATCAATGTAAAGAAATCTTCCCTAAACATCAAGTACACAACCTCCCAAAACTCCACATGATCAAATTTGAACATGTTCTTCATCCATTACACCAAAATTGCCCCTTGAATCTAGGAAACTAGCTCGATGAATCCAAATAAAATTCATGCATGAATAGAGGAACCTAAGTTTATGAGAGAGAACAAAAAAGAACACAATGCTACCCTATCCATAGACCCACCTTTAAAGACAACTAAAGCCTTTGGAAAAACTCCCCATCTCCAAATATATGTTGATCTGAACATCACATCACTCTGCATCATGATAGATATAGAGAAGAGGAAATACTGACCCAAATAATTCATGCATCACCACATCACCCCCAAGTGTACTCATCACCAATCAAGTCGGCTCAACAATTCATTCGCTACCTCTAAACTCACAAATCGCTAACTTCACAATGATGTGACATTATGATCAAGATTTAAAAAATATTCATGGTCAAAGAATTGATGATATTCCCCAAATTCCTATATAATCCTCAAAAATTTCAAATTTGTACACCAGTGACCCATTCTCCTCTACATTAGATAGCTTATTTACAATTGTGTTTGTGTCTTGAAGAACACGTGACACTCAAAAATCAACAAAATCCCCTAGAAGGTCTCAAATCCTCTAAATATGTTTGTTTAGATGCCACGTATCCATCTTCCTTTTGACTATGCCATTCACAAAAAATGTGATTCACCTTCAAGGTGAAGCCTCTAAACCCTACATTTTTTGTTATCAAAATTGGCCCAACTACCACCAAGCATTCTACTTCATTGTTTTTAATATCTACCAACCTTTTTGCTGCTAGAGAAAGGATATTGTTTAGGTGGAAAATTTTAATCAAGGAAAGTAAACCTAAGTTCATCACATAACCAAACATATCTCAAAGGAGGAGTCAATGAAAATGATCCTTTCAATACCAAGTCTAAAATAACTAGATCTAGAAATATTAGTGATAAAGAAGTGCACAAATGCAAGCTAGAATCTACTAGTTGTAGAATAAGGGAAAATATGCAAAAGTCCTTGGAAGCCTAGTGCAATATGAGATAGGAAATGAAATTAATCTACCTAATATGTAATAACTAGATATGTTGAAATAAAGAGGAAAGTAGGAGACTTGCCTTTGGAGTAAAGAATCTAACTTTCTAATTGATGTGTTCCTCAAAATTGACAAATAACACTGAATCTGGGCCTAAAATTATGAAAGCTTTAAAATACCAAAATCATTTAGTGATTTGGTAGGGGTGACTTTTGCACAAGGGTGACTTTCTCCTTGAGCAAGGGTGTAGTGCATCCTTGATCAACTATATCCAAATTTCAATTTAATTTTGTAGTTCTATAGAATGATGAAAAGGGTATCCTAATTTGCAATTAATTTTCTTTTTTGAGATCAACAACTTGCAATAAAAGGGGTATTATTTGTTGATGGAGGTTTTTCCTTGGTCAAGGGTTTGGAAATTAACCTTGAATTGAAATCATTGAGATGTAGAAATGTAAAGTAAATGTATGAATTCACCTTACAATACTAAGATCTCTTGAATCAAATGCAATGAGCTCTCTTTACCAATTGAATCAGATCAAGAATGTAGATGAATGGATGTAGAAGATGCAAAAAAGGACCTTGAATGGATTGAGGGAGATCTTGAAGATAAACTATTTCGATTTCTTGAATGCTTGAATCCTTGATCTTGAATGGAGGAATTTTTCTGAAGAATGCTTGAATTAACTTTCTCCCATGGGTTGCTAGTACTATGCATTACCATTAGGGATCAATCCAGACATGGGACTTGAGGGTTGGTCCTAAAATAGGGCCCAACTAGGTATACGCTACATCCTTTATTGTCTCAGTAGGGATGTACTATATCCTTAATTGGGAAGAGATGCACTACGTCCTTGCCAACTAGGCCTTAGAACCCTTAGGATTCCTTTAGGGTCCCAAAAAAGATCTTGGATCCCTGAAACCAGGTATAGATTTTAAGATATGATTGTTTTGATGTAAAAAAAATATTTAAAGTGATTGGATAAAGGAAAGAAAGGACCTAGGTGGTTAATGTTTAGGGTTAAAATGAAAATACTTTAATATAATTGTAGGTCTCCAAATTACAAGCTACTAAGTCATTCAAATATGTATGTTGGGAAAAGAGAGGAATTTCCTGATATGATTCCAATTATAATCCAAATTATATTAGCTAGATCCCAAGGGAAGAAGTGAGCCAATTCTGAATTTTAATTCAAGAGCATCCTGGGTGTAAGAGCAATCTTGCATCGCCCAAAAATATTTTATTTTCAGTATTTTCTATTTTAATAATGATTAGTAGATAGGGTGGTTACTATTTATGGGAGCTTGCTATTTTTAGTAAGTTTGTCATACGAGCTCAAAATATTCTCATTTTCTATAGGAAGGTTTATTTTAGAGTTGTAAGCCTACCATAAAAATCTAATTACTCCAGCTTAAGTATCTTAGAAGTTATTGTGGATTTTTGGTGGAAAATTTTGTAGAAAAAAATCTTCAGAATCACTATTGGAAGCCTTAGAGTGACCAGATGAGGTTCAAAAACTTGAGGGAAGGGTGCTTGCATAGTTTTGAGCCTATAGATCAAGAGTTGACATTTTTGAAAAGTGGTTATAATAGCCAATTAAAGAAATGGTTCGAGAGCTATGGCCTTTGAAATTTGGGCTACTTGAAATATCTAAAATAGTTGTCAAAGATGTATTTGGCCAACTCTATATGTATTGTTAGGGTCTATTTGCCCTAGTTATTAAGATTCATTTTCTAGAACCTTCCTGGGCAACATAAAATTGCCTATTTAAGAAAGGCCCTAACATTGTCTAGGACAAGTTTGGGTGACAATTCGTAGCTTGTCTTGTAGATTATTGTAATGAAGGTGCCCATGTGGGTTAGCATATTGTACTTGTGAATTCTGTAATTCCACATTTACAACACAAATAAGAAGTCCATATTTTGTTCTTACATTTGCTATTGTTTCTTTGTTTCTGTTATGAGTTTATGATATTAAGGGGAGCACCCTTTATCCTTCATCAAATTTCAATTATAGATAGGAATGTAATAGAAGGAAATGTACTTATTAGCCCTTACAGGATAATGTGTATGCAAAATTTAACCAATTGCTTAAATAATATAAATCTAGATGCTATATGTATATGATTAGCTCAATAAAGATATAGATCTAGGGTAAAGAGATGAAAGGAAATAAAATATGAAAGACTTTCCTTGAAATGCATAGAGGAAGATGTATTTTAGCTCCAAAAGTTGCAAATATGTTTACCTTTTTTTGAATATCCGAGCATGAACTCAAAACAAAATGATGAAAAGAGCAAAACCCATAAATTATTTGGCAAGAAGACAAAAAGGACTAGGCTGACTTGTTGGAAGAACATCTTACAAAATAGTTGATGTAGTTTGATGACATTGTGACAAACATCTCTAGAAAGATCCTGTAGAGTAAGTTCCAAATGAGTAAGACCCAAATTTATATCTTGTTTCTACACATAGAAAAGTACGGTTTTATGGTTTTTTTGGGGGAGGGCTTTCCTTGGTCAAGCCCTAGGTTAAGGAATTAACCATAAATGATAAATGTAATGTAAAGGAAACAACATAAATGTAAATATTCACCTTACTTGTAAAATCTCTTGTCAATAAGGATTTGTTGTGATGTATGTGGTAGATCTTGAATTTGGTATGAAAGATGTAGGATATCTCCACAATTGCAATGGATCTACCATAACCATACCATAGAGCCATGGATGCAAATGTGCATCAATGAAGAAGATAATGAATGCCTCAATGTATATTGTATCCTTTGATGACCAATAGAATGCTAGATCTAGAAGAGGAAATGCCCATAAATAATCTTTGAATTCTTGAAGAAGACTTTCTTGCTTGCTTGAACTCATTTTCTTGAGTGCTTGATGATTTGATGAGATGAGATGTATTGAGAATCAGATACAAAAAATGAAGCCTCCTTTTATACTAGTTTTTAGACAAGAAAACAACTTAGGTTGACTAGGGACTAAAATTAATTAATTAGAAAACTCAAGGACTTTTGGGCCCTGAACCCCACAACCATCAAGGACTAGGTCAACTTAGGCCAACCTAATCCTAGACTAGGTTGTCTTGAGATCAACCTCATTCAATGCAAGTCAACCTGGTCCTAGAGGATAGGATAGGTGAGCCTCTGAATGATCCATAATGAGGTGTACATAAAACTAGAAGATGATAGACTGATATGGTCAAAAGGGTAACAAAGTGACAACTAGAAGACCATGTCAGAAGGAGAGAGATGATGATGATGAATGAAATGGAAAGGAAAGAGAAAAAGAGACACCAAGCATAGGTCCATCCATACTCTAAGAAAGGAATTAAGGAAAGGGTGCTAAAAGGTCTTAAAAGGTAATTGCGTCCATTTTAAGATAGTACAATTTGATCATTCCTCGAGTATTATGCGGGTATGTGCAGGATCATGGTGTGCCAAAAAGTGGCGATGTAAAAAAAAGAGAGTTTGAAGACGCCTAAAAGCGCTTCAAAATTCACTTTGACTTTTTTTTACCTATCCAGGAACCAAACCTGGAAGGTTAAGCCGAGCCTTATCGGATATTCGATTTTGAATCAAATATCCGACTAATAATTAAAATCATATAATAGTATGATATATTATTTAATATTATTATTATTATTTAATATTAATATTTACTTAATGATATTATTATTATTTAATATGATATTATTATTTAATATAATATTATTATTAAATAATAATAATATCATATTAAATAATAATAATAATATTAAATAATATATCATACTATTATATTATAATAATATTATTATTATTATAATAATTATTATACTATAATATAATAATATTATTATAATTATTATTATATTATAATATAATAATATTATTATTATATTATAATATAATAATATTATTATTATATTATAATATAATAATATTATAATATAATAATATTATAATATAATAATAATATTATTATATTATAATATAATAATAATATTATTATAATAATTATTATACTATAATAATAATATTATAATAATAATTATTATACTATACTATAATAATAATAATAATATTATATTATAATCGTATAATATTATACTATAATATTAATATTATAATGTATTATATTATGATAACATATTATATTATAATAATATAATATAATATTTCATATATTATAATATATAGTAATGTAATATTATATATATATATATAAGATATAATATAATAATAAAAAGTAATATCTTATAATATAATATATAATAAAAAAGTATAATATATTATAAAATATAATAATATAATATAATAATAATAATAATATATAATATAATATTTTATATTATAATATATAGTAAATTAATATAATAAATATAAAATATAATACAAAAATATATAAAATGTAATATATATTATATATTATATCGGATATCCGATACCTGTGCATTGGATTAAATAAAATCACAGACCCGTGGGCCCTCATTTTACGCGAATTTGGGGCCAGTATTGCCATCGCAGATCGGATATCAGATACGAAATCGGATATCAAATATCAGGTATTTCCTCCCCCCCCTGACTCATTTTAAACCTAAATTTAATAGATTTTAACATGATTTTGTTTGTTTTAGTTGAATCTAGGGTTTTTTTGACAAAAATGGTTAAATTTTAGATTTTTTTTTAATATATATTACGTTTTGCAATTCAATAGGAATGGCTAATCAAAATGATGACACTGAGGCAGGGAATAATATTCCTCGTAACCCACCACCAAACGATCCAGTATCCCGACAAAACTGTCCACCAAATGATCCTCTACCTCCTCAAAACCCTCCTCGAATCAAAGATTTGATAAATGAAAATCTCACTGAGTTGAGAGGTTTGCATAGAACATACAATAATGTACCTGCACTAGCTCCTATGTTATCCATGTTAAACACCATAGTGGATAACATTGAAACCCTTACAAACCAACAAAATGCCACTCTTCGTTGGCATGATGAAATGCACCAGATGTTTTGATGCAGGAGCATCCAGAGGTATAAGGGCAATCCTATGTCACCCAAAAAAATATACTTAGACTTAGTTTCTATTTCATGTGTTTTCATTTTTGGATACCCATTTGGGTCAAATAAAGGTTCCAACTCTCACAGTTCCACTATCAGTGTTCGTGTAAATCTCAAAAAAACAGGAGTATGTAATTGAGCCATCATTTTGGTGAACTAGGAGGTATAAATTGGCTAGATGAATGTAATTGTAATTTAGAGCATTCCAAAACAGAATCAAGTCAAAAGGCCCCACGGTTTGAAAGTTATTGCAGTTTTTCAGGTTGTGGAGACCTCCTAAGAATGCTTCAAAATCAAGTTAGGGGCATTAAATGACCTCGAAAAGGGCCAAAAAATGGGGGACGAGCAAAGCTGGTCCATAGGGCTGTAGAGTGCTTCGAGAGCTTTTCGAAAATGTAAACGGTTTGTCAATCGGAGCTATGGTTCAAAAGTTATGCCTCTCGGAAGTTCGGTTACCATTTCTGGATTCTTCTAGATTTGCGTCGACTTCTAACACAACTTTTGGAACCTTCTATTTGGTCAGTGGATGCCTACTAGCACTTTCTAGAATGTACTCCTAGTCCTTAACCCTCCGGGGTCTATTTAAGAAGATTTCTGGCATTGTAAAAGGCAGTTCGGAGTGGAGTTTGAGAGGAGATACTAATAGGAGAAATTATCTCCAGATTTATGCTCTTGTAAGCCCTTAGGGCATGTTTTGAAGCTTATTTTCTCTGTACTATTTGTACTAGCTTATTTTCTTAGTTAATATAATTTCCCCTTTTCTGTTGTGTCCATTTTGTGTGGGTTGTGCCCCCCCATCAAGTGGTATCAGAGCTGGTTTTCTTGAGTGTGTAGAGAGAGCGCTGACCGTGAGGCAGTTTGCACCAGGACTGTGTGGTTGTGGGTTCGAGTTAGAAGATGCCTCCATGAAGAGAGCATGGCAGAAGGTCTAGAGCTATTAATCCTAAGGAGGTTAGAGCCCTCCAAAGAAAGGTACAAGCATTGCAAGAGGAGCTCTATAGAGGAGCAAATGTTGCCGCAGGTGACGACATTGAGGATGACAATGAAGAAGAAGAAATGGGACCAAAAGGGGAATTTGACAGGGAAGTTCTAAATCATGCAGAGGAAAGGATTTTTAGGGTCATTACTAAGTTTGGGAAAAGACCTACAATTGAAGTGGGTGTATTTTTAGGAAATCTGAAACCAGATGAGTTGATCGATTGGATCAATGAATTAGAAGAATACTTTGAGTATGAGGATATCAAGGACCCAGGTAGGGTTAAGTTTGCAAAGGCCAAACTGAAAGGCCATGCCAAAATCTGGTGGCAAGAGGTTCAATTGGAAAGAAATAGAAGAGGAAAGGAGAAGATCACAAGATGGGATCACATGGTGGACAAATTGAAGAAGCAGTTCATTCCTGTGGACTACGAGCTTGATTTGTTTAAGAAGATGCATGGGTTAAAGCAAGAAGGGAGATCAGTCCAAGAATATACAGAGGAATTTTACCGACTCTTGATTAGAGCGGAGCATGCAGAAGCAAATAAGGAGAAGGTTTCTCGTTATATCAGTGGGTTGCGACCTAGCATCCAGGAGGAATTAAGTCTGGTAAGAATGACCAGCATTGAAGAGGCATACTAGTTTGCCCTACGAGTTGAAGAGAAGCTGAATAAAAGGTTTGAAGGAAGACAAAGAGGGCGTGGTCAAGGAGGAAAGGGAAGTGGTAGATCATCTAGAGGCCGCATTGAAACCCAAAATAAAAATGAAGATGTGGGTACTAGCAGGAACTAGAGGAATGAGGGTTTCAACCGTTCCCATGATCAAGACTTTGAAAATTAGAGAGGAAGAGGTAGAGGACGTGGACAAGGAAGAGGAGGCTTCTGTGGTACCTATTTCCATTGCAATGAAGAAGGTCATCATGCCTTTGAATGCCCTCAACGACAAGGAAGGACAGATAGGAGAGCTGAGGGCCAAGCTAGGGTTGCTCATGTGGATGAGGATGCAGAATCATCACATTCAGAGGATGCAGAAAGAGGAGAGACTTTGGTAAATGAAAGATTCCTACTAAGTGGTGAGATTGAACCAGGACAATGGTGGAGTTTTTTTTGTACCAGATGCAAGTGTGGGGATAAATGTTGTGACGTGATCATTGATGGTGGTAGCACAGATAACTTGGTATCATAAGAGATGGTCTCTAAGCTGAAGCTCAAGAGGGAGAAACATCCCCAGCCTTATCGGATTGCTTGGGTAAATGATGATCATAAGGTCCTGGAAGTGAACAATGTTTAGTGAAATTCAAAATTGGGAGTTACCATGATGAAGTTCTCTATGATGTTATTCCGATGGATGTTTTCCATCTATTGTTGGGTAGACCATGGCAGTTTGATAGACATGCAGTACATGATGGACATGCAAACACATACTCTCTGACAAAGGATGGAGTTCGCCACAAATTGAAGCCCATGAAAAAGGAAGGTGAAAAGGTATGTAGTAGTGCTAGGATTTGTCTTGTTGATGGAAGGAAGTTTTTAGATGGCATGAAACATCAGCATATGTGCTATGCTTTGATTCCTAGGAAAGATAAAGAAGGTAGTAGTGAAATACCACTTGAAGTTTTAGATTTACTAGGTGACTTTGGAGATATTATCTCTGATAATTTTCCAGATGGATTTCCACCAATAAGGCAAATCAGTCATCAAATAGATTTGATTCCAGGAGCTAGCTTGCCTAACAAGGCTGCTCACAGGATGACTCCTACTGAAATAGAGGAGCTAAATAGATAGGTTCAGGAGCTGTTGAGGAAGGGCTTGACTCGAGAGAGCCTGTGCCCATGTGTAGTTCCTACAGTACTTGCACCAAAGAAAGATGGAGAGTGGAGGATGTGTACAGATTCTTGAGCTATAAATAGGATAACCATCAAGTACCGATTTCCTTTGCCAAGGATGGATGATCTTATGGACTACTTGAGTGGAGCTCAGTACTTCACAAAGATAGATCTGAAGAGTGGTTATCACTAGATACGGATTCAAGAAGGAGATGAGTGGAAAACAGCCTTCAAGACCAAGGAGGGTCTTTATGAGTGGTTAGTCATGCCCTTTTGATTGACGAACACCCCAAGCACCTTCATGCGGGTCATGAATGAGGTACTTAAGAAGTTCTTGGGAAAGTTTGTTATTGTTTATTTGGATGATATTTTAATTTTCAGCAAGACTTTGGAAGAACATTTATTGCATATTTGTAGTGTCCTTGAAAGGCTAAGGGAAAAGAAACTGTTAATTAATCTAAAGAAGTGTATCTTTGCAAAAAGGGAGTTAGTCTATTTGGGGTTTGTTATATCACCTGAAGGTCTCAAAATAGATCCAAAGAAGGTAAAAGCCATCTTGGAATGGCCTACTCCAAGGTCTGCTACTGAGGTAAGATCATTTCATGATTTGGTTAGTTTTTACAGGAAGTTTATTAAGAATTTCAGTGGCATATGTGCACCCCTAACTGATACAATAAGAGGGGCTAGAAAAGAGTTCAAATGGACTGCAGCAGCTGCGAGAAGTTTTGAATTGCTGAAGAAGAAGATGACAGAACAACCTATGTTGGCACTTCTAGATTTTAGAAAAGTGTTCCAGGTGGATTGTGATGCTAGTGGCAGCGATATTGGGGTTGTATTAAGCCAAGAAGGTAAGCCTATTGCATATTTTAGTGAAAAATTGAATGATGCAAAGAAGTATTCTATTTATGATCAAGAGTTCTATGCAATAGTTCAGGCCTTAAAGAAATGGAGGCATTATTTATTGCCAAAGGAATTTGTTTTGTATATTGATCATCAGGCATTACAGTACCTAAATAGCCAAGGTAAATTGAATCAGAGGCATATGAAGTGGGTAGAGTTCTTGCAGAGCTATACATTTGTGTTGAAGCATAGAAGTGGAAAATCTAATAGGGTTGCAAATGCACTAAGTAGGAGATAGTTGTTGCTTATAGTAATGCAGGTTGAAGTAGTTGGGTTTGATGAACTCAAGAATTTGTACCCTAAGGATCTTTGATTTTGTTGAAGCATGGAAAGCTTGTAAAGTGCTTATTTCTATAGATAGAACCAAGTGGTTAGACTATTTGATTCAGGATGGAATGTTGTTCAAGGGTAGTCAATTGTGCATTCCAAGGAGTTCCATGAGGGATAATTTGATTAAGGAGAAACACAGTGGAGGGATGGTAGGACATTTTGGTTGAGATAAGACCATTTCCATTCTGAGAGAACATTATTTTTGGCCTCAAATGTCACAAGATGTGAAAAGGTTTGTACAGAGTTGTCAAGTTTGTCAAGTTTCTAAGGGATTTAGCCACAATAATGGACTATATCAGCCATTGCCTGTTCCATCAAAGTCATGGGAGGACATAAGTATGGATTTTGTTCTTGGATTGCCGAGGACACAAAGGGGTAATGACTCAGTATTTGTGGTGGTTGATAGATTCTCCAAAATGGCATATTTCATTCCATGCCACAAAACTCATGATGCTATCCATATTGCAGACTTGTTCTTCAGAGAGGTGGTAAGACTACACGGTCTTCCAAGGAGTATAGTTTCTGACAGAGATACTGAATTTGTGAGGTATTTCTAGAGGACATTGTGGAAAAAGTTGAGAACAGACTTGAAATTCAGTTCCACGCATCACCCACAAACTGATGGCCAAACAGAAGTGGTAAACAGAAGTCTGGGCAATTTGCTGAGATGTTTAGTTGGGGATAAGCCCAAGGGATGGGATTTGATTCTACCATAGGCAGAATTTGCTTATAATAACTCTGTAAATAGGAGTACTGGAAAATCACCATTCCAAATTGTATATGGGAGTAGCCCAAGGACTGCACCAGAGCTGAGGAAGATAGAACAAGGGGAGAGGACAAGTGCTGAAGCTGAGGAATTTGCTGAACATATCAAGCATCTACATGAGGAGGTTCAAGCACACATTACCAAGATGAATCAAGAGTGTAAAGCTAAGGCTGATCAAAGGAGAAGACATAAGGAATTCCAAGTAGGGGATCTAGTCATGGTGCACTTACGAAAAGAAAGATTTCCAGCCGGTACTTACAACAAGCTGAAAATGAAGAAATTTGGCCCTTACAAAATTCTGAAGAAACATGACTCAGGAAATGCATACAAGGTGGAGCTACCAGATGGTGTTCACATTTCTCCTATTTTCAACATTGCAGACTTAATAGAGTATCATGATGATGGTGTAGATGAGGAGCTGGTGTTAGAGCAATGTCCAATTCCAACTTCTAAGAAGGAGGAGATAGAAGACATTCTAGGTCATCGTGTGGGTAGGAGTACCAGAAATAGGCAGTATGAAGAGTATTTGGTCAAAAAGAAAGGACGATCGATCGAGGACTCAACTTGAATTTTAGCAGCTGAGGTTTCCCATTTGGGATTTCCTCTACCATTCATAAAGTGATAGGGTCACTTATCAATCTATCCTGGGTGTTTGATGAAGGAGCATCGAGAGGTATAAAGGCAATCCTGTGTCACCCAAAAAAAATACTTGGACTTAGTTTCTGTTTCATGTGTTTTCATTTTTGGATACTCATTTGGGTCAAATAAAGGTTCCAACTCTCATAGTTCCACTATCAGTGTTCGTGTAAATCCTGAAAAAATAGGAGTATGTAATTGAGCCACCATTTTGGTGAACTAGGAGGTGTAAATTGGCTAGATGAATGTAATTGTAATTTAGAGCATTCCAGATGTTGGAGTTATAAAAAAGTACTAAAATTACTAAGCGAAAAAATGCTTAATACCAAAATGATAGTACATACACAATCTAAAGACTAGCCTATTCTTATTAACAATTGCATATGTAAGGTATTTTGGACCCAACTTCAACAAAACCACAGATGGTTTTCTACTCTTTTGGCTCTGCAAAACCAGGGAGGGTGTACCCAGGGATGGTTCAAAACTGGAACAACTGTATGAGGATTATTCTTAGTTTCATTCTAATTCTCATTTCAAGATCCTCAAACATATACATAATTCTCACTAACTTGGTAAATGCATCCCATCAAACAGATATGGCCAAGAATTCTTCTATAGATCTGTAGATGTTTTCAACAACAATGGCTAATCTGAAGCTAAAACATTCCATGCAAACAAGTGCTGGCCAACTTTGAAGATCTACAGGAAATAAAAGTAAAATTTGATTTGATGATGCATTTGAAAAACCATTTGTAATATATTTCTCCTTCAGCTAAAATAACTTGATCAGTGCCTAATCCATTGGGGTTCAAAGTCTATAGAAAATTCTTAGATCTAATTTGTTGCCTTACAGAAAATTCTATCAGCAATTCTTATCAGAACTTATCATTCAAAATCCTTCTCAATACTTAAGGAATCTTATCACATTCATCAAAGCCTTTATTTAATCCATTGAATTAACATCAATGATAAATGGATATACAACCTAACTAGATTGCATTCAATTGCACAAGCTTTTACCTATACAACATCAAGGTAGCTAAGTATTTAAAAGGAGACAAAATTTAGAAAGAACTGATATGGGGACAGTTCATAATTTGTATTCATTTCCTTTGAAAATGGTATATCCTTTACAATAGACTCAGAATGGCCTTCAGAAAGAAACACAGCTCATTCTATATTCATGTACTTTCAGAGAATTGACAGAAAAATATATTACAAACTTGCTTTCAAAATTTGGACCAAAAACCAGACTAAGCACAATACTTAGAAGAAATAGAATTCAGACCCTTCTTTAGCCTTGGGATCTCACTTAAATAGTGTGAGATGCAACAAGCTTCAGGCTAAAGACAAATGACAGGTGTCCTTTTAAAAAGGCACTCACCTACAATTCTATCAAAAAGACAAGAACAAAATAACAGAAAGGCTTATTACAACAAACATTCCTTGGTGGGTCCCTTTCTGTTATGCTTCTCAGTTGTTGAGACAAGAAAATATGATCTGATCTTACAATTATTCTTCATCCTCAAAGTACATAGCCATGAGGTCTGAAAGTGATGTATCATCTTCAGTTATCTGCAAACTCACTTTAACCTAGGGATCTTCCATGTCTTCATTACTAACTACGAGGGTAACTGTTACTTTTGCATCTTCCTCCTCATTGTCTCCTGACATCTGTTCCAAAAATTGATTTTTCCATTTATTAAAAGCATCATCATCTGGCCAATCAAAACTTAGAGCTTCTCTTTGTATCTTTATTGAAGAATTTGCACTTTCTTCTAAATCATCAAATTCTTTTCTCATAGCAGTATAAAATAACTATATTTTTACTAGCTCTTCATTTGTCTTTGCCCAGAACCAGTGGCCAGTCTCACTCATGATGTTTATTATTCTTTCATTAAATAACTCATCCAACTCCCTTTTCCACTTTTTCCTTTTCCTTTATTGTATCAACAGATTCTAAAGCACAAGGAAATAAAGTGAATTTTTCGGCCATATATTGGGAAAGACAGAGTGTTAATCTTCTATGTAAAGAATCTCTTTCATCATCAAAATTCTCTAGCTTATTTAATAAATCAAAAATCTTCTCAACTTGATGATAAGGCATTTGGACTGCAGATATACATATGATTGTAATATCATTATTTCTCTCCCTCCATTTTTGTGCAAGAAGAGTTAGTTTATCCTTATCTCTATTCAACTCATCCATGAGGGTTACAATTCTTGTCAACTGATCATAAAAAGTTGACCATTGTATTTTATCCCTCAAATATACCACACCCTACTTTAATTTTTCTTCCTGTTGATTTCTAAATTCTATTTGCAACTCATGTAATTTTGTTTTTTCTGCTTCGAAGTCCTCTGCAGTATAGAATTGGAGCCTTTCAGGGGTGTCAGGTATTTCAATGATAGGGGTTGATCCAACAAATGACTGTGAAGGGTATGCAATTCTAAGTGTACTAGATTCTCCCACCTTTCTTTTCCCAAGTATCTTCTCCAATTGAGATACCTTGTTTTCCAGTTCAATTCTCTTTTTTACTTCTTTATTGTAGGCATCCACCACTATTTCATACTTACTCAACAGATTAGTCATTTCCTTTTCTTCTTTTTCTGCAGTGGCCAAGGTAAATTTAGAATAGTCCACATTCATGTGGGCTGCCTGTACATGTGAAGTATTAGCGACCCTCCTCACAATGATACTCCCTGTTAGTCCTGAATCATCAGGCTATAATGGAGTAGTCCTGGATCCTCTTCTTAATGACCACATAACAAGGGAAGCTTGATCATTACTGAATGCTATTCCCAAGAATTTTTCTTTATCTGGATCCTATAATCCTAAATTATTTGACACAGAATTAAAAATTAAGGCATCAACAATATCCCAATTGGGCAATAATAAAATATTTGCATCTTTCACCATTTGTCTACCCTCTTCAGGGGTTATATTTTGGAACTCTTGTATCATTTGTTCCTTTATTTGATTCTAAATAGAGGCTTCATCCATTTCTGGATGCTTTGTTTTCATATTCCTACATCTTTGTTCAAAAATATGCATGTTTGCCCTCCATGCAAACTGATGGAAAGCCCTAGATTTTACAAAACTATTATCAGACAAAAATTGCTGACTGGCTTGTTCCAAAACAGGGTCTAATTCCCTTCCTCTGAAATCTGCTATAGTTAATTCAAAACTCGGCACAGGAGGCTCCTAGGGGTTCCCTTCATCAATTTCTACTTGAGTAACAAAAACTCCTCCTTGTGACCCCATTTGTTCAATTTGCTCATTGGTGAGCTGCTCTTCCTCAATTCGCATTGGAGTTTGGGAAGGTGAGTAACCTTCATCATGGGATTCCTCTTCCCTTATTATTTTTCTTCTTTTGGGAGAAGGTTCAGGGGGTCTTTCTTCAAGGACAGTACTAGTCGATTCAATTATCTATTTTTCTTTGTTTACAATGGGCATCTGATCCCGAATAACAATATATCCTGTCCTCTTTCACACAACCAGTGGACCTGCCCCTATGTTAGGGGTGAAACCCAATTTTCTCATAACTTCTCTGGCTTTATCTGGGAAAGAATCAATAAAATTTTGTTTCTTCTCATTCATTACCTCCATTATTTCTAAGAATGTACTCATGAGCTTATTTATTCTGTCTACATTAGTTGCAACATTACTAAGAGGATTGTAATCCTTGTCAAAACAATTAATAAACTCCAAAACTTTTGAATAGACTCTCCATTTCTCTTTCTTTGTTTCTTGCTCCTGGAGAGAAAATTCATTCCTTATTATATCTTCAGGGAAATAGAATTCATGCTGACTTGGACAAAGCTTGATCCTATGTCTAAGAGTAGAATTAAAGAAACCTTCTATGTCACAAAAATGAGCATGAGATACCGCCATCTTATACTGATCCAACAATTTGTAGAGGAAGATCTACCCTTCTTTAGTTATTACAAATTGGTGAGCTACAGTGCAAGTAGGAAAAATTGATCCTGTTCCCCTTTTGTGCAAAAAGGTCTCCTCCACTCCTCGCAACTGCCATAAAAATTCAGCTACCCCTACATTTAAAGGCACCTGATAGGGTAGTACATGGGGTGTCCCTTTGAATCCATAGACCCTAATGACAGTTGAGACTAGATACGGGATGATATCTCCCCAATTATGTGAAACTTTTAGACTATGGGGTCTATCCATAGGCCTAACAAGGTGCATTAGTGCCTTAGGAATTTTGAGATTGTCACTTAATATGAGGCATCTTAACTTAGAAGCAAAGTGCCTATCAAATCTAACAAAACTAGCATTTTTTGCTTCCCCAATCATGTTTGCACTCCATAACTGAACTGGTAGTGCTTCCCCCTCTTGTTCCCTATTTAAAACTATTTCTTTACCAAAATATGTAACCCCTTTAAATAGAAACATATGCATCAATAGGGAGTACTGACCCCAAACCTTTTCCACCTTGCCCTTTGCAATCCCCACCAATCCATTGTGAATCTCATTAGCCAGGTAAGATGCAAAATCAAAAATTATTTCTACACCAAAAGAGGAGATTTGGGTGATCGTATACATGAAGCTCACAGGAATAAAATCTTCTTCACCCTCTCTGAAGACTCTGCATAGGGTCCTGTATATCTCTACTGCCCTGGCATTAAAGCATGATTTCTTGAAAGGTTCTTAAGAAGATGATGTTATTTCTGGTAGGTTTCCAATTCTACCTATGTGGGCCTTCAATGCACCTTGTCTAACTACATCCTTTTTGGACATATATTCTTTTTCTAACTCTATCAAATCAATGGGCACATGATACCTAGTGAGAGGTCCTAGACTGAAAACTTCCCTAATTTCTTCTGGACTGATGGTAATTAAAACTTCACCATCCATTCTTCTCACTACCTTAGTGGCTTGATCATAACTTTTTGCTACAGCTTCAAGAAGGTCATAATCCATAAACACACTGGGAACAACTAGCTTTCCAAGATCAAAATTCCATATATTGGCATGAGGGGCATATAATTTTCTCTTTGCAAACCATTTTTTGAACAAACTCAAACCAGTTTGAGAAGTTTGAGCATCCTGGACCCAATTACCCTTATCATACAATCCATCAACTATCCTTAGCCTAGGGTTCAAAGAGGTTAAACTTTTAACTTGCACTGTCTCTATAGTAGACTCAGGAAGCAACTCAAGCAAATCATCATGCACATTTCTATCCAAATAGTTTATTTGACCTGAAAATCCCTTCTTCGGAGGCATCTTGGACTATTTTTTACAGAACTGAAAAGCCTACGAAGATTATGGTAGTACTACTTACTTGAATTCTATCTCTGTATTTCTGCAATCTTTTCGCGAACACACAATTTTGCAAATTCGACCAGACTTCGGCACACTTTCCTTTAGTAATTGCTTCTGCACAAGAGTGGCTCAAAATCTTTGCTCGCGTAAGATGAAAGTGATGAAATCTCTCTGTATTATACTCTATTTTTTTCACGGATGATGCTTTCATGTCTAATTAATACAGAGAATGGCACCACATTCAGTGTTTAAAATTGCGCCGTCGATCTTCAAGAATCCTACGATCATGTGATATAGAGAGAACAACCAGGCATTGCACTTGACATGTTAATTAATTCACCCAATGAGAACTTACCACGTGCATAACTCTTTCCTTGATGGCGCTTATATCCAGACCCACTGGTAATTGAGGACACATGTCAGCATGTCACTACTTTCTTATGCATAAAGAACGAGCACCTTGCCATGGTGAAGCAATGACAACCGTAGATCTGATCCAGAATCGACAGATGGTATGTTACTAGGTCTTCTCAAAAAGAAGGTGGTGGGCCCTATTCGCTATGTCGCTATAAATATCTCCCTCGCAACTCTTCATAGTGAGAAAACGATGGCCGTTGATCATGTGTTTAATCAAGGGTGAGGAAACTGCACGTATTCTTTTGATTCATATTTGCTACATCACATAGCTTAAAGAGCATGCAACTTTTCAAAGTGTGGTAGCGAGGACTGTTGATTCTGTTCCAATTTGATGCTCAGGATCTCTTTGTACATTTGATCAGAAGGGCATTGATGAAAATACGAAATTTTGCATAGTTGGTGCCTTTCAAGATTTTATTGCAGTCCTAGTTATCATCCCATGTCACCAAAGGTCCCACCGACTCTTCAATTTCACGGGGCCTCGCTACTTCGCTAACGGTGATATGTCCAAGTTTTTCGATAGCAAGGTAGTGAGCTCTGAAACTTTAATGAAATTCGGCACCGTGAAATGCAAGGGGGCATCAGGTAATTATTTTTGTTATTAAACTACTTCTGACAACGACATTTATTACTTGTCATGCCACCTGGTGTAATCACAGTACTGACAATTTGCAATGTCACCGACTCTTGATTTCACGGGGCCTCGCTACTTTGCTAACGACGAAGTGGACAATTTTTTCGATAGTGAGATAGCGAAGTGTCAAAAAATTCACCATTCCAGCTCTGATTTTAGACATTCTACTGGGTCCCCTTTCCTATTTTGACGGTAACTGCAATGTGTACCTGAACAATAAATTAGTCAGAAAACAAAGCTCTGACCGCTGTATCTTCATTTTGCGGTCTTGTTTTATAAGTTATTCAGCATTTTCTACCTCGGCATTCATAAAAAGTGCCCATGTTTGCATAGCAAGGTAACGACAATGGTAGATCTACTTAGATCAGATGGCTGGGGAAATATGGGAGGAAAGGTATCTCAAGGGCACAGAAGATGAAAGGTGACAGAATATTCATCTTATTTGAAAATTCAAAAATTCGCACCCGACAATTTATGAATAGAAAGAAAGTAGGGTTTTCATAAGGTTTTTTTCAAAGGCTAGCCAATGGATGGATTATCTAGAAACCCTATGTTTCTCTTAGAAATAAAAATCTAACTTTTCTACAATTGAACAAAAGACTTCTGTTACACAAAAAGTCAGACCAACACCAAAAAAAGAATCAAGTCAAAAGGCCCCACGGTTTGAAAGTTATTGTAGTTTTTTGAGTTGTGGAGACCTTCTAAGAATGCTTCAAAGTCAGGTTAGGGGCATTAAATGACCTTTAAAAGGGCCAAAAAATGGGGGATGAGTGAAGTTGGTCAATAGAGATATAGAGCACTTTGAGAGCTTTTTGAAAATGTAAACGGTTCATCAATCGGAGCTACGATTCAAAAGTTATGCCTCCCGAAAGTTTAGTTACCATTTCTAGATTCTTCTAGATTTGTGTCGACTTCTAACGCAGCTTCTGGAACCGTCTATTTGGTCAGTGGATGCCTACTAGCACTTTCTAGAATGTACTCCTAGTCCTTAACCCTCCGGGGTCTATTTAAGGAGATTTCTGGCATTGTAAAAGGCAGTTTGGAGTGGAGTTTGAGAGGAGGTACTGATAGGAGAAATTATCTCCATATTTATGCTATTGTAAGCCCTTAGGGCATGTTTTGAAGCTTATTTTCTTTGTATTATTTGTACTACCTTATTTTCTCAGTTAATATAATTTCCCCTTTTTTGTTGTGTCCATTCTGTGTGGGTTGTGCCCCCCCGTCATGTTTGATGATGGTTTGGATTATGATGAGGTCGCGGCACTCAACATAACCAAAGATGATTTGGCAAGCCTTTTTGCTAACACAAAAATGGGTATACCAACTGACCCAAAAAAAACCAAACTATCGATTAAATGGTGCACAAATGACGCCATACATGCAAATTTTTGGGACCGTTGGTGGATGGTCTTTGATATCCCTCCAAATGGCAATTTAGACGTACCATTTTATTTCCTTAGAAAATTATATGCAAAATTTGTGTTGAAACTTAAAGTGAACTATTGGAGCATGAAGCCCAACATGGGCTTAGGACTAGGAGCTCCTCAGGATAGACCCTCTTCCTAGCGGAAGAAACTTGGCACTTTTGTTCCCCCCCCCCGATATCCCCCCCCCTCCTTGAGTGCAGCATCTAGATATTATGGAAGAGGCTAGCTCTTAGACCATCAGAGCCATTCATAAGCTGAGTAGCCTAATGATATCTCAGGCTAGGTCAGTCCTGCCTCCTCGTGTTGATGATGTTGGTGCTAGTTCATCATCAGCTAGCTCATCACATGTTTGTGTGCCTCACACTTGAATTACATGCAAGAATATTTACTTGGGTCCCATAGGTGATCTTCCTGAGTATCATTTTGTATTAGATAAAGATACACCAGACGCACGTGCAGAGGCTACAGACCCTGATGCGAGAGAGGAGGGGAATGTAGAGGCATGGACTCCTTCGATGTTGGTACATGTATACTTTTTTTGTTATGACATATGTGATTTAAAGTTAATTTTTATAATAGAGTAATTTTAATTTTTAAGCCATACTAACTTTTACATGTATGTGATCTTCATTCATGTTTAGTTGATGACCGAGGAGGAGCTCAGACAGATAGCTGATGCTACACTCTCGGCCATTTCATTTAGCCTTGAGAAATCTACGATACATTATGTTGTGTTCATATTTCTTTTTTCTATTTGATATTGTAGCATATATGGTTGCTAATCTTTCTTTTATCTTGCACATACCACCTGCCCTGGGGGGACAAAGTGCAGGGGTGAGCCAACATGCATTGACAAAGGAAAGGTAATTAGATGTTTTCTAATTGATTAAATATGGATGCATTCTTGTAAAATGTTTGTGGTAATCTCATTTAATTACATTATCTATTGTATATAGGGTGTGGCTATTGGCGATGAGCCTATACAGATTCAGCATCCTAGATCATCAGGGATTTTCATTCGCATAGAGAGCTCCATTGTATGTATAAGTATCATTTATTTTTTATTTTTTTAATTGATGTAGAGGAAAGTATGATTGTTTTTCTATACAATTTCTGTGATTTTTTCCATACCAATAATGATTCATGTCTTGCATATGTTCATTACAACTTAAATAGGCTTATATGCACCTGTCCAACCGACCAAGTTGGTTACAAAGGTTTATTTAATCAAACAAATACCAAATTACTACTTTCCCTCCAAAACTAATATGACCATTTGAATTTGAAATTCAAATTTCAAACTATAGTTTTTATGCATTCCCTAACTTTCTAAACTATTCCATTGACTCAAAATTGGTCATATGGATTTATTAAATGCAACTAAGTATGAAACTATCCTAAGACTACCCCATATGGCTCTTTTGGCCATTTTACATCATGTTGCCCTTAGGTCCTTACTAGGACTTTTATGACTTTTGTCTTTCAAATTACATTGTTTATTACATAATTCTATTATTGGTTTTAATATATCCCAATTAACAATCAATGATGTCTTTGATCCTCTATCTTCATCTAGTACCAAGCCTCTCTTAGATGATTTAATAGGTGCCCCTGCACCAAACACCCCACCTTCAAAGCAACTCTTGTCCCAAGAGTTAAGGGGTACTATCTTCTTTCCTCCCATCCTTCTAGAGGGATGTTTGCAACTTTGCACCTGCAATGTATTACCCTGGACACCTGCATAGAAATCATTAGAAACAAAAAGCATTGGATCCTTGTTACCAGTCATGGTAACCTTAATGCTTGCTGATTGTGAATAGTCATGTTTTATCCTTGAAAAATGCTGAATAACTTATTGTCTGAGGTCATGCTGACCTTGTCTCTTATCCTCCATGGATATGTTCACTTCTTTGTTCACTCTCATCACCAAAGGGCACCATACTATTCCTATCATCACTCCTTTTGTTGTCACTGTCTACTTGTAAGAAAAATTCTCAGTTTTGTATTGAGCAATCTCATCCTTCATAACCAAAAGAGATGGCTTCAGTGGCAGATCTGTCATATCATGTTTACTCTCCCTCTGCTCCTGCATGTCCACAAACTCTTTCTTGCCAAAACAAATAACTCTTTCCTCATCATGACCAGTCAAAGGATTTAGCTTAAACTTCACACCATCTTTGTGTACTATATAAACATTTGACAAGCCAAAATGAATAGTGTTCCTTGAGGCTTGCCAGGGCCTTCCAAGGATTACATGGCAGCATGTCATTAGAATGTGATCACATATAGCTTGATCTTTTATATTATTCTATAGAGAAATCCACTATTGCTTGCTCCATTACAACAATATTTTGTGCATCATTGACCCAAAATGCCCTATATGGTCTATCAATAGGATACTTCTTCAATCCTAGTTTATTTACCATTTCATAAGACACTAAATCATCAAAGGAACTAGAGTCTATTATCATCTTACAAATCCTACCATGGCTCATGCAATTTTTCCTGAAAATGGATGGTCTGGTCTCCTTTTGCTGCTGCATTTGTGGTCCTCTTCTCACCATCAAAGATTCTCCTTCAAGTTCAGGGTCTGCATTATCATACTTCTTTTCTTCCTCTTCTCCTTGGGTCAAGGTGACTCTCCTCTCCTCCTTCCTAAAATCCACACCTTTCTCACGGCACTTGTAGGATTGATTGCCTACTCCTCCACATGTGAAGCATTTACCTGTGAAAACACTATTACCTCTTCCACTTCCAAATCTTCCTCCCCTGAAAATTCCTCTTGTCTCAGATGTAATATATTTTCCTTTATCTTTTTCTTGATTGTTTGAAGTATCAAGCTGACTTCTTACACCTCTTCCTCTCATTGTTCCACCTCCTCTCTGATTTTCTTGCCTCTCATTCTTTCTTTTCAACTTCTCCTTTGCCCAGATTGCCAACTGAAAACATTCTCCAAGTGTCCTTGGTACATTCAATCCTATTTCATCTTGAATATTATATTTGAGGCCATTAATGTATCTAGCCACCTTCTCATCTTTATCTTCCAGTCCTCCCCTAATACTCAAGGTATGGAATTTCTCAGTATAGGACATGACATCCATATCCGTCTATTTCAAATTGTTCCTTCTTATCTTTAAATTTGGATTGCTAAATCTGATGGCAAGAATTGATTTTTCACCATGGTCTTCATTCTCTCCTAATTTGAAATCTTAAACAATCCCCTTTTGATGCAGAGTCTGCAACAACTACCTTCCACAAGCCAATAAATGGCTGTCACAATCCAACTTAGGATTCTAGGACTTCTCACAAGTTCTCTTACCCACTCCGGGTATACTCAACCTCCAAGACAAACAAGGCAATCCCACTTCAAAAGCCTCACCAACTATCACCAAAAATGGAGACAATCATGGACATACTATTCCAACCCAAACTCATCAATTTGTTTGGTTCCACCAAACTCCCAACACACCTTTGCACTTCTAGGCCTACAAACCTTGTAGCCTTCCAATTACCTTCTTTGCACTTTTCTCCTAGTATCCCTTAATAGCATAGGGACTTCTCCATAGGTCCAAACACCCTTCTTGTCACCTACTAAGAATCCAAAAGGTTTTGGGCTGATCTTGCTCCAGCACCCTCCAAACTGCTTCTTGGTACCTAGGCCTAGTTGATCAAGTTAGGCTAGGGCTTCAAGGAAGAATGGGCAAGGTGGGTTACCAAGACCCAAAACACTTAAGGAAATCTCCAAAATAGTCAATGCATCCAACTCTAGCACTCAAACTGATCAGAAGTGCTTGCAACCATGACTGTCACCAATTACCTTGCAAAAACTGGTCAAGCACATGGGCTTGCTTGACCTAGGGCTTACTTGGAAAAATAGTTGACCTTCTCTCCAGGCCTACAACCTTTGGCATTATGTTGCCTAGTATCCTAACTTGCATATCCCTCAGTTTTAGAGGGTGCCACTAGTGGGAATGCCAGTTAGGGATGCATTTGTGGAAGGGTCTAGGAAACAAGGCTTTTCAGACCACCTTCTACTAAAATGCAGATAACTTTTAAACCCCAACTCCTTTTTGAGTCAAACAAAAACCAAAAGTTTCCTAACTCACCCCTGCAACTATTTCATACACTTAGCAATCATAAAAGTTCCATACAAATCTATACCAGTGTAACAGTCAAGCGATTACCAGTAAATTTCCAAAAAATTGAAGTTTTTATTATTTTTTCTCCAAATCACTGTACACTTTGATCTCCCCCTTTCAACTAAGATCACATATAACATATATAAAGGTCTACATTACTGTTGGAACAACCATATAGGTGTTCCCAACCATAAAACAAACAAACAACCACTTTTTGCTAATACTGTTTAGACTCTAAATACCCTATTCTAAGGCCTTTTGGTCCCATGGAGTCATTTGGTTTATAACCACACCAAAATACTTGTGGGCATTACATGTGCCTTTATTAAAAAACATAGACCAACTTGTAAAATATGGACCAAACCTTTATTTCAACTTCCTAATCTACTTGAATCCTCGCTTTCATGGAGTGGCAAGGTGTCCGGCAACATAGATACTTGTTCCCCCCTGCCACATAGGTTAGGTGCCTTGCACCACCTTTCGTCTCTCTCATTCTAAACACTAGTCCACCAAGTGAGTGATGTTCCTCTCAGTCTTGCTGTTGCTACTTTAACCTTGTTATCTGCCTCTATGTCTTCAAGAACAAAGTAGTTCTCAAGGGCCTCTATCCACCCTAGCACTTCTTCACTATCCATTTTACCCTGGTATATTGGAAAATCAATATGGTTCTTCCCACCATTACCTTGTACTACCTTAATGATTCTCATAAATCTCCTTTCTTCAAGATCATCTGTTGTCTCATGCTCTTGCCTTGCATTACCAACCTCTTCTTCTTAATGGTTCTCTCCATGATTTCTTCCTCTAACCTCTTCTCCTCTAGGTTCTTGCCTTTCCTTTTCTAAGGATTCTATCCTTGCAATAAGCTTCAACCTCTCTCTTCTCATCTGTCTTTCTTCCCTCACTCTAGATGCTCCAAGTTCTCTCCTCTCTCTTTTCTCTTTTGCCAACTCTTCTCTCAATTCTTCAAGTTCTCTAGCCATTTGATTTTTAGAAGGCATTTTCACAACAAGTTTTCTTCCTTCCCAAGGGCCAACTCACTGATTCTCTTTCTTTCCTCATCAAGAAATGTTTGGACACCACTATGTACCTTTCAACTCTGGGACACACAAGGAGGAATTAGACACACCAAGGCTTCAACAAAGGGACCAACACACTAAGGATTTTCAAGATTATAGGTCTTGGTCACAATCCTAAACACCCCAACTTCAAAACCCTCCTTAAAATGGCTTAAAAACCAGGGCCTGCTTGTTCAAACCCCAAAACTCAATTCTAGAATGTTTTGACTTGTCTAATGACAAGATATGATCATGACAACCTACATGAACCTATCAAATGACTCATCTACCGTATGAAATCCTAAAATCCTATCTAATGCCCAATTACAACTTTCTTCCACATATGAGTCCAACATTATAACTTTGTATGCTTCCATGAGCCATGATTGGTGCAAGGATTGCCCAATTGACTTCAAGAGATATTCCATGACCTCTGTAATGTCTTGGATCTTCAATGTTCCCCTGATGAGCATGGGATCCTCTTGCATCACTTATCTTCATAAATAAATTCAAAACTAATTTCCGTGATATTAACAACTACTATTTTGTATCTCATAGGAGACTCCTAGTGCACATGAGGTTTGACGAGACAGTTATGTAGATTTGATGACGCCGCCACTCACTCCTGAGGAGGAGCCTATAATAGTAAGTTGTAGTTTGAATTCATGATTAAATATGTTATAAATTTAGCATGCTATGAATTATAATGTTATATTTTAAATTGTAGATTCATCTAACAAAGGTATTTGAACATATACAACCCACAATTAGAGAGGTACCAGCATTGCCGAGGGCATATAAGAGGACTCCTGACTGACGCAGGAGGTATTTGTTATGAAATTTTGATAGTATTAATCTCGATTATGGAAAAGATCATTATGCATTTGAGTAATTCAATGTTAGATATGTAGAATCATATAAATTTAGTAGTCTAACTTTGGGTTTTCCTTTTTTGTTTATGTAGGAGGCATCCGATCCACCTAGTGCAGCGAAGAGGCTGCATTTTGATCATCCACTAGCACCCTAGGATAGTATAGTTTTTGTAGGATGCATCATGAGACATTTTGAGATGGCATATGCCACATTGTATACAGAAACATTGATATTATACACATTCTGATGGCAGGATCAGCCACATCTTGTATATGGATCTATGTATTTTGATATATATATATATATATATATATATATATATATATATATATATATATATATATATATATATATATATATATATATATATATATATATATATATATATATATATATATATATATATTTGAGTACTTTTTCTATGGATACATGATCTTTGATATATATTTGTGTAAAATTTTGTCTATGGATACATGTATTTTGATATATATTTTTGTCATTTAGTGCACAATGATATACATATTAATTTAGTATCTAGTATTATTCAATTTATCGTGGATCATGTGTCATGCCCTAAATTTTACTAGTAAAAACACAACAATTTTTTTTTTTTTTTTGTAGCTTATGAAGTCACATAAGAAATTACATATTGTAAAACAAGGTTATCATTGAATAGGAGTTAAAGACTCATGTGGATAGTGTGAAGGTGTTAACATTTTAGTCACAGGTGGTTTTCAAATAGATTGGATGACAGTCTAGTTCAAGTTAGCGTCACGAGTCAAATGAGAAAGTTCAAGATACAACACTCATAAATTAGTGAGGTAATTCATTTCCTAACAAGCCTTTGATACTAATATTCTATTAGGGTCTGTCGATTGTATCATATGGACTAGGTCGTGATTCTAGCATGTAAGGGAAGGGGATCAAAATTACTTATTATCCTCATTACCAATGTACACACATTCATTAATCATTACAATATATATTAATGTGACAATTACTATATTATTATATCCTCATTATCTATCAACATTGCTTCCTCACCAAACTAGCACTCACTACAGTTTTCTAAACACAAAAATTACTATTTCAATACATAAATTAAACTCACTCTAACAAAAGACAATTACTAACTATCTAGCTCATCAACTACTAACTAATCTAGCTACATTTCCATGCTTTTACATTTACTATTTTAATTCTATAATTACTATACTATTACATTTACTTTTTACGTTAAATTACATCTAACTATTCACCATTAGCTCACTTTCTCACTATCAATATTATTATTATCAAAGCATGTTAAGATTCAAATTAGTTTCATAGTACGAATTAGTAAGCACATAAAATGAGGAACTCTTAGTAAGTCTAAGCGACAATTCAAAGTACTTAACTCAATAATAATTCACGATCTGTATTTAAACACATCCTACTACACCATCCTATTGAGTGTGTCAATTTAAATTTGTTAGATGAATTGTTTATGCAAGGATTAGGTGCAAGCGTATAAATAAGGTTTGTATATAACATACCTTGTCGTTCTGACATATATGTATCAATGTGCTGTATTGACTAGATAAAACTAGATTTGAGTTATTATTTTAATCCACCATCCATCCTTATCCTTGATTCTCCAATCCCATCATCCCGACAACTTACTTCATATTAACCCTATTATATGTACATCTAATCAATCTTGGCTTTTATTTTATTTTTGAGTTAAATATTTAAATTTGTCATATTTTATAACATGCACACTAATATGCCTTTATTTATTTAATTACTAATTTATTATTTAAGTGTTGGATGTGACTTAGAGGTCACAAGATTGTAATGTGTACCATTCTGTCACTTAGAAAATATATTAGTCTAGGACACTCATTAGTCTCTATATGCTATTATTATTTTTATTTTTATTGGATAGCAGTCTAGAATCTGGGAATATTCTTTAATATTTTATTGCTCTGTATTAAGGAAGGGATTTATTTGCCTTTACCATACATTTTCTAGAGAGGAAAATGCATGCCTACAACAATGTATCTCATAGATTTTATTATGTCTTCTCTTACAACAAACTTCATTTTGTTATATCATAAAATTAATTTGATGATTTCCTTGCTTAGAATTGCATTAAGCTTGGTAATTAAAATCAATGTTATCCATGTATGTGATATGAACATAAAATTTTCCTTCCAAATTATTGAGTGCACAACAAGATTGTAAGAAATCTACTAAGTTTTAAATTTATACAATCAATGGTATCACATAACATCTATGGATTGTTATTATCAACTAGTCATTTACAATACCACAAGGAGAAAACTTTCTTTCACATTTTCAAATGATAAAAATGATGTCAAAGAAATCTGTGACTCATACCAATGCTTTCATAACAATATAAACTCCAAATGAAACATTCATATACAACCTTATCAATTATTTCTTCTACACGTACATTAGGTAACAATGATACAATCTCCTTCCATCACAATGGGGCAACATAAGGGACTTTTCAAAATCATAAGGAACATGGACATTGAAAGATATGGACAATGAGTAGCATGAACATTGTCCAACATGATTGTTGAGAACATGAACAAGCTGGTGAATCCTCCTTCACAAATGAGGGCACAATGTCAAGTTTTCTCATCCAACATCAATCTGCAAGATGATCATTCCAAGCCATTTCCATTGCTCCCTTGGTCACAAATCTGCATATGCAACACAACAAAATAACAAGGACCATGGGTGCTTTCCACCCAACCATAGGCCTCAAAGAGACCACCCCCACGCTAGGGAACAAGGCTCAAACTGGGATACACATACAATCTTTCAATGCATAAACATTACATTTCAAACTTGAACAATTTCCCCCCAAGATTATTTCACAATGGCTACACAGATGGAACCATAAATATAGGGTGAAGGTGTGTTCTTAAATGGAGACTTTCCATACCAAACCATATTTGCAATAAACAATTTTCATGCCCTCTTGGGGCTATCATAATTCAGCAAATTTCATGCCCTCTCGGGGCTATCATAAATGAACCATTTAATGCCCTCTCGGGGCCTCCACATTTCCTCTTCCAAATCCACTACCATCAGTTGTAACTCCTCAAACTTCCTTTCTACACCATACTTTCCTTATCACCCCCAGCAAGATATGAAATGTTATGGCATACAATGGAGCCCATACTCCAAGGTTCTCAATACATTTTTTGAACCCAACTTATGCCCTTCACCCTGGACTTCTCTTCCCTTCCCACAAGGATGAGTGTAAGTCCCACACCCATAACAATACTCAAGCACAAAACAAGAAAACAAAACCATGTAGAAATAAAACAAGAAATTTTCAAGAGCACATCACATTTTCACAACACAATATCAACACCCATTATACAACAAGGAAATAGACAAAATCCAAACCTCATACTCACAATACTCCACACAATACAACAAGATGCACAATGGTGTCACACTAATCTACATGGAATGAACACCATTCAAGCACTCACATGAATGCTACTCCACAATGCAATGCAATGCATACTCCATTGATAAACTCCACACTTGCATATTTGCTTAACCATGCTGAAAGAAAGAAATGGAAAAGAAGCAAGTTTGAGATACCAACCTTGGTCCAAGGTAGGGTAAGGATAGTTGTAGTAGAGCTCCCCTAATCTCCCTCCAAAACCTACCTGTCTCTAAAATTAGAGAGTGGGCAAACACCCCACTAGTTTGGCCAAGACCCTCTAATAAAGCCTTCCAACTAACTTAACAGTTCATTGATAGCCCTCACGAGCTCTGAGTTATGACCCTTGAAGGATCGACCTCAAAATGCACTTAGAGCACCTTGAAGACTCCTCAATACGGGGTGGCCACAAATGATGGATGGTCTTCATGGTCAAAACAAGGTGTGAATAGGGTTCACCCACCCATCCAAAGCTAATGGCACTGATGATTCAATGCCAAGATCAGCGGTTTCAAAGTTACGCTATGGTGCACCTATGAACTAAGGCACACTGCGAGTTTTGGCATCGAGCGAGATCACTGTGCTGAATCCAAATGTAATGTGATCTCTCAAAAATGAGATAGGTTATTTTAGGCCTTAGTATCACTGTCCTTTAGCATTTGATAATTCATCGATAGCCCTCACGAGCTCTGAGTTATGACCCTCGAAAGATCGACCTCAAAATGCACTTAGAGCACCTTGGAGACTACTTGGTACGGGGTGGCAGCAAATGATGGATGGTCTTCATGGCCAGAACAAGGGTGTGACTAGGGTTCACCCACCCATTTGGAGCTAATGGCATTGACGATTCAATGCCAAGATCAGCAGTTTCAAAGTTATGCTGTGGCGCACCTATGAACTAAGGCACACTGCGAGTTTTGGCATCGAGCGAGATTGCCGTGCTGAATCCAAATGAAATGTGATCTCTCAAAAATGAGATAGGTTATTTTAGGCCTCAGTATCACTGTCCTATAGTATTCGACAGTTCATCGATAGCCCTCATGAGCTCTGAGTTATGATTCTCGAAAGATTGACCTCAAAATGCACTTAGAGCACCTTGGATACTCCTCGGTACGGGGTGGCCACAAATGATAGATGGTCTTCATGGCTAGAACAAGGGTGTGACTAGGGTTCACTTGCCCATTTGGAGCTAATGGAACTGACGATTCGATGCCAGGATCAGTTGTTTCAAAGTTACGTTGTGGTGCACCTATGAACTGCATCGAGCGAGATCGCTGTGCTGAATCCAAACAGAATGTGATCTCTCAAAAATGAGATAGGTTATTTCAGGCCTTAGTATCATCGTCTTGTAGCATTTGATAGTTCATTGATAGCCCTCATAAGCTTTGAGTTATGACCCTCGAAATATCGACCTCAAAATGCACTTAGAGCACCTTGGAGACTCCTCGGTACGGGGTGGCCGCAAATGATGGATGGTCTCCATGGCCAGAACAAGGGTGTGACTAGGGTTCACCCGCCCATCCAAAGCTAATGGCACTGACGATTCGATGCCAAGATCAGCAACTTCAAAGTTACGCTGTGGTGCACCTATGAACTGAGGCACATTGCGAGTTTTGGCATCGAGCAAGATCATTGTGCTGAATCCAAACATAATGTGATCTCTCAAAAATGAGATAGGTTATTTTAGGCCTTATTATCACTGTCCTGTAGCATTTGATAGTTCATCGATAGCCCTCACGAGCTCTGAGTTATGACCCTCGAAAGATTGACCTCAAAATGCACTTAGAGCACCTTTGAGACTCCTCGGTACGGGGTGGCCACGGATGATAGATGGTCTACGTGGTTGGAACAAGGGTGTCACTATGGTTCACCCACCCACTTGGAGCTAATGGCACTAACTTGTAGCTATTAGGAGTTAGATTTTGAAAAGTTGTCAAGAAAGGTTGACCCCTTTGACTTGTATCATGAAAGGTTGCTTTGTGCCTTGCTTGATTGTTTGAAGACTACTCCATGTGTCACTATCTTTCTTGGAAAAAAAATTGCTTTTGAACATCAAGCTTGCAATATTATCAATTATTGTCAAACTTTCTCAACCAAGTCAAAATGTCAAATGCAAATATTTGTTTGCATTTTTTGCTAAGGGGAGTTTCATAAATCAACTTTGATTTTCTATCTCTCTAGTGCTTGAACATGCTTAAAATGGCTCTTTGGTCTTAGAGCTATTGGTATTTTCTAAATTCATGGTCTATGATATGCATACTAAGAATTTTTTTCACTAAATGGTTTCCTTGATCTATTGACTACACTTAAATTTGTTCACTTGTCATCTCTCTTTCTTTATGTTCAATACAAAGAGCTAGAAGAGACAAATAATCTTTCTTACCTTCATCTCTCTAAGCACATAATAGAAATCAATTCTAAAATTGAGAAAAGGTTAGAGGAGAATATTGCATTCTTAAATTAATCTCCCTTAAGACCTTTACATACACATGGGGCATTCTTAAATTAATCTCCATGGAAGAAAATTTCATAAAACTAAAGATTCCATAGTGTTGAAACATAAAATCCAAGATCTCATTTATGATGGTATTGTTGATACCTCTAATGACTCATGTGTCACAAGATCATGCTGATGAACCTATGTCAAGTGATGATTTCCTTGACACCTTCACTTCTTATAACACTAATGAACCTCCTAAAGTGTCAAAGCTTTCGAAAATGCCTCCACTAAAAAAAGAACCTAATTCTTTCCATATAGACCATGCACACCCTCAAGGGCTACAACTAAAAGAAAATCAAGATAACCATGCATACCCTATTTTACTTTCTCATCCACTCATAGCCTTCATATCCAACTTCATATCATGTCATTATGCATGTGCTATCTTGCTTATTGGCTTTAATTGCTTATCCTACATGCTATCTTCTTTCATGGATTTCATGGCTTATCCCAAATGTGCTTCATACAACTTTTCAATATGAAAGTCTTTCAAAACATTATAAAATATTATGACTCTTTATGCTTTCAAATGCTATGATTGGTTGCAAAATGGAAGAAATCAAGTATTCTAATTGTTCATCCATACTTTCTAAATTTTTCTTATTTGATTAGTTTGATAAAAATAGTTTTAATAATCATAATGTCAGCTTTATGTAAAATAAGGAAAAAACCAAATTTTTAATAAGATATCCGCATGCAATTATCTTTCATATAGTTATAAATGCTCTTAAAATTGTCGTTATAGCCTTGTATCACATGTAAATATGATTTGGAAGAACTTGTTCAATATCTTCCTCTTATAATTCCTTACAAAGAACCTACCAAAATACAAAAACCATATACACAAAACTACACATTTTACATCATAATACATCATTAATTTTAGAAATTCTCCCCAATACCACCCCCCTCCAACTCTTCATGATGTACCTACATTCCAATATCATACAAAAATTAGTAACTTATTGTATTAAACAAGATAATCATCAATTCATTAAATCATTATGAAGAAAATAACATAAGAAGTATATATACCTAATTGAGTATTCCAATAGGGTCCTCTCTCTATTTTAGGGTCTCCAACAAGGCTTCATGATCAGCATTAGCAATAGTAAAAAGTTCTTTTACTTTTGGTCTTCCTTGATGCTTCAATAACTTTACATTTGTTGCTACAATAAGATGCGAATATATGAGAATTACTTTGTGCTTTTGATAGTCTTCGAATGCAGGAATTTTGTTCCTTCTAAGCATGTATGTCCACAGCCATGTTCCAACAACAACCACTGAACCAGTAGGATATGTGAATCCATCATCATCTGTGATCGGTTGTGAAAGTTTTTGTTTACCTCGTACACAACATGCTAACCAATAATCAAATTTCTCATCATTCCCCTGTGGTGCAACCAATGCAAAGACATGTCCTGGCTGAAGTAGATCTAATAGATGGTTATGCTCAAGTGAAATTTCCATGTCATCATTTTTGATAGAGGGTATGATAGACAATGGAGTAAGATAATTTGGAGCCCATGTGTCCACCCACTCACTTGACTCACAGTAATCCCAATCACACTGAAAATAAGTACGACAAAAACAAGCTAGTTGTCATGTCCAAATGGTCCATGTACTAGAATTAGAGCTCTGAAATGAATGCATTTTTGATGAGTCTCTCACTATAGCACAATCTGATCTATCACCTATGGACCCTTCCTCAACCAACCAAAAGAACCTGCATACCACTAAATCAAGAGCCCCCCCTGTGATAATGCTAAACTACACCAATCAACAATGCTACAAGCATCAAGAAGCTCTGTTGTTGAAATCTTCAGTTGCTCCTTAACTGGAGCTCTCTTCACACATGCCCTTGCTCCATCATGTTCCCCTTTTCTATGGCCAGACTTAAAAAAACTCCAAATATGAGGTGCCCCTCTCTCTACATGTATCTTACACAACCAATAAAACATGCGAGCATTCTTGAATTGACCTGTACAGTTATCTGACCAAATGATATGTCTATCTATAGCAATTGCATGCTCATGTAAGAAATCAAAAAAATTCTCAAAACAATGTTGCACAAACTCGTGAGAGTGAGATCTATCATCACTCATATAAAAATGATACTGTTGAATAATCTTTCGATTATCTTCCGCACTATCAGGGGCATGTCTATATGTTATGTGATCAAAAATTGCAATCTAAATAGAGTTGTAATACTGAGATTGTGTCTCATTTTGAGGTTGCAATGTGTAGTTCTCAAAAAAATCAACAACTGATATAATAGTGCCAATGGGAAAAGTCTCCTTACACGTTCTAAATTGTTGATCCAACCACTAAGACCTGTGACTATGTCTTGCATGCTTGTAAAAAGGATTTGCTTTGAAATCTGAAATAAAATTAGCCACATTGATATCTTTTCCAACCAATTCACATCTAGAGCTCTCAATCCCACTCTTCAATGTGTATTTCACCATTTCATATACCTTTTTTTTTAGTATTATCTTTCCAAGATCTTGTTCACACCCCTCATGAAAACATGTGTCAAACTTGGATAAGCCACCACATTCAGAACACTTCTCATTTAAGCAAGCATTTCTATACAAGGAACAACCATCAACTCTATGACATAAGAGTTGATCTAGCAAGTCTCTTGATGATTTTGGAAGCCAACTAGCCCCACAATCCTCCAACATTTCTTTAATATGCAAAGTAGAATGGATGGAGCGTAATAGTTCATGGTGCATAGAAGACTCAAAGATTCAAAAGCCCTTTGTGATATATGAAGACTTGGATGACTCTCTCTAAATTTTTTGAACAACATAGTTTGACTTACTTCTAAATGGTGTTTAGGATGTGGCGTGCGATCTTTGATGCCAATTCTCAACTTTAAGACGTCTTTAGCATTGGGTGATACTCGTGAGTTAGAGTGCCAAAATTGTGTAATTTCTTCCTTCACATCGTCAAATAGCTTCTTATCAAAACGTGGAAGTCTCCCACCAAATGCCCATGTTTCATTTTGAAGAGGATCATCAATTTTCTCTCGTCGACTAAGTGCTCTTCTCAAAGTAGTACGATTTAGATTCAAATGAATACAAGTTTGTCTCATATATCTACCCTTTCTCAAATGATGACTTACCAAAGAGGTTGTAATGACCCTTCGAGCAGCTCTATTATCCTTCTCTCTGCTATTTTTCCCAATGCTATTGAGAGCACTGAAAAGATTCTTCACGATAATGGCATTTCTTTCCAAGTTTTTATTGACACGAATCTTCAATTTGGAAAGCATAGGTCTCATCTTTTGCATCTTTAATAAGTGCATGAAAAGCTGACATTGCTCTACCACTGTCTTGTTGCTGAAAAACATCTGATATAGTCTTGAAGCCCATGACCGAATGGTTCTTTCTGATTTTTTTCCTTCCAAACTAGCAATAATCGTTTCATCAATTTCAATTATCCATTTTGGTGTTTTAGAACCTTCATGCCAATTATAATTAGGAGATATGTAAGGTTCTTGTGCATTAGGTTCCTGTGCATTGTCATCTTCGACATGAACAATTATACAATTTGGATTATGACTTGGTGGCATTTCTTCTTCAAAATTTTTATTCTCCAAATTTTCAATTTCGGCATTATCATTTTCAATAGGTACATTTTCATTCCCCAACTATACATATTCATTATCTGATTCTATGATTTCACCTTCGATTAATTCATCGTCAACTTGACTGATAGTTAGCATACTTTGTCTTTTTCTTCGGTGTTCCATTTTGTCCCTTTCTCTATATGTCGTAATGTCTTCATTGGATATCTTCCTTTTGCATTTATCTTTTCGACGACTGTTGTTCCCCATTCAGATGACAAATTTGAACACCTAAGGTTATATTTTCAATTTTTTTTGATTAGTTGGGCCCCAAAACGCGACCTTTTTCAAAACTCGTGAAAAAAAGTGGAAAAGTGATGTTGTCGGGTCTGCAGGGACAGGGAATTATTGGAAATTGGAGCCAGTAAAATTGGATATCAGATCCTAAATCGGATATCCGATTTCAAATCAGATATCCGATATTGCAAAGTGAATTTTTGGAGGGAAAACTTGCTATAATTTCCCTCTTTTGCCATAATTATATTAATATTATCAAAATCAAAACTTGCTATAATTTTTCGACTTTGGTTTATTACTAAGCTAATAGTATAATAGTATTAATATAAAGTATCAATAGGATTAATATATAATAGTATTAATATAGCTAAAGTATCAATATTATTATATCCATAATAGTATTAATATTATTACTATAGATATAATAGTGTAAATATTTAGTGTTTATTTATATTATTATTATTATGCTACAATATAGTATTAATATATATACTATTATTATAGCTATAATAGTATTATTATTATTACTATAGATATGATAATATTAATATTTACTATTTATTTATATTATCATAAAATAGTATAAATACTATATATATATAGCCTTTCATTTTTTAACCCATATACATATGAACGATTTGAATATGTCTGTAGGGGTCCTAGGACCCATAGGGACATATGTCATTATTTAATGGGTAAAAGTGGGTCATAGGTCACCCTATGACCCGCTTTGACCCATATGAACGATTCGAATATGTCCCTAGTGGTCCTAGGACCCCTAGGGACATATGTCATTGTTTAATGGGTCAAATGGTGTCATAGGTCACCCTATGACCCCCTTTGACCCATATGAATAATTTGAATATGTCCCTAGGGGTTATAGGACCCCTAGAGAAATATGTCGTTGTTTAATGGGTCAAAGGGGGTCATAGGTCACCTTATGACCCCCTTTGACCCATATGACCTATTTGAATATGTTCCTAGGGGTCCGAGGACCCCTAGCGACATATGTTGTCGTTTATTGGGTCAAAGAGGGTCATAGGTCACCCTATGACCCCCTTTGACCTATATTACTCATTCGAATATGTCCCTAGGAGTTCTAGGACCCCTAGAGATATATGTTGTCATTTAATGGGTCAAAGAGAGTCATAGGTCACCCTATGACCCCCTTTGACCCATATTACCCATTCAAATATGTCTCTAGGGGTATTAGAACCCCTAGGGACATATGTCATTGTTTAATGGGTCAAAGGGGGTCATAGGTCACCTTATGAACCCCTTTGACCCATATGACCCATTCGAATATGTTCCTAGGGGTTCAAAGACCTCTAGCGACATATGTTGTCATTTAATGGGTCAAAGAGGGTCACAAGTCACCCTATGACCCCTTTTGACCCATATAAATAATTTGAATATGTCCCTAGGGGTTCTAGGACCCCTAGAGACATATGTCATCGTTTAATGGATCAAAAGGGGTCATAGGTCAGTCTATGACCCCCTTTGACCCATATGAACGATTCGAATATGTCTCTAGGGGTCCTAAGACCCCTAGGGACATATGTCGTCGTTGAATGGGTCAAAGGGTTTCATAGGTTACCCTATGACCCCCTTTGACCCATATGAATGATTTGTATATGTCCCTAGGGGTTATAGGACCCTTAGAGACATATGTCATCATTTAATGGGTCAAAGGGGGTCATAGGTCACCCTATGACCCCCTTTGACCCATATGAACAATTCAAATATGTCCCTAGGGGTTCTAGGACCCCTAGAGACATATGTCATCCTTTAATAGGTCAAACGGGGTCATAGGTCACCCTATGACCCCCTTTGACCCATATGACCCATTCGAATATGTTCTTAGGGGTCCGAGGACCTCTAGCGACATATGTCATCGTTTAATGGGTCAAAGGGGTCATAGGTCACCCTATGACCCCCTTTGACCCATATGAACCATTCAAATATGTTCTTAGAGGTCTGAGGACTTCTAATGACATATGTCATCGTTTAATGGGTCAAAGGGGGCCATAGGTCACCCTATGACCCACTTTGACCCATATGACCCATTCGAATATGTTCTTAGGGGTCCGAGGACACCTAGCGATATATGTCATCGTTTAATGGTTCAAAGGGTGTCATAAGACATCCTATGACTCCCTTTGACCTATATGAACGATTTGAATATGTCCCTAGGGGTTATAGGACCCCTAGAGATATATGTCATCGTTTAATGGGTCAAAGTGGGTCATAGGTCACCCTATGACCCCTTTTGACCGATATGAACAATTCAAATATGTCCCTAGGGGTTTTAGGAGCCCTAGCGACATATGTCATCGTTTAATGAGTCAAAGGGGGTCATAGGTCACCCTATGACCTCCTTTGACCCATATGACCCATTCGAATATGTTCCTAGGGGTCTGAGGACCCCTAGCGACATATGTTGTCGTTTAATGGGTCAAAGAGGGTCACAGGTCACCCTATGACCCCCTTTGACCCATATAACAATTCGAATATGTCCCTAAGGGTTCTAGGACCCCTAGAGACATATGTCATCGTTTAATGGGTCAAAGGGGGTCATAGGTCACCCTATGACCCCCTTTGACCCATATGAACGATTCAAATATGTCTCTAAGGGTCCTAGGACCCCTAGGGACATATGTCGATATTTAATGAGTCAAAGGGTGTCATAGGTCACCCTATGACCTCCTTTGACTCATATGAACGATTTGAATATGTCCCTAGGGGTTATAGGACCCCTAGAGACATATGTCGTCGTTTAATGGGTCAAAGGGGGTCATAGGTCACCCTATGACCCCCTTTGACCCATATGAACAATTCGAATATGTCCCTAGGGGTTCTAGGACCCCTAGAGATATATGTCATCGTTTAATGGGTCAAAGGGGGTCATAGGTCACCCTATGACCCCCTTTGACCCATATAACCCATTCGAATATGTTTCTAAGGGTCCGAGGACTCCTAGTGACATATGTTGTCGTTTAATGGGTCAAAGAGGGTCACAGGTCACCCTATTACCCTCTTTGACCCATATGAACAATTTGAATATGTCCCTGGGGGTTCTAGGACCCTTAGAGACATATGTCATCGTTTAATGGGTCAAGACCTATCACCCCCTTTGACCCATATGAACGATTCAAATATGTCTCTAGGGGTCCTAGGACCCCTAAGGACATATGTCGTCATTTAATGGGTCAAAGGGTGTCATAGGTCACCCTATGACCCCTTTTGACCCATATGAACCATTTGAATATGTCCCTAAGGGTTATAGGACCTCTAGAGACATATGTCGTCGTTTAATGGGTCAAAGGGGGTCATAGGTCACCCTATGACACCCTTTGACCCATATGAACAATTCGAATATGTCCCCAGGGGTTCTAGGACCTCTAGAGACATATGTTGTCATTTAATGGGTCAAAGGGGGTCATAGGTCACCCTATGACCCCTTTTGACCCATATGACCCATTCGAATATGTTCTTAGGGGTCCGAGGACCTCTAGCAACATATGTTGTCATTTAATACCTATGACCCCCTTTGACCCATATGACCCATTCGAATATGTTCTTAGGGGTCCGAGGACCTCTAGCAACATATGTTATCGTTTAATGGGTCAAAGGGGGTCATAGGTCACCCTATGACCCCCTTTGACCCATATGACCCATTCGAATATGTTTTTAGGGGTCCGAGGACCTCTAGCGACATATGTCATCGTTTAATGGGTCAAAGGGGGACCTATGACCCCCTTTGAGCCATATGACCCATTTGAATATGTTCCTAAGGGTTTGAGGACCCCTAGTGACATATGTCATCGTTTAATGGGTCAAAGAGTGTCATAAGGCACCTTATGACTCCCTTTGACCCATATGAACAATTCAAATATGTCCCTAGGGGTTATAGGACCCTTAGAGACATATGTCATCATTTAATGGGTCAAAGGGGGTCATAGGTCACCCTATGACCCCCTTTGACCCATATGAACAGTTCGAATATGATCCCTAGCGACATATATCGTCGTTTAATGGGTCAAAGGGGGTCATAGGTCACCCTATGACCCCTTTTGACCCATATGACTCATTCAAATATGTTCTTAGGGGTCCGAAGACCCCTAGCGACATATGTTGTCGTTTAATGGGTCAAAGAGGGTCACTGGTCACCCATATTACCCATTTGAATGTCCCTACGGGTTCTAGTACCCCTAGAGAAATATGTTGTCATTTAATGGGTCAAAAAGAGTCATAGGTCACCCTGTGACCCCCTTTGACCCATATTACCCATTTGAATATGTCCCTAGGGGTCCTAGAACCCCTAGAGACATATGTCATCATTTAATGGGTCAAAGCGGGTCATAGGTCACCCTATGATCCCCTTTGACCCATATGAACGATTCAAATATGTCCTTATGGGTCTTAGGACCCTTAGGGACATATGTCGTCATTTAATGGTCAAAGGGTGTCATAAGGCACCCTATAATCCCCTTTGACCCATATGAATGATTCAAATATGTCCCTAGGGGTCTTAGGACCCCTAGGGACATATGTCATCGTTTAATGGGTCAAAAGGGGTCATAGGGTGACCTATGACCCCCTTTGACCCATATGGCCCATTCGAATATGTCCCTAGGACCCTTAAGGACATATGTCATCGTTTAATGGGTCAAAGGGGGTCATAAGGCACCCTATGACCCCCTTTGACCCATATGAACGATTCAAATATGTTCTTAGGGGTCCTAGGACCCTTAAGGACATATGTCATCGTTTAATGGGTCAAAGGGCGTCATAGGTCACCTTATGACCCCCTTTGACCCATATGAACGATTCAAATATTTTTCTAGGGGTCTAAGGACCCCTAAGGACATATTCGAATCGTTCAGATGGGTCAAAGGGGTATGTCGTCGTTTAATGGGTCAAAGGAGGTCATAGGACACCTTATGACCCCCTTTGACCCATATGAACGATTCAAATATACAAATGTCATCGTTTAATGGGTCAAAGGGTGTCATAGGTCACCCTATGACCCCCTTTGACCCATATGAATGATTCGAATACGTCCCTAGGGGTTATAGGACCCCTAGAGACATATGTCATCATTTAATGGGTCAAAGGGGGTCATTGGTCACCCTATGACCCTGTTTGACCTATATGAACAATTTGAATATGTCCCTAGGGGTGCTAGGACCCCTAGAGACATATGTCGTCATTTAATGGGTCAAAGGGGGTCATAGGTCACCTATGACTCCCTTGACCCATATGAACGATTCAAATATGTCCCTAGGGGTCCTAGGACCCCTAGTGACATATTTGAATCATTCATATGGGTCAAAACCCCCTTTGACCCATATGACCTATTCGAATATGTTCCTAGGGGTCTGAGGACCCCTACTGACATATGTTGTCGTTTAATGGGTCAAAGAGGCTCATAAGTCACCCTATGACCCCCTTTGACTCATATTACCCATTCGAATATGTCCCTAAGGGTTCTAGGACCCCTAGAGACATGTTGTCGTTTAATTGGTCAAAGCGAGTCATAGGTCACCCTATGACCCCCTTTGACCCATATTACCCATTCGAATATGTCTCTAGGGTTCCTAAAACCCCTAGGGACATATGTCATCATTTAATGGGTCAAAGGGTCCTATGACCCCCTTTGACCCATATTACCCATTCGAATATGTCCCCAGGGGTCCTAGGGCTCCTAGAGACATATGTCATCGTTTAATGGATCAAAGGGAGTCATAGGTCACCCTATGACCCCCTTTGACCCATATGAATGATTCAAATATGTCCCTCGGGGTCCTAGGACCCGTAGGGATATATATTGTCATTTAATCGATCAAAAGGGGTCATAGGTCACCTTATGACCCCCTTTGACCCATAGTAACCATTGTAATATGTCCCTAGGGCTCTTAAGACCCCTAAGGACATATGTCATCGTTTAATGTGTCAAAGGGGGTCAATGGTTGACCTATGACCCCCTTTGACTCATATATATTAATAATATACATATCTATTAATAACATACATATTAATATAATTATAATTATATATATATATATTACATTATTATATTTAATAAAAATATTACGTTATTATCTATAGATTAATAACATATATATGTATTACTTTATTATATTAAATGAAAATATTATGTTATTATATATATATATATTAATAACATACATATTAATATAATAATATATATAATACATATTATATATTTATATTTAATATATTACGTTATTATATATATAATATTATTATACATATTAATATATTAATATATAATACATATTATATTTAATAAAAATACTACGTTATTCTATATATATTAATAACATACATATTAATATAATAATATATAATACGTATTTTATATATATATAAATTACATTATTATATTTAGTAAAAATAATAATAATATAAATTATATTTATAGATTGTAATAAGATTAACATAATATATTAGTATATATTGTTAGATTATATCTTATATCTTTAGATTACGTTATTATATATATAATAGATTAAAATACATCTTTACATAGTAATATAAGTGAAATAATTTAGAAATAATAAGTTGTGACGTTTAAACCCAATTTTCCCTCCAAATGGGTTGAAATTTTAAATTTGCCCACCTGAACATATCGGATATCTGATTTCGAATTGGATATCCGATTTATGATCAGATATCCGATTAGGCTTGGTAAATACCAAGCCTACCCGGTCAACCCAAAAGACGTGTTTGAAGAGGGTTTTAGTGATACTCAGACTTTGGGTAGCCGTCTAACAATGTTATTTTGATCGAAATTGAATAAAACGAAAAGGGTTTTTTAATATCGATCTCTAGATTCCATAAATATAATTTTTGTCAAATTCTGAGTTCGATAAGTATTTATTAGTTAATTATCAATGAAGATAATTGTAAAGTGCTGATTGACATACTGATTGAAAAATAGCTATAACTTTCAAACGGTATAACATTTTTTAAATCTAAAAGTTGCGTCACATTCTATACTTCGGCTAGTATAAGAAAAAAAATAAAAATAAAAGTTGGGTAAAATTTTCTATTAGTTAGGGTGGTCAGACACGGGACTTTTTTTTTCGAAAAAGTTTTGGTAGAAAATTCATAGTTAATTATTTATTTGGAATAAAAATATCAAAAAATATGCGTCACATCCGGGCATGAGTCTACTTTTCATATCTATAATTATATTAAAAAAATATTATGATTTGATTTTGATTAAGGTGGTCAGACATACACCTACTTTTTATTTTCACCCTGAAATTTTCTTAGTACTGCATTAAAATTCAAACTTTTGACCAATTAATTATTTTTTTCTCCTGATAAAGCCTGGTAGTTTAGAAACTAAATTCAATTTCTTACAAATTATTTTTTTACAACTTTTTGATATAAAGTCCATAACCACTTCAAAATTATGTGTCAAGTTGACATAAACCTGATTTGCTGATTTTTCACTGCCACTTAAGGCCATAGTTTGGTACACCATGATCATGCACATACCCATGCCATAAAAATAAGATCTTTAAAAGAGATTCTATTAGGTCCTTCCCTAATTGCTCCCAAGAAAAGGAAGAAAGGGGAAGAAAGGAGGATATATGTAAATATATGATGATACCACATTAGATAAGTGTTAAACCATCATTAGATTGAAGTACTTCCAATTTAAGATAGTACATTTAGCCCCCACTTTAGCAAGAGTGTGGACTTGATCCAAACTCTTAGTAAAGTAGAGCACAAGACATAAGATAATTTCATTATAATCAAGGAGAAAAATATTCCATCAAATCCCCAGGGGATTAAGTCTTTGCTAACTTCAAAATCATAATAGGAGAGAAATCACTAACTAAAGAACCAAGAGATGTGATTAATTTTCCACTGAGAAATAGGCATCCCATTATGAATCACAAAAAACAAAATAAAAAGAAAAAAAATGCATTACCTATGTATGGGACTTAGCATGTTGTGCTTGAATATGCTATATATATATGGGATTTAGACATCTTGTATGCATCACCTAGATTTAAGGTTTAGCATATATGTCTAGATGCGTTACCCATATATGAGATTTGGTGAGCTTGTGCGTGTTTTATATTATGGTAAAAATAGGTTTTGAGGGGACCTAAAACCCCTTACATCAAGATACAAAAGATGTTCAAAGCTACCACATTGTCCTTTTTAGGACCAAAAGATAGGGTTTGATGGGACTCGAAACCCAAAACAACACATTACAAAAGATATATAAAGAAGACCCCAACATCCCCAATATAAGCCCAAAAACCTAAAATATATATTGGATAAGACAAAATTCTAGTAGAAATGACTAGCAACTAGAAACTAGACCTAAAAATAGACAACAACAGAAATAATAGACATTACCAACAACAAAAGAAATAAACTAAATCAACTCTTTGAAGATATTGGCTAGTTGCTTTCCCACATCCACAACTTCTTCTACAGTGTTGCTAACAGTAGTGGTAGTAGGCACATGGTTTTTTTCCCTTGTGTTGGCCCTCTTACATTTACTCAACCCAACAGTAGAACCACCAACACCATGAAACCCTTCGGTAGGAACCTTTGTAGTAGCCTCTTTGCCCATCTTGAAAGTAACCTCCATAATTCTAGTAGTGACATTTTGTATATCTTGCTCACTAGATTTGAGCATTAATGAAGGTCACCTTCATATTCTAGGAGCTTTTCTAAAATATTACAAACTTTGGCTTCCATTTGTTAACCTCATAATGGTTTTTGACAATTGAGTGCAAATAACACTTACCTACTCTATATTGGAGCTGAGTACACCATGCATGTCGAGCCACAACAAATGCCGAGTTAGGAAAGATTTCAGGTGATGACTGATCTTCATGTGTCGAGTAACATAAGGTGTTGAGTGTTAACAAGTGCTGAGCAACATAAGGTGCCGAGTGTTAACAAGTGCCGAGTAACATAAGGTGCCGAGTGATACAGTTTCATTTAGGTGCCGAGCTATCTAGGAAAAATCATGTACCGAGTATTAGCAATACTTCAGGAGCCGAGTAACTTAGAATATCAACATAAGAGTTTTTAATTGCACAAACTATGATGCAAACAGTTTTTGTAGCCGACATAAGGTAAATCTTGAAGGATTTAATGATGAGATCGAATCTTTTATCTTTCCTATGCAATCTACATGCAACCAATAAGAAAAATGATAAAGGCATGCAACCAATATAAGAAATGCAAATAATAAGTGGAAAATGAAGATTGAATATGGATCGTAGATTCATACCTAACCCTAAATCCTCAAATGTCTTTATAAGGAAGACAAAATTTCATTGTAAAATATATGAGTGGACATACAAGGGAGCACAAGAAAATCTATTTTTAGAAGCGAGGGTTATTAGATCACAAAAGAATCAAGATTAGAGAAAGTGAAATAGGTGCCTGCATTTAGCAATCAAGGATTGTAATCTATCAGGTTCATTGTACCTAATACTTTCTAGCAATTGTATTAGAATGAAAATCCTATGGTGATAGGTTAGCTTAACAGCTATTTTGTAGATCCTTTAATTAGGTGATTAAATCCTTTAACAGGGTGATACTTCATGTAAAGTGTTTGTAAAGCCTCTAACCAGGTCACTATTAATACAGTGTAAAGCCTTTAATAGGGCAGACCATCAGAAGTGGTTAAACAATATTGCTACAGTAATTTTTGTGGGTATCATCCCCACCCCAGTTTTACCTTCTTATTCCTAGAGGGTTTCTGGGTTACCAAATTCTAGTGTTATGAGTTGTTGATACATGTCTTAGTTTCATGTTTACTTGATGTATTTACATGCATGCAATTTACTTTCAATTAAAAGTTTTATTGGTTAAAGTGTGATACTTCTGATTCACTCCCCCCTCTCATAAGTATTCTTTCCATATTTGAATATTCCAACAATTGGTATTAGAGCATCTAGATTCTCACAAGGAAAAGCCTAATAGCTTGGAGGAAAAGATCTAAAGATGGAAGCTTTCAAACTTGGAAAGATCATTGAAAATCAGGTGATAGATGTGCAACTTGCTCTGCATAGCTTGGAGGAATTTAGAAACAAGTTGAGAAACTCATTAAAAAAAAAGGAAGGATCTAGCCATAGCTGAAAATGATATACACTACAAGGAGATTGATACCACCAACATATTTTCCAACGAAGATACTAAAGAGTTTGATGCAGAAATAGCAGAACTGATGGAGAAAAATAAAGTTCAAGCAGATGAGATAAGATCTCTCAAGATCGAACATGAGTCATAGGCCATAATGATATGTGAAATCATTGAACACAAGAAAAGAGCAGTTGAAGATAAAGTTATGATGGAAAATGACAAAAGAAATCTTGCAAACAGACTTGAAGAAAAATGTACTGAAATAACAAGGATCTCAAACATGCAGATGGATACACTTGCCCAAATGATGAACCTTCATCATGAACTCAATGTGAAAGATATTGAGATCTCTACTTTAAAGATGTAGAATGAACAAATGCAGAATGAATTGAACAGAGAAAAAGAGGTAGCAAAGAATTTCAACAAGTCAAGTGAAGCCATCAAGTATTTTGAATAGTTGCTGAAATCCCCAAAATCTGCCCATGATACATCAAGACTAGGATACAATAGCACTAAAGTTGGGGAATCATCAAAAAATGTTGAACAAAGAAGTGACAAAGGTAAGAATTCAATACCCACTTTTCATTACTGTAATAAGAAGGGGCATATAGCTAATATGTGCAGGAGTAGAAGATTCAATCAATCAAACACACCCAAAACTAAGAGTTTCTGTCACAAGTGCAACATGCAAGGACATATGACACAATATTGCAGATCCAATGTCACAAGGACTCAGAGATTTGATGGACATTGTTATAATTGCAAAAAGTATGGACATAGGGCATTTTAGTGTAGATCAAAACCTATGTGGACATCAAATCAACCAGCAAAAATAGAAGGGAATGATAGTCATTATCATTGGGATTACAATACTAGGTATAGTTGTCATTATTGTAAAGAATATGGACATATACCATAGAACTACATAAGAACACACTTCAGAGAGAACTAAAAAATATGGTTGAATCAAGCTACATGTTTCAGTTGTTTGAAAATTGGTCATATCAGTAGAAACTGTCCTACAAGATCAAAGGCACCCAAGACTAAAGAAAACAAGGGAAAAGAAAAGATTGATACCAAAAAGATAAGAAGGCAAATGAATAAGACTTGGAAAAAGAAAGATGAGTGCAACACATAAAGTGGAGGGATCACTTCATCCAATGGGTCAAATGATCACACTTCATCAAACTAAGCATAAGAAGTATACTAGACTGATATACAAAGCTATATCACACATCAGTCCCAAGACAAAGAAGCCATGCTAAGTATAAATCTGCATGAAACATGATGTCAAGACAAAAACTAAATGTTGTTGCCAAGCTGTCTTTGGATGCCGAGTTGGTTAACTCGAATGGAAGCCGAGTTGGTAGTTGAGCATTTAATACGATGGAAATAGGGTATATTATCGTAATTTCAATCAATTTTACTCATCGCGATCAAAGAGCAAAGAAGAAGAATGGGAGTTGAGCGACTTCATAGCAAGAATCCAACGTTTCAAGCAGATTGCAACCTCATTCAACATGTTTTTCATTGATCTTAAGGTATTTTCATTTGTGCCGAGCTACACAGTTTTATATTTTGTAACACGAAAACCCTAGTTTGCATAAATGGCATCAAGATTGAAGAAAATTGAGGATAAAGAAATGTTTGAAGTTCAGTTAGTTTCAAATGAGATCAAGCAACCCAATTTTTGACCCATTCTCGAAGTTGCCTACAAAAATGACCCAGCCGAAGCTCTCTCCCAAATTCCCCCAAAAGTTGTAATGGTCCAAGACGTGAAAAATGTTACAACTGTAAGATAGGTGCCCTAGGAGACATGGAAATAAGACAAGCTTATGAAAAATTGTGCATTGATGGAGTCTTGAAAGATGAATTCAAAATCGTTGAAAGAAAGGGTTTAACCTGAGTTTTGAGCTTTCCCACCGTATTCAAAACAGAATGGGTTAGACTTGTGCTGAGTAGAATTCATGGTGGAAATTTGTGGTTAGAAGATACCCCCATCAAATTGACAAAAGAAATCATACATAGAGTAACAAGGTACCCAACCCTAGATCGGTTCAAAACTTTGAGAAGTGAATCAAAGGAGGTTATTGAAAAGAACACTGGTGCCCAGTGGAACAAAAGAGGAATGACAATTCACATCATACAAGATCCTCTAGTTGAGTTTTCTGTTAGAGTCATCACCCATAAATTATACCAATCCAGTAGACTCGACAGTGTACCATGTATTGCAGTAGATGCAGGCTACAAATTGGTGAAAAAGGATCATGCTTATGATCTTGCAGAACTGCAACTACAACAGATCAATGAAAACCTAGCTGCCATAAGAAGAACAAAGGGCACTCAATGCAAATTTGGAGCAATCCTAGTTTGCATATTCTTTTATGTTTAGAATGAGTTTCCTTCTTTTGGAAAAGTGGCATGGAGGAATGACAGAACCATCATTTCCCAAATCAATGAATACATAGAATAAATGGGAGAAAATTTTGATACCTTGATGACAAGCTATTTTGAGGATTTCAAGAAATCCATGAAGCAAAGATCAAGGATACCAGTTTCCTTAGTGGAAAAACATACTAATGATATATGTTTCTTAGCTGACATTGATTTTACCTATATTCAATCAATAATACCAAGGGTAAGATGGCTAAGGCCATTTTGATATGAAATTAATATTGATGAGGCATCTGCAGCAATAACTCCATTATTGGCAGAAGAAACAGATAAAAGTGCTCCACATTTTGGCACTTATGATGTGGTAAGATCAAAGATAAACATGGAATTAAAAACTGCTTCCACATTGAAGAAGAAAGACAAATTATTAAAGAAGATTAAGAAGAAATTTGGTAAAGAAATTGATCATGGTAGACAGAAGGAGGAGGAAATAGTGAAAACCCCTAAAGAATAGGAGGCAATACAAACATTAATAGATTTGCCTACCTCGAGAACTCCTTCACACTAGCCATTGCAAATATCTATACCAACATCTAGTACTACCAGAGTTGCAAGGGTACTTCACTATGGAGACCTTGAATTAGATGAGGAGATAGTCATACCAGGCTATGATTCAAAAGCAATAACCATTGATCAAATCAATGAGGTGCATGAAGCACTGAATAGGAGGAAAAGATAGGAGATACTCAGGAAGGAGTATAAACAAAAGCAAACACTATATGAAATTAAGGACATCTTTATGGATGCCTACAGTTTGCAATCACTAGATAAGTCAAAGCATATCACGAAGCAATTATCAGATATTATTGACCAGGTGACAAATGAAGACCTAGAAACAAATGCACAACTTATGGAATGGTTAGAGAGAAAATTCCAAAGAAAAGTAAATGAACAAATATCAAGTCAAATTGCACTTTCACAGGTTGAATTAGCAAAGCTCATTGACAAAGTGAAAAAGGTACTTGAGAATATATTCTCATTGCACAAAAAGCTGTGTGATTTTTCATACTTCACACAAGAGACAAGCCAAAAGATACTGAGCTTGGAAAGAAATTTAAACATTTCAAGCATGCAACTACCAAATGATCCAGCTCAAAGTGAGAAGTATTTTTCTCAATTGCTTCACACTCACAAAGAAATAGCCGTATTAATAGTAGATGAGGCTAATATCAAGGCCAAATTAATACAGCTCCAGTCCTCCATTACCCCACATTTATAAATACTCCATAAAGAGCAAGTAGTTCTCAAGAAAGACCCAAATCTTTCTACTTCAGAAGGACTTATTCATTTTGCTGCCGAGACTGCCATCCAGCACAAGTCACTAGAAATTGCTTTGAACAATTGGGATGCAACTCTCAAGATGATTATGGAAGTAAACATCACATTTTTGGCTAAATATGGTCTTAATCCTTAAACATTCTTTGACATAAGTGTCAAAAAAGGGGGAGAAAAGAGACATAATAGGGGGAGTTATAGATATTATGAGATGAATTAATGGGGTAGAAAAGATACAAAGGAGGAGCTTGATATATAGATAAGGCACAATCAACTCAGGGGGAGTTACAAATTTTTTGAAGTATATATTGTAAGATTGTAAGTTACAAATTTTGATCAAGTTTTATTTAAACTTTGTATATACCAATCAGATTAGTAAATGTACTCATAAGGTCAGTTAAGTGTTTTTGTCACCCATGTCAAAGGGGGAGATTGCTAACCTCATAATGGTTTTTGACACTTGAGTGCCAATAACACTTACCTACTCTATATTGGAGCCGAGTACACCATGCATGCCGAGCCACAACAAATGCCGAGTTAGGAAAGATTTTAGGTGCCAAGTGATCTTCATGTGCCGAGTAGTTTTTAGATGCCGAGTGAAGATCAGATGCCGAGTGAAGTGTAAGTGCCGAGTAACATAAGGTGCCGAGTGTTAACAAGTGCCGAGCAACATAAGGTGCCGAGTGTTAACAAGTGCCGAGTAACATAAGGTGCCAAGTGATACAATTTTGTTTAGGTGCCGAGGAATCCAAGAAACAACATGTGTCGAGTATCAGCAATACTTCAGGAGCCAAGTAACTCAGAATATCAGCATAAGAGTTTGTAATTGCACAAACTATGATGCAAACAGTTTTTCTAGTCGACATAAGGTAAATCTCGAAGGATTTAATGATGAGATCGAATCTTTTATCTTTTCTATGCAATCTACATGCAGCTAATAAGAAAAATGATAAAGGCATGCAACCAATAGAAGAAATGCAAATAATAAGCGAAAAATGAAGATTGAATATGGATCGTAGATCCATACCTAACCCTAAATCCTCAAATGTATTTATAAGGAAGATGAAATTTCATTGTAAAATATATGAGTGGACATACAAGGGTGCACAAGGAAATCTATTTTTAGAAGCGAGGCTTATCAGATCACAAAAGGATCAAGATTAGAGAAAGCAAAATAGGTGCCTGCATTCAGCAATCAAGGATTGTAATCTATCAGGTTCATTGTACCTAATACTTTCTAGCAATTGTATTAGAATGAAAATCCTATGGTGATAGGTTAGCTTAACAACTATTTCATAGATCCTTTAATTAGGTGATTAAATCCTTTAACAGGGTGACACTTCATGTAAAGTGTTTGTAAAGCCTCTAACCAGGTCACTATTAATACAGTGTAAAGCCTTTAACAAGGCAGACCATTAGAAGTGGTTGAACAATATTGCTGCAATAATTTTTGTGGGTATCATCCCCACCCCAGTTTTACCTTCTTATTCCTGGAGGGTTTCTGGGTTACCAAATTCCAGTGTTATGAGTTTTTGATGCATGTCTTAGTTTCATGTTTACTTCATGTATTTACATGCATGCAATTTACTTTCAGTTAAAAGTTTTATTGGTTAAAGTGTGATACTTCTGATTCACCCCCCCCCCCCCGCCCTCTCATAAGTATTATTTCCATATTTGAATATTCCAACACCATCTCCTTCCTTTTATTTACTTCCTCATCCAATTAGCCTTATAGGTTCTCAACTTTGTTCCTTAGAGTCTTCAATTCATTATAAACCTAGTTATCAATGACAAGGGAAGTATTCATGTGAAGTTTAGTTTTTATAAGGAACTCAAGTTTTCTATCCAAACTCTTCATGTTGTGAAGACTATGTTGAGGAAAAAATATTTATCCTACTAATTAGAGAGAGTGTCTTTCTACTCATTAGAAGCAAAGGCTTCTTCCTCTACAAGAACCTTAGTAGTAGGGGCCATGACCTCAAGCTCTGTATTATCAACCCCTTCCTTCATAATCCTCTCTATATTATCCTTCTTAGCTTCAAACCCCATCTCCATATTAGCATCCAACACATCTTTATTGCCATCATTGGCAAGGGTGACAACATCATTCGTCTTAACAGGGTCCCTAGTCATCTCCATATCCAAGCCCATAGAGAAAATATTATTATTCTCCCCTTCAACATTGATAACCTTCTTAATAACCTCCTCTAGGTTAATCCCAATAGTATAATCCCCAAAAATAGTCTCCTAATTAGTCATAGATATAATCTTACAACCCTTACCCTTCCTTTAGCGTTTCTTCATGATAAGTTCCTCATAACTCAAAGAGTAACCACCAAAATCCTGAGAACCACAACCACCACTATTAGTAGTGTACCATCTTAAAATGGACACAATTTCAATTTAAGACCTATTATCACCCTTTCCATAATTAATTCCTAGACCATGGATGGATATATGCTTGGTGCTCCCTTATCCCTATTTCTTTCCATTTTTCTCCATATTCCTTCTAACGTCTTCTCAGGGGGAAAATGACACCAATCATAATGATGCAAAATAGACTAAACAAGTTCAACACTTTATCCCTAAGCCATTCAATACAAGAGAAAGAGGGGCTTCAAAGAAAAACTCTCAACAAGCCCTAAATTTGATTAGCAAAACTCAAAACAAGATAAAGGGATGCCAATACAAAAATCTAGAGACTTATGAATGAAGTACACTAGAAATGCCTCTTTCACGTAATGTTATGAGATCTAAACCAGAAAAATATGATGAATGCAGATCTAAAATGAACACAAATAGCCCAATAAATCTGAAAATAAACATATACTAGGAGGGAAAATTAGGAATGAGGTACTTACCTTAAAATTTATAGTGGAAGATATAATTTATCTCAAGAAGTTGTAGATCTGAACCTACTTCTAAATATCTGACTGTGGCTCCCAAATTAAAATGAAGAAAAGGAACAAAACCCATAAATTATTTAACAAAAAGGCATAAAGGACTAGGTCAACTTTGAGGAAGGATGTCTTTCCACAGAGTTGATGTAGTCCAACAAAGTTGGCATAGGCTGATGACATAGTGATAAAATTAAACCAATTTCTCCAGAAGGTCCTCTGAGAGTAATTTCCATATTTGTATTTGCCAGATTGATATCTTGCAATTTTGCAACAAATTTTGTGTGTGTAGGTGGCTGACTATGAAGGGGTTTTCCTTAGTCAACCCCTTTGTTTTGGTAATTTTCACCTCCATGAATAGTTATTAAGGAAAATGCCATGTGTATGTGTGTATCCTAGATGTGTATATATAGAATGTAAATATGCTAAAATTCTAATAATCTACTCCATGAGTGAAACCATAACATGTAAGCGGGCATGTAAATGTATTAAGGTGCAAAGAATTAGATCTTAAGTATGATGTGGAAACCATACCAAGCCCCACAAGGATAAAGAAGTACTCTAACCATCTTCAAGATCCCTTCACAACTCCATGTTTGATCTATTCACCTTTTGATGCTTTATGAAGAATGATAACCTCACTTTGGAATGAAGAATAAGAAACTAGCTTTTGCTTTCACCTTGCAATTTCCCTAGGTTAGTGTAACGCCCTACTGGTGAACCCAAAATAAATTAGCCTAAAGTTTTACTAAGTTTGCCAAACATTTTTTTAAAAGATAATAAACAACAATAGATAAAATATAGCGGAAGCAATAACATACACATAAACACATACGATAAAGAAGATTACAATTCTTAAGGGTCCCATGACATTGAATCATATTTAAGTTTAATTAATACTAAAACCAATATATAACATATCCACATTAAAGAATGACTAAAAGTATGAATCCATTTAAACAATATACAGTTACAGGATGTCACTTGGCAATAATCACAATGCACAATCATCCACTATACAAGTCGTAGGGTATGAAAGGCTAAAAGAATAGATATGAAAAAATAGATTACATCATCTTGTAAGATCTATGAAATCAAATAAAATAAACTTAGAGTATAACCATCCATCATAGAAATACAAGATCAGATAAAAAGGAGCATCTACACAAACACATCCAACAATGACATCCAATGGTTGGATCTCAATGATATAAGAAAATGCACTACCGCCCGACCTCATGGAACCTAAATGGCCCACTCCCAACATTGAGGAGATAGTCTCAAGTTCCAAATAAGATAACAAAACATAAGTCAAAACCAACATCTAGGTTCAAGGAATCACCTAAAAGAGAAACTATCTCAAAGGGTACCAAGACACAAGTATGAACTAATCCTAGAGGCAACAAAGACACATAGGAAATCTACTATGCAAATGGGTAAGTGTCATCGCATGAGCCAACTCTAAGGTTACCCTGGTAGTCACTATGGATTTTGGACCCCCTAGTGTCTCTATGCAACATCAATATCCTTTTGTATAGACAAGGCATACTAACAAGTCAGCTCTAAGGTTACCTTGGTAGTTTTTTAATACTCTAGACCCCCTAGTGACTTTTTGTGGTACCAATATCTTATTAATTCATTTTAAACCCATTTAATGAAATGTTATCACTTATTAAAATAACCTACAATGGGTTACCCACCACCCTCTTTAGGGCCTCGGCCTCCATTGCAAGCCACTTCCCAACATGACATATAAATAACCTAACCTAAGCTCAACAAAAGAAAAAGATCTCAAATGACTATAAACCACACATCAGCTCTTAAATAAGCAGCTGGAAAGTACTAAAATATTATTGATCATAATCATAGATTCCACCAATACGATCATCCTAATAGGATTGATCCAAATTCAAGTACACATAAACCAAATCCATGTTATAACATGACATCGCCAAAAAAAATCACATAATTACCTCAGTCCTACACAAGCAATTGGGAAGAAATCCAAAGATAACTGATTGAAGACTCAAAGGTTATATTAGATAAGTCATACCATTCACTTCAGTTCTACACAAGAAAATTGGAAAGTGCATCAAAAGATCTGATCAAACTCATCATAGCACACACATGAAACATTACCATGGTCAAATATAAAATATCATGTACAAAACATCATCATGACATCATAAAACAAGACTCCCAAGCCTCTAGTAAACATCTTGACTGCCCAAAGCTAAGTCAACCCCGAAACCCTAATACCAGTAAATCACATGTCACATAAAGTACATACAAAAGTGAATTTTATAATTCATTAAGTTTTGGAAAACACAAAATTTTAATTTTCACTATAGGTTTTCAAGTTCTCATTTTCATTTTCAATCAAAGTTTCACGTTTTCATTTCGAGTCTCAGATTCGATATACAAGTAGAGTTTCAATTGTCATTTTTCAACTATGATAACTACTAAGTTTTTCAAATAATCAAAAGATGATTGATCAATTCTTAAAATAATAAGAATCCTTTTTGTATCAAATAAAATTCGTCAAGTAAAACCCAAGTTACTAAAATAATCATTTCAACAATTAGCACCTTCAAAAATTACTCTCCAAATATATTGTAACAACTTCATAATTACATATTATTATCACCATTGTATTAACTATTATTAAATTATTATTACTAATAATTATTTAACTAATAAAAAATTATATCATTATATATATATATATATATATATATATATATAATAAATATTATTTATTAGTAATAATAAATATTAAACTAACAATTATAAATAACATTAATATAATAATAATAACATTGATCTTATTAATATTAATAATTGTATTAATATAATTAATATAAAATAACATTATTAATAGATTTTAATATTCAATAAAGTTTTTTAAAATAATAATTTAAAAATGATTTATAGCCTTTCGGCTTGCTGCTTGGAGCAGCATGAGCTATTGCGGCAACAAGTTGAATGTGGAAGGGGAGGAGAGGTGGGTGGGGGGTTCGTGGCCCCACCCACCATCACAAATTGATATAATATAATTTTCTTTTATTTATTTATTTTAAAATAAAACAAACAATTTCAAAGCCCCACCCCCCCTCCCCTAAATTTTAAAGATTTCGATTCACCATTCATCTTTGATAAATTTCCCACTATAACTTGGTATAGAACCTATTAGGATAAAATCAAAGATAGAAATAACAATTACATGCAAATATAAACAATATTAGAAAATAATAGATCCCATAGAAAAGAACACAAGACACCAAGATTTAACATGGTTCACCCAATGCCTGGGCTATGTCCACCAAACAACAAGTCCAATATTATTATGATCCAACGATTACAACTTGACTAGAATTTGTAATCCTATATAGCTCAATACCGCCATACGAACTAATTTTTGCATCACACCTTATGAAACAATCCCTAACCCTAAGCCCTTTTACACAAGTATTTTTGCCACTTTAGGGTTAAAACATGTCAGCCAGAAATTAGTGAATATAAGCAATAGTCAATTGGTGAATAGTAGCCCAAAAAAAGTTCTCAGGGTAATACCAAAGAATTTATGAAGTATGTACAATACTTCCTTGATCAATCACCACAAACTAACAATCTCCCACTTGGAAACTGATCAGGCACAACACTAGACAACAATCTCCCACTTGGAGATTGATCCCATAGCAATACCGCTACCACATGGAGCTCCCACTAGATCAAACCACTTTGGACTCTATTATTCTTTTATTCTATTTAGTCTAGAGGACCAACCAAAACTGAAGAGAAATTCAGCCTCTCCCTTGTCACTACCTTTGTAAACATATCCGTTGGATTTTCATTTGTATGTATCTTATCCAACTTTAACTGTCCATCATCCAAACCTGACCAAATGAAATGGTATCACAACTATATGTGTTTTGTCTTTCAATGTAGAGATGAATTCTTTGCAAGATGAATGACACTTTGGCTATCTATAAAAAAATAATTATCCCTCTAAGGGTGCCCCAATTCTTTCAAGAAGAACTAAAGCCATATCATCTTCTTGGTTGCCTCTATAGTAGCAACACACTTTGCCTCTGTAGTGGATAAAGCATTAACCTTCTATAACCTAGAAACCCAGCTCACGGTTGCCCCACCAATAGTAAATACATAACCTATAGTACTCTGCTAGGTATCAATATCCCCTAGCAAACTTGAGTCAACATAGCCCTATAAGTCAGTAGTGGAGCCCCCAAAGTGTAAACACTTACTGGTTTCTGTCAAATATCCGAGAATCCATTTGACTGCATTCCAATGCTCAATTCTCGGATGACTCATATACTTGGTAACGACTCCCACTGCATGTGCAATATCTAGTCTTGTACATACCATAACATACATCAAGCTTCCTACAACTAAAGTATAAGGTACCTTGGAAATATTATCCTCCTCTTCTTGTGTCTCTGGACACATCTCCTTAGTCAACTTCAAATGACTAAGTAAAGGTGTGCCGACAACTTTAGCATTATCCATAGAGAAACATTGCAACACCTTCTCAACATAATTAGCCAGAGATAGTGTCAATTTCTTGTTCTTCCTATCTCTACAAATCTTCATACCAAGGATTTTTTTTGCTGCCCCCAAATCCTTCATAGCAAATGCATGTGCTAACTGACATTTCAGCCCCTTAATGTGATATATGTTAGACCAAACTACAAGCATATAAACAACATATAAACATAAAATAATGTAGCTATCATCATCCAACCTCTCAAAATAAACATAATGATATAAATGACACCTACTATATCCATGCTCATGCATAAAATTATCAAATTTTAGATACCATTGCTAAGGTGCTTGCTTCAAGCCATATATACTTTTCTTCAATCTGCACACTAAGTTCTCCTTACCTTTGACCTCAAATCCCTATGGTTGTGCCACATATATCTCTTCTTCCAAATCACCATGAAGGAAGGTTGTTTTAACATCAAGCTGCTCTAAATGTAAATCTTTAGTAGCCACAATACTTAAAGCAGTGTGAATAGAAGTCATTTTAACAACATGAGAGAATATCTCATCAAATTCAATGCCTTTTTTCTGTGCAAATCCTTTTACAACTAACTTGGCTTTAAATTTTTTCTTACCTCCATCCTCTTCTTTCAACTTGTAAACCCACTTATTCTGTAAAGCCCTTTTACTTGTAGGCTATTTGTATAAATCCCAAGTCTTATTTTTTCAGCAAAGAGTCCATTTCATCTTCCATTATAGACTCCCATTGAATCTTAGTATCCACCTACACAACTTCATCATAATATTTAGGTTCACCAACATCTATTAGTAAAGTAGAATACAAAGAGGGAGAAAGTAATTCTAGAGGTCTAATTAGCCTTGCTGACCATTTAACATTCACTGGTGTCTGTGGTATTTGTTGTTGCAGTTGTTGCACATCATGAGGAATTGTTGGAACATCATCTTTTGGAGTATCATCTAGCACTACATAATTATCTTCTTTCTTCTCATGTTGCTACAACAGATCTTTGTACAACACTTTCTCATTGAATATGATATCCTTGCTTCTTACAATTTTACAAATTTCAACCTCAAAGCCTATAACTAAATTCATTAATTCCATATCCAAAAAATACAAATTTGTTTGACTTAGCTTCCAACTTGGTTCTATTTTCAAAATATATATGAGCAAATGCTTCACAACCGAAGGTTTTGAGAAAATAATAAGTCACCTTCTTACCAGTCCATGCTTCCTCTTGAATACAATAACCCAAAGGAGTAGAGGGACCTCTATTAATCAAATATACAATAGTACTGATAGCCTCCACCCACATGTGTAAGGGCAACCCATCATGCAATCTCATGCTTCTTACACACTCCATTATAGTCCTATTCGTGTGTTCAACCACTCCTTTTTCTTGTGGAGTCCTTGGAACAATTTTCTATCTAGGAATACCATTAGTGGAGCAATAATCTTCAAATTCATGACTGCAATACTCACCACCATTATCAAATATAAGACATTTTAATTTCTTACAAGTCTCATTTTCAACCAAGCATTTCCATTTCTTAAAAGTTTGAAATACATTAGATTTTTGTCTAAGGAAATAAACCCATACTTTTTTGGTTGCATCATCAATAAATGTAACATAATAATGAGAGCCACTGAGGGAAGATACTTAAGCTGGTCCCCATACATCTATGTGCACAAACTCTAATTTCTCCCTTTTATTTTCCTTCCTAGTCTTCACAAAACTCACCGTCTTTTGTCTTCCATATACACAACTTTCTTAAAAATATATATTAACACATTTTAGACCTTCTAGAACTACTTTGAATGAAGTACTTTCATACCTTTCTCACTCATGTGCCCAAGTTTTTTGTGCCGCACTATTGTATCAGAATCTACAATAACTATTTGTTCTCCCTGATCAATTGCAACAACTATTTCTAAACATTCATGTTTCTCTAAAACAATTAAAGTAGAAAGAATAATATGACCTATACAAAGATATAAGGTGCCTAATTTCACACCTTTTGCTACTACAAGGGAACATTTTGAAACCTTCCAATTTTTATCATTAAAAGTAACTACACAACCCTCATCACTAAGTTTCCCTACTAAAATTAAATTCCTATTTAGCCTTGGAACATGTCTTACCTCATGTAGTAGCCAATGATTCCCATTCTACAACTTAATCTTAACTTTTTCCTTTCTAAAAATCTGATAGTGTTCATTATCCCCCAAATAAACAAGCCCAAAATCCCCTTGGACATAATCAATGAAATAACCTCTATGAGGTGTAGCATGAGTGAAGTATTAGAATCTAAAACCCATGAATCATCAACACTTTCTAAAGACAAGAAAAGCATCCTCTTCGGATTTGTTACTTACCACATTTTCCTCCTTGTCTCCATCTTGCTTTTCTCCTTCATTTTTCTTTCGAGCCTAGTAGTCTTTCTTCTTATGTGCTATTTTACCATAGTACCAGTAGTCATTTGGTCCTCCCAATTAAGACCTCCTCCCCTTTGAGTTTCCTCTTGATTTCCCATGATTTCTATAATTACTTCCTCTCCTAGTTATTCTGCCTCTGCTTTGTGCGTTCAAATCACTTCCTGATGTAGATCCACCTAAGGATTTTCTATGAGTTTTCTCACTCAGAATAACACCAATCACATCATCATATTTTGTGGTATGAGATCCATAAACAAAATTACTTATAGCCATTACCAATCCATTCCAACTTTCAGGCTAAGAACACAAAATCAAGAAAGCCCTAATTTCTTAATCAAAATTAATATCCATAGAAGATAATTGACTAGTAATAGTATTAAACTCGTTTGAATGATCTACAACAGATCCACCTTTTTCCATTTTCATATTAAATAAACACTTTATGAGAAATACCTTATTTGAAGCAGAGGGCTTTTCATACAATTTCACTAGGGTTTCCATCAACTCTTTTGTCATCTTCACTTTTGTAATATTAAATTCCACTGATGGTGCTACATATAATTGAATGCTTCCAAGTGCCTTTTTGTCTAGGAGATCCCATTTGTCATTTGACATAGATCCCTGATCCCTGATTCTTGATTTTTCCTTCCAACAACTTCCGTAAATCCTTCTCATAAAGATAATCTTCCATTTGCATCTTCCATAACTAAAAGTTTTGTCCATTAAACTTGTCAACCCTTAGCTTACCCTCATCTGCCATCGCTCCCACTCAATCGTGAGACTTTCCTACAGAGGATAATTGAAAAACAACCTTGCTCTAATACCACTTGTTAGGATAAAACCATGGACAAAAGTAACAATTATATGCAAATATAAACAATATCAAAAAATAATAGATATCACATAAAAGAACACAAGACACCAAGATTTAATGTGGTTTACCCAATTTCTAGGCTATATCCACCAAATAGTAAGTCCAATATTATTACGATCCAATGATTACAACTTGATTACAATCTATAATCCCTTATATCTCAATATCACCACAAGAACCAATTTTTGCATCACTCCTTATGAAACAATCCCTAACCCTAAAAACTTTTATACAAGTATTTTTTCTGCTTTAGGGTTAAAACATGTTAGCCATAAATTGGCAAATATAAGCAATATTCAACTAGTGAATAGTACCCCAAAATTTTCGTGCCATTGGAAAATAGTAGCCCAAATTTTTTTTGGGCCGATGCCCCAAACCCCACAGAATTTATGAATTATGTACAGTACTTCCCTGATCAGTCACCACAAACTAATAGAACACTAAGTCAAATAGTCAATATACATAAAACAAAATTGGTTTTCCTTTCAAAACCCACATCCCAATTTTAACAAATCTATTATGAATCGCCCAATTTAAATCTAATGAGGGTTTCTAATTTCCAACTCAAATATAGATGATCTCAAAATGGAGAACAATAATATCACAAACAAAGGTTTTAAATTCAATTCATAAACAAAGGTTTCTCAAAGAAAGAACAATAAAATCACATACAAAGGTTTCAAATTTAATTGAATTCTAAAAATAGGTTTGCAAACATGAAGAAGACAGAGAAATCAAGAACGTGCAACTATTGTACAGACCCACAAGATCCTACCTAGATATAATGCTAAGACAATGAATGCACCAAACATGCAAGAATTTCCTTCCTTTCAAAAACTCTCTTCTCAAAAAATGGCTCCTCCAAACCTCAGTTCATTGCAAAATGAGTTCTAGATCTCTTATAAAGAGTTCTCCCCTAAATTTAGGGCTTCAATTGTGCAATCACATGAGAGGACTCATTGATCTTTATCTATTATTATATTTTAATTATATCCTAATTTTCATGCACAACCTTTTTGCTATTAATTAAAATATCTTTATTAAATAGTATTCAACTAATAGAGGGGTAAAATTTTTATTGAATACCAAAGATATCATAGCAATAGAGGAAACAAAGAACACTAAAGAGCTTTATCATGGTCAACAAGTTAAGCCAACTTATGAGATAAATAAGGTGGAAGCATCCTATGACCAACAATGTTCCAATCCAGTGCATGCTCAGAGGCCCATTTAGCCAAGCAATCAGCCACACCATTCCACTCCCGTGGGATATGCATAAAAGACACAAAATCTAGAGAATTGCATAATTAAGTGATATGTTGAATAACTAGAGCCAAATGCTAGTCCACATCCACAAGGTTTCTTCTATTCAATAAATTCACAACCACATGTGAGTTAGTCTCACAAGTAATTCTTCTCCAACCATGTTGACAACATTGTTCCACAACAATCAAGATAGTAAGGGCTTCCATAAAGTTATTTGTATGGTAACCCTTATAGATAGAAAACAAAAACTAAACATCACCAAAGCTGTCACGCCTCACTTCCCCAATGCCAATCGGTCGAGGATTTACCCAAAAAGAGCCATCAATGTTGATTTTAAGAACTCCAGATAGGGAGGAGTCCAATGCCCCTCACGATTAACATGTTGAGAACATTTCTTAGCTCTATTCCTAGAGCATTTGTGGGGGTGAGAGGGAGCATCGCCCTAAAGAGGAAATGAAAGGTGTGAGTAAATACCAACATCTCTAGGGTCCAAAGCTCCACCAAAGTCACATTTATCTAGGAGTGTTTCATGAAGAGAATGAGCAATTTCCCCCCAACAAGTGCCTGATCCCCATTTGCACACCATGAAAGATCCTCCTATTTTTCTCAAGCCAAACATGCCATAAAATAAGGGAAGGGCCAATAGTCCAAGAAACCTAAAGACAAGAGGTCTTGTAAGGGGGATGGTCCAAATGGTCCCAAAAATTAGACAAGGAAGAAAAATGCCAGCACATGCATCCCCACACACTCCACCAAAAGTGCCAAATCTGCTTTAGAAAGGGGCACTGGAAAAAAAGGTGGAAAATAGTCTCTTCACTATTGCGGCATAAGAAACAGATGGAGGGCCCCTAGAAGCCTCTCTTACAAAGATTCTCCCAAGTAAGACATGGATTGTAAACCAGAATCCAAAAGAAAAAGTTACACTTAGGCCAAGAAAAGCTATTCCAAACTTTCTTCCACCAAGAGACCTCCACCTAGCCAATCAATTTCTTAATCAATGCAAGGCACCCTAAAGAAACATAATACTTGCTAGAAGAAGCACCTACCCAAGCCAAAACATTAGGTTCCTACAGAGAGTGGCACTCCCTAGAAGCCAAGATTTGAGAAAGCTCGAGCCGATGCCCTAGGGAGCCACCTGAAGGCCAATCAAAAGCATTTTTCCATCTATAAAAAAAAAGCGCCTAGGTTATGAGCCTCCTTATAACGAGTGTAAGAATTTTCCTTAGGGTAGAATTCACCCAAGACCAAGGAACTCAAATACAAGCATAACAGTAGACCAAAGAGAGTATGATCAGAATGATGATATATTCATTCAATATTGATTGAAAGTACACTAGGAGTGCCTATAAATAAAGACCTCTAGAATGCTTCTAGAATACATAGAAGTAAACAACATGATGAGAGGATAAGCCTAGAATGGTGTAGCATGTAAAATAATGTTGTAGACACCACATGCTAAATTAGGAGTGCAAATAACTATGTTTTCTATGTGATAACTCAATTAATTATGCAAACTTCAATGTTGTAGACACCATGTACTAAATTAGAGTTACTTACTCTAGTGTTGTCAACATGACAACTCATAAGAGTACACAAACTCCTAAGTGTCTCACCTAAATAAATAATAAAATAATGCATTAACCTAGGTAAACTTAAGTAAGTGTAAACAATAAATACTTATTTACACCAACACCCCCCATTAAGTGCAACTTAGGGGAATGCACTTAAGTTCACAAGAACTAGGATGAAATGCATAATGGATCCCAACTACTAGGCCATGTTAGGTACCAATCTACATAATGAAATGGAATCTCTCATAAAGTGGAGAAAGAGGAAAAAGCTCATGGGAAAAAACCCTCCCCCAAAAAAGAGAGATGAAAAAACTAGATGCATGGATGGATGGAGTAATCAAGACCCCCCCAATTACAACATATACCAAGTATATACAATAGATAAATGTGAGAAGAACACTATCCCAAAAGAGGAAAAGGTCCTCTCCACAAGTGAGAAGAAGAAGAGAGACAAGGTAGTCTTCCCTCCCAAATAAAGAGTGTTGATCAATGATAGCCTCTTCGATGTAGAAGCTGATCCAACAATGCTGAATAGTGTTCCTCCCCTTTGGAAGAAATAATGGAAAAAGGTACAAATGAGATGCTTCTACTGTATGTGGAAAGAACCTCAATGATCAATAATGTCTCTAAAACCTACTCAACTATCCCTGTCAAGGATGAATGTAGAACCTATCCCAAAGAATCTACTATCTCCTCAACTAATAAAGAGACCTCCTGTAACTATTGTACATAAGTATCCACAAACACATTAACCTGTGAAGATTGATCATGTAGAGAAAGGAAATGAGGGTCAAAGTGAGCCCTCGCAACAACTGAAGAAGGATCTTGCCCATCAAAGAGATGATCTATATCATCAATGATTTCCCCAAATCTACTATGTATGACTCCACAAAAAAACTTGAAATATTTGCTATGTAGTCATCCTTTGATACTAGAGCTGGAAGACTAGGTGTACCCTACTGTGCTAGACCTATCACTGTGGCAATATATGCATATGGACTATAGTAATGTTGTGACCTCTCACTACAACTGTCAATAGAACCCCATGTATCTAAATCTGTTGAAGCACTATTGTTGGTGTCACTATTAGTTTTGACAATGTATGATGTGCGAAGAAGATTAGAGGATAAGCTCGGTGAACCTTCCTCAAAGTGTACATCCTTCTCCACAAAGATCTCATGTGTCTCAGGATCTATAAGTCTATATTCTTTCACACCATCTTCATATCTGATTAAAGTACAAGGCCTAGGTGATGGTGCCTTGCATCCCTTGGAAGATATGTTTGCCCATGTGGGACAATCGAAGACTCTAAAGTGTGTCACAATTGGTTTTCTGCCACACCATACCTCAAAAGGTGTCTTTCTATCTAAGGTAGGATGAGGAGGCATGTTAAGTATGTGATTGGCACTGCTGATTACTTCAAATTCAAGTGATGGATCTAGAGACTTGGCTTGTATCATGCAACTTGCCATGGACTTAAGAGTTTGTATCCTTAATGCTACAATATCTATCTTGTGCAAACTAAATGCTAGTGGATTTTGAAGATCAATAGCCTCAAGTTTGCAATAGTCTTTAAGTTTTTTGTTCACATAACTACTTTCATTGTCCATCTTTAGAAATTTGATGGCTTTCCTTGATTTTTGTTCAGCACGAGTCTTGAAGGCTAGAAAATTATCCAACACTTCATTCTTGTGATGAAGAAAGTAGACCCAAGTGTAGTGTGAAAAGTCATCAATGAAAGTAAGGATGTAGCAACCCTAACTAATTGATGTCATTGCAAAAGCACCTACTAGTACCATGTGAACCAACTAAAGAACAACTGGTCCTCTTGAAGACTTCCCTTTATGTAACTTCTCCTCTAGATGCATATCCACTGAACCTGTTGAACATTCACCTATGGATAAGTTGATTGAAGGCAGACCTTTGACCATTTTGTTTGAACAAAGTTACTAAACATAGCAGAAGGCAAGATGACCAAACCGGTCATGCCATAATTTAGTTTGTGAATTGGATTGAGTCAACAAGGCTTGTGAAGGGGACTTGGGCACAAAGTGGGAGAAAGAATACAACCTTGTGTCATGATTAAGTTTCCCCACTACAACCAATGAGTCATGTTTTAGACTATGCACCTTTACTAAGTTAGGAAGGAACTCAACTTTATGACCATCTCCAAGGTGAGTGATTTGGTAAACTAAGAGGAGATTAGAACTTAGGTTTGGAACATAGAGAACATCTTTGAATTCTCCATTTTCCATCTCCACATTTCCTTTCCTTTCAACTTCCATTTTTTGTATCATCTCTGACAAAGATGTGTGGTACCTTTGACTACTTCAATGAAGAAAAATCTCCTTTTGAAGAACCCATTTGAAATGAGGCACCTGAGTCAAGAATCCATTCCGTTGAAGAACTTGAATTTTCCATGAGTGCTTGCCCTTTGCCCATTGAATTTGAAGAAGATCCTTTCTCCTTGTAAGCATTAGGTAGTGGAACATTGTGTTTCTTCATGATAGTTATCAACTCATCAATATTTTTATGATAACACTCATGTTCTTCATGACCCAATTTCTTGTATAGGCACACTTTTTCTTGTCCTTATTATTGTCTCCCTTCTTGTTTGAATTTGAATACTTTCCTTGTTGATTTGATTGTGGTGTTGTCTTTTTGCATCCTCTTATTTGTTATTCTTCCATTTCTTATTCTTGCCCTTTCCTTTATTTGAAGATTGACTAGTTGAATTTTGAGAACCCTCATTATTTTCCACCAATGCCTTAGACTTGGTGAATTGAGAATCCACATTGATTTCAACTTCTTTTCTTCTTTATCCAATAGTTCAACATAGTGATCAAAAGAGACTTTTTGATAGGCAGACCCTAATGTAGTCTTTGAGGTGTTATAAGTAGAAAGAAATGTGCACTCAGATGCCAACTTATTATGAATGGGATAGATTAATCTATCATCTTTAATAGAACTCCCATAATCATCTAGTTTCATTCTTAATTCATTAATCTTTATGATAAAATCCTGTATGGAATAAAATGCCTTAGGATCTAAGGAGACAAGCTCATCTTCAATTTTGAAAACATCTTTCTCAAACACTTTACCATATAGGTTTTGGAGGGTATCCCAAGGTTCCTTGTATGTACGAGACTTCTAAATCTGATATATGATCTTGTCTTCAACCCCCAAACAAATATCACCTAGGGCTTTCCTATCCATTGTTTGCCAATCAATGATTTCATTGGCAGATACTTGATCACATGTTGGTTTAGGAAGGGTACCATCTACATATTGAGAAACTCCTTTATGCATTAAATGACACCACATTTTAATGAACCATGTAGCATAGTTATATGGAGTTAATTTTGGAAACTTAGAATTTCCCATGATGTAGAAAATGAAAGAAAAACTATAGAAAAAGAGGAACACAACACCAAGAACAACCTCCTTTTCACTCAATCAAACCCCCCCCCCGCCCCCCAAACAAAAAAAATGCTTTTGGAACTTTATATGTAGTGCAATTACAATGGCCACTTGCCAATTTTGGCCTTAGTGAACTTCTAATTTTTCTTTTTTCCAACCTCCTTATGCAGCTCAAAATTGGAAAATTACAATGTATCTGAGATATACAACAATTCTGATGATATATCAAAGTATTACAATGCAGAAAAGGACCTAATTCTAAAAGTGAAACTTTTGTCTACATAACCCTATAATCTAATTGTAGATCTAGAAAGTAGACAAAAAATAATGCACTTTAAAAAAAATGGAACCTATTTTCGTGTCCAGATGAGCCTGTACAAAGCATTTGAAGTTGCAAAATACAGTATTGGATAGGTACAGTCACCAAAATATGCAATTTCTGACAAATTCATGCACCAAAACTAGAAAAGTACTACACCACTAAATTTTTAAGGGAATTCTACCCAATTTCAAAAAAATACACCTAATTTGGAGTTCGGATGATTGAGATATGGCCTCCCGAAGTTAGACTGTAAAATCAAAAATAAATCTGGAGAGGGGTTGAATCAACCAATGAAAGGGTTAAATTTGACAATCATATGGCCATTACAATAGTTCAAATTTGACCTTGAATGATGGTTAGATAGCCAAATTTAGGCTTGTGAATTGATGACATCAGCTTACCTAGGCCCTATGATGACATTAATGTGACATCAACATGATGTCATCTTGTACAAAATGTACGAACTATACCAAAAAAATATGACATGGTTGCCAAGATGGTGTACATATCTACTAAGTTAAATTGATGATGTGTCAGTTCTGACCCACTATATAGATTGTTGACTCGATTTGTATGGTGTCATTGAGTTGGCAGTGACGTGTATTCACCTACGTGTTAGTTGTTGACTAGCGGTCTATGTGGTAGGTTGGCTACATGTTAGGCAAGCTTCAGGCTATGTGGATGGCTATGTCCATGTGGTGGTGGCTTTGCAAGATGCATGGCATAGGTGGGTTAGATTGTAATCACATGCAAGAGCCAAAAGTTTATTTCTATCGCTAATTTTGTTTCACGAGGATCGAAGGCTATGTTTCACAATATCGAAAAAGTTATGTATAATCCCACATTTGTGGGGCAAACACTCGGATGAGTGTTTAAAACATATGCCACCACTCTTAAATAAAAGAGCCATGGGTATGGTGGGCTGCTAGGTTTGTGGAGACTCAACTGATTTTTGGTGAGGTTCATCGGAGATGTATTGAGTGGTACCCGATCTTATTTGAATGCTGAAAAATTGTAGCCCATCAAATAACTGGAATTGCCATATTAAAAGAATATTCTACCAAATATTCTCTAAGGGCTGGGGTGTGACTGCTCCATTCTATAATTTTTTTTCTCTGCAAGGGCTTATACGGCCGAAAAAATTCCAAAAATACCTAGAATTTTGAAAAAATGCAGAGAATAATTAAAATTTAGATCTTAAAATACAATGCATAGATTGAATTAAATGACCATACCCAAGTTGCAAATTGGTGCCTTCTGGTGTCGGTTTGCAAATGTTTTTTGCCTCATGATCGACTTTAGCCTAGCATAGGCAAATTTATAGCCAATTTTCACTGAATCAACATTTTGAATGCAATGGCAAGGTCCAATTTGGCTATAGATGCCCCTAATTTCTATAGATTCTATGGATTTAGGTTGAGGTGTTGAAGCAACAAAGGTCCCTAATGGCTATGTGTAGAGAATCTTCCCCAACTCTGATACCATGTAAGAATTTTCCTTAGGGAAAAATTCACCCAAGACCAAGCAACTCAAACATAAGCACAATAGTAGACCAAAGAGAGTATGATCAGAATGACAATATATTCATTCAATATTGATTGAAAGTATACTAGGAGTGCTTGTATATAAAGACCTCTAGAAAGCTTCTAGAATGCATAGAAGTTAGCAACACGATAAGTCATACAACCAGGCACATGTCCACCAGATATGGGTTATCCTCCATTAAGCATGAGATTAAGTGTGATGATGATAGGATAAGCCTACAATGGTGTAGCAAGCAAAATAATGTTGTAGGCACCATGTGCTAAATTAGGAGTGCGAATAACTATGTTTTCTACATGAGAACTCAGTTAATTATGCAAACTCTAGTGTTATAGACACCATGTGCTAAATTAGAGTTGCTTACTCCAGTGTTGTCAACATGACAACTCATAAGAGTACGCAAACTCCTAAGTGTCTCACCAAAATAAATAATAAAATAATACAAGTTAATAAAATAATGCATTAACCTAAGTAAACTTAAGTAAAGTGTAAATAGTAAATAATTATTTACACCAACAATGAGCCATCTTATTCCATCTAGCAAAATGGAAAAAATCACAAAGAGGCTATAAGTGTGGATAATAGTACAAGAGAGGAGGATGCCCATTCCAGAAATCACTCCAAAACAAAGCCTTTTTGCCTCTATTATAGATCCAAAATAGACTTCTCTTCACCAAGTGAGCACCAATCTTGAGGGTATTCCATACCATAGAGCCTCTTCCCTCAAGAGGAAACTTGGAAACATTTGAAGGTTCAACACTAGGTAAATACTTGTGTGATAGGATATGGGCCCAAAGCTAAGACTGACTGGAACACCATCACCAATAGATCTTGGCATCAAGAGCTTGACTAGACAAGATAGGAGAATGAAGACCAAGGCCTCCTTCCTTTTTTGGTTTGTAGATGGTATCCCAATTGATGAGGCTCCATTTAATATTCTACAAATTGCCACTCCAAAGAAATTGGTGAGAAAGAGCATCAAATTCCTTAAGAAAATATGTCGAGGGTAGCTTGAACCAAGCTTCTATATATGGGAAGGGCCTAAATCAAAAATTTTAGAACAATCATCCCTCCAGTAGTAGAGAACCACCTATGAGTCCAATGATTGAATTTTTGTCAAAGCTCGTCGAGCAAGCTCTTCCAAAAAAGTTTGGATTGTCTTCCCACCACAATAGGGACCCCTAAGTAAGTTAGAGGGAGAGACTCAATTTGAAATCTCAGGATATTAGCAATCCTCCACTGGATAGGCTTAGGAGTGCTGAAAAAAAATAGAGGACTTGTGGTCATTGATTTTTTGATCAGAGGTAGCCAAATAAGTATCCAAGGCGAGTTGAAAGGCTTCAAATTTTTGAATCTAAGCTCTCCCAGCAAGGGCCATATCATCAAAAAATTAGAGGTGGGAAAGAGTGGGTAGACCATTTCCCCATTTTTAGCCTTGAATTAGATTTATGGAAACATGAGACTTGATAAGTCTACCAAGTCCCTCAGCCATAATGATAAACAAATAAGGAGAAAGGGTATCTCCTTGGAAAAAAACCCTAGAGGCCCTAGAAAGCTCCTACAGTTAACCATTAAGAAGGACCAAGAAGGAGGGAGTAGTAACATAGCTTAGAATCTAGCTAACCCATTCCTAACTAAAGCCAAAAACCAAAAGAACCTTTTGCAAGAAACGTTAATTGACTCTTTCATAAGCCTTAACCATATCAAGCTTGACGAACATGGTGTGTTCTCTAGAAGTACACATAGAGTGAATGGCTTCAGAAGCAATAACCACCCCATCCAAAAATTGTTTTCCAGTAACAAAGCCTCCTTTTTCCTCATAGATAACCATGGAAAGCCAAAATTTAAGCCTCTTCACTAGGAGCTTAGTAATGATTTTATAGACCACATAACAAAGAGCAATGGGTCTAGAGAAGTCCAGCTGATTAGCCTCTTCCTTCTTTGGAATAAGGACTAGGAAAGTAGCATTCAAAGCCCAAAGCATATCTTTGTTGGAATAGGACTCCTAAACCATATCCAAAAGGTCATGATTGATAATATCTGAAAATTCCTAGAAGAATTAACTAGTGAAGCCATCAGGCCCCAAAGCTTTTCCCTTATGCAAGCTGAAGACCACCTCTTCCAAGTCAAACATACAAATTTACTGCATAAGAGAGTCATTCATCTCCTTGATCATAATAGAGGGAATACATGACAAGATAATATTCTCCTCAATCTCCACTAGAGGCAAGTCATCTGAAAAGAGAGTAGAGTAAAACTAAATAGATTCCCTAGACACAGCTTGAGAGGAGGTCAAATGCATCCCATCTGAAGTAACAAGAGAAGAAATGTAACTCTTGTTACATCGAGCCTGCATAGATTTATGGAAAAATATGGTGTTCTTGTCCCCTTCTTGAAGCCAATCAACTTGAGCCTTCTGTTTTCAATAAATTTCTTCTCTAAGATCCCATTTTGCTAAATTACTAGAAGCTTAGAAATCTACTATGCCAAGAGCTTCAGAAAAACCTAAATCCTAAATCTACCTACTAATAACATGAAGACAATCCTGAGCCTTATTCTTCATAATGTGGGGATTACCAAAATAATTCCTATTCCAATTCTTCAACTTCCTTTTGACATACTATAATTTTTTAGAGAAGGAGAACATAGTAGTACCATAGGTAGGGCCTTCTTGTCACCACCAGTGATCCATTAAATCATAGAGAGAAGAGTCTAAAAGCCGCATCAACTAGAAATTAAAAGGAGGCTTCTTAGAGACAACAACATAACTAGCCATGAGCTTGATAGGCTAGTGGTCAGAGCCTCTCCAATCAAGAATTTGAGAAGAGAGAAAGAGAGCCACAATTCTAAAAGAAAGAAACCAAGAACCTATCCAAGTGTTCTGAGATGGCATCATCTCAAACCCTTCTGTTGTCCCAAGTAAAGAGCCCATTAAGAGGTTTGAGATCAGAGAGATGTAAAAGATCTATATTTTTCTAAAGAAGGACCCAAGTGAGCCATCCCACCCCACTTCTCCTCTAGACTGATGACATAGTTAAAATCCTTGGCCATAATCCAAGGCAAGAATGGTTAATAGGTTCTAACATCCCTAATATGTTCCTAGAGCTTAATCTTGATAGGGAGATCAATAGGGACATACACATTAGTAACAAGAATCAACTCTCCAATTTCTAGTAAAGATGCCACCATTAAGAGAGTTGAGTGGCAAGAGATCTAGTAGAGAGGTGTAACTTTCCTAGGATCCCAACAAATGGCAAGACCACTAGAGCTCCCCAAAGTACCAACACACTGACATTTCCCCAGAAACCAAATTTTAGGAGCACCATCCATTGAAAGTTTGGTCTCTTGGATACAAAGGATATTTGGAGAATGGTCAACCACCAACCCATGAATAGCTTTTTCTCTGGGGATGCTATTCAACCCCCTCACATTCCATGAGAGAATAATAATTGAGTAGAGTGGGGAAAATTTTCATCCATGGTCTTTGCGGCCCAAGACTCTGCCGATAAATCTCCTATAAGTTTAATTTTTTCTTGATCTTGCTTTTGCCCAACTCTTGAGGGAGTCGTAAAAGAGACTTTCTTAAAAAATTTCTACATTAGGCTCAAAGAAAGAGAAGATCCCTTTCCTTTACTAGAGGCAAACACATCTTTGACCAAATCTTCCAAAAGAATATCCCTTTTCTATGGAGCAGGAGAAACCACAAGGGCACCAGACTTAGGGCCAATATAGGTCTCCTGCTTCTATTGAACTACAACATCCTAGTTTCCACAAAGAATATAACTCCTCCCCTCTAAGCCAATAACTCCACACTAAGCCTCTACAGGAATTCCTTCTTCTATGACCATGTTGTCAAATACCTCAAATCGATTGAACCCTGAGTCCACTTGCCAATCTAGATGAGATTTCTTCTGACCCCTCCCCTTAGAAAATTTTTGAGTAGGGATAAGACCATCCTTATTAGGATCAATAGTATTAGATGGTCCTTGCCCCTAACTTGAAGTGATCATTTGAGCTTTCCCTTTACTAGTACTATTAGTCTAAACTTTCCCTTTTCTAGTACTAATAGTTTGAGCAATCCCTTTACCATTATTAGCCATCCTTAGGCCTAAGAACCCACTATGGGTACCATTACTTTTAGAGCCTTGAGGGCATTGGTGCTATAAATGACATTTTCAGGACACATGAAGCATTAGAAGGGAAGGGATTCATCGTCTAGCTATTGAATCCAAGAAGAAGAGCCTAGGAAATTTTCCAAAGAATCTAGCAAAGGATTATTTAATTCAATTTCAACACAAATATAGGCATAAGAACTAACCTTTTTATCTAGTTATTGATGTGCTATAGCAGTTGACTTCCTAAGCTCAACAACAAACTGTCGAAGGATATCCTCTCACCAAAACTTGAAAGGAACCCTGTATGCTAGAGTTTGACAAAAAGACCCACACAGTCATACAAATATGTGTAGGAGTTGAGAATCCAACTTTGGAAATGCACCAAGATCACCTACAATGCAAATAGCTTGCTGAAGAGAAACCTAGGGAGCAAAGAGCTTGAAGCAAATACTGCACAAGAGAATATTTCACAATAGGAAATTAGAATTGCTATGTGAATTGAATGAATATAAAATGAATGAGAGACCAAATAAAAAGGCCTCATGGAAGCTTGTAGAACAAGTTGGAATGAGGTAGGAGATAAGGTTGACAACTAAGCACACATCCACAAGAGGTGGAAAAGATAAGTATGCTAAAGGGAACAAACTCCTGTGTTGTCAACAACTAACCTCAACTACATGCATTAACCTAAGTAAGATTAAGTACATAGAATAAATAATTAACAATTAATTAATTATTTACTCTAACACCCCCTCTTAAGTGCAACCTAGGGGAATGCCTTAAGATCACAAAACAAAGGAAAAAATGCAAAATGGGTCCCCGCAAGAAGGCCATTTTAGGTACCCAAGTACAATGCAACTAAATGCAACCTCTGTAAAATGAGGAAAGAGAAAAAACCACATGGGAAAAACTCTCCCCCAAAAAGAGGTAAAACAACATGCTAAAAAAAACATGAAGTGAAGGAAGGAAGGCCTCAACCAGGCCCCCCAAGGAAAACTTCTGTAACCCCAAGCATTGATCACAACTGAAGATAGTGTGGCGATGCAAAAGGTTTAGTGAAGATGTCAGCAACCTGACTAGTGGTAGGAATTTAATCCAATGCAATAACACCATCCTAGATCAACTGATGGATGAAATGTATATGCAACTGAATGTGCTCAAGCATGCTGCTTCTTGTACAACCATGTGATGGGACTGAAGCCAAGGCAAAAGATGAAGCTAGAAGTAGACTTTTGATCATCAACATCACTGGCCCAATCTGAGTTAGTGTAGCCAACAATGTGTGGAGTCCTCGAAGTGTAGTGAATGCCATACATGAGTATTCTCCAAATGTAGTACAAAATATGCTTAGCAGCTTGCCAATGACTCTCATGAGGGTCCTGAGAAAATTGAGAGACTAGGCCAACTGCAAAAGAAAGATTAGGACGAGTGTGTGTCAGGTACAATAGGCTTCCAACCAACTGCCGATACAAAGCAACATCCACTGTAGATGAGGAGTAGTAGGTAGACAAAGTAACACCCAACTAAAATGGTGTAGGAGCAGCCTTGCAATCAAGCATGTGAAAGCAATGAAACATGTCAAGAGCATACTTCTGCTAATACACAAAAATGCCAGTAGGAGATTGATGAATCTAAAGACCAAGAAAGTAGTGTAGCAAACCAAGATCAGTCATCTCAAACTGGTCCATTAGTGCATGCTTAACATCCTAGAGCATATAAGGATAAGATCATCAACATACAAAACAAGAATAAGAATCTCATCACCAAGACACTAAATGTACATCGTGGGATCAGAATGGTAGTAAGTGAAGCCTATAGATAGAAGAAATGAGTCCATCTTCTCATACCAAGCCCTAGGGGCTTGCTTAAGACCATAAAATGAACGTCAAAGCTTACAAAACAAGGTGGGATCCTACAAAAGATCTGGAGGCTGCTCCATATAAATCTCCTCAGTGATATCACCATGCAGGAAGGCACTTTTCACATCCATCTGATAAATTGACCATCCCTGTGAAGCTACGAGGGATAAGACAAGACAAATGGAATTCATCTTGGCGACATGGGAAAATGTCTCAAAATAACCAACACCCTTGACTTGCGAAAAATCCATCATAACAAGACGAGACTCATGCTTATCAATAGAACCATCAACAACATACTTAGTGTGGTAAATCCACTTACAATGCACTAGCTTTCTCCCCTTAGGAAGAGAACAAAGATCCCATGTGTGATTCTTCATCAAAGAAGAATTTTCCTCCTCCATTGCACTGTCCTATTCTAAATGTCTTGTCACCTTCACAAATGTCTGAGGATTAGTACTAATAGCATGACTGAGTAGACTAGAACCTACAGTGTGAGAACGGGTGCGACGAGATGTGGATGGGTCACCAACTAGAGATCTTGTAGCCTCAATAGTAGCTCGAGCCCATTTAGGCATCTGGGGAGGATCCTATGGTGGAGGTATATTGAGATCACCATGATCATCATCCTCATCATCTGTGAAACAAAGTGGAGATGAAGAGGGAGTAGTGGCAGCTGAAGGAGTCGCTCGAGGTGAGGAATGTACTGCAGGAGGGCTCTCATCAAACTGGACATCTTGTCAAAATAGGATCTCTTTGGAATCAGGATCAAATAACTTGTAAGCCTTTACATCCTCACAGTAGCCAACAAAAATTAGTGGTCAGCTCTTTGGTTCCATTGCTTTCTTTTGAGCATCAGGTACAAATGCATATGTTGTACTCCCAAAAACTCTGAATGATGATACATCAAGCTTGACATGGGACCAAGCCTTCTCAGGAGTCATATGTCGAAGTGCCTTATGAGGCATCCGATTCTAAATGTAGTTGGAACAACTGACTACCTCTGCCCAAAAAAATGAATCCATGGACCTAGACTGAATCATTCAATTTGCTATCTCCTGAAGGGTTCTATTCTTTCTCTCAGCCACACCATTCTGCTAAGGAGTTTAGGGCACTGAAAGCTGATGCTGAAGACCATGCTTAGAATAGAAATCTCTGAAATCCTAGTTCACATACTCCCCCCATTATTTGTGCATATGTGCCAAATAGAAAGCCTAGACTCCTTCTCTACAAATGCCTTGAAAACTTGAAATGAGTCGAAGGCATCAGACTTGTACTTAAGAAAGTACACCCATGTGCATCTAGAGAAGTCATCAAAAAATGTAAGCACATATCTAGCACCTAAAAAAGGAGTAGGAAATGACATTTGGTTAGTATGAATCAACTCCAAAGGTGCTAAAGCACAAGTGGCTCATCCATGTGGAAAAGAATCCCTATGTTGCTTGCTAAGTGCACATCCTTGACAAACACCATCTGGATAGGAAATTTGGGGAAGACCAAGAACAAGTGCCTGTGTGCTCATCTGCTGAAGATATCTGTAATTGACATGCCCAAAATGTTCATGCCAAATTTTTCTTACTAAATCTGCATGTGCAACTAAACATGAACCCATGTCATCAGAAGACTCAAATCCATCAAATCTGTAGAGGTGAGATGCAGAGTCAATACTCGCAATGGCCACAATCATCTCTCGATCATGTAAGTCCCAAATAACCACATCATGTGGTGAGAACTTGACTATCTTCCCAGAGCCAAAGTGGCAAATCTAATAGATAGACATAAGGTTCATCAAAATATCAGGAACACAAAGTACATCTTGTAGAGAGCCCCCGACCAAAGCAACAGTACCAAAACCTAAAATTGAAAGTTGTGAAGAGTTCCCAACTGTAATCTATGTGGTGGCACAAGGAGCAAGTGAGGTAACTAACTTAGGAGTGTTTGTTATGTGGTGACAAGCCCCAAAATCAAGAATCCATAAAGGTGCTAAATTCGTAGCTTGTGTAGAAAGAGCATGACCTTTCCTTGTAGGTGGAGATGAAGACTAAGGAGCTAAAATTTGATGCTCCTTCATGGCTTCCTCTAAAGCCTTCTATCATTTCCAACACCTAGAAACTAAATGTCCATCTTTCCCATAAAAATTGCAATTCTCACTTGATTTCTTCTTGGTATTGGAGGTAGACTCACACAACTTTGAAGAATCTTTACCCTTGGGAGGGTTTGCTAGAGTATTAGCTCGAGGCTTAGGATCAGATTTTGATGCATCTTTCTTCAATTCTCCTTTCTTCTTTCAATTCCCCTTAGAATTTTGAGCAACCAATGCTTGGTTGGAAGAGCTAGAGGCATCCACCTATTGGATCTTTGCCTATTCCCTAGTCAACCTATCATAGAATGTGTTGAATGTAGGCATCCTATGTCTATCTCCAAGGGCATCCATGGTGGAGTAGAAAGTAGAAGAAAAAACTTGACACTACCCCTTCAGCTTTGAGAGTATCAAAAATATGCACTCATCATCAGTTTTTTTCTTCCCACATCCTTGTAAAATTGCACGTAGGGATTTGAACTTCATTAGAAAGTCCTCGATGGTGGGAAAGTTTCTTGGTGAGAAAGAAGTTAACTCTGCATCCAATTGAAGTGCTCAAAACTCATTCACTTGTCCAAACAAAGTCTAAAATTTATGCTAATAAGCTCGTGGAGTAGTCAAACCATCCAAGTGAAATAGCAGACTGTCTAAAATGTTGAGTGCAATCAATCCCATGGCTTAATCCATTTTGTTCCTGCATTGTATAACCTCAAAAGGTTGCGTAAGAATAGGCTGATTATCATCCAAAAAATACCATAGACCTCTTAACATAAGAAGCCTAGTCATTTGTGTCTTCTAGGTGTGGTAGTTGTGTGGTGTGAGATGGGTCACAGATGGATCTGCCATTGAGAGAAAGAAGAAGACAGAAGTAGAAAGGTCTTAACTGAAGTAAATTATAGAAAAGAAAGACAACCCGCCATAAAAATACAAGAATATCTCTCAAATACCACAAAAACAACTATGAAAAGAGAAAAACTAGAAAAGAACCTAGATTTGTTGATGCAGAATAGGAGGAAACATAAGCCTCAAATTTGATGCCAAAAATGGGAGGTTAAACTAATTTAGAATCTTATGAAACTAGCACCAATGTCTTTGTCTTCGAGTTAGCTTTCAACACTTCTTTTGGATCGGAAAAAGACCTTCGTATGCTCAAGTTATGGCCAAAAAACTGACTGCTGCTCCAAAAATGCACCTCGCTGGAAAATTATAGACACTATGTTAAATTTGATGCCCATATGGCCATCAGAAGGCCATTTTTGGAAAGATGACGTTAGTAGTTGAAAAGATGATGTCAATAGATAGAAAGATGATGTCAGTGAGGTTAGCGGCCGGAATGATGTCAACTATTGGGAAGATGATGTCAGTGTCAAGAAATGACATCACTATGCCTAAAAATGATGTCATACAGTCAGAAAGTGATTTCAGCAGGGCAGAGTGGCCATAGGGCAGCAGAACAGAGAGAACCGCTAGTGGCGATGGCACCTGGGAGGAGAACCCGACGTTGCTGTTGGTGGTTAGTGGCTCCCTGGCAAAGCTTCAGTGGAGGGCAGCTATGGTGGAGCCTAGCGGGGGAGACGCTGGCTAAGCAGCGGACTGGAGGTGGGTGGGAAGCCACTTGGTGGCTACTGAGTGGCAATTCGGCACTACTACGGAGGCATGCTATTTTTTTAAAAAAAATTTCTTTCCCGTCTATACAGTTTGTATGGCAACGTCCAAGGGTCCTCAATTTTTTTTCTAAAATGCCCTGTGTCCAAAAATGAAAAGTTTTATATGAATCTTAGTTGTAAATGGCCTTCCAGATCCAATAGCAGCATTTTTTTGGGCTAAAAGTGCTCCAAAAAATTGCTCTACCCCTAATTTGAAAAAAAATGCACAAACAAACTAGGGTTTGTGACTCAAAATTACGGCTTCAAAAATCCTTCGAATACGAACTAGCAGAGAGGCTCTAGTACCATGTAGGAGTTAAAGAACCTGACTCTAGAAATGTGCCAAGATCACCTGCAATGTAAATAGCTTGCTGAAGAGAAACCTAGGGAGCAAAGAGCTTGAAGCAAATATCGCAGAAGAGAATATTTCACAATAGGAAATTAGAATTGCTATGTGAATTGAATGAATTTACAATGAATGAGAGACCAAATAAAAAGGCCTTATGGAAGCTTGTAGAACAAGCTAGAATGAGGTAGGAGATAAGGTTGACAACTAAGCACACATCCACAAGAGGTGGAAAAGATAAGTATGCTAAAGGGAACAAACTCCCGTGTTGTCAACAACTAACCTCAACTACATGCATTAACCTAACTAAGCTTAAGTACATAGAATAAATAATTAACAATTAATTAATTATTTACTCTAACAATATGGGCCTCCCTCAAAGACTCAATTTTGATCTGACATGCAAGAGAAATCCACCAAAAAGTAGCTATTTCCAGCCAACATAATATCCATATTCCCTTCCACTTGCCATGAATGGTGAATCCAAGCTTCCAAAGTTGACAAGGAAATCTGGATGCCAAGAAACTTGCATATCAATGCATGTGTGGCTAAATAGTCCACATCTTCCATTACTGCCTCTAGAGGGATAAATAGCACATGCCAATCTTGGGTACATGGAAGGCAACCATTAACTTTATTTAACTTCGAACACTTGCTAGCATAAAATGTCTCCTTCTCTTGTGAACTCACCCCAGGAGATGATCCACCACAAGTTGAGGCTCCAACAAGAATGAGACTCTTGGCAACTCTTCTCACAACCATAAGAGCCCAGCAAACAAACTCCCTCACTGCTAATCCACATAACAACACTCAACCCTCACACACCTTTGAAGAACACTCCATTGTGTGCATATTAATTCTCTATTTAATAGTTCCTATTCTCAATATGCATTCCCATTCTCAATTCCTATGTTTACAACCAAACAAATTTAATAATATTAATTTATTATATTTTAATTTCATCCATAACCTTTATGTAATTTAATTAAAATAAACTTTATTAAATTTATGTTTTCTCTCTCTAATTAATTATGAGATTTTTTAATAATATATTTATTAATTCAACTAATACTAGTATTTAGAATTTATTATTAAAAATAAAAATCCTAAATAATAATTAATAAATTAAACGAATATAAATACACCTAAAGAACTTTAATAAAATCTTTAAATTTAATTCTTTATTTAATAAATTTTTTAATTAATTAAATCTAACTATATATTGAGTTTTATTTATAATTTTTTTATTAAATTAAATCATTAAATCATCATTTAATTTGATTTAATTATAATAAAAAATCACAACAGACCCACAAAACCAAATACGAAAACTCAACTGCAAGACAAAGATCATAATCAAACTCAGGGTCAAAATTACAAATTCACGTCACTCGACGAATTCGGATGGGTAAACCAATTAGATACTTGTGCTACTTTCTAGGACAATTGGCTTAGGTTAGGACTTGGACTCAAGAATTATCTCCCCACTTATACCACCGAGATACTATGATAGGGTACACTCATCTTGGCAATTCAGGGAAGTTGATACCCGATACCTGCAATCTACATAAAATCCATGCATGTACATACACATATATTCTAAACTAAATAAGAAATTGTGGGGAGAGGTGCATCATGTAGATCTCAACTAGTAGGTGACTACAACTCCCTCCCTCAATTACATCAGGAACTTCAATCATAAAGTAAAACATACATGTACATCATACACATGCAAGTATGGGGTAAGTATCCATAAAGCTTCATATAAATCATTCCTCTGACTAACATCATGAAATAATTGAAAGTCATTAAATGAACATATATATCATCATTGAAATAATCCTAAAATAACTTAAATAACTTAGTAACTCATCACATATATAAACTGAGTATGAAATACATTTAATCTAATCTAGCAACCAAGTACTGCTAATCATAACCATAAACCTAAAATAGGCCTAAAAGAATTCGACAATACAACAAGAAAAGTCAACTAGGGGTAGACGTTACATTCACTCCCTCTAGACTTAGGCTTACCCCTAGAAGCCTACTACAATGACTAGGTAACTAAAAGTCAAAGAGTACTATCTACAATGTCAAACAAAAAGCTCATTTAAGAGGCTAATACAAATAAGTTAACTATGTACACACTTTTAGTCACTTAGAGCTATATGATTCTGGTTTAATAATAAACTGAAAACCATATTGATCCAACATTCATATTTTTAAAAAATAGTAAAATAGATCCCTTAAAACACTCCAAAAAAAAGATCAACATCTCTAAAAATCCATCAGAAAATATAAAATTTATAATGTATGAACACAAATCGAAAGTCAAGAACATAAATTTTATGAGTCTCCAAGTTTCATGTTCAAAAGTTCCACTGCTTCTATTTTTTTTTTTGTTCAAACTGTTTAGGTTCAAGTTTGTAATAAATACATACAACAGTTCAAGTTTTGTTTTAGTTTAACTAGTTGACAACTAGTGGCATTCTAATATACCCAAAGCTCCCAATGTTTGATGTATTTTCCTTTTGATGCTTTATCAAGAATGATAACCTCACTTTAAAATGAAGAATAATAAACTATCTCTTGCTTTCATCTTGCAATTTTCCTAGGTCAAATTGGGGTGTCCATGTATGCTTGCTTCTTTCTCCTCTTATGTGTAAATGAGGGATTTGATGATTTTTTATAGTAGATTTTTGAAATATTCACAAAATTACCCCATAAGGGCTGACTACACAAGAAATATTTGTCATAGGGTTAAAACAACACAAAGCCCCAAATCACTAGAGGCTCCTTTACTAGGTCGACCTTGTTGACCTAGTCTAGAAGGTCAACCTTCTAAGCCTTGTTGTTCTAGATTCCATACTAGAAGGGTTCAAGAGTGAGATAGATGTCCCAGACTATCAAATAGATATCCAATCTAGGATTTGATGTCCCAAGAAGAGAAGATACTTAAAAGTTGAATCCTAATTTACTAGATGTGTAAGAAAGATAGGAATTTGAGGAGGATTTATTAGGATCTACCCCAATTTAACCTAGGAGAAAGAGGAGAAAATAAGTGAAATGTGTGCTCAAAGTGTGATTGTGAAATGAAAACACACTAAAGAGGAGATAAAAGGTTCTAAATTGAAGTACATCCAATTTAAGATGGTACAACATCTACCCGAGATTTATGTGGCTCTCCTATCCTCTCCTTTGGGACTAGGCCGATCTAGACTAGTTAGGGTCAACCCAACTCAACCTTGACCAGATCAAGGTGGACCGGGCCAACCTTGAACCTTGGGTTTTTGGGGCCTAGAGCATGAAGAACCTTAGGGGTTTATTTAATTTAATCTGGCTCTCTAGTCAACTTGCATTATTTCTCACTAGAAAACTCATATATAAGGAGACTTGGAGACTTTATTTTACAATAAACACTTGATCTAACATATTCAAGAGAGATTCATCCAAAATTTTCATTCAAAACAATCAAGCATTCAAGCAAGGGATATTTCTATTAAGCACTGAAGAATCCTTTGTGGGAATTTTCTCTTCAAGATCTATAATATTTTTTGGCCATCAAGGAAGGAGACCTATATTGAAGAATTCATCTTCTTCTACATTGATACATACTTACATGCATGGAACCATGATGAGATTATGGTAGATTTATTGAAAATTATGGAGATGTCCTAGATTTATATATTGAATTCAAGATCTTCAACACTGTACAAAAAAAAATCCTTATTGACAATGGTTTTAAACAAGGTGAATCCTAAAATTTAACTTGTTTTAGTCATTTACATTTACATTTATCATTTTAAGGTTGATTCCTCAATCTAGGGCTTGACCAAGGTAAGCCCTCACGCACAAAATTAAACAAAAATAAAAATCACTTTCTTTGTGTATGAACATAATAGCACAAATTCACATGTAGGTCTAGAAATTAATTCCCAAGAGATTTCTGGAGAAGTTTCTTCAACTCTGTTACAATGCCCTTAGTACATGTCAACCTTGTGAGTGATGGGGCTACAAAATGGTATAGTTTTATGGGTTTTATGGTTATTTTAAGGGTCTTTTTCCTTTTAAGTTCAAATAATTTTCATTATATACTCTATATAAATGTATAATTACTATGCTCTACTATGGTTTTGAAGAGATCATGTGGTTTCATCAATAATATGCTATAGTTAGAGCTTATATGTGAAAAATGGGATCATGTGTGTATAATTGAGATAGAATAATTTCTTCCTTTAAATATTTATAGGGTGGGTTCCTATACCATATGTCATGATCAAGGATTAGTCTATTTTTGCATTTAGTGCCTTCTGCGAGTTATTGAGATGGATATATGTTTCAATACTTGGCATGTATACTAATATCTTGTAGGAACAAGTGAAAGAGGATTATAAGGAGCATAATCAAGGGAAGTAATGATAGCTTCATACGACTACCCTATGCTAGTAGTTCAACAAGAGATTAGGCCAATGCAACTATCAACTGCTCACGTGTAAATCTAGAGTTATGGTGTGCTACATTTGATGAAGACTTGGTCAATTAAGAAAAATTTAATCTACATTAATGTATTTCATTAATGATATTGTTGAGTTCTCATTTGTTGAGGAATCCAACACTTAGGGAAGTTTGTTTTTGTTAGATGTTATAAATAAAATGTTGATTCAAGCCTCTGAAGTTAGTTAAGAAGTTATCATAATTAAGAACGACATTCAATATATAGCGTATTATTTTAAGTATGTATTGTTCATGATTCAATATCAATAAAAATGTCAATGCGACCTTTTATCACTTTATCGTGAGTTCATAATCATTCACTCATCAAAGGGGGGCCACTTGGTGAGTGAATCTAGTTAGTAGGAGTAGTATTTTTATTGCCTATTAGAATAGATAGAACTGTATTGCTCCTACAACCACTGGTAATAGAACTATTTATTGTTCCTATAGAAAATGAAAACATTGTAGAATCCTATTTTTAATTCACTTCTGGCATTCTTGTTTAGTTTACTTAATTCTGCACTTAAATTTAGTATTTACATTTCTATTAAGTCTAACACTTCCATTCTCATAGATTAGTAATGACAACTAGGAGGGCTTAGAGCATATACTTTGTAGATACCATTTCAAGTCTACATCCCTCGTTGATAAATTAAATGAGTGAATGGGGTATTTAGATGATACTTAGGATGTCTAATCCATGAGTGCAAAGCTATAGTTTCTAGACCAATCATTTGACTAAACAACAAGAATGTGACCAACCAAGTTGACCTTGACCTTTCTTCTTTTCTAGAGGAATAAATTCTAGGTTTTGTCCATTTCATCATTGTATTCAAAGATCTATAATTAGGTATTTAGAAATAGGCCTAGATCTATAATTTTAGGAGCTAAAATACATCTTCTACTACATATTTTGAGGTGAATCTTTTATATTTTAGTTTTTTACATATCTTTATCCTTGATCTATAATTTAATTGGGTTGATTGTATACACTTAGCATCTCGATCTGTATTATTTAATCAATTAGCTCAACTTGTCACTATTATACATGGGCCAAAGAATATATTTCTTTATATTGCATTCCTCCTTATAATTTAAATTTAGAATTGACACCCTTTCTCTTTTGGGTCCTTGCTGATCTAATTTGAGTTATAAAGAGGAATCATATTTGGGGACTATCTTTTTCCCTTTATCCTATCTTTTTGAATGTTTTAGTGACTTGTAAAGTGGAGGTCTACATCCTATTAAAGCATCTCCATTTTACCACTAAAAAGTAGCATAGTCCAAAGCAACTTTGCTATGTGAAGGTCCATTCACCTCCAAAATAAAAACCTTTGACACATCCTCATATTTGGTCTCCATTTAAGAATTCTTGTTCTTATCTTTACTAGGGAGGATAACCTTCCTATTCTTCTTTCTAGAAACACTCTCAGAGATATTTCCTTCCACTTTTATCTTCCCTTTCAAAGATTCAATAGAGGCTAAATGAGACCTAGCATTATATACTCTATAATTAACAAAATAAGGCCTTCATGTAGAATAGGCCTTTTAGGCTTTTTATAATGTAAATTAAAGCCATGAAGTAGATAATTCACAAGAAAAAAGGAAAAGAAATCCATTTCTTATAATAAAAGTGATTAATGATATCAAAGTGAAAATTGTGTACCCTCAAGTAAGGCCCATCTAGCATGAAATTAGCCACAACGTTAGTTTTGGGATCCTTTTTCTCTATAAAAGGTGACAAAAGTTTGTGCTTTTACCAACCAATTTGTAACATAAAGTCAAAAACATGAAACATAATAAACATTCACATAATTTGACATAATTATTTAACTTGGAAATCTTGTTAATGGAAAAATCACTTGGAATTGGCAAACCAAAAAGTTTCACTCTTCTAAACTGAGCTCTATTAGGATTATGTTAGCATATATAGTCCACAAATATAATTGAGAGGGGGGGGGGGGGGGGGGGAAGGTGAATCAGTTGTCTAACTATTATGACAATTATCAACCTTATTAAACTTTAACCATATGAGCAATATAATAAAAAACCACAACAAGATACTCATGCACCATAAACTAGATATGTTAACTAGGGAAACCCTTGATTAGAGGGAAAACCTTGGTGGGAATGTACCCACAAGATGATGGACTAATATAAATATTCCTTGTTAGAGGATAAATCATATTAGGAGTATATGAAAACATTTAATATGTATCAATCCTTGTTAGGAGACTTTGAGTCCCTGTTAGGAGATTCCAACCCTATTAGGAGTTGTGCCAACCCTTTTAGGAGTTGTGGACAAAAGATGGACCCACTGTCCAAACAACTTCAGGGAAAGACCAATGAACCCATTGTAAGGAAACTCAGGTGCAGAAACAACTTCCTACACTAATCTCATAAGGAAAGTATGATGCAAATCCTATTAAAATATTCTTCACTTATAGATTCAATATCATGTAAATAACAATATTGCAACCAACCATGCATACAGAAAATAGACAGAGAAAGGAACACGTAACACAAAGATTTTTCGGTGGGGAAAAACCTTTCAGTAAAACAACCCCACCCCTTCAGAACCTGCACAATGTATTATCTTCAACGCAAGGTTACAATACACTTGCAATGCAAGTTCAACATTGACAACAGAAGAATCCAGTAGCTACTCACAGTACCAACAATACACCTTTTTCACATCGCATCTCTTCGCAACCCTAAAAAATGCTTATAAAATGCACTTCACTTTAGGGCTACTCCCAAAAGTAAATCGTATTAGGGTTTTACCATTCTTCGAGAAAGTATGAACCCCAAAATTTTTTTTGAGGCAATGCCCCGAACCCCACTATTGGGGTAGAGTGTACAGTACTCAAATATGTTAGTTGCCACATGTCTTCACCTATCATTGAATCTTCCTAACATAGCTCTTACGTGTCATAGGAATCTGTCATAACCGTTTTAGTCATGATCTCGTTATACACAATTGAAGAAGTCAACACATCAACATTATTTGCAAGAAATATATTTTACAAAACATATAATAAGAATAGGAATTATACAAGGTTGAGACACCTTATTCCTAACATTCTCCCACTTGTCGAACACCTTGTAAGAGCAACATGAACATAATAGGAACTAACCGCTATAGGCCGAAAGGCCCATAAAATCTGAACACCATCTGAACTTCTTAGTGCCCACTGGTTTGATTAATGAATCTACAACATTCTTCATAGTATCTACCTTTTCCAGATTTACCTTTCCATCTTCCACCATATCTCTCACAAAGTGAAACTACACATCAATGTGCTTCGTTCTGGCATGGAAAGTTGGATTCTTCACAAGGCAAATAGCACTCTGACTGTCACACCAAATAGTAATCTATTCTGCATCAACACCAACATTAGAACATAATCTCTTAAGCCAAATGGCTTCCTTACAAGCATGAGTAGTAGCCATGGACTCAGCTTCTGTAGTGGACAAAGAAACCACAGGTTGTCGCTTACTCATCCAACTAATGGCACCACCAAACATAGTGAACACCTAAGCACTGGTGGATCTCCTGCGATCAATATCACCTACCCAATTTGAATCCACAAAACCATGAATACAAACTGAATGTGGTGATCTAGAAGAGTTATTGTGATAACATATGGAGTAATCTGATGTACTCCTCAAATATCTGAATACTTTCTTAACTGCATCCCAATCTATCTGTCTAGGATTAGCCATAAATTTACTTAGGACTCCCACTGCTTGAGCAATGTCTGGTCTAGTATAGACCATAGCATACATAAGACTGCCAACTGCACTAGCATAAGGTAATCTACTCATGTCCTCCACCTCACTAGGAGATTTTGGACAATCATCTATAGATAAATTTGTTCCCACAAGAATAGGAACATATAGTGGTCTGCAATCTGCCATGCTGAACCTGTCCAACACAGACTTCACATGCTTACTCTGACTCAACCAAAGTTTTCTGTTAGACCTATCTCTACTGATTTCCATACCCAAGATGTACCTAGCTGCCCCAAGATCTTTCATCTCAAACTGTGTTGACAACTGAGATTTAAAATCAGAAGTCATACCCTTACCCTTCCCAAACAGCAACATATCATCAACATATAATGCAACAATAAGAAGGTGATCATTTTCAATTCTGAAATAAACACAATGATCTAATTTCGATCTTACAAATCCAATTGACAACACAAAGGCATCAAACTTAAGGTACCACATCCTAGGAGATTGCTTCAAACCATATAGAGATTTCTTTAATCTACAAACTAAGGATTCTTTACCTTTAACAATGTAGTGCTCAGGCTGTGACATATAAATCACTTCCTCCAAATCACCATGAAGGAAAGTTGTCTTCACATCCATCTGTTCTATCTCTAAATCATATGATGCAGCAAGAGATAATAGAAATCTAATGGATGTCAAATTTGCAACATGAGAGAATATTTCACCATAATCTATTCCCTCTACCCATGAATACCCCTTTGCAACCAATCTAGCTTTGTACCTTTCAACATTGCCATCTGCATAGAATTTCTTCTTGAACACCCATTTACTGCCAACAGATTTTCTCCCTTTAGGCAAAGATACAAGGTCCCAAGTTTTTTTTTTCTCTAAAGAAGCCATCTCATCATCCATAGCCTCAATCCAAGAACCTACATCTTCCATGCCCAAAGCCTCTTTCACAGATCTAGGCTCATCAGTGTTAGCAATCAAAGCAAAAGCACAACTAGAATCTAACATAGAATAACCAAACCTTTCTGGTTGCTTTCTTTCTCTCGTGGATCTCCTCAAGGGCTGAGGTTAAGGTTGTTCTTCCTCTTCTTCTAAACTATCAGAGCTGCTAGAGCTCTCCTCATCATTAGACCCAACATGGTCTCTCTGTTCAGTCTTCTCAGGGGTAGGAGGCAACTGAACAACATCTTTTTCCTTTTCTTTTTCATCTGGTTGTAGCACAATAGGAGAAGATGTTAGCTCTCTAAAAATAACATTTCTGCTATACAACACCTTACTAGTCATAGGATCCCAAAGCTTGTATCCTTTTACACCAGACTGTATCCTATGAAAATACATTTAACAACTTTATTTTCCAACTTAGATCTTTGCTCCTTTGGAACATGTGCATAAGCTTCACAACCAAAAACATGAAGATGTCTAATTGAAGGCTTCTTACCAGACCACACCTCCATAGGTATCTTACCAACAAGGGCTGATGTAGGAGATCTGTTAACCAGATAGCAAGCAGTGGCCACAACTTCGGCCAAAAACCTTTGTTTTAAACCAGCTCCACTAAGCATACTCCTAGCCTTCTCCATCAGTGTCCAGTTCATTATCTCTGCAACTCCATTTTGCTGTGGGGCATATAGAGTTGTCTTATGCCTCTCAATACCTTATTCTTTATAGAACTATTCAAACTCTGCTGAGCAAAACTCACCACCATTGTCAGTTCTCACACACTTAAATCTTCTTACTAGTCTGATTCTCTACAAGGGCTTTAAATTCCTTGAATCGACTAAAGACTTGTGTCTTACTTTTAAGAAAATAAATCCATGTCCTTCTACTATAATCATCTACGAAAGATACAAAAAATATAGACTTGGAGATTGAAGGAACTTTTATAGGACCAAATACATCAGAATGAATAAGATCCAAAACATCAGAAGATTTGTGAGAACTAGAGTAAAACTGAACACGATTTTGTTTACCGTAGACACAGTGTTCATAGAAGTCAAACTCAAGATTGCAATCATTTAACCCCTCAACGAGATTTTTATTTTTCAGGGTTCTGAGACCCTTTTCACCAATGCGACCAAATCTCAAATGCCATAACATTGTCTTTTCTGCAGGAAGCTTACCTTCCAAAGTGTTTGCATTGCCATCAGAACCAATAACCACAGTATTCTTCATTGCTCATTTAGGTGGTGAGGATGAAGAACTATTACATAGAGGAATACATGCATCTAGCTGAAATAAGGTACCTCTCCCATTATCCCTTGCAAGCACTATTGATCCTCTCATAATCTTGCATCCTTCTTTCGAAAAAACAACTTGCACACCTACATCATTTAGCATACTTACAGATAATAGGTTTCGTGCCAAACCTGGAATGTGCATAACTCCATTGATTCCTTTTACTCATCCATTAGGAAATTTGATAGTGACCCTTCCGTGTCCAACTATCTTTAGGTGAGAATCATCACCCAAGTACACCTTTCCACCATTGAACTCTTCATATCTTGAGAACTAGTTTCAATGAGAGGTCATGTGAAAAGATGCACCCGAGTCAACCAACCACACATCATCAGATGCATGGGCTACCAAAGCTACGATGAATGCATTGTCATCTTCTTGAGATTTTTCAAAACCAGAATCTGAGGCTTTCTTCTTCTTCTTAGGCTCTTTATAGTCTTTACAAAAGTGCCCAGTCTTATCACAGTTCCAACATTTTTCCTTGAAATTATTTGAAGTCTTTGACTTCCCACGAGATTTCGATCTACCCTTATTGTCAGACTTATTATCATTTTTCTTCCCTCTTTTTGTGGATCTCCCACAAACAACAAGGGCTTCTTTTTTCAAAACAGAAGCCTTTCTCCACATCTCCTTTGATAGCAACGAAGACACCACATCATCCATTTTGAAGGTGACTAATGTGCTTCCAAGAGCCATCACAAGATGGTGCCATGAATCCGGTAAAGAACAAAAAAGTGTGTAGCAACGATCCTCCTCCTCTAACTTGACACCAGCTGATGTCAACTATGTAGCCAATAGATTAAATGCATTTAAATGATCCGTCAAGGATCCACCTTCCTCCATTCACAGAGAATACAACTTCTTCCTCAGGAAAAACTTGTTCACCAAAGATTTGGCCTGATACACGGCCCCAAGTCTCTCCCACAAACTATATGCGATTTTCTCATCTAGAACATTCAGAAGGACTGCATCAGTTAAATAGAGTCTTATGAGACCCTTAGCTTTACTATCTTTGATATCCCAATCTGCTTGAGCTATAGTTGCTGGTCTTGTAGCACTTGTAGTCACTTGCCATAGGTCACGATCTTCCAACATATCTGCCATCTTGAGTTTCCACAACTCAAAATTAGTGCCATTAAATTTCTCTACCTCCATTCTTCCATATGATGAACTCACCATCTCAATCTACAAATAAGATTTAGGATGCTCTACACAAGACTCCCACTCAACTTGAGATTAGCTCAAAAAACCCTAGCCAACAACTACGATCAAAAGTTGATCAAGTTTTGATACCACTTGTAAGGAAACTCAGGTGTGGAAATAGCTTCCTACACTAATCTCATAAGGAAAGTATGATGCAAATCCTATTAAAATCTTCTTCACTTACAGATTCAATATCATGTAAACAACAATATTGCAGCCAACCATGCATACAGAAAATAGATAGAGAAAGGAACACATAACACAAGGATTTTTCGGTGGGGAAAAACCTTTCGGTAAAACAACCCCACCCCTTCAAAACCTATACAATGTATTATCTTCAACACAAGGTTACAATACACTTGCACTGCAAGTTCAACATCGACAACATAAGGCTCCAGTAGTTACTCACAGTACTAATAATACACCTTTTTTGCATCGCATCTCTTCGCAACCCTAAAAAATGCTTATAACATGTGCTTCGCTTTAGGGCTACTCCCAAAAGTAAACCGTATTAGGGTTTTACCATTCTCCAAGAAAGTATGAACCCCAAAATTTTTTTTGGGGCGATGCCTCGAACCCCACTATTGGGGTAGAGTGTATAGTACTCAAATATCTTAGTTGCCACATGTCTTCACTTGTCATTGAATCTTCCTAACATAGCTCTTACGTGTCATTGGAATCAGTCATAATAATTTTAGTCATGATATCCTGATACACAATTCAAGATGTCGACACATCAACATTATTTGCAAGAAATAAATTTTATAAAACAAATAATAAGAATAGGAATTATACAAGGTTGAGACACCTTATTCCTAAAACCCATTGTCCAAATGATTTTTATTATTATTCCTAGTAGAATAATAGAAATGAATAGTGTAGAACAAGATCTTAGTGTGCAAAGAACATTAACATTAAAGAAAACATTCGCAAACTAAAACTATATTCACATATGAGATTAGACAAAAGAAACAATTAAGGAATGCAAACCCAAAAAAGGAAACACTCCATGCTTCCTTGATTTTGTAGATGTGTCCTTTGATGTGGATTGGGGATGTATGCTCAAATGCTCAAAGTTGCTTCAATGGTGGAGATGGATAATAGCAAATTGGTAGCTTTGTGAGCTCTCAATTTGGCATTATAAGGGTATGGATATGGCTTTTGGCTCTCAAAAGGGCATGGTAACTTTAGCTCAAAGATTGTTGATGAAATGGCTTGGGATGGGATTCAGTTTATAGGCTAAGGGGTAGAGGGATGGAGGGCTTAGATGCAAGGATGGATGAAGGCTTAATGAGGGCTAGGATGCACTCAAAGGAGAGCACATGGATTGTGCTTGTTTAGCACCAATGGGAAGGTGACACTTGTCACAAGGAGGATGAGTGTGAGAGGGTAGGGTAAAGGGTTGGTTAAAGGCATGATGAGTGAGGCTGAGTATGTAAGAGAGATGTAAGAGGAATGAGTGTGGAAGATGGATGTAAGAGTCATGAGTGGGCTTGTAAGAGTCTTTTATGGTTTGTAAGAGCACTCATGACTTGGTGGTTGGGATTTTTGAGGGGAGACTTTGGTTTGGATTAGGAAAGTCTTAAACTTGTTTAAGGAATGTGACAACATTAGGGGGTGGATTAGGCTTGGGTTTAGGATTAGATTAGGAATGTTAGAGATGTGCAAGTGGATGGCATTAATGAGGGTGGGTGAGTTAGTGGCTAAGATTGGTTAGTATGGGTGGATGGGGTGGATTAGGCTAAATGGAGGATTAGAGATAGGTTAGGGGTTTTTGAATTTGAGGATTTCATTTATCAAATAGATTTATTTAATAAATGGGGACTTTTGGAATTAGATAGGAGAAAAGGATTTAATTGATAAATAATAGATTATTTGATTTATCAATTAGACTATAAATGATTAATTAAATTAATCAACTAGGGATGGCAAAGGATTAATTAAATAAGAATTTAATTAATGATGCCTTTAGAGATGGCTAAATTAGGATTACTAAAGCGGTGTAATCAAATTTAGGTGTCTACATTTTGCTCCTCTTTGACATAGTGTTGAGACAACACTATTTCAAAGAAGTTCGAATGAAGATGACACGAGGAAGATGTTTTAGCAACGAGGTTGCCCCAGTCTCGGATAAGAAGAGGAGACACTAGACTTAGATGATGCCCCCTCAAGAAGGCGGCGGGGAAAGAAATGGGGCTCGACGACTTCTTGAAAAGTACAGTAAATTGAGACGAGTTGAGACGCAGGTTGGCAAAGAGAAGGGGCTGAATTAGCTCAAACTCTCACTATGGGAGAATGATAAAGGGAAATCAGAGGCACAAAAGTAAAGCAAGCTTAAGAATTTCTAGGATTGGGGGGGGAGATGGAGGAGCGAAGCACTATAAAAGGAATCAGTGGTAGGGAGATGGATGATGGGATGGCAAAAGCTGATGCAATAGGATTTCAAAGAGTTAGATTGGTGGAAGATGGGTTTCGGAGATCCCTAGGACTAGGATTGTGGATCTCGAAAGATGAGGCTTGGTGGATTGATTTGATTGGTGGATCCCTAAAGCTAAGCATGAGGAGTGATTCAAAGAGATACTGATGCATAAGCTGGGGTAGGAGTGACAGATGCAGGATATGGATGAGGGATAATGGATATGAAGGGAATCCATTATAGCTTTTTGAGCAGGGGGATACTTCAAAGAGAAGTACCACCATGTAGTTGAGCACTAGATTTTCTATAGGGCTGTTGGTTAATTGCCAAGGTTACCCAGAACATCAAGGCCTTTTCACCAACCGTCCAGAGGACTGACGAACTGACTCGAAACAAACACACAAGGATTGCCCAAGTATCACACATGAATCCCAGAGGAAGCAGCGTGGAAATGACACTAGGTAACCCACAAGCAGAAAAAGAAAACAAGAAAAAGACCTGATCAAGACATTACGCTCTGATTGCCCCATTCGAAGCATACCATGATATAGAAGATCATGGCAACCTTGAGGAGGGAACAAGGAGATTTCTTGGAAAAGATACTTCAAGACCCAAAAGGGAAGATTCCAAATCAAAAGAAAGTGAAAATCCAAAAGAGAACCATTTGCCAACGAGATGGGTAGGACGAGGTACTAACAAACCAAGATCAGACATGAGGAAAGCTATATCCTGCAAGGACCTATTGGAGAGCACCTAAGTTGATGGATTGGGATGAGTGATGCATCTAGCAAGCTGAACTAAGAAGGATAACACTTTGGTGACAGGAGATCTAGCTAAAGGATGCATTGGAATAGCTAACCAAGGTGTGCGATGTGTGCAAGATGTTGACCAAGGATGAACTAACACGAAAGTCGGATAGATACAATGATACTAAGCTAAAGAGGATGTACAAGCTGACAGACCAAGATATGTTACAAATGTACAAGTTTGTTCATGTTTTGGTTTTTTGTGAGATGGAAATGTTTGTGAAGGATGGGATGTCTATAATAGTTGATAGGTGGATAGGTAGATGGTTTGTGAAAAGCTTAAGGAAAATGGGATTCTTTGTGTGCATGTGATAGGATACAAGCTAGGATAAAAGATTATCTACAAGCTGGAGCATGGTACAAGCTTTGGACAAGATTCAGATATATACAAGGTATGGTACAAGATTTACATGGTATAATACAAGCTTTGATACAAGATTTACAAGCTGTACAGGAGGTATTTACAAGCTCCATCAGAATTTGGATATTTGATTGGAACACCAAGGCAACAAGTAGGTGTTTTATGGGATGGTGGGTGAATGGATGAGGGATAGGATAGTGATAGATAATGGATTAGTCTTTAGTACACAAGGTGCCTGAATTACTAGGTTTTCACCAAGGTACCTATCCAAGGCGCTTGAATTGCCAAGTTTTCACCATTGGATGCTTATTTCTCTTTACTATTTTTTTTGTATTTTTCAAAAGCTGGGTCTACCAAGGATCTTCAAGCATAGAACTTCTTGAGATGAATGATGTTAGTGGGATCATTCAAGAGTTCTCCTTCTGGTGTAGATAACTGATAGGCTCTGGAGCCAAAGGAGGCGGTAACCACATAGGGACCAAGCCATGTAGGTTAAAACTTGCCTTTCTTTTCTCGATCTGTTTGGACCTTCATATTTTCTTTGAGGACCATGTCACCTAGCTAAAAGTGTCATGGGAGTACCTTCTTGTTGAAATTCCTTTTGAGACGAGTTTGGTAGACTGTGAGATGGTCATAGGGTTGTTGTCTCTTCTCGTCTAAGAGATCTAGCTCGGTGAGCTGAGCTACTCTATATTCTTCATCTGAGATTTTCCCTTGCAAAGATATGTGTAGTGAGGGAAGTTCAACTTCTATAGGTAATACCGCTTTAGCACCATAGACTAGGGAGTATGGAGTTGTTCCTGTGGATGTACGAAAGGAAGTTCGATAGGCCCATAGGGCTGGATTTATTTGTAGGTGCCAATCGCGGCCAGAATCATTGACAACTTTCTTTAGGATCTTGAGGAGGGTTTTGTTAGTTGCCTCTACCTGGTCGTTACCTTGTGGGAAATATGGGCTAGAAAAGCGGTGATGGATGTGTAGGGAAGTGCATAATTCTTCCATGTTGAGATTTTCAAAGTTACTTTCGTGGTCAGTGAAGATGGTGGATGGGATGCCGAAGCGGCAAACAATGTGGTACAAGATGAACTTGGAGACTTGAACTCCTATAGCTGAGACTAGGGGGACTGCATCCACCCACTTAGTGAAATAGTCTATAGCTGTTACTATCCATTTATGTCCATCAGATGAGAGAGGTGTGATAGTTCCAACTAGATCAAGGCCCCAACAAGCGAAAGGCCAAGGTGGTGCAATAGGCTGTAGATCTTGTTCTGGAGCGTCCACAAGATTTGCATGCTACTGACATGGGAGACACTTTCTGACAAAGTCACAGGAGTCTTCTTCAATGGTAGGCCAATAGTAGCCTACTCTAAGGATTTGTCATGCTAGGACAATACACTCATGTGGGAACCACAAAGTCTGGAATGTACTTCTTTTAATGCCATCATGGCCTCATTTTCATCTAAACATCAAGAGAGGGTATCATGATAACCCCAACGATATAGGGTATTGGCTATGATGACATAGCAGGATGATTTTTGAATAATGTTCTGGCGTTGGGTGCGTGTGAGGTGAGGGGATATGATACCATCGTTAAGGTAAGCATGAATTTCATGGTACCAAGGGGATTGGGGACCAACCAAGATACAAACACGGTTTGAATCCTCATTCGCATAAGCGGGTGTGAGGAGCTGCTCAACTAAAAATTCATACTGCGTAGCTTCTTGGGGAATTTCCAAGAGCGAGCCGATAGTGGCCATGGCGTCTGCTGCTTTATTTTGCATTCGTGGCACTTGTGTAAACTGAAGCTTTGTAAAATGCTAGGTCATCTGATCAACTAGCTCTCTGTAGGGTAATAGCTTTTCATCTTTGGTTTGATATTCATTTAAGACTTGTTTGATGATGAGCTGGGAATTGCCAAAGACTTGTAACTCAGTGATGTTCCATTCTGCAACTATCTTTAATCCTGCTACAAGAGCTTCATATTCTGTTATATTGTTGGTGCTAGGGAATTGTAGCTTGAAGACTTTCAGAATGTAATCTCCTTGAGGTGTAACTAATAATATTCCTGCCCCTGATCCATGAGATGTGCATGAGCCATCAAAATAAAGCTTCAATGGGGGTTGTTCTTCAATTAGGCAGATATGCTCGTCTGGGAATTTTGTGAGCAAAGGATATGCATCTACTAGAGGTGCATTAGCTAGGTGATCTGCTATAGCTTGCCCTTTGATTTCCTTTCTATCCACATACTGGATGTCAAATTCGCTAAGGAGCATAACCCATTTGGCCAAACGGCCTGTAAGTGCTGTTCTGGAGAGCATATACTTGAGAGGGTCAATCTTGGAGACTAGTTGGATGGTATGACTTAGCATGTAGTGGCGAAGCTTTTGAGTTGAGAAAACAACTGCCAAACAAGCTTTTTCCATAGGAGTGTAATTGAGTTCATAACCAACTAGGGTTCTATTAATATAGTAGATGGCTCTCTCTCTACTATAATCATCATGTTGTGCTAGAAGTACCCCTAGAGCAGTAGGTGTTGCTGATATATAAAAGATCAAGGGACGACCAGGAACTGGTGGAACCAAGATAGGGGGATTGGTGAGATATTGCTTGAGCTGATCGAAGCTGTGCTGACATAAAAGATCCCACTTGAAGTTCTCATTCTTCTTTAGCAAGTGTGAAAATGGTGTACACTTATCTGCAAGTTGGGAGATGAAGCACTGGACAGATTGAAGTTTTCCCTGAAGAGAGCGAAGCTGTCGCAGTGTCTGGGGAGGAGGCATGTCTAAGATAGCCTTGACCTTCTTGGGGTCGATCTCTATACCTCATTTAGAAACTATGAAGCCTAGAAGCTTGCCAGATGTGACCCCAAAGACACACTTCTCGGGATTTAGCATGAGACGATATTGGGCCAACCTATCAAAGACTTTCTCTAGGTCAGTGAGATGATCCATGAAGGTGTGAGATTTGACTAGGATATTGTCCATATAATCTTCCAAAATGCTATGGATAAGATCATGGAAAATGGCTGTCATTGCTCTTTGATAGGTAGCCCCAGCATTCTTTAGGAAAAAAGGCATCATGGTGTAGCAAAACGTTCCCCAGGGGGTAGTGAATGCTGTCTTATGCTGATCCTCTTCTGCAATCTTGATCTGATTATACCCAAAAAATCCATCCATAAGGGACAGAATTTCATGTCCAACTATAAGATCTACAATCATATCTATGTTGGGCAAGGGAAGTCATCCTTTGGACAAGTTTTTTTTAGATCTCTAAAATCAGTGCAGATTCTGATGTCACCGAAAGGCTTAGTGACAGGGACCATGTTGGAGATCCACTCTGAGTAGGTGATAGGTCAGATAACCTTAGCAGCTAACATTCTTTCTAATTCAGCTTTGACCAGTAATGCCACCTTGGGGTGCATTTTTCTAAGCTTTTGTCTGATGGGCTTGATCTTTGGATCGACTGCAAGATGGTGAACTACAAGCTTTGGATCCAACCCTGGCATGTCCTGATATGACCATGCAAATCAGCCAATGTTCTCTCTTAAGACCTTAAAGAGGAGATCAGCTTGGTCTTGTGATAGGGATGCAGCAATGTGAACAAGTCTAGGGCTCTCTGAAGAACCAATGTTGACTTCTCTAGTATCCTCTATTAGAATAGAAGACACCTCTGGTCGATTATCTTGAGGAGGCAATACTAAATCTTCATGTTCTGCTTGTGGCTCTGGATTTTCTTGCTAAGGGGTTCTCTTTGCTGCCTTAGCTAGTCCCAGATTTACCTTAGTTCTAGTTTTGGGTGTATCAAAACTAGGTTGGGGATTTTATCCAAAATACCCCTTGGGATCTAGCTTGTAGATGTAGGCAGAATTTGGCTTTGTCTTCTTATGAGGAGTTTCAGCTCCCATGAATCTTAGAAGCGCTTCCTCTGATGCAAACTCATCAATATGTATGACACTTGGTTGGTCCCAATCTATGAGTTGTGGATGAGCGAGTGGTAGGTCAATGAGATGGATGGATAGTTCTCAGAGAATAGAGTCTCCTAGGAAGATTTGGTCTGGGATATCGTCGTAGGCTCTCTTTTCAACTTCCTCAGGAATGTCTTCAATTTTGACAAGGTTGCGGTGGATGTTTGAAAAAGCATGACTTTTCTCATTGGTGCCCCCAGTTGTGGGTATGCCAAAGCCAAGACCTGACTTCGTTTCCCACTTATGTGCTTGGATGGGACATTGCATGCCCCTTTCTTCTGGTCCTAGTCCAGCTCCTTGATAGTTCCATTTTTTAGTGATGAGCTTATGTTCTTGGGGATACTTTTGGCTGAATTGATCAAGGCGTACTTGATTTCTTGGAGGTGCATCCTTATGTAACCAATTGTTGATATCTGGAGTGAGCTCTTCATGAAGAGGGGTTTTTGAGGACACAAAGGTGGTTGGGCCAAACTGTTTGTATCGAGGAGGTGGAATCTCCTTAGCTTTGTAGTATGTTGGCTGTCCATGGGTATGTGGATCAAGTGGGATTGCTCTAACAGTAAATGCATTTGATAGACTATATTCTCCACAACCTTTGTTGTTGATCTTTATAGTAGATAGGGTGGAGGCAAGGATGGTTTCTGCGTCATTACAAGTGTGGGATGAGCTGGCGATGGCTGTGCCGATGTCTATTCTAGGGCAATGGTTTGTATATGAAGCTTCAATCGCATTGCAGTAAGCAAAGGGTTCTGGATCGGCATGGATGGTTACCTCAGTGCCCTAATGCAGAAATTTGATGCACTGATGGTAGGTGGATGGAACGGCCTTCATAGCATGAATCCATGGGCGACCAAGGAGGATGTTAAATGGTAGGTTTAGATCAACAACATGGAAAACTGTCTCTTGGATGACTGGCCCAACCTTGATTGGTAGCAAAATAGTCCCTTATGTGGTTCTTTCCAAGTTGTCATAAGCTTTGATGGTGATAACCTCACTGATCATATCTGCCTCAGTATACCCAGCTTGTTTTATGAATTTTAGGGTGAAAATGTTCAAGGCTGATCCATTATCTATCATTACTCTTTTCACAACAAAATTGGATACCATGATGGCTATGCGAAGTGGAAGGGTGTGATTTGGCTCAACTGTGGGTATGTCGGTGGGTTTGAAAGATAGGGCACATGAGGATGAAAGGTGTCCAACACGATTACAAAAATCAGTAGCATTGATATCAGAAGGGACACAGGATTCTATGAGAGCACTATCAAGGATGTCTTTGTACATAGGACTAGTGTGGAGAAGGGCTAAAATGGAGATTTGGGCTGGCATGTTCCCAAGGTGTTCCAAGATATTGTACTAGCTTTTTGATATAGCTGATGGTGCTAATGAAGCTGGTGGGCCTGCGATGTTAAATTGCACTCTTCGAGTGGTGACTGCACACTCATTATCTGGTCCTCAGATATTGATGACATTGACAGAAGGTTCTTTCTCAGATATACAACCTATGAGGCTACCATAGTCTATATAGGATGAAGTGTGGTCATTGTTCTTCCCATGCTGTTGGTTTGGCTGGCGGTTGTTGGTGTTGTTTTGGATAGGTGCTTTTCCAGGATTTTGGTTGTGGTGTGGAGGAAAAGCATTTTGATAAATCTGTAGGCCTGCATTGGGAGAGGTTTGGGCACCAAAAGTGATTTCTTTTCGATCAATGAGGTCCTACACATAATCTTTCAGTTTCATGCATCTGAGGGTGGTGTGACCATTTACCCTATGGAACTTGAAATACTCATTGTCCTTGTACCATGCAGCTTTGGATTGACTTGGATCAATTTGCTGGGTAGGAGGAAATTTGATGAGGTTTTCCTTAGCCAATTTCTCAAAAATAACATCTAATGGCTCACCAAGGGGTGTATAGTTTCTAGGTGCAGGTAGGAATCTAGGCTTTTGCCCTGCAACTACATTGATGGCATTAGCTTGATTGTTAGACCCTTGAAAGTTGGGTCTTGTATTGTGGCTTTGATAGCTTTGGTTATTACGTTGTTGGTAACTGATAGCTTGTTGGTTGTTTGTTTGATATGGTGGGTTAGACTGGTTTTGAGAAGGACCAACAATATTCACATTTCTGGTGTCAGTAACCCCATCTATTGCAACATGCTAGTTTTTGTTCCAATACCTAGACCTGTCATTGGAATGTGATTGATTTTGGTTGGCCTCTTTGTAAATCTTGACCACACCATCTTTAATGAGTCCTTGCTCAAGGATCATTCCTTTCTCTTTGATATCCTTATAGGTCTGTAGACAGTTCATGGTCATGTGGTGAGCCAAACTAGGATGGGCATTATTAATAAACATTTTCACCACATGGCATTTTGGCAAGGTACATGATATGTGGGTGGTAAGGGTTTTCCATCTTTGTAGGTATTCGACAAGGCTTTCTCCACCTTTTTGCTTGGTGTGGACAAGATCAACTATTGATACCTCTATTTCAACAAGATGGGCATATTGGGCTACAAATGCCTCAGATAATTCAGCAAAGTTTTTAATTGTGCCATAGGGGATTCTATAAAACCATTCAAGAGCTGGTCCAACCAAGATTTTGGGAAAAAGGCACAAGAGGAAGACATCATTGTATGCCACGTCCTGGCAGTGCATGTAAAATTCTTTGATATGTGTGACAGGGTCTCCTTTTCCTCTGAATTTGTCAAATTTGGGTACCTCAAAGTGTTTGGGAAATGGTGTCATGGTAATGACTCTGTCAAATGGGTAAGGACACACATTCTCAAACTTGAATGTATTCGGATCATTCCCTTCTTGGATGGGTTTCAAAGCTGTCTTCATTTGCTCCCATTCTGAATTGATAGGTGATGGCTGGGGTGCCCCCAATGTAGGAGTTCCTTGAGGTAGTTATGTGCTAGATGGGGCCACTGAATATGGATGGCTATGAGGGATTTGCTGATAGATATTGTACATTGTTTGGGCAGCTGCATGGTGGATGGCGGGTTGTTAAGGGGGAGATGGCGCATATTGCTGCATGTGCTGCGAGGCTTGCTGTTGATATGGGATTTGAGGTTGGGATTGAGGAACATAAGCTGGCTATGGGATAAATGGATTGCTTTGTGAGGGTAAGGTATAAGATGGTTGTGAGGCTTGGGGAAAGGATCGGGGGGCTTGTGGGGTTCGACCAATATATGTGGGTTGTGCCCCCATTTGGGATGGTATTTGCAAATAATTGGTGGTTGGTTGGATTGGTGGATTACCTCCTAGAAGTGGAATTGGAAAGTAGTTGGTAATAGGAGGTAATGGATTAGTTGGATGTGGAGGTGGTGGGAATTGAAAGCTTGGGAATGGAATTGATGGGGTTTGATAGCTTGGTGGCTGGATTTGGAAGCTTAGTAGAGTGGTGGCGGGAGCTAGGGTCACTTGGGAGCTTGGTAGAAAATTGGTAGTAGCTTCTGGGATTTGATAGCTTTGTGGAGTGAAGGTAGTAGCTTGTGGATTTGTGGCCGATGGTATTGAGCTCCCAAGACCTAATGGAAATGATGGGATTGTGCTTTGGGCTGTGGTGAACAAGTTGGGGGGGATGAAAGGTTGATTACTTGGCCCCATGGGTGGCATCCCAGTTGTATATTGCTGAGGTTGGCCAAAGATGCTAGCACTGATTTGGGAGATGGGTGGATTTGGAAGGCTGGGTTGGGGAGCAACAACAATAGTGAAGGGGGTGAACGATGAGGTGTCTTGGGTAAAGGGGGTTTGGAGCGGAGAGGTATGAACCAAGGATGGAGTGGTGGTGGCTGGGTTGGCTTGCGGCATGGAGATTTCAACTTGGGTGGATGATGGTATGTTTGGGTCTGTTGGGTCATATGGATTGGCTGGAGGCTCTTCTTTTGGCATATATTGAGGATAATTTGGATCATAAGAGCCTATGGGTGGTGGCAGTTGCCCAAACAATGGGTGAGATGGATCTAATAATGGAGGGGGTCTTCCAAAGTCAAAGGTTCCTACATTGTCCCTTCAAAAATTAGCCATGATTGTCTCTTTGTTCTTGTCTATAATGGCGTTTACCAATACTGCATTTCCTGGTTGGTTCATGAAAGCTTCAATGTCAGTAGGTGATGGCATAGCTTTCTTTGGGCTGAAGGATGGTTGAGTGCTCAAGGGGGGTGAGGCTGTTCGATTCAAATGATAGGGCTCCATTGTTTCTTTCTTCTTGGCTAAGCGAGTGATGGGTGGCATGAAAAATGCTCCTAGGTATGAGATGCAATAATGCTGATGGATGCAAAAGGGGGAAGGCTTCTCTATGCAAATGATTTCCTAGGTTGAGGCAAAGCTATATGAAAAAACCTAAGGAGGATTGGGTTGGGGATTCTAACTTCAAAGGTATGTTGTCAAAGCACAAAAGGCCTGCTTTCCTATGTGCAAGCTTGGTGGTGATTGTGTCAACTTAAGGATAGACTGATGATCCTTTAGGAAGAACATGAGATTGACCACTTGTGGATCCCAATCTTTAGCTCAAGGTGATGAGGGATAACAAGTGACAAAGCTAGATTACCCTAGACAAAGCTCTGTCAAAGGGATAACTTTGGTGAGATTGGTGGATTTGGAAGATTTTAGGAATGGCAAAATTTTAGCAAGGTGACAACAATTTTGAAAGCTTAGATGTGCAGATTTTCGATTGCTGGCTAGATGGTTTGATTCTAAATGAGATGGATGAGCTAATAATGCTTACGGGGATAACGTAAGATGGCTGGCTTTTCTACAAAGATGACTCTAAAGTGAAGCTTATCCAAGAAGATGGGGAGAAACAAGGGTGTCTAATCATAGAAATCATGCCTAGTTGGTAAGGCATAAGTAGGATTAACTCCTGCATGTTGGCTAAATTTGATGGTGCGCTCTAACCAAGCCTCTTGAAGTGCTTCATCGGTAGCTTTGTCCTTTGCTTTTTGGAGTTTGACAATTCGTGAGCTTGGTGTTATTTCTTTTCTCTTGGCTGAAAGTTCTTGGTATGCTAGAGATGGCTTGAGTTTGACCTTGTGAAACTTTTGTTTGGGTTTGGGTTGTTCCGACATAAATTCTTGAATTTGCTTGGCTTTTGAGAAATCTCAGTTGTTTTGCTTCAACTTGTTCAACTTCTAAAATAGGTAGTGACTACGCTAAGTGTGCCCTAAGCTAGGATTGACCAAGTTTGGCAAACATTCATTCAACAAGTAAAATAAAATCAAGCAATAGATAGGAACACCTAGATAGAAGTTTGTGGTTCTAAGAATGTGATACTTGTGCCGAGGAGTGTGTATGTTCTACAAATGTTTCGATCAGTCACTCCAAACACATTAACATTCTAGATGGTTTTCTGCAAGGCTGACAGTTGGTTTAGCTAGGGAGTCCTCGATATACACAAGGTACGTGAGGCCAAAATCCGTAGATGAGACCAAAAGGATGTCACACAGCTGAGAGGAGCAGTAACCCACTTCTCCTCTTTCACTTCTCAAGGGTATAAAGTTCCTTGAGGCTTAGCCCGAATAACAAAATCTTGATCCCAAGAGAGGTGTCTTTCGATTCACCTCTCGATTCTTATACTCCGTCGGAACGCTGGAGTTGAGGTCGTCCAAGGGGTGATGAAATCCCCAAGCAGGCCTCCTAAAAAGAAACAAGGTTTTGGATCCCAACCTTATGCCCCAAGATGGCCTCGAAAGACGACAAGGGGAGAGAAGACTTGGATGACCTTGGGCTAAAAAAAATGCTTGTTCTTTTACCAACTGACTCTTATGTGTGCTAATCTAGACTTTGCAAGCATTCATGTTTAAGAGACAATGTTCAATTCCAACTTGAAGCACCAACAAAAGTAAATCGATCGAAGAATGCAAACAATAAAAAGAGTTAGGGTCAACAAAAGCAAACTCGCACGCCCGGAGGCCCTCCACGTCAAGTATCGATTAATTTTCTTTAATGAATTCAAGATTGAGTGTGAGTTTTTTTTAAGCCCAAAACAAAAGTGTGTGAGATTCGATTTCAAGTGCGCCCCCGGAGGCTCTCCACGTTAGCTGTTGTTCAATTTTAGTGCCCAAACTTGAAGTGTGATCGATTTAATCTAGAGTTTTGGCCATTTAAAAATTTTGATAAAGTTAAAGCAAACGTTCAAAGACCAAGTGAGTTAGTTAGATTGTGGAACATTTAACACCTTTTTCAAGTAGACCCATCCCCATAAATGGCGCTGAGATTGCAACCAATGGTTGAATTGATGGGTGATTAGAAAAGAGGTGAGTCCAACGAACTACTCAAATTGATTTTTGCAAATTTGTATTTAACTTAACAAAGTTTCTTAATTGTCCAAAAATCAAACTTTACTTAAATTGCATGTGAAAAAGAGATTTGTTTTGTTCAATTTTAAAAGCTCCAAATGAAGTGTTTGATATTGCAATGGTTAATTGATCCTTGGCATTCAAGATTGGATTTGTTGTTTTAAGCATGCATTCCAAGGAAAGTTGATTTTAATCCATGGCATTCAAGAGTGTGTTTTGAGCAACATTTATTTAATGGAAAATGTGTTTAACCATTCAAGTTCATTTTTTAGCAACATGCATTCAAAGACAAATGGTTAAACATTCAAGTTCATTTTTTTAGCAACATGAAAACCTGCAAGAAACATGCTTAGTGGTTCCATATGTGCTCCAACGTACAATGAGACAAAAAAAATAAATTTAGTTAGTTAGCCAAAATCTTCAAAAATGAGAGCTTAACTATGGAAATTTTTTTAAAAACTTTTTTTGCTATTTTTCCTACACGTAAAAATGCTTAATATGGTCTATCAGGCAGAGACGACAGTCTATCAAGCAGAGACTCCAAAATATGAAGATACTGAAATGCAGAGACGCTAGTATTCGAAGACGACAGAGCGAAGATGATAGGTCAGATTTTGCGGCGCAAAAAATATGTGACAAGTGGAGACGTCGATTTGTGCAGATGTAGATTTTCGCAGACGACAATTTGGGTTGGCGACGACGGAGAGGACAGAACAGGTTGCGAAGATGACAAAGTAGCTGGCGGAGACACGGATCTGCGGAGACGACGGTTGAGGATGCACAGACGATAGTCTAGTGGCAGCACCGATAATAGAAAACCAGGCGGAGATGCCAAACTACGGAGACGTCGATTTGGTTGCACAGATGACAAAGTAGCCAGCGAAGATGACAATTTGCAGGCGCAGATGCCAAACTACGGAGACGACACTGCGCGAAGTGAACCGACGGACGCGGGTTTTTTCTAGAATTTTTTTGTTTTCTTGGTTATTTTCAAATTTTTGAGGGTATGTCTTCTTCCCAAGCACGTTCTTTAACCTGCAAAAATAAGCAAACACACCTTGCAATAACTCAAACAACATAAACCATTAGATTGTTAGTTTTTTAAAAACAACATGTAGATTGAAATGGATGAAAAAAATGACCCATAGCGGGGTCCCACCGGGCGTGCCAAAATGTAGAACAAGATCTTAGTGTGCAAAGAACATTAACATTAAAGAAAACATTCACAAACTAAAACTATATTCACATATGAGATTAGACAAAAGAAACAATTAAGGAATGCAAACCCAAAAAAGGAAACACTCCATGCTTCCTTGATTTTGTAGATGTGTCATTTGATATGAATTGGGGATGTATGCTCAAATGCTCAAAGTTGCTTCAATGGTGGAGATGGATAATAGCAAATTGGTAGCTTTGTGAGCTCTCAATTTGGCATTATAAGGGTATGGGTATGGCTTTTGGCTCTCAAAAGGGCATAATAACTTTAGCTCAAAGATTTTTGATGAAATGGCTTGGGATGGGATTCAATTTATAAGCTAAGGGGTAGAGGGATGGAGGGCTTAGATGCAAGGATGGATGACGGCTTAAGGAGGGCTAGGATGCACTCAAAGGAGAGCACATGGATTGTGCTTGTTTAGTACCAATGGGAAGGTGACACTTGTCACAAGGAGGATGAGTGTGAGAGGGTAGGGTAAAGGGTTGGTTAAAGGCATGATGAGTGGGGTTGAGTATGTAAGAGAGATGTAAGAGGAATGAGTGTGGAAGAGGGAAGAGTGTGAAAGCTGGATGTAAGAGTCATGAGTGGGCTTGTAAGAGTCTTTTATGGTTTGTAAGAGCACTCATGACTTGGTGGTTGGGATTTTTGAGGGGAGACTTTGGTTTGGATTAGGAAAGTCTTAAACTTGTTTAAGGAATGTGACAACATTAGGGGGTGGATTAGGCTTGGGTTTAGGATTAGATTAGGAATGTTAGAGATGTGCAAGTGGATGACATTAATGAAGGTGGGTGAGTTAGTGGCTAAGATTGGTTAGTATGGGTGGATGGGGTGGATTATGCTAAATGGAGGATTAGAGATAGGTTAGGGGTTTTTGAATTTGAGGATTTCATTTATCAAATAGATTTATTTAATAAATGAGGATTTTTGGGATTAGATAGGAGAAAAGGATTTAATTGATAAATAATAGATTATTTGATTTATCAATTAGGACTATAGATGATTAATTAAATTAATCAACTAGGGATGGCAAAGGATTAATTAAATAAGAATTTAATTAATGATGCCTTTAGAGATGGCTAAATTAGGATTAGTAAAGCGGTGTAATCAAGTTTAGGTGTCTACAAATAACACTTCCTTCCTCTTTATCTATCCTATCAAAAAAACTTCTGTTCCTTCTGATCTTGTAACCAGATCACAAATATTGCATCTAATAATCCCTTGGATCGCTTACATGCATTCATTAAACACTCTACCCATTTTTGCACTTTGCATAGAACACATATTCAACACACTTTATAAACAAGGAAAACATCCTTCCTTTATACTGTATCTTCAAAATAATTCCTTGAGTCAGCTTTGAGGCTTTCCCAATTAATTATAATTAGATAATTAATTAATTCATAATTACAATAACACTATCGACTCACAATCTATACAACTTCTCACATGTGCAAAACTAGGGCTTGTGCATTCACTGATGTCATCATCAAACTATCTTATGTCATTGTCTAACTGTGCATCTCTAAATTAGATCTCTATTAGAAGATATAAGAAAAACATTAGAAACTACTTCTTGGGTACTTTGTCTTTGTACTACTCTTTGTAAATCAGACAAATCTTCTGTACATCTTTGACTCAAGTACTGCACATTGAACCTTAACATTAGGACATTGTATCAAACATGTCCATGAATGAAAATCACTAGACAATAAAAATATTATCCGTACAACTAAGATCACTGTTTACTGCTTTGTCAGTCTTCACAAACTTATTGCTATGTTTTCATCAATGAAAAACACAGTCATGAATGCAACATATCAATACTCTCAAATGCTTAGGATACTACCCCAAAGGAATACCATCAACATTCATGCTAACATATCCAACCTTGTTAAAGGCTACATACACATTATTAATGTGACCTTATTGTAATACCCCAAAATTACCACATTGGCATCCTGACCCAATTTTGGTGTATTAGTCTCAACATCAAGTCTCTTAATCAACAAAGTCCTATTGTACTAGGCATTTCTTATTCTAATTGTCTTTACTTGACCTAAGTGGAAAATGCTAAAAACCATTAATTTTCATTAATCACATACTTTATATATTTCCTAAACATTAACTTATTATTGGCTAAATAAAACCTCCAATGAATTAATTTAATTATAAGTCCTAAGACTTTAATTAAATAAATTTGCATCCCCTTTAGATAATACACATGACAAAAGGAATTAAATATATTTGATTTAATTAAATACCCTCATCCTAATTGTTGAATATAATTATTCAATTAATTAAAATATTCAATTATAAGGTCATATTTAATTCTTTAAATCAAATATTATCTTCAAATCTTCTCTTCAATTCATAGTTGGAAACATTGAATCGACTGAAATCATATAAAGATATAAAGCTAGTTAACTCTTCATTCATCTCAAAAGCAACCAGTTAATTCCTATAATAAGGAAACTTTCTATTCTGACTAAAGTCTCTCCAAATCTTCACCATTCATTTGGTTTAATCTCAACCATTGATTGATTTTAAGCTTCTATAAGAGAGACCTTCTACCTCTTATTTTGGGGGATACAATTGATGAGTATCGAATTTTTATTAGTTCGAGTACTCAAGCATTTTGCATTCTAGACTCCAGTGCTATCAATTTCTTTCTCATATAAATTACCTTGCATACATTTGCATTAATTTTCTTATCTTGTTCTTAAATTAATCTAAATTTCATATAGACTAATTCATATCTATTTTCATATAAAATCTTAAAAACATAGATAAATCTGCATACATCTTGAGCTTAATCTTGCATTTGCATTCATTTAAATCCCTCATTCTTAGTTGGTATGTTTACCGAACTCTTGATTTTGAGAGTGCATAGTAAACCCCCATCTAGATAGAAGGCAATATATTTCATTGTGTAGTCATTCAGGATGAACAATCTCGTGTTCATTCCTGGATGAACCTGACAAGTAATGACCATGTTGAAATGTATGGTTAATTCAGAGGCCCATATGTAACACATACATTTATGGTGCCCCCTACTTTATTTAAATAACATATACTTGCATCTCAAGAGTCACATAGCCCTCCATCTCTGGTCTCTTATCATTCTAACAAAGATCAAGATATTTCTTCCATCATCCCTACTTAGACTATTGAAGAACAAAAGAAAAATACTTTTCCTATGCTATCCAAAGAAGCTTGTCTAGATCAAAGTGTCCCCTCTTGCTATACTTCTTCATATCCAGTTCAAGACTGTGCTCAAGCTATAAATTCTCCTATTAAAGGTGTTGCTCCTATCAAAGTTACTTTCTGTTCTATTGATAGTCTTGGCCATGTTACTCACTCTAATGATGTTGATATCCCTTATCCATTTGCATCTTCGATGTCTATCCTTGGTCCTTATCCATCTAAGTTAAAGCCTTCAAATATTCCTTCCATATTGGGACTTTACATCCCTCCATCTCCAACTTCCACTCCTATCTTATCACCCACTTCCCCTATCATACCTCAATATCAAAAAAGCCAATCACCCTTGAACTATCCATATCCACCTTTCCATTTGAACTAGTCATATCAACTTCATTCATCTGAAATTCCCAGTCTTCTAGAAGAAAGTGGGGTGTACAACATAAAAGTAAAAATTATAAGAATTCACTCATATATGATGATCACCATGTCCTATATAAAAAGATCTATTAAAAAGAACACAATTTTCCATCAAGAAGAGAAGAAAGAATTCAAAGAAAATGTGGGTTCCTAAATTCGTAATCAAAGAAGTACAATCCAAAGCATTCAAAAGTGAAGAAAAATCAAAAGCTATGTGAATTCCTAAGTCTATTAAAAATACTTGAATAAAAAAAAAAATTCAATGTTGGCATCTAAGCTTCTAAAGGCTTCTACTCCATCTTTTTCCAAACATTTTCCATGCCTCCTAAATCAAAGCCTCAAGTTGTTCCCTCCAATTTCCCCTTATCATCCCACTACCCTTCAAGGTGTGTGTCAATGTTGATCTTGTCACCCTTTCCACATAATCCTACAAAATGATTTCAATACCCTATCTCTTATCCAACACCTATGCATGATTCTTATCCTCCCTTTCACTATCCTTCCAACACCTTTACCTAATCCATATCATAAATCCTTAGCCATTTACTATCTTTTCCTTCCATACCAATATCACTTCCATCACCCTATCAACATCTTTGAGAATACCTTTTTATGGTCTTGGCTTATTGTGACTTATCCTTCCAATAGGAGAACTATCCAAATTGAAAAAGGTTTAGATTCTTTCCAAAAATATAAAAATCCAAAAAAAAAATAGTGCCTTTTGTGAAAACCTAGAAACATGCACCTTGGTAGCAAAAGTAAAGAGAAATAAATTTGTCCTATGGTGAAAACCACTTCTTGTGGAATACCATGATGAAAACTTGGTAAACATGCATCATGTGTAATTCTTCCGTCCATGCTACCATATTAGGATATTTCTTATCCCTAAAAAATATTGAATTCCTAAATCATATAGTCATAGCCTCCATTATCCTTAATTCTAATTGTGCTATCCTATCCAAATTGGCCCCTTGGTCTTGATCAAATTAAGAAAAAGGTAAAATGAAAAATTATTATCAGAAGCCTCTTGACATGTCCACTCTCTCATAATTCTTATTTTTCATGAAATTAATTCATTATTCTACATGCTACCTACCACTACACTATGATATCATATTGCTATATCCTTTTTCCTAGCTTGAGTAATCTTAAGGAGACTTTCATTGAGGGTCACATTCACTACTTCATCTAGTATGGCACATCTACTTCTACTCCATCAACTTGCATATTCATTTGTGTTATCATATCCCTTACTAGACATTGGAGGAAAATCAATGTGATCTTTCTTGAGAGTTAGTAATATCTTAAAATTGCAAAATGTCTTGAAAAAAATCTAAAAACAAGAAAAAGTCCTGAAAAAATCTAGTATCTTGGTGAAAACCTAGAAAATAGGCACCTTGATGATAACAAAAAAATTGAAAAAATAATAATAATAAAATAATAATAAAAGAAAAGAACAAAATAATTGAGAAAAAGGTGCCATTGATGAAAACTTTTCAAATAGGCATCGTGTCAAAAAAAAAAGAATCTCTGCAAAGAAGGTGAAAACCTAGTACATAGATGCCTCTTGTTCCAAATGATCCATCTAGAAGTGCACCCTCTAGTTTCTATATAATCACTTTCTTACTTTTATTTCTTTACTTTCCACTTTAGTTTTCCATTTTTGTCATAGAGATACTCTCAATTATCTTTGATACTCTGCTCAAACCTACATGGACTGAAACTAGTCATAGTCTAGGGGGAAACACCATATGTTCTTAAAAGATCTCTCTCATGTAGTCACCAGTTCTTCTAACTGTGTCTATCTACTATCAATTATTTTACAAATGAGATTCCTCTTGAAGAAGATCTCTTTTATATTAATCACTAGTTGTTCGAACTGTGTCTGTCAACTGTCACTTAGTCTATTGATGAGATTCCTTGTAGAGAAGATTTATTTGGTGTTAGTCACCAATTGTCCTAGCAATGTCTGTCTAATGTCATTTGTCTACTAAATATTTTTCTCATGAATGTTTTGAACTTCAACATTGGAGATCAATCCTCTGACACTGAAACTGAAGTGGAAAAACTAAAATTGTTTGAGCTATGATGAACTTTTCCTTGCATGTTTTTTTTTCTCTTTTTCATTCCCCTTTGAGCAACTTCGGGATGTCTAAATTGACTTGAGGAGAAAGGACTTGGGGAATGATCTTTTATTTTTGTTCTATTTTTTGGTTTAGTTCCAATGATCTAAAGGATCCATATCAAAGGGTATCCACTATCAGAGCCTCTATCTCGTGTTGGATGGCTATGTGTACCTTGACTCATTTTATATGGAAAATTTAGTGAGGATGGCTCTTTTCCTCAATTTTTTTGAGTCAACTCTCTATGATATAGTAAAATACTAACACTAGTCTTGTGAAGTGAATGTATGGGTCACTACGAGTAATCTTAGCACACTTTGGTCTTAGGTTACGAATACAAGGGTCATTGTTGACAAAATACTTACTATTTACTTAGCATGAGAAGGATCTCTCGCATGTCTGGTGTTCTTACATGCAAGAATTTTTTTGGTCATCCTAGAATTTATGCTTTGATGCTTATTTTGACTTACTACATTAATAGGAAAAGATGTTCTAGTCACTCGGGCTTCTTGTGCTTAATGCTTACATCTAATTCTGAAAAAAACTATGACTAATGTCATACTTAAATTCTCATGATCACAATGCCAATGAGGGTTGTAAGATATTTGGTGGCCTTAATAAAAATTCTCTATGATGAAAATTATATCTTATGGAAACTTAGTAACCAAGTCCTAGGGATTTCATCTAGCATAAGACTACATTTCATATTATACTTGCATTATGGCATAATTTTGGTAACTTATGTGATTGCATTTCTTGACTTGAGAGGCAAAAGAATTCTCATATGCATCAAGATTTTATCTTAACTACACAAGTGATCAATTAATCACCCTCTTGCCTAATTTGACCACTTTGAATTTATTTTTAGGATCGAAATCAAAATCTAACACTCACTACAATATTTGGATTTGTTTTGCAATAACAAACCATCACAATTACAAAGTCCAATAGTTGCCTTAGTGAAAAAATCATTCATTGGCCCCCCTTAGACTTTTGTTGTCGCAAATTATGATGAAAATTGTCATAAATTGGAAGAAGGGAGGGACAAGACTTCATGTTCATGATGTCATAATTGTGATAGTACATTGTCATAAGTAGGATATTTGATTAGGTTTCCACAATCCATTAGACTTTTTAATTCCAGAAGCAAAATATTAATAAGTAGGATAGTTTAAAATTTCACTTAGCCATCATAATTGCGATGTATATGCGATAGCTACACTCTAGAAGTGATGGTTATCCATTGGAGCTTATCATTGTAGTTATGACATTATTGTGACAATTATGCTATGCAAGGGACAAATAGCCATTTGAACTAACCATCGCTTTCATGCTAGGTCTATCATAATTGCGGCAATTAGCTGAATTATTAATAAAATTTATTACTTTTTCCCACTAGCATATATAGTGTCAAAGCACATGGGTTATCAGATGGAGGGCTAAAAAGGAAGGTCACCCCCCATAAACCCATAGTCCCAATTTAGGAGGTTAGGCAATGAGTGGTGAGGCATTAATTTCATGAATGATGTAGGTTGTTTCTACCCAAGCAATCTGTTATTTCCATTTAGTCTTTTGCTACATTTGGTAACACGTGAACCTTTGTTTACTGGTGGAGAGGTGTTGTATTTCCTTCTCACAAATATGCTAAAGTATTGAAAAAAAAGATAAAAGATGAATACGATTACATTCATCTACTAGTTTGAATGGATTCTTGTAACCACTTGTTTTCATACAACAAAAATGGAGGGGATTGAATTGAAACAAATCCCAAAGCCACACGCATGATAATCCTATTAGAAATTGACCCTTCATTCGAAATTGTAGACCAAATATTTTCTCATGAAGTGACGTGTCATGCATTCCTCAAATGGGATTAAACCACAAAAAAATATATATAACCCTTACCATGACTTGAACTATAAAGCCTACTCGTAGTTGACTTTTCTGTTGTATTGCCAGATTCTTTTAGGCCAATTTTTTGATTGTGTTTTATGATTATTGGTACTTGGTTACCAGATTGTTTAGATATTATTTCATACTCAGTTGATTAATGTGATGAGTTATTTACTTTTTTTTTGCAAATCGGAACCTGAAGGCTCGATTTGCAGTATGGGTATGATTATTTTTCACAGATTCAATTAATTCATTTTTAGATTTGTTATTTTCTCTATTGTATTTTTGTCATTTTTTTTGTCCAAATTTGTGGAAATTTCTTGGCCCAACAGAGAAATTTTTTTAGCAGACCCAGGCTATGACACCCCAGATTTGCCATTTGGAAGGATTATTTAATTGTAGGGTTTTATTATTATACTCTGTAGGTGAGCTTCTTCATTTAACACCGACTTCATATATTTTGAGTCAAAAAATATCAATCCATACTATAAATTCCAACATTTAAGAACCAACAACCGGCCAGCCACATCAAGCCATGACCGACATTAGTTCATGTTTATTTAGACTTTGCAGTAGCTTCCTTTTAAAAGAGTCTGCAGACTACATTCCCACCAATGTGGGATCATTTCTTGAAGAAACTTAGTGTCCTATTCTCTGCTCTCACTCGAGACGTGATTTTGGCATGAGTTACCATTTTTGATAAACGTTGCTTTCAAACATTTGCCGACAACTCCATTTTCTGGCTAGTATTGCAGGTTTCTTGGCATCCTTCCATCGCCCGCGACTTCTCATTTTCCAACAACGAACTGGGGATTTTGGCATCATGTTGACCACCTCAGTGTGAGCTCCTCCATGTGGTGCAATCTTCCCGTGCCACGATGCGCCACGCTGCAACTAATCCACGCCAGTGCGGCAACCCAAACTCCACACAGACATAGTCAGCGGTGATTGTACTGTGCCACGTAGCTCCACATCAGCTAGAGTGTGCAAGACACGTCTAATTTTTCTATACATTTTGTATAGTACAGATATAGTCAGTGACCAACTCAGCTACCACGTCATCCAAGGGTGCTAATTTTTTGCTGACATCACCTTTTCCCTATGTTAAATTTGATGGCCATCAAGATGTCATTTTAAGACATTTTAGAACTATTTTGACTACCATTTGACCGTCAAATTTAGACTCACAATTTTCCTTTCAGACCCCTCTCCAGATTGCTTTTCAGTTTGGCAGCCTGACTTTGTGAGCCGATAGCTCGGACATCCAAACTCTGATTCAGGTGCAATTTTTTTTTCAAAATTAGGTAGAATTTCCTAAATTTTCCAATGGTAGTGTTGTTTTCTAGTTTTGGTGCATATATTTTTTAGAATTTGCATTTTTTGGTGACTGTACCTGCATAATCCTGCATTTTGCAACTTCAAAAGCTCTGTATGGGCACATCTTGTGACTTTTTCAAGTTCCATTTTTTTTGAAAGTGCATATTTTTTATCTACTTTCCAGATCTGAAGTTAGATTCTAGGGTTGTATGGACAAATTTCTCACTTTCAGAATTAGCCCTTCTTTGGTATTGTAAAGCTTTGGTTCTTTTTCAAAATTGTTGTAAATCTAAGCTACAGTGCTTAAGTGACAGATTTCAGCCTTATAAGGCAGTTGTAAAAGAAAAATCAAAAAGTCCACTTTGTTCATTTTGACAAGTGGCCCATTGTAAATGCACTACTTATAAAGTGCCAACAACATCTCTTTTGGAGGGTCTTTTGATTGAGTGAAAAATGGGGGGTGTGCATTGTGTTCTTGTGTCTCTATTTTATGCTCTTTTCATTTCTGCATCATGGTTTTTAAATGTCCTCCTCTAACTTCACGCAACTATTCTACATGGAAAGATATTGCATGGAGTAGATTAATGGAAAAAGGATATAGTCTTTATGTTGATGGTACAATTATCAAACCTACTGATGCTAAAGAACTCATTGAATGGAAAAGACAAGACCGACAGGCATTAGGTGTTATCAGGAGTTGTGTACATGGGGATCTTCTCTTTCACATTAAATATTGTTCAAAATCTAAGGAAGCTTGGGATAAACTTGAACAGTTGTATGGTAAAGTGGATGAAGAAAAGGGATTTTAGATTGAGGATGATCTACTTCTCTTGTATCCTAAAAATTATGACACAATTCAGGATTATATCATTAAAGTCATTAGTATAGGGCACTTCTGAAAGATTGTGGAAATCCCATAAAGGATGATAGGTTGATTCATCACATTTTGAAGCGGCTACCTTCTGAGTACGCCAACTTTGTTTCAATTTTTAATAGTCACAAATTAACCATGGGATTTGCTTACCAGAAGCCTTCCTTTGATGAATTTGCAGACATGTTGGTTGTTGAACAATCTCACTTGGTGGATTTTTGCCTTCTCAAGTCATCTAAGACCAAAGCCTTAGTGGTTAGTGATCATCCTAAATCTAGTCAAGGGGGAAAAAGAGACAACAAGAAGAAGCAGTGGAAGTAGAAAACACAATCTAAGACACAACATGGCTCCTCTCAACAAGGCAGTTCTTCTTCAAACAAGAAGGGAAGTAATGAAAAGAAGGAACAACTCTTTTGTGCATACTGCAAAAAGCCAAATCATGATGAGCATCATTGCAAAACAAAAAGAATCAATGAGTTAAAAAATCTACTCAAGAATAACCAAATTCAAGTGCCAGGTACTTCCAAGGATTCTACTCCTACCTCTTCAAAAGGTAAAGGTCAAGCACTTATGACAAACTCAAATTCTTCTTCGGAATAGATACTTGACTCAAGTGCCTCTTACCACATGGGTTCTTCAAGGGAAGACTTTTCTTCATTGAAGCAGTCAAAGGTACCACACATCTTCATGGGAGATGATGCTAAGATGGAAGTTGAAGGATAAGGACATGTAGAAATGGAAGATGGGGAATTCAAAGATGTTCTCTACATTCCAAATCTAAGCTCCAATCTCCTATCAGTTTACAAAATCACTCACCTTGGAGATGGTCATAAGGTTGAGTTCCTTCTCGATTCAGTGATGGTGTGAAGTCTAAAGGATGATTCATTGGTAGTAGTGGGGAAAGTCAATGATGACAAGAGGCTTTATTCCTTCTCCCACTTTGTGCCTAAGAGTCCTTCCCAAGCCTTGTTAACTCACTCTACTTCAAACAACTTATGGCATGAGCGGTATGGTCACCTTGACTTATGCTCTCTTCAGCAACTTTGCTCAAAATGCATGGTCAAAGGTCTACCTAATATCAAATTTTCTAAGGGAGAGTGTTCATCTTGTTCAGTGGATATGAATCTCAAGGAGAAGTATGATAAAGGGAAGTCTTCTCGACCTCCAGTTGTTCTTCAGCTAGTTCACATGGTATTAGTGGGACCCTTTGCAGTGACTTCAGTCAGCCAAGGTCGCTACATACTCACATTTGTTGATGACTTTTTGAGATTCACTTGGGTCTTCTTCCTTCATGATAAGAATGAAGTGGTTCAGAAGCTTCAAGACTTCAAGACTTATGTTGAACACAAGTCAAGGAAATCCATCAAAGTACTAAGGGTGGACAATGAGAACATATACGTAGACAGAAGACTTAAGAACTTTTGTAGAATTGAGGGGATTGATCTTTAGAACTCACCAAAATTTAGTCCACACAAGATAGATGTTGCAACTATGAGGATTAGGAATCTCAAGACCATGGGAAATTGCATGATAAAAGCCAAGTCTCTTGATCCTACACTTGAAGTTTAAGCCATTAGTAGTACTACTCACATACTTAATAGATATCCTCATCCAGCCTTAGATGGCAAGACTCCTTTTGAGGCATGGTGTGGTAGAAAAATAGTTGTGAGTCACCTTAGAGTCTTCAGTTGTCCAACATGGGCTAACCTTTCTTCCAAGAGTTGCAACCTTTCTTCCAAGAGTTGCAAGGCACTGACAACTAGGCCTTGTACCTTCATCGATTATGAAGACAATATGAAGGCTTATAGACTGATAGATCTAGAGACTCATGAGATTTTTGTGGAGAAGGATGTTCACTTTGAGGAAAGTTCTCCGAGCTTATCATCTAATCCTCTTCGCACTTTTATACACAGTGGAAACTGATAATGACACCAACGATAGTGCTTCAATAGGTTTAGACATGTGGGGTTCTATCGATAGTTGTAGTGAGAGGTCACATTAGTCCAGTCCACGTGCTTATATTTCCATAGTGAAAGGTCCAACACAACATGGTACATCTTGTCTTCCAGCTCCAGCTTCACTTGACTTGGGAGATAGACTTGAGGACTTGCATCTTCTCATTGATGATGATTCTTCTACAGTTGTTGTGAGAGCTCACTTTGACCCTCATGTCCATTCTCTACATGATCAATTTAAATAGGTTGGTGTGATTGTAAATCCTTATGAACAAAAATTAGTGGAGGTCTCTTTGTCAGTTGAGGAGACAGATTGTTCAGTGGAACAAATTCAACAGACATCCTTGCCAGATCTACATTCATTCTTTTTAGAATTATTGGAAGGGGTGAACTTCAGCATTCGTATAGGGATACTTGAGCAAGTTTCAGGGCCACCATACATCTTCAGGAGTGTACCTTTGCCATTATTTCTTCCTAAGGGGAGGAACTCTATTCTGCATTCTTGGACCAGCTTCTTCATCAGAGCGACTTTCACTTGTTGGCATTCTTCTTTTGGGGGAGGGGGGGAGCCTATTCTATCTCTCTTCCTTCTCTTATTCTCTTATGTATATACTGGATGTATGTCATAATGGGGGGGTCTTGATTACTCCATCCATCGATGCATCTATATTTATCTCTCTTTTTGGGGGAGGGTTTTTCCCATGAGGTTTTCCCTCTTTCCCTGCTTTATGGGAGATTGCATCTTCATTATGTACATGGGTACCTAATATGGCCTAGTAGTCGGGACCCATTATGCATCTCCATCCTAGTTCGTAAGCTTAAGGGAATTCCCCTTAGTTGCACTTAAGAGGGGGTGTTGGTGTAAATAAGTGTTTACTTATTACACTTACTTAAGTTTACTTAGGTTAATGCATTATTTAATTATTTTGCATTATTTTATTATTTTTATTTATGAGACACTTAGGAGTTTGCACACCTTTTGAGTTGTCATGTAGACAACACAGGAGTATGCAACTCTATTTAAGCACATAGTGTCTACAACACTATTTTGTATGTCACACCGTTGTAGGCTTATCCTCTCATCACCACACTTACTTCCTTGCTTAATGGAGGATAACCCATATCTGGTGGACATGTGCTTGGTTGTATGATACATCATGGTGCTAACTTCTATGCATTCTATAAGGTCAACTGAGGCCTTTATATTCAGGCACTCCTAGTGTACTCTCATGACGAGACAATTATTGAATACATTGTTATTCTGATCATACTCTCTCTCTCTCTCTCTCGGTCTACTGTGTGCTTGTGTTTGAGTTCTTAGTTCCTGGGTGAATTTTTTCCTTAGGCAAATGCTTACAAGTTATTCGATTATTTCATGTGTTTCATTTATATATATATATATATATATATATATATATATATATATATATATATATATATATATATATATATATATATATATCACTAAATGAACACACACACACACACACACACGCACACACATATATGTATGTATGTATGTATATGTTCATTTATATATAAAACTGAAACACATGAAATAATAAACATAAACACATGAAATAACTAAATAACTAAGTAACTCATCACATTAATCAACTAAAAAAAAATTAAAATTTAATTTTATATATATATATATATATATATATATATATATATATATATATATATATATATATATATATATATATATATATATATATATATATATATATATATATATATATATATGTTCATTTAGTGACTTTTACTTATTTCATGATGTTAGTTAGATGAATGATTTATATGTAAATCTATGGTTACTTACTCCATACTTACATATGTATAGCGTACTTGTCTGTTTTACTTTATGTATGACAATTTTGATATGGTTGAGGAAGGGAGTCGTAGTCACTTAGTAGTCAAGATCTACATGATGCATCACTTTCCACCATTTCCTATTTAGTTTAGATTATATGTGTATGTGTATGTACATGCATGGATTTTATGCAGATTGTAGGTACCAGACATTGACTTCCCTAAATGGCTAGGATAAGTGTACTCTATTGCACTATCTTAATGGTATTAGTGGGGAAATAACCCTTGAGTCCAAATCCTAACCTAAGCCAATTGTCCTAGAAAATATGACAGGTATCTGAGTTAGTTTCATCTTTCTGAATTTGCCAAGTGACATGAATTCGTGACTTTGACCTTGGAGTTTGATTTAGTTTTATCTCTTGTATGATGGGTTTTCATATTCAGTTTTGTGGGTGTGTGATGATTTTTAGTTATAATTAAATCAAATTAAAAGATAATTTAATGAAAATTTTATAAAGAGAATTCAATATTTAATTAATTGAGAAATTAATTTAAAAAATAATTAAATTTAAAGATAAAGTTATAGTTTTAATTTTGGAGTGTAATAATTTTAATTTAATTTAATAATAATATATTTAGGAGATCATTTTTAAATAATGCTAAATATTATTATTACTTAAGTTAATAAATAGTATTATCAAAAACATCTCAAAAATTAATTAAAGGGAGGAAATTTTTTTTTTAATAAAGATAGTTTAAATTGCCAAAAAGTGTGCATGAATATTTAAAATGTAATAAAATAATAAAAGATAAAGATCAATGAGTCTTCTCACATGATTACACATTTGAAGCCCTAAATTTAGGGGAGAACTCTTTATCAGAGATCTAGAGCTCATTTTGCAAGAACCAGGTTTTGGAGGAGCAATTTCCTAGAGGAAGGTTTTTAGAAAAAGAGCGAAATATTTGTGTGCTCTGTGCATTTGTTGTATAAGCATAAGATTTAGGTAGAATTTTGTGGATTATTTGCATAGTAGTTTTTCGCTCTTTGAGTTCTTGTCTTCTCCATGTCTGTTGTGTTTTTGTTTGTAGAATTTCTTTAAGTTGAAACCTTGTTAGAGAAAATTTGATTTTAACTATTGAACTTTGTGATTTAAATTAAAACCCTTGTATGTGAAGTTCTTCGATTGAGAGAAATATGTATTCAAGTTCGAAATTAGAAACCATTGTTGGATTTAAGTTGGATGATTCATAATAGATTTTTTAAAATTAGGATATGTGTTTTAAAATGAAAAAAAAAAAGAGGTTTGTTTTATAAATTTGGACTATTGGTCCAAATTTCTATATCAGGATTGTATTGGTAATTATAATATTTAATGGTGGGTGGGGTTCACCACTCCCCCACCCCCCTTTCTCCTTCCCATTATTTCCTTCTCTGATGACATTATTTTATGATGTTGTGCAAGATGTATTAATGCTGCAACAACGCTATCGCTTGGCTAGCTAGCCATCATAATCATTTTTTATTTGATATGTTATTTTTAAAAATAATTTTTAAATTTATTAAATTTTAAATTATTTATTAAATATTTATTAAATATTTTAATTTTTTATTTATTTGGTAGCTATTAAATATACTTTCATTATTATTATTAATTTTTATTTTAATAGTTATTTTATTAATAATTTGATATGAATAATTTATTAATAACTAAAAATAGCTATTATCTTTAATAATTTAATAGTTATTGATTTTAACTTTAAAAATATTTAATTGAAGTCTTTAATTAGTTTATTATTAAAATGTAATTGTACAATAAAGTGTGATTTGTGAAGTTGAAAAAATTGGTTGAATTGGATTTTGTTTGTTAGTGCAATTTTTATATAAGAATGATTTATAATACTAGGGAAATTTTTATAAATCGAAGAAAAACCTTAGTCATTATAATACTTCGAAATGGAAAATGAAAATTGAAACCCTGATTGAGATCGAAAACATTATGAACTATAATATTTGGAAATGAAAATGAAAGCTTGAAAACCTATAGTGGAAATTAAATGTGTGTTTTCCAAAACCTAATGAATTATGAAAATGACTTTTGTATGTACTCTTTATGACATGCAATTTACTGTTATGGGTTTCAGGGTTGACTTAGTTCTTTGACCAGTCAGGATGTTTACTAGAGGCTTGGGAGTTTTGTTCTATGATGTCATGATGATGTTTTGGTTACGATATTTTATACCTAACCATGGTGATGTGTCATGTGTTCTCTATGTTGAGTTGATCAAACCTTTTGATGTGCTTTCCAATTTTCTTTTGTAGAACTAAAGTGAATGGTATGACTTATCTGATATAACCATTGAGTCTTTGATCAGTTATCTTTGGATTCCTTCCTAGTTTCTTATATAGGAATGAGGTAATTATGAGATTTGTTTTTGGTGATGTCATGTTATGACATGGATTTGGTTTATATGTACTTGATTTTGGATCAGCCTTATTAGGATGATAGTATTGGTGGAATCTATGATTATGATCAATAATATTTCAGTACTTTCTAGTTTCTTATTTAAGAACTAATGTGTGGTTTATAGTCATTTGAGATCTTTTTCTTTTGCTAAGCTTAGGGTAGGTTATTTGTATGTCATGTTGGGAAATGGCTTGTAATGGAGGCTGAGGCCCTAAAGAGGCTGTCAGGTAACCCATTGTTGGCTATTTTAATAAGTGATAACATTTCATTAAATGGGTTTAAATGAATTAATAAGATATTGCTACCATAGAAAGTCACTAGGGGGTCCAGAGTATTAAAAGACTACCATGGTAACCTTAGAGCTGACTTGTTAGTATGCCTTATCTGTATGAAAGGATACTAATGCTGCATAGAGTTACTAGGGGGTTTGGAGTTCATAGTGGCTTCCAGGGTAACCTTAGAGTTGGCTCATGCGATGAAACTTTTCCACTTACATAGTATATTTCCTACGTGTCATTGTTGCCTTTGGGATTAGTTGATAGTTGTGTCTTGGTACCCTTTATTTTCTTTTAGGTGATTCCTTGAACCTAGATGTTGGTTTTGACTTTTGAGTTTCTTATCCTATTTGGGACTTGAGACTATCTCCTCAGTGTGGTGGGAGTGGGCCATCTAGGTTCCATGTCTTATACCATTGAGATTTGACCATTGGATGTCATTGTTGGATGTGTTTGTGTAGATACTCCTTTCTATCTGATCTTGTATTTCTATGATGGATTGTTATATCTATTGTATTGTATTTTATTTCATAGATATTAAGATATGATGTAATCTATTTTATGATGTATATTCTTTCAACCTTTCAAACCTTGTGACCTATACAGTGGATGATTATGCATCCTATTTATTGCCAAGTGGCATTTGAGATAATTGTGTATTTTTTAAATGGGAGTTTTACTTGTGATTATTCCTTAATATGTGTGTGTTACATATTGGTTTTAGTATTAATTAAATTTAAATGTGACTCAACATCATGGGACCCTTAAGAATCGTAATATGTTTTATGGTATGTGCTTATGTGTATGCTATTGCTTTCGCTATATTTATATCTATTGTTGTTAAGTTATTATCTTTTAAAAAAAGAAATGTTTGGCAAACTTAGTGAAACTTTAGGTTAATTTATTTTGGGTTTCCTAGTGGGGTGTTATAGTAACAAGGTAAAAGGCATCCATCATTGAAGTTTTTTCCCAAATTGCAAAATAGCCATAAAAATAATAATTAGAATTTTACATGGACCTCCATTCTACTTGGTTCCATAATATTTTGTTAGATGACCACTTAAAGTGATGCAAGGAGGAAAGAGATAACTAGGCCAAGGGCACACCCAGCTAACCAAACCACCTTGTAGAGTAAACACATCACAACAATAGAGAAAAACATCAAAAAGAGAGATAACAAAATACTTTATTTAAGTAATCCAATTATCAACATACATGCCTAGTTGTAAGGCTTTCTTGGTTACAACTAGATACAAAATACAACTTCCAAATCCACGATCCAACTTCAACTTTGCATTTCTAGAAACATGTGTATTCCACTTTCAAAACCCTCTAAGTTTTGCCCTTAACCTAAGCTTAAGAACTCTATTTATACTTGGAAAAATGACTTACAAGAAATTTTAGAACATTACATCAAAGAAAGAAAGACCTCAAAATGGTCAACACTTATCCCTAGACAAGATTCTATCATTAAATTCATGAACCAATTTAAATATAAAGGTTGGCTCCAAATAAGGACCAAAACATAGACAACTCAATCAAAGAAGAACCTAAGCATAAAAAAATATCAAGTTCACTCAAAACATTCGGTAGCAATTGGAACTTAACAACAACTAGAACTTGGTAGTAACTAGAACTCGACAGCAACTAGAACTTGGTAGCAACTGGCACTCGACAACAACTGGTAGTTAGTAGTTACTGGAACTCAATAATAACAGGTAGAATGAACACATACTGTAGGATTACAAGGAAACCCAGGATGCTCCTGCATTAGAAAACTAGGGTTGAAAGATATGATTCTCCTAAATCATGCAAGTGTCACAACTTGAGTTGAATCCAACTTAGATTGAGAAATCCATTTAGCATCTTCAATTAGTCTATTCTTCCACTTCATCAAATACTCATAGTAATCTTTTTCTTTTGTGCTTTTACCAACTCTTTGATCCAATACGTGTTCAACTTCTTCAATCTACTTCTTAGGATAATCATTTGATACAATAACTTCATCATCTGACTCGTGATACTTATACAAATCAGCAACATTGAATATAGGAGATATATCCATGTCATTAGGTAACTCAACTTCATAAGCATTACCACTATCAAAATTCCTCAAGATATTACAAGGTCCAAACTTCTTCATCTTCATCTTACTATATGTTCTAATAGAAAGTCTTCCTTTCTTCAAATGAACCATTACCTCATCACCAACTTCAAAAACATGATATCTTCTAGACTTATCAGCATTCTCTTAATACTTCTGATTACTTTGTTCCATCCTCAACTTTACTTTCTTATGCAGATACCCCATGAAAGCAACAATTTCTTCCCCTACAACACTTCTATTTTCTTCACCAACAATTTTCTCAAATCTAATACTCCTCTAGGCTGCATTCCTATAACAATCTCAAAAGATGTTTTCCCTATACTCCTATTCATAGAATTATTATATGAGAACTCAGCTTGTGCCAATAGTACTTCCCAATTACTTGGTTTATCTCCAACTAAAAATCTCAACAAGTTACCCAAGATTCTATTCACAACCTTTGTTTGTCCATCTGTCTGTGGATGGAATGTAGAACTAAACTTCAACTCAGTACCCATCTTCTTCCACAAAGTCTTGCAAAAATAACTGTTGTCACTGAAGTTTGTACCCTTGTCCAAAGTTGCTACCTAAGGATGACCTCATGAAACATGAAAACAACCTCCAATTTGTGGGACTTGAACTATGAGGTTGAGTCTTCGGAGAAGGCCGACTTCCTCTTACTATTAGGATGCACCTAACTACTCTTGGAGAGGAAAAGGGAGAAGGAGAGCATGAAAGAAAATCTACCTAATCTAATCTAAAGAGGTGATGCACCAAAATAGAGTGTTCGGACCAAACTCTGCCCATATATGCACTATTGAACTAGAATGAAACTAAGAATATACACATTCAGGCTTGCTTTAATCTAATAATCACATGTAGATCAGAGGATCAAGATGAATGACATAAGGATAGAGAGATTCACTTATATTATCATTCAAAGGCCAAGGAGATACAGCCATGCAGATCATAGATCTCAACAAAACACCAGTAAGAGGCAAAGAGCTCTTGCACTTTCATACCAATGGCTGAAAGAGATAAGACAGAAAATCATGTAGTTTAGAGGCACAGGGGAATTTACACTGAGAATCTGCAGAGTAGTAACAGAGAAAACAAAAAAAGGTCCCTCTTACAAAATTTAGAAGTTGCCTTTATAGCTCAGGCATAACTGAGATGTTCTTCAACTGAAGTTACTCCCCAACCACTACATTGAAGTCCTGCAGAGAACAATCATGGGGATCCAGAAGAAAATCCGATCTGAATATAGCTTTTTGGTACCATGAAATCTAATTTTTAACTAAAATAGGGCCTTGAAAAGATAGAAATGGTGCCATAACTGTGCTCTAACTAGGTAGATAGGTTGGATCAGGGGGTAGAGTGTTCCTCTTTGTTTCGTATTTACTCCAGGGTGGTTGGAATTGATCATAAGATCAAATTATGCAAAAAACCTCGGTATCCCCTATTCCAAGTTCATGAACCAGCATGGTCAGTAGGTCAATATAACCTTGGCACCAGAATGAGCCACGTGGACCAATGATCTCTTTTCACTTTGCCACCCCACAAGGTCTTCCTGAGGTTGACCAATCTTTCTTTACTAACTGCGCCAATTACTCAAACTCCAACTGCAACGGTCACATTAACTACCAGCGCATCTAATCGTTACTACCTCCATTGGACCCACTAGGACACATGTCAACAAGGCACTATGTCGCTATGAGTATCCTCCAAGCAATTTCCCATAGTGAGATAGCGCCCATCGTGGATTTAGACTGATCTGACAATTGTGAAGACTCGCCATATTACTATGCTATCTCCTTAAAAGAAACTTGAAAACTTGGGTCCATGAACCACTTGGCAACCACCTGGCATCTTCATCTTGGCATAACCTAGCCCCACCGATCCATGTGGCACAATGGTGCTATGTCGCTATGGGTAATATCCTCATAGTTTTTTATAGTGAGATAGCGCCCACCGTCAATTTTCCTTATATCTATGGTGATCAACAAAAATCCACGACTACACACCAAGTTAGCTGAGTGGACCAATGAAATATCACCACTGTACTATGACCCACCTGACAACTGTCACCGAGGATGAGCTACAATATTACTTTGGAGAAGGGCAGGCCCATGATGCCATCTATACCACATGTCCCTGAGGCGCTATGTCACTATGGATAATATCCTTGCAGCTTTCCATAGCGAGATAGCACCCACCATCGATCTAGACTGATCTGAAGGTGAGGAAATATTCATGCATTCGAAAGGGGCATGGGTCGAAGTAACTGTTGACATCAACAAACTGCCTAGCTAGCGACAAATAAAAGCCTCATTCCAAGCACAGTCATCCTTCCATGTTGCCTGAGATCCCACCGTGTGTGCCAAATTTCATCATTGATATCTGACAAGGCATGCTTGGGACCCACCTTCCTTTTGATGTCACCATAGTATCATTTTTCGTCTGGGCACTATGTCACTAATGGTGAGGAACATAGATTTTTTTATAGCGCCATAGTGCCCATCATGGATCTAGAAAAACTCATCGCCAGAGAAACAACAAGGAAAATGAGGACCCACTGGCCACATGGCCAAAAGGCTCTATGGAAAAACAACATGTAACTTCCCATAGCGAGATAGCACCGACCGTGGATATTTCAAGATCTGATGATGGGGACTTGTGGGCCTGCAAAAATAAACCTAAGAAATAAGGAATATCATAAGGTTCGATCATTTGTTTTTTTGATATTCCTGGAATGTTTAAAAATAACATTAAACCATGAAGTGACTGTTGGGCAGGAAAATGTTTAAAAAATTCAAATATTTGGCGGGGGGCACAATATGTAACAATAACCAACAAACTTACTATCTCTATCAGAAATAATACTTGTTGGTAATCCATGCAATCTCACAATCTCTTTGAAGAAAAGTTCAACAACATGCTCAGCATTGGATGCTTTCTTACATGGTATGAAATAAGCCATCTTAGAAAATCTATCCACAACAACAAATATAGAATCATACCCCTTCACTATTTTAGGTTAGTACAAGAACAAAATCCATACTAATATCACTCCAAGGTTTCTCAAGAAAAGAAATAGGTGTATACAAACCAGTATTCTGACTTACTCCTCTTGCAACTTGACAAACTCCAAAACTCCTTACGAATTTCTAAACATCCTTATACAATTGTGGTCAGTAATATTTATCCTACAACAAACTCAATGTCTTGTCAATTCCAAAATGTCCAGCCAATCCACCACTATGCTTTTTCTTAATTAAATTCAACCTCATGGAACTTTTAGGGATACACAACTGAATTCTTTTAAACAATATACCTTCTTGAATGAAATATTCATCATACTTACTTATGTGATTTGTAAGATTTGGTGCTCTACACTCTCTCCACACCTTAGGAAAATCAAGATTAGTATCATACAACTCTTTACTTTCATCAAAACCAAGAACTTCAACCTTCATATTAGTCAATAAAGAACATCTTCTACTCAATGCATCAACAACTCTATTAGTAACTCCACTCTTATGCTTGATAAAAAATGTGAAAGTTTTTAAGTCCTCAACCCACTTCATGTCTCTAATTCAATTTATGTTGACTTCCTAACTATTGTAAAGCTTTATGATCAATATACAACACAAATGCCTTATGAATCAAATAATGTCTCCACTTCTTCAAGGGTTGAATAGTAGCATAAAAGTCTTGATCATACACATAATATTTCCTTTTAGCATCATTCAACTTCTCACTAAAGAAAGAAATAGGTTTACCTTCTTGACTACACATAGCTCCTATTGCACTACCACTTGCATCACATTCAACTTGAAATACCTTATTGAAATCAAGCAAAGCCAATACAAGTAACTCAATAACCTTTTGTTTCAAAGTCTCAAAAACTATTATCAGCTCTATGTGTGCACTTGAACTCCTTTTTATCTCCTTTCATTGTCTCATTCATAGCATTACAAACATAACTCAAATTCCTTATAAACTTCCTGTAAAAACTAGCCAAACCATGAAATGATCTTACCTCTCCCACATTCTCAGGTGTAGGCCATTCTAATATTGCTTTTACCTTCTCAAGATCCATCTTAAAACCATAAGCTAAAATCAAAAATCCCAAGTACACAATTTCTTCTTCCATAAAAGAACACCTTTTTAGATTAATCATCAAATTCTCCTCTTTCAATCTCTGCAATACTTGTCTAACATGCTCAAGATATTCTTCCTTAGCCAAACTAAATGTCAAAATATCATCTAAACAAACAATCGCAAACTTACCCAATTTTTTTTTTAGAACTTCATTCATCATCCTCATGAAAGTCCTAGGTGCAAAGAGGAATGAAGAGATATGCACATGAGGGAAAATGGAATTTCTTTCACTATCAACCTTGAATGAAATGGAATCCAACCAATCACTAATAGATTCATACACATTTATCTTTCATTTTCCAATGAAACTATCTAACATGATATGAAATTAACAAAGAGAGGAAGAAAACCCATATACGAAGAAAGTAAATGGAATCACCTTCACTATAACTACCAAAATGAAATCGAATCCATATGATTATCATAGAATCACATTTGATTTTCTTTCCACTCTTAATGTAAAACTAATCTATGAATGGGAAACAAAACATGACAAGAAAATAAGGTAAATGGAATTAAAGACCAATTCACCATCAAGTCTTCTAATCTTTGTATTGTCAAATAAGCTTAAATTTATAGTTTCTTTTTATTATTCAATTCAATAGAGAAAAAATCAAAAAATAGAAAAGGAAATAAAATATGAAATTATCTATTGACATGAACACATGGCATCTTCTCAATCAATGATTGTGAATCCATGGTGTTCCTATAAACACGTGATGACTATTCAACTTCATGCAATGTTAGAAAATCCTATAAAAAATTGTTATTTCTTCATATTATGCTATTTTGTGCTAAATCTACATTCTAATATTCCAATGGTCATTTTATTTTTGAAATCTAACCATTGATCTTAAATTAATGATCGTGATTAAAATATTATAATCTTCCTTTATAACTTCTTCCACAGGTCCCTCTATGTACACATGTCTTTTCGTCATTATGTCGCTATGATAATTTTCCTTGCAAATTTTTACAGTGACATAATGATGAGTGTTGATCTCCCTTTTGATTTGATGACAAAAATAAAAGATATTAATTCTCTATTTGCTTTATGATGTGGGTCCACTTTCTAACTAGGTACACTGCGGTGAACAATTGGCACTACTTTATTACTTGGAGGATCTGACATTGACCTAGTTTTACTTTGTGAAATGTGACGACCCATAGGACACATGTCTTTCTATCACTTTGTCACCATGATTAAAACATGTTCATCTTTTCATAACGATATTGCGACAACTATATATGTTCTTTTGATCTAATGCTGAACAAGATGCATCATTGAATACTAGTATTTCCATCATTAAAACATTATCCATTGATATGGTCTTTATCAACAATCTAGATTTGATCTTCTAAACTATTTGACTTGTCAACTAGCCAATAAAATTCATTCTTTCATTCATTTGACTTTTCTCCATCACGTAGCTTATTATGATCACATCTAAACTGTTCATGTATTGAATCAATGACACATATTTGCTTAACTTCGTATTTTGACTTCAGGGGGATTTTGAATATTTTCTTTTAAATGAACTACTTCTTCTACTCACTGATCTTAATTATTTGCAATGTATTCTATGAAAACCACAACATAACATTGAATCCTTATCTTCATCATGGTTAGGAAAAAATCAATAGAAGATCCAAACCTTCTTCTCATCAGGATGACACATAAAAACCTCCTAAACCCTAATCACCTAGCTTTGGGCTAATGCATTGCTCATATGATTTCTTGCATTAGGATAGATCAAAGGAATGATGAGAAGAAAGACCTTCCCATGGACAATCTAGACTTAGACTTAAGGCATCGATACTTGACTTGACTCAAAACCTTAAAGCAAAAAGATATGAACTGAAACTTGGGCAACACTCATCAAGTACCCATTGAAATCCATACACTTACCAATACTTTTTTCAAATCCTCTTCATAAATCAAATGATATGGAACTTGATTGAATTAGCATAATGTCTCACCAATTCAGGCTTGATATGATGAAAACTTCACAACTAATATGAATATTCTACGAACATTAATAGTATTATCAATTGGTGGTAAAACTTAGACAACCATGTTGAATCTTCTATAGGTCATCCTTTCCACTTCACTAGATACTCCTCATACTACTTGTTTCTAGGACTCCTTACCATACGCCTATCCATGATTTCTTCAATCTCCTCCTTATTAGAGGTAGGAATTAGACATTTCTAAAGTGACAATTCCTTCTCTAAACCACTTTCTCAATACTTTGTTAAATATTCAAAATTGAAAATAGGTGAAATGTAGATTCCTTTTGGCACCTCCACCTCATATGCATTCCTTGAACCATGCTTCTTCAAAATCTTGGAGGGACCAAATTTCTTCATCTTTATCTTGTTGTAGGTGCCTATTGGAAACCATTATTCTAAAGTACACCATAACCTAATCCAAAAATATTCATCCCAATAATTATCTCTACTAGCATTATACTACATATTCATCCCAATAATATTCTCACACGCTTCCTCGTGTAGGTTCTTGACATATTCATAAAAGTCATCTAGCTTAGCACTAGTCCTTCCTTCTTGATCTATTGTTCTCAATTCAAGTACAATCCTTGGACTATTCCCATACGCATTTTGGAATGGTGAACTACCATTACTCCTGTTCATAAAGAAATTTACATCTATGGTAGATCTAAATCCCATCCCTTGGGGTTGTTTCCTACTAAGAACCTCAATAGAATACCCAAAATTATGCGCACTAATTTAGTTCACCCATCAATTTTTGTGTGTTGTGTAGAAATAAACTTTAACTTTTTCTTTAATTTCTTCCATGAGCTTCTCCAAAAATCCCAAAAAACTTGGTATCACAGTCTGAAACTACAGTCTTTGGAAGACCATATAACCTCACCACCTCTATGAAGGACAAATATGCAATGCAAATTGCATCATGGGTCTTGTGGCAAGGAATAAAATGACCCATCTTCAAAAACTATCAACTTTTATAAATAATGAATCATTGCCCCTCTATATTCTCAACAAACCGAGAACAATATCTAAACTTATATCATCCCAAGGCCCTGATAAAATAGGAAATGACTTATAGAGTCCCATGTTTTGACTGAATCCTTTAGCTATCTAATACACCTGAAAACTTTGCAAAAAAACATCACATTCTATGAAAACTAAAGCCAAAAATAATGTTTACTAACAATGAAAATGGTATCATCTCGACCAAAGTGTCTAACCACTCCTCCACTATGTTTCTGTAATGCCCCACCTGGAGATCCTTGGAAACAAGGATGAAATACAAGCCAGATTTTTTTTTTACAAGTATGAATGCCCATGAAAACATTATACAGGGATCACAAAGATCGCAACAGAAGACTTCACCACAATCCCGACAACCAATGAATCTCTAAATGCCACTACCAAACAAACACAAGCAAAAAAAAGAAAAAAAATGACCACACACATGATGAGGGTCAAGAAATGATCACTCATCAAAAAAACACCAAGCTAGGGTAAAAAGTAGAATCCTAAAATTTGGTTAAGCCTGAAATCCTGAAGCCCTGAAAATTGGCTAAGTCTGGATTTCTGAAGCCTTGAAATTTCCTAGAATCTTTATCTCATCTCTGAGAGTTCTGAAACCTATCTCAAAAGATTCATCACATATATTAAAATATATCTTAAGTATACTTAAATGATATATTTTAAACCCCTTATGAAATCTATTTTGAACAAGGAAGGTGTAAAACCCAAAAGGGTGTCCAAAACCAACTTTCAAACTTTCATCTGAGAAGCCTAGATAGCCCTTGTTTCTCACATGAGAAAGTACACTGGTCTTGAGTTTCATGCAAGCTCTTGCACCACTACACACAAGAAAGTACATGGCTTTGTGTGAAGGACTTGTATTCTTGCATGAGGACTTGCATGGTCTCACACGAGGAAATGCATTTCCACATGAGAAAACAAATCAGCGTGACAACAAAACACAAACACAAAGCATAAAAACATGGAAACTTCCACACTAGGGAGTGTAGAAACCTAAATTTGATTACACTATTTTAGTAATCCTATTTAGTTATCTAAAAAGGCATTATTAATTAAATTTCTATTTAATTAATCCTTTGTCATCCCCTAGTTGATTAATTTAATTAATCATCTATAGTCCTAATTGATAAATCAAATAATCTATTATTTATCAATTAAATCCTATTCTTCTATCTAATTCCAAAAATCCCCATTTATTAAATAAATCTATTTGATAAATGAAATCCTCAAATTCAAAAACCCTTAACCTATTTCTAATCCTCCATTTAGCCTAATCCACCCCATCCACCCATACTAACCAAGCTTAGCCACTAACTCACCCACCCTCATTAATGCCATCCACTTGCACATCTCTAACATCCCTAATCTAATCCTAAACCCAAGCCTAATCCACCCCCTAATGTTGTCACATTCCTTAAACAAGTTTAAGACTTTCCTAATCCAAACCAAAGTCTCCCCTCAAAAAAACCCAACCACTAAGTCATGAGTGCTCTTACAAAACATAAAGACTCTTACAAGCCCACTCATGACTCTTACATCCATCTTACACACTCTTCCCTCTTCCACACTCATTCCTCTTACATCCCTCTTACATACTCAACCCCACTCATCATGACTTTAACCAACCCTTAACCCTACCCTCTCACACTCCTCCTCCTTGTGACAAGTGTCACCTTCCCATTGGTACTAAACAAGCACGATCCATGTGCTCCCCTTTGAGTGCATCTTAGCCCTCCTTAAGCCTTCATCCATCCTTGCATCTAAGCCCTCCATCCCTCTACCCCTTAGCCTATAAATTGAATCCCATCCCAAACCATTTCATCAACAATCTTTGAGCTAAAGTTACCATGCTATTTTGAGAACCAAAGCCATCAACCATACCCTTATAATGCCAAATTGAGAGCTCACAAAGCTACCAATTTGCCATTACCCATCTCCATTGAAGCAGCTTTTGAGCATCTTGAGCATACATCCACAGCAAAAGGACACATCTACAGAATCAAGAAAGCATGGAGTGTTTTCTCTTGTGAGGTTTGCACTTCTTATTTTCTTTCTTAGTCTAAGCATATATGTGAATTTAGTTTTTGGTTTGTGAATGTTTACTTTATTTGTTAATGTTCTTTGCACACTGATTCTGGTTCTATAGGGAGTACCAGATCCACGTAAATCTAGGAATGAACACTCAAGTGCATCAACAACAAGGAAAGAGGAACATCTATCCATCTAAACCATATCAGCAATGAACATACTAAAATAAACATCGCAGTGAACAAAAGCAACATTGTAATGTACAGAAATAACATCCCAATAACTGAACAACCAACTAAGTACGTGGTTCCTCCCAACCGTCAATAGCATCATAAGACCATCATGGATCCTAGCCATCCCCCATGCGTAACATCCCAAGCCACCGATTTGATCATCGGTACATTCGTGATAGAGATGTCACTACTAAACATGCTACCAACATAATCATAAGGAAATCTAACATGCTAGCAGTAAAGCATCATATAATCCTACAAGTAGATAACATCACCTATTACATGATGAACATAATAATAAGGGAATGCATAAAATAAAATAACATCATCTAAACATGATATCCAAGCATTCTAATGAAAGCATAAATCACAAGAAATCATACTCCAGAACTCGAAGCATCAAGTGAAAACATCCAGCAGTGGTCACACTAGGACAAGACCATCTCTGTACATTGTTCCCTAGTAGTGGTGAAGGTAGCTATGCCTCCCAACCATGTGGCATCCATAGGTCCACACCCACCGTGCTGATGGAGATAATGATCCAACCACAAACACAAATAAAACACAACATCCAAGGCTAAGACTCATGCCAAATAGTATGATGGCTGCAACCAAGAACCTAAGACAATGCAAGGAGTACAAGTCCTGGTTAGACACTCAATAAGATACTAAGTAGGGACTGACATCATGGAGAGTTGCTTGGCATTGAAAATCCCAAGGTTGGATCGTGCAGATTCAACATCCCTCAATGGAATGGCTCGCCACAACATTTTATTATCTTTAAGTTTTATTACCATACACACATTTTGTTTAGTTATCACTTATTTAAAACTTCCTATCCTTCGATAATCCTATGGGATTGAGGTCACCAGGCTGTGAGATAGAAGCCCCCTCCATATGCTATGCTACCCTACCCATGCTCATCCTACGACAAGTACCCATGGGCATGCATACTCCCATCCCAACCCCAATGATCATAACTTCTAAAAGTACCACGGAAGATCAAGCCTCGCAAGTCACCTGAAAAATGTATGTGCATGTACTCATGTGTGGTGCACCACCATCACGAAGATCACAACACAAGGATAGGATGAGAACAAAATGCAAAACAAAACACGCGATTGAAAGCAACTCAAGAGGACAGATTCTACATGAATCCCAAAGCCAATAAAACCATACATAATAAAATCACTCAACCAACCTCAATCTGAGAGTATGGACTCTACACAAATCCCAATGATGCAACAAGAAGAAATATCATGAACTCACTCAACTGGCCTCAATCCGAGAGTATGGATTCTACACAAATCCTAGTGCTCATGAAACAAAAGCAAAGGTCTAAAAGAAACAATAACACCAAGTAAAAATCACTCAACCGAACACAACATCAGGAGTACAAATGTAACACGCATCCTAATGCAACATAAAAGTGCAATAGTGGTCTGACTAATACCCAAATGGATCATCCACATCCATGACCCACATTGTGCCAAGATAACTCGAGAAAATAGGGTGGCACACAAAATGAGGTAAAAACCCCCAAAATTTTGGAAAACTATAAAATTAAAATCCATTTGGCCTTTGGGCACAAAACTCCAAAAATCCAAAAATAAAAAAAGTTTGGACATCATATGCAAAAAAAGCAAGCATAATGGCGTAAAACTCCAAATTCTCATCTCAAAAAATAGAGAAATGTTCATACCCGCCCAACCAGGTAGAACTAACATACATAAATAGAGGGGAACACTAGTTTTTAGCGTCCAAAAAAATGACTACCATAAATAGAAGCAGAAATGGAGCAGAAACAATAAAATAGGAAAGCCCTACCTCACAACCAAAAAGGGAAAAATGGGAATCCGAACCATAAAATAAATATCTCGCAGAAGTAGCTAAAAATCACGGCAATCCAAGGTTTCCCCAAGCTAGATCCAATGAGCTCAACCTCATGAGGATGCTACGCCTGTAACTCCCACTATGAACAAAACGGTAAATCCTCATGAAGAGGATTTTGGATTTTACTCTCAAACTTTCTAATTCAAAAGTGAGAAGTGAGGAATTAAATTCCTTTTTGGATATTTATTCGCTTTTCAAGTGAATAATCAATTAAGGCAAATAACTAGCCAACCTAGTTAAACCCTAAATTGACCCAAACGAAAATAGACTATTCCTATAAATAGGAATTCATCTATGGAAAAGCTGCCAAAAATTAAAATAAAACAATTAAAAAACTCAAAAACCCAAAAACACAGCAATCTCCTTAACAACTTTCGTGACAATGTGAAACTCTAAATGCACAAACACGCTCATTGGTCTGATCACATAATGAAAATGAGTTCAGATTTAATAATCACTGAAAGGTTTAAATTAAACATTTAATTAAGGATACGTTGACCATATAAGGACGACATTGGTAAAATATGAGTGGTTGAATCACTAACTCTATGTGCCACTGCCAGGGATATAAATTCTACATGCTAAACAACACGATCAAGTGCAATTACATATGATAACATAGCCAAAGAAATAAATGCATTAAATCACCTAATATAACCATTTATTTAATTATATTAAAATAATCTATTTACATTACTCACATTCACATAAAGCATAACAACACAGGAATTAAGTAAATAACCATAGCATTAAATCCATCACCTAACATAATTAGAGGTATGTCCAAATACCAGCTAACCAGATATCATAAAAAAAAACACACTGTCATCTCAAAATGGCATCGTCATGCAATATGATCAATTGAACATCATAGTAGTCTAAAATCTATGATATTGAAATCAAAGTATAACATCTGACCCTCGAGTCATCTAAAATGCAAACATAACATAAGTAACAAATATCTCTCAGATCAAAATATGACAAGGTAAATATCTGCAGCACATAACCAAATAATCCAACATGAACAATCCATTTCTAATTGCTTAAGAATTAAATAATGATTGTTTAAACAACACTTAAATGTACTTAAAAGATATAAGCAAACACAATCATAAGCATGACTACCCACTACTACAGGAACCTAGTCCAGTGTAGCATGGTAATAGTACACAGTGCAAACTCTGCACACATCATAGGGTAATTACGAAACAACCTCATGATACCACATTGATCTTGGTAACCACTAGCATAAACCTCAGTGAACCATAAATCATAACATAATCTCATAAATCAATCAAAGCATAATCAAAGCAACCGATGCAGAAACATAAATCCAAACACCTTGACGGTGTAGACCACTCAAGGTCACAATCATGATCCCATCTCGAGGAGAGATCAACCAGGTTGCATCCATCAAGATGACTCATAAAATTCAAATGGGAGAGGCACTATAGTTTCTCTTTGATCAATTTATCCCTCATAGAACTCCTTCGAATACATAACTATCTCCGTTTGAATAATATGCCTTCTTGAATCATGTATTCTAGCCACCTAGTCCTATCTAGAGTAGTAGGTTCCTTTCAAGCCTTCCAAGCCTCTAAAAATTTAGATCCTCAAGGTACAAAGTCTAGAGTCAACCTATAAGACTGTTAGTAATATATGCCTCCTATGTAATGCATCTTCAAGAACTCCACCCATATCAAGTGCCTTTGATTCAATTTACCCTTGCTATTTAGGTATTTTAAGGCATGATAATCAATAGATAGGATTTTTTTTTGTCAATAGATAATTCCTCCATTTATTTAATGCTTTAACTATTTCATAGAACTCCTAATTAGAAACAAAATACTTCTTCTTTGCATCATTTAATTTCTCAATGAAATATGCAATAGGCTTACCTTGTTGGCTTAATACAATGCTACGACACTACCATTAACATCACAATCCACCTGGGACACCTTTTTAAAATCATGAAGTGATGACATAGATTTCTCTATCACCTTCTTCTTCAACAATTCAAAACTCCTTAAAACTCTTCTAGTCCATTTGAACCCTTTTCTATATCCCTCATTATTTCAGTTAGGGGTTATAGGTAAACATATTTGTCAAAGTGAAATCATCTATGAAACTAACATCATTCTCCTTGTGAATAGTTATGACCATGCCAATAGTTTGTAGAGATTTTAAGTGATTACTATCAACTTACAATCTTTCATTGCATTTGAGATGGGCATCTCCCTTGTATGATGTGGGTATTTGGGGATTTTGTGTATTTTTCACCTAAAAGAATGAAAGGAGAGAAAAAAAAACTAAAAGAATATATAAATATGAAATCCAATAATAGGCATATGACTAGTGAGCAATATTACTAATCACAACATATGAAGTGATAACATATATAATACATCTAAGTCTAGATACCATGGAATGAATGTATTTCTTTTCACCAAGTTAAATGCTACACACAAATGCATAAGAATAATCACCAATTCAACATACAATGAATTAATTATTGTAATTAGAATAACATTTTGGACATATGAATAAAGTATTATTCATCATCTTCATGAGAATATGCAAACTCAAACACCCTTATACATTATATGAAATTGAAATTTATTGAAAGTTTCCTTTGAGATTTTCTCTAGAGTCATTCCCTTTGCTAAAAAGTGTCCCCCCTTTTACATTCAATTAGTGTTGTATTTATAGTTTCTTTGTAATAACTAACCTCTTGGGTTATTAACTACCTCCAAAGTTAGTGTTTGAGAAATTTCAGTTGCATTTCTTAACCAAATCTAATTTTACAAATGAAAGTTGAACTCCTAAAATCCGAGTTACAATAAGTGACACTTGTCACTTTCTTCCATGAAGTAATCAAGGTCTTACAACAAGAAAGGCTAGATTACCAACTTTTCCATGGCGGTCCTCTACACCAATATGCTTCTTTTATACCGGTATAACCAACTCACTATCCAAGACATATATTGAAACATGTGTTTTGAAATTGATGAATTAAAAAATTCCTATCACCAATTTATTTATAACTAAAGTATTGGGTTTGACCATGCCTCAAAATGAGCTCATAAAATGTGCATTTGAATCACTATATTTGAGAAACATACACACCTTCACTTCAACTACCTTGCACATAGTACATGGCCTTTAATCAATAGTGAGCATGAAGGCCAAGTTGGTGATGTTTGGATTTGATACTTTTGCATATGCACAAACTCAAACCTTCACAACTATCGATCCAAATAGTAATAATTGATATAAATTATCTTCTACAACTACCTCTATATACGTCTACAAATCCTCCAATTGTTCTTGGGTGATTTATCTCTCATTACTTCGGATGATAAGTTTGAATTAATTTCTAAAGAAAATTAGGACTTCCGTATGCTTCTACATTTTTCATTCATTACCACCATGGGTAGGAAGAAAAGTATTCTAATAGAGGCTTCAAGTCTATTTAACCTCTACATCTATTCTAATTGTTGTTCAACATCAGTGGTGACTACTTTCCAGTTATAGTTTCTCAAATGCTTAAATTCTTCTAACCACATTAATTCAGTGGAATGAACAAATACACTTGATGAAAACACTAGTGGAATTCTATCAAATAATTCATAGGATTATTTTGACACGTCACTGCCCAAAGATTCTTAGTATCTTGAACAATCAACAATACACACCCCTAATTGAATGAACACTGATGAAACTCTATAGAACCTTTGATTTTTCAAACTACATGATCATGATATTTGGATATCTTTGCAAACTTCTTTAATTATGTAAGGAAGCTAAGGTGCACGAAATTGCTTCCTACACTAATCTTTGAGAGGACAATTATGAAAATTCAACTAACTATTGCAAAGATCTCAAGAAATGCATAATAACATACTCAAAATAACAATGAACTCATAACATAATGATTACCATGGGGAAACCCTTTTAGGAGAAAAATCCCACCCTTTGAAATTTGCACAATGTATTCTCAAATCTGGAACATTACAATACACTTGCAATGCAAGTTCTTATAGGAGCGCATCACCACAACTTGAACTCGGACTTGGACTCAAAGAGATACTCCTTCTAGCACCAATCTTGTAAACTGAACTTGATGATTCAAACATCTCCCCAAGCCATCCTTTTATAGTTATTTGCCACTTGAAAACCATTTGTGGTCTTACAAAACCATGGGCCAAAACCATGGGAAAAATAGCCATGCCAAATGTTACCCATTTGTAATTTGTAACTCCAAGAATGCCATTTTTGTCCATAATTTTGTCCTCTAGTTTAGACCCCCATAAAATTCATATAATGAGTTGTTTACACTCTAATAATAGTCCTTCTACATTCTTCTAGAGACTAGACACATTTTTAACAAATCATACACCTTTTTCCAACTCATAAACATGTGGAAAACTACCACAAATAAATTCTAGAATTTTTCTTAAAAATTTCTAGAGTTTTTTTACTACAATTTTCTAGAGTTTCCTAAAAAAAGAGCTTGCAAGGTTGAGACACAATTCTCATCATTCTCCCACTTGTTGAACACCTTACAAGAGTTAGGGGATTGAACTTCTTTGTGCTCACATGCTTAGTTAATGCATGAGCAACACTGACCAAAGTCTCCACCTTCTCTAGCTTCAACTTGCCATCCTTGACCATATCTCTCACAAAATGATATTATACATCAATGTGCTTGGTCTTGGCATGAAATGTCAGGTTTTTTGCTAGGAAGATTGCACTTTGAATGTCACTATAAATTGTCACTATACCCTATTTGAATTCTATCTTTGAACACAGTATCTTTAGCTAGATAGCTTCCTTGTAGGCATGAGTAGCTGCCATATACTCCACCTCTTTAGTGGACAAAGTGACCATAGCTTGTCACTTGCTCATCCAACTGATTGCACCATTGAATAATGTAAACATATATGCACTGGTGGATCTTCTACTATCAATATCATTGACCCAATTTGAATCCACATAGCCTTGAATATCTACAAAATGCTCTTTTTCCTATTCCATGAAAACATATAGAGTACTCTGAGGTACCTCACAAGTATCTGAAAACTCTTTTTAGAGATTAAGTAGTGGGTAGGCTTAGAAGGATGAGAGTGATGGTTGTAGGCTGGGTTTTTAGGATAGGATTAGAATTAAATTAAATAAGATTTAACTTAATAATAGGATCATAGAATTTTAAAAAGTGAAGGGGATTTATAGAGCACTTATGCATTAAATGAATTTAATACATTAGGGAGAAGTATTTAAATTAAATTTAAATACATTAAGGAAATAAAATTATTTAATTAAATAATTTTAATTAAAAAAGTAGAAGAATATGACAAATGTAATTAATTAATTATAATGTCATAGGAAATATTAAATAAATTAATATAGTGTTTAGGACAATTTTAAGTGTCTGCATTTTGCCCCTTTTTTATGTGATGTCGGGAAGACATTATATCAAAGAAAAGAAAATATAGGTTGCCCCAGAAAGGATAGGAGTCCTAGGAGTGGTGTAGAAGCAATGACAGGGGAGGAGTGCAAAAAAAGAATTTTGGGCAATTTTCACAAAAAGGTCTTTAGAAGAAAATAAAGGGTAGGAAAAAGGAATAGATGAACATTTTGCATGACTTGGGGATAAACAACAATCAACATGGCTTAGGAAAGGGTATGGGCTCGTAAAGGGGGCCTTGGAGGGCCTATATAAGCCTCCAAGGGGCTCAAGGAAGGGTCATTTGCACACTTAAAGAGAAAAGAACCTGAGTGAAAGATGGATTTGATCAATAGATTACAGCTTGGAGAGCGTGTTTTGGAGCACCTGAGACCAGCCGAGATGGGCCCACCAATAATTCGACTATCCAACATTGTCAAATTTTTTATTTCAAAGTTGTAGATAGTATTTATTGCACATTTATGGGGCCAAAAACTTGGTTGGGGCAGAGACGACAGTCTCTATATTGTTGTCTACACAGATGACATACCGGGGACTAGAAGGTCTATGGAGATGATAGGATGCATCTTGCCATCTACACAGATGACAAAAGGGGGAAAATGGGGTCAAAACTTGGGCATAAAAGATGATCTCTATGTTGTTGTCTCTACAGATGATAGTTACACAGCTATTGTAGGGAATCTGGCATCTACAAAGCCACTAGAGATACCAAAATAATGTCTCCATCATTTGTCATCTTTGCTGATCCACATTTGCATAGATCAAAATTTCCATAGATCAACGTCTATGCCAACCAATGTCTACATGGATCAGTGTCTGTGCCACTTCACATCTTCATCGATTGGGATGAATCAACATACAATATGGGTAGGGATGACCAAGGTGAATAGAGGAGGATGCCCCAAACTGAGGGAAGCAAAAGATAGAGGATACACTGATCATGTGCATGTCTATGCTGTAGACGGAGATGGTGGTATTTTAGTCAAAGGAGCACTATCCAATGACTATGGTGCTAGAGGACAAAATGATAGAGGCAGAGTGGGGGCACATGAGACTATATGGGCTAGAGCATGTCCACGAGTAGCCAAATTTAAGAGCACATTTAGCGTAGCTTTTAGTGTTGATAGAGCAGTGGCATACACTGACATCTAGTTTCCATATTCCTTCTAAAGAGGTGATAGTTACCTTGTTGAATGTGTGGCATATTTTGTGAGTGCTGATCTATGGGGTGTTCCTAGAGTATGTGCTAGAGGGTGTTGATCCATATTTATGAGAGTGCTTCAGGTGTCGATGATAGAGGCTACCGATACACAGATCATGGCTAGCATGGAGGGAGGCTATGGAGTAGGGATTTCCATGACTTCCTCTCTACCTTGCCTCACTCATATGGAAGATGGTACCAGACAATGTTGGGCATGGATTTTTGATTGGCTAGAAATGAGTACTAAGCATGTTGTTACAATATGATGGCACGGTCCTCTACTAGGGCCAAACCATTTTAGTCAAGCTATACCATGACCTACACTTGTGTGCCTATGGGACACAGTGGACTATAGGTCTAGGGTTTACACTACTAATGGTGTGATCTTAGGAGCACATAGGTGTCACACACCCCATTACCAGACAAGAGACCTAATAATTGGGTGAGTCATTTGCATGAAGTTATAGGCTGCCTATCTAGTATACCTCCACTAAGTCTGTCAGCTTTTGGAGGAGATGCTTAGACGAGATTATCATGTTTGATTGGATGCCATATGATGGCATAGAGTGATGGGGGAGTGTATTAATAGCTATAGGGGAGGATGATAGTGAGGATTAGAGATACCTCCAATAAGCACAGATAAACTATTGGTTGATCGGGTGGACCATGTATGTCATGATGTGATATATGCCCTCTAGGGTGCAACTACAGTTTGGGAGGATGGAGGATGCAATGCCAGATAGATTTTTATACCCAGTGGTATCCCAGGAGTATAAAAAGTTATGGGAGCATGGGACCAATCTGAGATTAGTGAGGATATCATGGTAGGGGATGCAACTAGTGTCTTGGGTGCATGGATAGGAGTGGGGGATGTAGGGATGACACCTACCTTCACATAGTGATGGGCGGCCCATTAGCTTGTATGATTGACAATATAGGGAGCACCACCACTAGTAGAGTAGGCATAGGGTCAGGGTAATGTAGCAGGGGATGGGGGTCACGTAGCAGTGGTGCCACCGCTAGCATAGAGTGCACAATAAGGTCTTCAAGGGTGCAAAGCCTGTCATAAGAGGGTACCAGCACTAGGAGGGCCATCATAGGTACAGGTATAGGGGCCAAAAGGGGCCATAGGGGCTACAAGTATAAGGGCCACAGGGGCCATAGGCACAAGCAGAGGATATAGGTATGATCAGGGTAGAGCAAGATAATCTCTGGATAGAGGTTGCTTGTTTCCAAGGTGAGATATAGGTGGAGTGGGCACGAGTAGATAGTGCCTAGTAGGCCTTGCCAGCATTACAGGTAGAGGTATAGGCCCAGTGAGCTAAATCAAACAGTGCCCAGGAGGCCTTAAAAGCCTTGCAAGTGAGGATAGATGCTGTAGAGTTCAACAATTTTGGGATACAAGAGGAGGTGGATGAGTTTTATAAGATAGAGACTCTATGGCAGGAGGTGTCCACACTATGGGCATAGTGGGAGACGCACTAGGCATAGGTTGATGAGTACTGTCAGTAGTGTGATCTAGCTTGATAGGTAGTACAACCTAGGGTAGCCATGGCTATGATGCAAGAGGCTATAGTAGCCTGCCGAGTAGAGACATGGGCCATGCGAGAGGTGACATGTTACATGTCATTATATCATGATGTTGTGCTTGTTGATTAGCAGTAGCTAGATTTATGTGAGGCATCCAGTTCATGGGCCACAGGGTACCACCAACAATCAGAGCAGTCAATGGGACAAGGTAGGCCTCCATGAGAAGGGGGTACAAGAGGGGTTGGGCCCTCACAACTAGCTTCATGATTATGAAAACTACTAGTTTTGAAATAGTAATGCAGATGCAACAAGTTTTTGATGATGCATGATGCATGATACTACATGATTCTTTTTGTATATGGACTATAAAAACACTGATGATTTTTTGATAGATATATGACATGATTTGATGAGCCTAAGTGTATATGGATGATTTTTTTTTATGCATGTGTTGTTTATGATGTGGTTACTAACATTGTGATGCAAGATGTGTGTGAAGTGATGTTTCCTATGATGCATATATGATGACTAATGTGTGGGTGATGCAAGTTTTATTGGTGATATATGAGATGTATGCATTTTGTTTTTATAGATGTTCAGATGTACTATATGCTTTATGAGATGTATATGTTACTACATGTGATGAAAAAATGGACAAAGTAATGTAATAAACAATTAGATTGAATAATGAATGGAATGTTCTAAGGCAATGAATATATCCTAAATGAAAATGAATGTAAAAAGAAAAAGACCCTGAATGATGCAAATGTAATATAAATGAACCTAATGAATGTACATGTGTCAAACTGTTCACGTGTAGGAATCAAGGAGCTTAGCATAGGAGGGGGGATAAACAAAACCTTTGCCTCAAGTAGGGCATAATTAAATCCCAGCTACATGAATCCTAACTACATGATATTGAGGGATTTAGTCATGTTTATATGGGAGAGCACACCCTTATTTTGATTTTGCAAAAGGAGTTATGCATTATATGCTATAGAAGCATAAATGACATGGTTCCTTTGCGTGGAATGGACTCTCAACACAATAGATACTTTAGGATAATAGGTGTAGTTTGCATAGTCATGATGGAACAATTGTCGTACATGTCTTGGAGAGGTCTAGGCACACCCAAAGTCTTTTTAGGGATCTTTTGTGGGAAGTGTACTAACCTGTTGCCCCCACTGCGCAACACATAAACATAACTTGAAATTGACACATATGTCCTAAAGCATCAAAAATAGATCATACCACAAACAAAATGTGTAGTCAATGATAGCTATTTAGCTGAGACCCAAATATGGAAGATTGAAGCACACCATAAAAGGCTTCCACTAACACACAAAATGAAATCAACCAAAAAGAGACCTCATGACCAAGTAGTCATTCAGTCCACAGTTCCTGCCAAGAATGTTAAGGCCTAAAGGTGAATATCTAACTGCCACATATAGGAAGGATTCATTCTATGAAAGTTGGTTTGTCTAACTTTTGTTGTTGCAAATGTTTGTGGATAAGGGCTATGAAAAGAACCACTTTCTTGAATCATTAAGTCTTACAAGTGATTTTGTTTAAATTCTATTGTAGTTACTGTTGTGAGAAAAAGCTCAGTGTAATGGGTTTGTAGGATCAAAACTTGATGAGAAAAATGCCTCACAAACCAGAGGTATTTTGAAAGATGCAAGTGAATGGATGCCTCATAGACAAGAGGTCTTTTATTAGATGCATGAAAAATGCAAGTTAGATAGGAATTTTGTGCAAAGGTGGGATGAAATGGTGGAAAAGGGGTAAAGTGAGATGAGCCTTATAAATAATGGACCAAAATACTTTTTTCAGAATTTTTTTCTTCTCTTTAGTCTTTTCATCAGGAACATTTTATGATTTTTTTTGGAGTTTTTTTATTTACTATTTTTTTTGTATTTTGTGGAACTATAACAACATTGTACAGGAACTGCAAGACTCAAGCATAGAACTGCTTGAGGTGTTGGATATTTATAGGTTTAGGGAGCAAATCTCCCTCTAAAGTGACAATTTGATATGCCCTAGAACCATATTTGGCTATAATGATAAATGAACCAAGCCAATTAGGTTCAAATTTTCCTTTTCTCTCATGATTCTAGAGGTTCTTCATGTTATGTTGCAAAACTAAGTCACCTACCTCAAATTCTTGAGGCCTGACTTGTTTGTGAAACTGAAGCTGAAGGAAATTTTGATACACATTGAGGTGGTTTAGGGCATTAAGGAATCTTTCATTGAGGAGTTACAACTCTTGCAAGTGAGCAACTTGATATTCTTCTTTGGACATCAGATTCTTGAGAGAGATTCTAAGGGAAGGGAGCTCAATTTCGATGGGTAAGACAACTTCAAAACCATAAACAAGGGAAAATAAAGTGGCTCCTGTGGGGTTACAAATGGAGGTGCAGTAGGCCCAAGGGGAAAGAGCAATTTGGAGGTGCCAGTCATGGCCAGTTGCGTCAACATTTTTCTTTAGGATTTTCAAAATGGTTTTATTGGTAGCTTCAACTTGGCCATTGCCTTGGGGGTAGTATTTGGTGGAAAAATGCTGGGTGATTTTGAATTTCCTACACAATGTGGCAACTTCCTAAGTTTTGAAAGGCATTCCATTATTAGTCATGATGTCTTGAGGTGTACCAAAATGATAGATAATGTAGTTCAAGATGAACTTCAAAACCTATTTTCTGGTGTGTAGGTTAATGGGATAACCTTAACCCACTTTGTAAAGTACTTAGTGGTGGCAATAATATACTTGTGGCCATTTTTAGAATTTGGGTATACTTGACTAACAAGATTGAATCCTTAGTAGGAAACAAGCCATGGTGTAGTGGTGGGTTAAAGGTCTTGGGCGGGAGCGTGTATCAAATCTCCATGCTGTTGACAAGGGACACATATTTTCACAAAATGGTAAGCATCCACTTCCATAGTAGGCCAATAGTAATCCATTCTAAGGATCTTTTTTGCTAATGTAAGGCCACTAGAATGGGTACCACAAATTCATTGCTGGACCTCTTCTAACACCATTCTAGCTTCATATAAATTGAGACATCAGAGGAGGGTTCCATCGAAGTGTTTTTGGAAAAGTGTTTCACCTAGGATAGTATATTGGGTGGTATGACAGATGAAGGTTTTACTTTGGTTTGGGGGGAGGGCTATAGGGATGGTTTTGTGACGTAGGTAGGAAAAAATGTGGATATATCATGGAGACTCAAGACCAACAATTTCATACACCAGCTTTGAATCAGGTTGCTCATAAGTAGGAAAATAAGATTCTCAACAAGAAACTCACACTTAGGACTGTATTCAGGCATGGAAATCATGAAGGAAATGGTAGCCATAACATCTACTACTTTATTATTAATCCTTGGTATCTGCTAAAAGACCATTTCTGTGAAATATTGTTTAACATCTTCAACTATCCAGTGATATGGCAACAACTTTTCATCCTTTGTGTGGTATTCATCTGTGACTTATTTAATGACCAATTGAGAGTCTCCAAAAACAAGAAGGCTCTTAATATTCCATCTAATAGCTTGAAAAAGCCTTGTTACCAGTCCTTCATACTTAGCTATATTGTTTGTACAAGGGAATGCAATTTTATAAGACTTAGGAATAAGGTCTCCTTGCAGTGTAACAAACCAAATTCCTACCCCTAATCCCTTTTGTGTGAAGGAACCATAAAAAAAAAGCTTCTACTATGTACTAGGGGTAATATTCATAATTGTGTCATTTGGAAAATATGCTATAATAGGATGGTCTCCTTCAAGAGGAGCTTTAGCAAGCTAGTCTACAATTACTTGTCCCTAATGGCCTTGTGATCCTTATAGAAAATGTCAAATTTACTTAAAATCAAGACCCATTTGTAGCTCGACTAGCGAGGGAGGCTTTTGATAGAAAATATTTGAGTGGATCTATCTTGGCAATGAGATGTGTAGTGTGATTAAGCATATAATGGCATAGCTTCTGCATGCAAAAGACTACTGCCAAACAAACTCGCTCAATAGTAGTGTAATTCAACTCATAACTAACTAATGATCGACTGAGATAGTATATAGCTTGCTCATTACCATTTTCATCTAGTTGTGCCAAAAGGACACCTAAGGCAACTAAAGTGGCTGAAATGTATAGAATCAATGGCCATCCTACAATTGGAGGGACTAGAACTAGAAGATTAGCCAAGTATACCTTAACTTGTGTAAATGCTTTCTAATATAGGAAATCCCATTGAAACTTCATGTCTTTGTGAAGTAAATGTTGAAGTGGATGGACCTTATCTACCAATTAGGATTCAAATCATCTGATGGACTATAACTGTCCTTGAAAACTACAGAGCTATTTCAATGTGATAGGTGGAGGTATTTCCATGATGGCTTTCACTTTGGCGGGAGCTACCTCAATACCTCTTCTTGACACAATGTAGCCTAAGAACTTACCTGATTTGACCCCAAAAACACACTTCTTTAGATTAAGGTGCACTTTATATTTCTCCAACCTTTCAAAAATGGTGGTGAGCACATCAATGTGAGAATCATGTATCTTAGATTTTCTTAGAATGTCATCAACATAGTCCTCATTTATGACATGTAGAAGATCATGGAAGATTATAGTCATTGCATGTTGATATGTGGCACTAGCATTCTTCAAGCCAAAAGCCATGACTTGGTAACAAAAGGTTCCACATAGGGTGGTAAATGCCATTTTATGTTGATCTTCTTTTGCAATTCTGATTTGATTGTAACTATAGAAACAATCCATTAAAGACAACATTTCATCTCTAGCAGTCAAATCCACTATGATGTCTATGTTAGGAAGTGGAAAATCATCCTTAGGACATGCAAGATTTAAATCTCAAAAATTTGAACATACACGAATGCCCCCAAATGCTTTTCCTATAAGAACAATGTTGGAAAACCACTCAGGATAATCAATAGGTCAGATAAACTTTGCCTCTAGCATTTTTTGCAATTTTTCCTTGACCAAAAGTGCTACCTTAGGGTGCATCTTGCATAGCTTTTGTTTCATAGATTTAATCTTGGGATCCACTATTAAGTGATGCACAACCAAATCTATGCCTAAACTAGCCATATCTTTATATGTCCATGCAAAATTGATTTTTCCTTTTTATAGGAATTTAGTCATCACTTTTTATTCTTTAGGACTTAAAGTGATAGCAATGTAGGTGATTTGTGGATTACCCACTGTGCCCAAATTAACTAGAATTGTGTCCTCATTTAGCATAGATGACTTTTCTTGTGGTAAATATTTGAATGACAAGTTAACATCTCCCTCTTTTGGTGGCTCTAGAAGGTTTTCACCAAAAGATGCATCCTTTATTTTATCCTTTTCTTCATCCAAAAGTGCTCCAAAAGAGTTTTCACTAGAGGATGTTTTTTCTTTTTTTGTTTTCACTTTTGTGATTAAGAAAGTTGACTTGGCTACCAAAGAATTCCTCATTGTATTGGATCTCATGTTTTTAATCTTGGAGATTCTTAAGGAAAAAGAGTACTATCATTGCTTCATTAGAGTTACAGATATTGAGAACTAGTGGTGTATCTTGAAGGTCCTAGTGGATCATGTCAGGATTGGTGAGCAGTAGGTTGAGGGATGAAAGGTCAGCTATGGTAATGGCATAGACATGGTTATCTAGGTCATCCTCAATGTATTGGAAGGGTAGTTCAAATAATTCCTCCTCTTTAGTCTTAGAGTCAGGCTCAATCATACAATAGTTGTTAGCAAAGGACACCTTGGGTTTAATGGAGCCCAAACCATGTCCTTTAGGATAACTATTAGCCTCAAGGGGTTGCTTGATTCCATCTTCTTTAGGTCCAAGGCCAATACCATGATATCCCATGTTTTTAATGATGGGAGGAGCCTTAACATATTTATCTTTGGGGAATTCCATAGGTTCATCTTTTCCATCAAAATATAGCCAATCTAGGATATTAGATTCCATGTGTTTGTCACTAAGTGATCCCTAATATTCAAATGTTGTCTTGTTAACATGAATGGTATCCTTATTTGTAGAAGGTGGTATTTGTGAAGGTTTTCCAAAGGAATGGGGGGAAAGTGGTAGTTTTCCAACACACAAGGCATTTTCAAACTTATACTCTCCCATTCCTAGGTCAACAAAAGTAACCTTCTTCCCTGTAGTATTAACCTTAGTATCTCTAACTTTCTCTTTTCCTTTACGTGAATTAGAATCATTATTAGATAACTCTAGCACTATTGTGGAAGGTGATTCTATTATGGTGAGAGATTTAGATATAACCTTAGCAAACTCACTGATTGGACAAAAATTTGTTGGTGCACCTTCCAATCTCTTACAAAAAGCAAAAGGCAAAGGGTCACCTAGAATTGTGACCTCTCTTGCTTGGTAGGGAAATTTCAAGCATTGATGATATGTAGATGGGACCACCTTGAGTGTGTGTATCCAAGGTTGACCAAGCAAGATATTATATGGAAAATCCAAGTCTAGGACATGGCATTCAGTGTTTATGATAGTTGGCCCAACATTTAGTGATATCATGATAACTCTTTTTTATTCTCTTTCTCTGTCATCACATGCTTTGATTGTTATCCTTTTAATGATATCTAGGAGGTCTTTTAGAAGCCCCAAGAAATGGACCATCTTCAATGTACAAAGGTTCAAACTAGATCCATTATCTATAAGGACTCTTTTTTATCTTATGTTGTTGTATAAGGACTTCAATGTGGAGTGAAAAAATGTGGTGTCAGTTAGGACCTTGAAAATCTTTATCTATGAAGACAACGTGTTGTTGTGCGGCATATTTTCCAATCATGGTGGTGAATTGGGATGAATTAATGTTTTTAGGGACATGAGACTCTAAAAGAGAAATCTCCAAAATCTCTTTGTGGATGGGTGAGGTGGTGAGGAGCTCTAGAATGGATATTTGTATAGGAGTCTTCCCTAACTGTGATAATACATCATAGCAAGAAGTAGGTCTTTGTGAGGTGGATGGTACAGAAGGTGCATGTGGAATTGATGGATTGGTGGGTTTGGGAGTGGTGGCTTGCAAAGTGATTCTTCCCTATTGAGTGGTTGCATCATAATCAACTATTTGTAGGAAAAAGGTATTCACATGAGTGTCTACCTCTTCAATGTGACCACGCATGGAGTCAAAACCACATTCATCATTTGTTTCTATTTTACCACACAAGGAGTCAAACCCTGATATGTGGTTAGTAGAATAGTCATAGTGTAATGCATTTGATGTGGAAGCTCAATTTATATTGTCTATATTGTTGTTTCCATTGTTTTTATTTTCATTGTTGTGGTCAGGAGATGGCTTTTGAAATATCTTTAGTTTAGCATTTTTAGAGGGTGGTCCCCCTTCTACCTTAATTTCTCCATCCTCAACAAGATTATGAATTAAAACCTTGAGTTTTATACACTTGTTCATGTCATTTCCTTTGATGCGATGGTATTTGCAATATTCATTTTCCCTATACCATTTTGATTTGGGTTGATTCCCATCAAAGGGCTGTGTGTTGCAAAACACCATCAAATTGTGATCCACTAGTTTTTGGAATATAGCATCCAAGGGTTCACAAAAGTTAGTGAACTTCGCATTTTGATCATACTCACGGTTGTAATTGTTGTTGGTATTGTTTTTATTTTGAGAAAAAAATGCATTTGATTACGAGATTGCTGATTTTTTTGATTATGATTGTCATGGTTTGAATTGTTGTTGTTTCAGTTACAATAGTTGTTGTTGTTGTTTCCACCTTGGAGGTTTTGTACACTTTTAACATCAGTGACACTATCATGGGTAACATCTTTGTTTTTAGACCAAAATTTGGGTTTTTTGTTGTTGTTCATGTCATTATTTGAGGATAAAGAGTTATAATGTTTAATGGAACCCTAGTCTAAGAGTCCATTTTTAGTGTTCTTGCCTTTCTTGACTAAGGTGGCAAAGTCTTCAAGGCTAGCCATCTTCATGTGGAAAGACATCTTTGGTATCAAGTTTTTGATAAATATATTCACAAGGTGGGAATCCTCTATTTTTTATGGCATGCAATTAGCAAGATGCCTCCATCATTGTAAAAATATTGTTTCATTGTTTTGTGTTGCACAAATCACTTAATGATGCATGATGTTCAATGTTGTAAGAGTATTGTGCTACAAAATTTCATGTTAAATAATTTAAGGAAGTAATGGAACCATAGGGTAAGTTCATTATCCACTCTAGTGTAGAACCTCCAAGACTTCATGTGAAGAGCCTCTTAAGATAATCCTCACTATAGGCTACTTCTTGACACAAAATAGAGAATTCCTTGAGATGCGTGATAGGACATGTTTCTCTCATGTATTTGTCAAATTTAGGAATCTCAAAGTTTGGTGGAAATAGAATCATGTTAATGGATCTATCAAATGGAAAGGGGCAAATTTAATCAAAAGAGAAATCCTTCACCCCTTTGTGGCTCATGGTATGGACCAAGGTTTGAATTTCATCTAACTACTGGGCTAGATCTTGGTTTGGTTGCATTTGTGATTGTTGGGAATTGATAAACCCACCTCCCAAGTTGTAAGGAGTCTCAAATGTATTGTGAGGTGTTGGGAGTGCTCCACTTTGGCCAATGTAATTATATGTAGTCATTGGAATTGGCACAGATGTTTTCACCATGTTTGTTGGCATTTGCTAATAAGAGGAATATATCGGTTGTGTTGGAATTTCCATTTGTTGAGTAGGCACTTGCCCAATATTTAAACATTGTACAGTTGGGCCTATTAAGGTTGGCTATGAAATACTAGCATTAGTAGTGTTGGGCATAGTACTAATGATTTGTTGGATATGTTCCACACTTAATTGGAATGCTAGTTGTGTTGAGACACTTGATGTAGGTATGGAACTAGTTCTCACCGTAGGCTCCTCTTTACCAAATGTTTGGGTTGTGTTTGAAGTTGGTAACACGAGAGCACCACCATTCATAATATGTCTAAACAAGATGTTCTCATCAAAACTCATAGGGACATTAACACCATCTTTAACCAAATTTAGGAAGATCTTAGACTTGTTTTCCCTAATAGACTTTTCCATCATTTCCAAATTGTATGGATCTACAAGAAATGTTTGGACATCACTAGGGATATTTTTTTTGTCAATGGGATCTTCATCTTGATATACTTCTTCATCATCATGTGAATTACTTCCCAGAGTTGTGTTGTAGAGAGAATCCTCTAGTTCTTGTGTGGATGTTAAGCCAGGCATGCAAAAGTTCATACTAGAGGGAAATGTGCTCCCTAATGAAGGTGATCATGGAGGAAAAGGATTCTCCATCTCTTTTTTCCTTAATGATTCTAAAAAATGAGACATGGCATTAAATGTGAATCTACTAGATCGTGTATGTACATATAATAATGACCAAACTAATGGGTGGAATATTATGGAAGAAAGAGAAGAATGTGTGGGAAAGCCGCCGAACCTTGTGTGATAAAAGGGCCAACAACCTTAATGTAAGCAAAAGACCTTGTTGATTTAGCAAACAAATTTTGATTATAGGATAAAAGTATCTTTCTCCTACCAAAGATGGTCAAGTGATCTTTAGGCAAGATGGGACACCAAATTGATTACCTTCTATTTGGAGATGGACTTATGATCCCAAATGAGTGATTGTAACTACGATAAATGTTTTCTTATAGATAAAGGTCTAGTGTTGTAATCTCAAAATTTTTGTAACTAAGATGTCTTTATGCCCAAAAGATTAAGGTTCAAATGATCAAGCTCTCTAGAGAAAATTTTGCAAATGGAAGACCAAAAATTTGAAAATGGGGTTGATGTGGAAAATGAAGGTATTGTGATTACTATGTGGTTAATTCAATCTTCTCTTACTGGAAACAAAAATCTTGGGTTCACTCCAGGGAAAGCAGACCAATTTTGAAGTTTAGCATTGTATTTGATTCTATCATAACAGTCTTGTTCAACCTCTACTTTCTTGATGTCCTTGATAGTGTATCAAAATTGTTTATCACCGTGTGCTAGGTTCTTCCTTTCCTTGTAGGCAAATGGTTTGGACAATTTCACCTTCTTAGGTTTGAATTTTTTGGTCATGGCAGGAACAAAATGAACCCAGTTTCAAAAATCTTACAAACAAGCTTATGACCAAAAGACCCAAAGACTTCCAAATGGTGGACTAAATACAAGAACTCCTAAAAAATAACCATACGTCAAGAGGACCCACTTACAACTATTTCACTCACTGAAAGTTTAGCTCACCATTTCATTCATTTTTCAATTTGTTTGATGTTTTGAATTGGTTTTAGATATTTAAACAATCAAGTATGTTGAACACATCAACAATCCTAATAAGGCTACCACTAGGATGTACAAAGATTATCTAAAGGGAGTCCTCAATATACACAAGGTACATGAGGCCCAAATATGTAGATGAAAGAAAATAGTGCCACACAGATGGGGGGAGACAGTAACCCAAATCTCTGCCTTCACTTCCCAAAGGTACAAAGTTCTTTGGGCCTTAGCTAAGAGTGACAAAAAATTTCTTCCAAGAGAGGTTTCTTTCAATTCAACTCCCAATTCTTATACTCTACTAGAACACTAGAGTTGAGGTCATCCCAAGGGGTGATGAATCCCCAAGCAGGCCTCCTAAAAAAATATATAAACAAGACCACTTATTTCTTGTGCGCTCAAGATCACCCAAAGGCGTGAGAGGAGAGAATAGGTAAGTGTTCTCAGGGTTAAAAGACACTTTTTCTTTCCCAATGGAGTTTTAGGTTTTGTAATCTACTCTTGAAGACACTCATGTTTAAGTATGCATTGTTCTTTCCAACTTGACAACGTTGTCAACATAATGAAAAGCGAGGATTCGTCAACAAAAGTAAATCGATCGTGAACATAAGCAAATTGCTGAAAATGAAACCAATTCCTTTAAGTCATTCAAGATTGAGTGAATTCATTTTAAACACCAAATCCAAATATTTCATAGCAAGCTTTATTGACCTTAGACATTCAAGAGTGTATTTGCTATCTAAACATTCATTCCAATGAAAGCCTGTCAATTTCTTTAAGGCATTTAAGATTGTGTTTGACTAGTCTAAACATGAATTTCAATAAAAAAACTTGTTCATTCCTTAATAGCATTCAAAAGTGTGTTTGAGCATCATTCATTCCAATGAAAGGTGTGTAAATTTCATTAAGGCACTCAAGATTGGATGTAATTTTTTTACCTTAATGCATTCAAGAGTGTGTTTGGCCTTTAGTTATTAGTTTTCAACATACATTCCAAAGACAAATGATTATTTTAGACAAGTTCACTCACCATCTAATCCTACAAGTGATCTAAAATCACTACAAATTCCCCAAGTGATTAAAATCACTATAGACCTTTACATGATTAAAATCACTATAATTTTTTTAAAAAGTGATTCTAGATCACTAAAAGAAAAATTTCCAAAGTTTGTTTCTTGCAATAAAGATTAGTTAGAAATCCCTATAAATCATCCAATCAATGAGTTAAGTGTTAAAAATTGATTTGATTTGTCAAAATGTGGAGATGACAGACACCAGGCGTAGACGAAAAAATTATGTAGACACTAAAACTCATAGATGATTGAAGTTCACAGATACTGAAACTTGTAGACAACAGAACACTAGGATGTACGGTTAACAGTTTACTAGTAAGTTGTTAGTCATAGATGACAAGACAGAGTTGCAAAAGCCAAAACATAGAGATGCTAGAATAAGCACATGACAAAGTAGTAACATAGGTTATTGTGGGACACAATGTAGATGAAAAAGTAAGGATCACAGATGATATAACTTTGTAGAAATCAAGATGACAGTTAATTTTGAACAAGTATTAATGGCTGCTTGCAATACAGATGACAGTAAGATAAATCTACACAGACAACAAAATAAATTTCAAAGATAAATCTACGTAGACAACAAAGTAAATTTCAAAGACAATAAAACTTAGGTATAATGGAATAATAGGTTGGTTTTGAAACAATAGTGATGGAGACGCTAAACTATGTAGACGCTGGTTTGCAGAGACATGGATCTGTGGAGATGACGAAGCATCTTTGGAGATGACACTGCATCCTAGCAGAGATGACAGTGTGCAGGTTTCAATAGCAAGTTAATAATTTTTTGATAATTTTTTGAAGATAAAATAGGGACGTGGGTCCCCTCGGGTATGCCAAAATGTATACGTAAAAACCTAACCTGTCAAGCGAATGCATAAACAAGAAAATATTAGTTGTAACATGTACATATGAGAGATGAGAAACCAATGAAAATAAAACTAAAATCTACTTAATTTTAACAACTTATGCAACCACAAATCAAAGTCCTCACATAACCTCAAAGCAACTCAATAAGGGTACCCATAAGAGGCCTTGTTGGTGTGCTCAAGTGTGAGGGATGTAGATGTGCTCTCCCAAACACAACTATTGAATCCATTGTCAATGAAAAGGAAACATGAAATGATTCTATCCTTAAATGAATGGAGAATACCTTCCAAAAATGGCTATGAGTGAGCCAATCTGCAAAGGATTCTAGAAGTGAGATAGAAATACAGTGCAAGAAAGAAACCTATAACATCATACTACCATGAAAAATAATGCAAGAACTAAAAATTTAAGTAATGCAAACAAAAACCAAAGGTTAGTTCTAAGCATAAAATCTCTAAAAAAGCGCTAGCATAATACTAGCATAATAACAATGCATATGGAGGAGATGAAAAATGCTTGAGACAAGGATTCTATTTATAGGTTTGAGAAAGGCCTTGGGGAGGTCACATCCATGTGGTATCTACATAGGTGCCACAAGGGAGACACATGGGCTAAAGGATAAGCCATGCAAAAGTCAACAAGAGCCTTTAATGTTTGAGAGGCTTAAGGTGTGCTCACACATATGTGAACAACCTTGGGAGAAGGAGTGGACGACAAATATGTAAGATATGTAAGAGGCATAAATGAAGTGGACGGTTTATTGGATCAAGAGCTTCTGACACATGTGTGAGCAAACACTTAAGGACTAAAAGGTGTTTAAGGCAAAAAAAAGTGGGATTAAGTAGTGGGTAGGCTTAGAAGGATGAGAGTGATGGGTGTAGACTAGGTTTTAGGATAGGATTAGGATTAAATTAAATAAGATTTAACTTAATCATAAGATTATAAAATTTAATAAAGTGGAGGGGATTAAATAAATTAAATTTCTTTGAAAGGGGATTTATGGAGCACTTATGCATTAAATGAATTTAATACATTAGGGGGAAGTATTTAAACTAAATTTAAATACATTAGGGAAATGAAATTATTTAATTAAATAAGTAGAAGAATATGAAAAAAAAATTAAATAATAATTAATTAATTATAATGTTACATGAAATATTAAATAAATTAATATAGTCTTTAGGAAAATTTTAAGTGTCTACAATAGGAACACTCAATGGTCTAGAATCCTACATATTGAATCTTCTCAGAATATTACCAACATACTTATTCTATCCTAGGCAAAGATTTTTATTTTTCCTATCTCTTATAATTTCCATTCCTAGAATGTACCTTACTGCACCAAGATCTTTCATTTCAAACTTTGCTAAGAGCTAAGATTTTAATTCTACAATCAAACCTTTTCCTTTTCCAATAAACAACATATCATCAACATATAAGGCAATAACCTAGAAATAATCACCATTAGACTTGTAGTATATACAATGATCAGATTTTGATCACACAAATCCCAAACTCAATACATATGTATCAAAATTTTGGTACCACATCCTAGGATTTTGTTTTAAACCATACAAGGATTTCTTCAATTTATGGACCAAATGACTTTTACCTTTCACCAAAAAGTGCTCTGGCTATGTCATATAAATTTCTTCCTCCAAATTTCCATGAAGGAAAGTTTTCTTCGCATCCATTTGCTCAACTTCTAGATCATAAGCTACTACAATAGAAAGTAAAAATTGAATGGATGCCATTTTTTCTATAGGATAAAAAATTTCACCATAATCAATTCCTACAACTTGGGAGTAACCTTTTGCAACCACTAATGCTTTATACTTCTCAATGCTTCCTTCTCAACCCATCTTCCTTTTGAACACCCATTTACCACCAACAAGCTTCCATCCTTTAGGCAATGGTACAAGGTCCCATGTGTCATTTCTCTTAAGAGCTACCATCTCTTCTTGCATGGCTATCTTCCAGGACTTTGAATCATTCATACCAAGAGTCTCTTCTACATATTTTTGTTCATCAATATTAGAATTCAAAGAAAATATACACCTCCAATCATCAGGAGAAATCCCATACCTTTATGGTGCTTTCCTCTATCTATTAGCCCTTTGACCAAGATCTGGTTCAGGTTCAGGTACATGATCAGGTTCTTCCTCTCCCTTTGATGATTTAGAACTTGTAAAGCTCTCTTCAACAACTTGTCTTTCTAAGGGCCTCAATTCAACTTTCTTAGGTGTAGCAATAAGTTGAATCAGATCTTTGTTTTCTTTTATTTGTTCTACTTGCAATGTAATAGAAGGCTTAGTTTCTCTAAAAATAACACTTTTGGAGTAAAATACCTTTTTTGCAATAGGATCCCAAATCTTGTATCCTTTCACACCATAACTATATTTGATGAAGATAAACTTGACAACTTTGTTGTCCAATTTTGTCTTCTTTTCCTTTGGCAAATGAGCATATGCCTCACAACCAAAAACTCTCAGATGTCTAAGTGAAGGGTTGTGGCCCAACCATGCTTCCATTCGCATCTTATCAAAAAGAGTTGATGTACAAGACCTATTTATTAGGTAGCAGGTAGTGGCTACAACTTTGGCACAAAATTTTTTTTCCAGTCGATCTCCAGTCAGCATACTCATAGCCTTCTCCATCAAGGTCCTATTCTTTCTTTTTACAACTCCATTCTACTATGGAGAATATAGAGTTGTCTTCTCTCTTTTAATACCACAATCTTTAATTAATGTGTCAAAATCATTGGAGCAATATTCACCACCATTATCAGTTCTCAAATGTTTGATCTTCTTTCTAGTTTGCAGCTCAACCATTGCTTTAGATTCTTTGAAATGACTGAAAACTTTAGCTTTACTCCTAAGGAAATCAACTCATATTCTTCTAATGAAATCATCAATGAAATAAACATAATAAACTAATCTACCAATAGAAAGGACATCAAATGGTCCAAATACATTTGAATAGATTGGATCCAAAATATATGAGGACTTATGAGAACTTGAGTAAAACTAAATGTGGTTTTGTTTACCATAGATACAATGCTCAAAAAATAATAATTCAAGATTGCAGTCATTCAACCCATCAATAAGGTTTTTGTTCTTTAAGGTTCATAGAACTTTCTCACCTATGTGGCCAAGTCTCTAGTGCCATAACATAATCTTCTCTATAGATAACTTTGATTCAGTAAATAGAGCACCCTTGGGAACTTAGAAACCATGACCATATGTTGAAAGAGAAACCCTCTCCTTCTCCAATAAAGTAGTTTAATCAAAAATACTATTCTAGTCAACCATGCATGCATCAAGCTAGTACAATGTACCCAAGTTGCTTCCTCTTGCTATAACCATAGCGCCTCTTACCATTTTCACACTTGCTTTAGAAAATTGTACATGCACACCAGCATCTATTAGTTTGCTAATAGATAAAAAATTACTTGCCAGTCTCAGGATATGCAAGACACCATCAAATCTTCTAATTCTACCATCAAAAAATTTCACATGGATACTTCTTTGACCAAAAATATCAAGAATTGAGTCATCACCCAAACACACCTTACCACCATCAAACTTTTCATATTTACTAAACCAATATATATTAGGAGTCATGTGAAAAGATGCACCTGAGTCTATCAACCATGCATTGTCACCTACATGAGTGGCCAAGGCTATGATGAAAGAATCTCCATCTTCCTTCTTGGACTTAGAATCAGAATCTTGCTTCTTCTTCTTTTTCTTCTCCACTTTGCAGTCCTTTTGGAAGTGTCTAGGTTTGTCACAATTCCAACAAATAGCCTTGGACTTACAACAAGATATTGATCTCCCCTTATTCTTGGAATTAGAGTGTCCATGCTACTTCTTGTTCTTGCCTCTTTACTTTGGTCTTCCTTGAACACTCAAAGCCTCTTTGGCATTTAGAGAGACCTTCCTTCTCATCTCTTTAGAAAGTAGAGAACCAACAATGTCCTCCATCTTCAAGACAACTAAAGTGCTTCCTATAGCCATGACAAGGCTATCCCATGAGTTTGGCAACAAACATAGCAATATTTGGCACCTTTCTTCTTCACCCATCCACACCCGAACTGAGGTCAATTGAGTCACCAACATATTAAAACTTCCAAGATGCTCAAAAATCTATCCACCTTCTTCCATTATCAAGGAATACAACTTCTTCCTCAAGAAAATATTGTTCTCAAGTGATTTCACTTGATATATCTTACTTAGCTTCTTCCAAAGTTTCTTCACAGTAGGTTTTTCATGGAAATTAATCATAATTGAGTTTTCAAGACACAATCTAATGAGACTTTTATCTTTTCTATCTCTCACATCATACTTGGCAGCTAAAGTTGGATCTGTGGGCCTCAAGTTCTTTTCATCAACTGCATCCCATAGATCCTAATCAATCAATAGATCTTCCATCTTTAGCTTCCACATCTCAAAGTTTGTGCCAAAAAAATTCTCTACATCAATCCTCCCTGATGTGCTTGCCATCTTTGCAATCCCGCAACATAGAAATAAAAGACCTCTACACAAGCTCCCACTCAAACCTTGATTAGCTCAAAAAACCCTATACCCAAGAAATAGAACCAAAATTGGCTAGGCTTTGATACCACTTGTAATGAAGCTAAGGTGTGTGGAATCACTTCCTGCACTAATCTTTGAGAGGATGATTATGCAAATTCAACTAACTATTGCAGAGATATCAAGAAATACATAGTAACATTATCAAAATAACAATGAACTCATAACACAATGATTACCACGGGGAAACCCTTTTGGGAGAAAAAATCCATGCTCCAAAACTTAGACAATGTATTCTCAAATCTAGAAGATTACAATACACTTACAATGCAATTTCTTAAAGGAGTGCATCACCACAACTCGAACTCAGACTTGGACACAAAGAGATACTCCTTCTAGCACTAGTCTTGCAAACTGAACTTAATGATTCAAACACCTCCCCAAGACCTTCTTTTATAGTGATTTGCCACTTGAAAACCATTTGTGGTCTTACAAAACCATGCCACATGTTACCCATTTGTAATTTGTAACTCCAAGAATGTCATTTTCGTCCATAATTTTGTCCTATAGTTTAGACCCCATTAAAAGTCATATAATGATTTGTTTTCACTTTAAGAGTAGCCCTTCTACATTGTTCTAGAGACTAGATGCATTTTTAACAAATCATACACTTGTTTCCAACTCATAAACATGTGGAAAACTGCCACAAACAAATTCTAGATTTTTTCTAAACATTTTCTAGAGTTTTTCTGCTACAATTTTCTAGAGTTTTCTAGAAAAAGAGCTTGCAAGGTTGAGACACAATTCTCAACAAATTCATGCATCCATTGATTAGGGTGACCTTCATAGTTTTAGTTCAGGAAGGCATTATCCCAAATATTTTCAACACTTTGTTTGTGCTTCCATATTTTGGGTTTACCATTATATTGACTCCCCTTTAATAAACAATATATGTATACCTTGGGCTTCTTGAACATGGTGGCATTCTTAGTGGTACATATCTATGATCTTATTGTGTATCACCATGATACCAAATCCATGTGTAATGTAGTTTGGATGCATTATTCATATAGTTCACATGCCTTGTACACCAATTAATCAATCATTTTGTCAAATGGATCATGCATGTGTATGTGAATATATCTTTTATCGCTATCAAATGAGACATCAACAACACATTTTATCACATAGGCTTTTCTAATCCAAATGACTGCTTCACAATTTTCCAATTACTAAGTGTGGGTCTTGGTTAGAGGCATCATGGGTGAGTATGCGAATTCCTAGAAACATTCCATAAAAGAAGTCGTGTTATTGCAGTTGCATTTCACATTTGACATGTTTGTTCATTTGATAATCACTCTCTATGAGGTGATAGAGGAAGGGTGGTAGAAGAGAGTAATTAATGGCTTCAAAGTTTGTTCAATTTTTCTTCAAAATATTTTGATACACATAGCCCATGAAAGTAATTAATGGCTTCTAGAAGAATTTCAAACTATAGTATCAGATAAAACCTCCTTCATCAATAATTTTATCATTAGCTTTAATGGACCATTGGATTTATAGCTACAATTACATTTCTTGAAAATTTTCATGGAGTGGTTATCCTAAAATGTGAGTTTGGATTTAGAATCTTAAATTTCACATATTAGGATTAGGGAAAAAAGTTAAGGTTTGGGGAGAGAGTGAAAAGTCTTACTATTAACTCCAGCTCCAACTTTCTAACCTTAACTTTTTCAAAAAGTTGTGTTTTAGGGAGAGAGAATGTGCATAGAGGTTTGTGAAGAGAAAGTAAATGTTGATGGAGGTGGAAAATGACTCTTAACCAAGTTTAGTTAAGATATTAACCTTCTTGAAGTTGGATGTTCATTTTCTTATTTAGATTTTTTTTTAAAAAATGGGTCTTGTAAATACCGAGGAAACATATGGTTCTATGTGGGGATAAGGAATGCAAAGGACATAGGATGAACCTAGAGAATTGGTAAATCGATGCTTTATCATAGGGCAATAGAGTCAATAAGGAGAAAACATAGGAATCAACAAAAGAAACTAGAGACAAGCCAAAAAATGGAGCAAACAAAAAAAACTTCTTACTAACATATATACATTGTAGGAAACCCCCACCTCTAATAGCTTTAGTTCCAAATGATTCATGCAAATCCATTAACTGGCTATGAAAAATAAATGTCATGGTGATTTAATAGGTGGCAAATCCAAAGTTTCTATGAACTCAAATGTAGGCTTGCTTCTTAAATACCACATTTGAGATTCCTAACACGCTCCATTTCTCTAGATAATAATATGTATCCAAATAACCATGCCTCATCAAAAAAATATGAATTTAGAATAAACTCTTCCTCATGTTGCATGTCATCAATGACTTCATTTTGAATGAGTTGAAGCACTAGACTTTTAAGCATCTCAATCTAATTATGACCTTTTTCTCCATATGGAAAGCCTTCTTCTTGGATTTCTTGTGATTGGTCATCATGAAGCCCTTGGTTCTTTTCTGATACATAGAGGCATTCTTCTTCAATTATTAGTCATTAAAAATCCTAGGTAATGCTTTAGATCTAAACATCCAACTTCCTTGTATATAACTTGCATTCATTGGCATGTGTGATCATATGTACCTATGAAGAAATCTTCTTCTTGGCATTTTGATTGTGGGTATGGTAGGGTAGGGTTCTCATTCACTAAATTTTCATATTTCTCTATCTCTTGATATGGACACACTTCATGAAACCTTGATCTTTTCACAAATTGGGGTGAGACCTTTGCTGGATCATAAAAAAGACCAAGAACTTGAGAAGTTTTGTATTATAAAGAGAGTCAGTTCCTGAAGCATTATGGAACTGGTCAAGAGGAGATCTTACATAGCTTTGAACATTGTAATGAACCTCCTTGAATTTATAAACATGCACACTTTGTCGATGACACTATTTGAGATGATATTTAATAGCTTCACTCATGCACATACAATAAATCTCTTCTAAAATTGTCTCATTCTTGGTATTAGTGTCATTACTTTCTAGAGATGGACTTGCAATCATAGGATCTATAATTTGTGACTTTTTCAATGGAGAACTTCCTACTAACTCATTATGATAAACAACTTCTCCAATATTTTCCTCATCTTTAAAAAGCTCATTATTAGCCAATGATAAACTAGAAAAGACATGGATGAGTCCTGTTGGTAAATAGATTTGTTCTTTTTATCTTTTGTGAAATTATGACTCTTAATGCCCAAATTATGAACAATATCTATTCACAACAGTTGAAAAGCCATTTTATGGTTATCAACCTTTCTCTGAATTGGTAGGTACAACTTCCTATATGAATGATATTCAAAGAATTTTGTTTGTTCCTCCTATCTAATTTGGGGTATGTTCTTGACCTGAGAACAATAGAGGTATGACCAAGTTAGACTTAGACAAGACTTAACTCAGGTCAGTTTGAATTCTAGGCATCTAATTATTTTTGTGTATCCACAATCCTATGAATTCACAAAACCTTCAGATATCTAACTACGAAAACTTGAATCTAAACTATTGCTATTAATTAATTATACTAAATTTTCTTCTTTAAATGAACAATAACAATGCTTATTACATTCACTCACTGTATGATGAACAAGGGAAGTAAAACTCTGTTTATTACTCATTCCAATTCCAAAACATCTGAGGAAAACACTAATTTCAACAATTCTATGGAACATAAAATGATTGATATTGAGTACTCTCAATTGTCTTTGCAACAAAAAGTATCTCACACCAAAAATTTTCTGACCTTTGATTAACCATTAAATTTCATACATATAGGATTTGAGAGATGACCATTACAATAGGAATATCAATCGGTTCATCTTCTCAAATGACAAATGGCAAGATGCCAGTATGTCTAATTTCAAAATTTACAAAAATTTGCAACATTTACATCAAAGAACAGAAAAGGAGTGTTAAATAAGTCATTTAGACTTCTTTCCCTTTTCAATTTTTGCCCTATATGTTCTAGCAGCCACTATAATTGGGATCATCTCCTCGTGACTAGGCACATGTACATTGGTGAATCTCAAGAGCCACTTTGAATTCTCCTAAGCTAACTCCTTTACTGCACCCAACTGACTTGTTAACTCTCTAGCTACCACATGCACATATCCACTCAGTGTCTACAACTCTACCACTCTATTTTGACTGCTTGAAGTCATTCTAGATAGGTTACTCAAGTATGTGGAGAAGTTATTCTTCATTACTTCTATCTCAATGGGAGCCTTTCCTTGCCCATTTCTTTGTGAGTCAGTGTAAAATCCTTGCATGAGCTCAAATGCTCTGTCTTGGATCTTCTTCACCTTTTCCTTTGTTTCTTTGAGTCCTTCCTCTGCCTCTTGAATCATCTCCTATTTGAATTGCATGTTTTGAAGCCATTCGAATAGGGGCTCAATTCCCTTCTTCAAAATATTTGCTTCAACTGCCTCTTTTTCCTTCATTTGGATGATCATATTTAGGAGAGAAATGCATTCATCGCACCTTGCCTTTTTTGCAGCCAAAGTGTTGTGATTAGAAGTGATGTTATCCTTCTCAATTTCTAATTGAAGGATAACATTCAAAATTTGATCAATCATAACAGCTCCATCTATAGAGCTTCTCAATCCATTCTTTTCCAATCTGATCAAAATACCTATCTTTCTAGAGCTGTGATATGAAGGCTTGTACCTCTTCTGCTGAAGGATTTTCAGTGGCAGGCACACCAGTGATAGTTGCCAATGGAAAAGCTAATTTCTGGATGAATCTTCTCAACTCCTCTATTTTTGCTTTCATTCTGACCTTCGATAACTTGAGATCCTCCAGTTGCTCTTCTATCACCTCATTACTCAATTTCCATAGGCCTACTTTTGTATCATGTCTAGCTTCTCCAAGTTCAATTGAGTGCAGAGTGAAGTCTTCTGGTGTCATATCTTCAATTCTCCCTGCCTTGTTTGGTTTTTCTACCTCCATAGTTAGGTGCCCTATTTTCGGATCTCATCCCAATACTGACAAGGTCTTCTGCTTTTTAGTTTTTACTAAGGCAGATCCTGAGCGAACTGCTTGAGATGCAACATCCTTTGAAGGGAAATTTTCATCTTTTCTTTTCGTCTTCTTCTCCAAAGTATCCTCAAGCCAAGACTATGTATTGATCACTTTGGAGGTTGTTCTAAGTGATCCAATGCTAAACATTTTCTTCTTTACTGGAGTCATTATTGTTGTAGCTATAGAAAAGGGGGTCTTTGGATCTCAAGAAAGGAGTCGAGATGAACCTGGAGGTTTCTCTTCTTCTTGAGCTTTCTTGGTAGCTTCATCAAACTCAGTGGATTCACTACTACTACTTTTATCATCTCCAATCTCTACTATCTGAATAGGAGAACCAGCAGTCTTAAGAATAGGAGTGCTTATAGATGGAGTAGGGCTATGATTGGGGGATAATACAGGGGTAGCAAGAAGAGATGGAGTTGGAGAAGCTTGAGGAGATGGGGGAAGAGCAACATGTGGAGGTGATACTAGTGCGGGAGATCCATCTTTCTATTCCTCCATTTATTTTTTAGCTTCTGCTTGAGCTCCACTGACTGGTAGTGATCCCCCTTGATAGGTTGGGGTTATTGGAACATGCTTCTCTGGGGGTTGGTCACCTCCTCCCATAGATTGGGTTGGTCTTTGAGCGGTTGTGGCAGTAGCACTGGGAGTGGCAATTGAGATGAAGCGGGAGTAGCTGCAGCTGGAGAAGCTTGAGTAGCTTTGCTCTTGCTTCATCCTTTCTTAGCTATCCATTCAACCCACTTCCTAGTTCTTTTGATAATCCTTGCCATCATGACATCAAAATTTTATTCTATGTCAACATATGGTTCAGAGCTAATGGGAGTATTCCTCAATTTTATCAAATATGTATTACTATACATATTTTGACTGTCATCCTCCAACCCTTCCACATCTAATTTTATTCCATATGTCTTTACCTGATCAATTGTAAATCTGGCAAAGGCACGATCTCGACTCTTCAGCTCATCCTTACAATCTTCCCAATAATCCTCCATGGTTGTCACATGTTTGATTACAATTCCAATCTGGAGCACATCTCTAGCATATCCATTAGGATCAAATAGGGGCTTTACTACTTCATACTCTTCCAATTTGTATTTACTCTCAAATGCTTTGAGTATATTCTTAGCATCTGATCTGGTTATGCAACTGTATACTCCAACTTTTATAGGGAATTCATACCCTTTCTTCCTTAGGCTTGTGCTCAACACATTCACTCGTATTGCTTGCCTCATGATCTCCACGAGCATGATAAAATCATCTAGATACTTGGGTAGCTTAAATGGGAATCTATCGAACACTGCAAGACGCAAATAAGAAAATGATGAGAACTAGATGAAGTAACTACCAAATTGGCTGATGATCGCCATCACTTGTAGACTGAATCTCTGCTTTGGGCGCCCCTATATTTTCGTGTAAATCCTCATCGTGAATGCATCATTTACCTGGATGTATTCTGCATAACTATTCTATAATTGCAAGAATAGATAAAACTCATAACTTTTTACATTATCAGGGAAAACCTCAATTCTAGGGAGTCCCAACCACAATTGAAGAGAAGCCAACATGTATATCAAGAATGAGGATATATAAAAAGAATTATAAAACTTAGCTACACTGAGAGCCCTAGAAAGCTATTCACTGACCTCATGTGCCCAGTCAATATACTGTGTGTCTGAGAAAATAACTTGCACCAAAAAGAATTACTGCTCTACAAAATCAAAATCTTCTACCTCACCTTTGAGTCGATGCAACAGAACCAAAATATCAATAATTTCTAGTTTGAGGTCTGTGCCGAAAAGAGTTTAAGGGACTTTACTCTTAGCTCCCCTTGGCTTCTGAAACCAAGACTGCATGATCTACCTCCTCCAAACCATCTTCTTCAAAGAGTACTCGAACATGGCTCCACTCATCATCAAATCAGAGAACTCCTCCCATTCTAGAATCCACAAGCAATTCACCACTGATTTTTGATTGATTGAAATCAACATTGTCTAATCAAGCAATAGAATCTGCCTTGTATCCGACTTGTAATGATTGATGCATTCTAAAATCAACTCCAAGGCTTATATTGCTACAAGGAACCCAACTGCTTCTACTGATCCACTTCCCCAAAGTTTTTTCATTATGGGATGAATTGGCTCTGCTCTTAATCTCCTTTGAAAATCTTGCATATCATAGAAACGAAGTGAAGTATCTGTGAAAGTCGACCACTCCGACCTAATTCCAACCAATCCATTGAAACTTGCAAATCTTGTTGCCTTTTTATTTTATGTATAATAGCAACAGTTTAAACAATTGCAATTGATACAAGGAGAAAACTCTGTAACTCAAAAATTACTTGAAAGCACTATTTAGTACAACAATATAATAGTGAAACGAGAGTTCAAAAATTTGTTACTTCCCTTTTTATAAAATAACCTTAGATTTGCCCACTGAATTTCATAAATCACACCACATGAGAAAAATTAAGGGTAAATCCATTAGATTGCTGGATGTAAAGGTTATAATGGATTTATCTTTGTCTTTTCACTATTTCTGTTGGCTCAATGGTAACTCTCATTAATTACCGATTTACTTCCTGTTTCATCCGTCTTTCGAAAAACCACAAATGGAGTACTTCCTTAAGAAAAATTTTCTTAGGTCAATTTTCCTTGCAAAAACCTAATCAATCCACTGATCTGCTTCTATTTACTTGCCCAAAATAATCTGCAACCAAATCACATACGTACCATGCTTGCAGGAATGACTTTTTCTGAAGTGCGAAAAATGGCCTTCGAGGGTAGAAAACCTGCAGCGGATAAGCAAATTTTTGATATTCCCTTTAAGCTTTTTATTTTACCTTTCAACCCTAGGCACTTCACTAAAAACATTCGAGAAACACCAAAGAGGCTTCGTGAATGAAAAATGCGACCTTCTTAGTAACTTTACCTTTTTGTTTAGGCCTTTGCAGACAGTTTACCTCTTGTTTCGAAGTCCACCAAAGGAGAACCTACTTCTGAGTTTTTCGCCGATGCTTATTCTTTCCTTGTTTCACCCTACAGATAGCATTTATGGATTGCTACAGAGTTTCACCTTCTGGGTGCGAAAATGTGCAATAGAGAAGAGGAAACTTGTTTTTGGCCAAAGCCCATTGTTTTACTTCCTTTGCCCTATTCACTTTATTTTAAGCTTTCAGAAAACACAAAACTGACTTTGAAGGTGAGGGGTGGGGCCCATTGGCTGTCTCAATTCCTTTACATATACCTTTTCAAAAAACTAATTACTAACTTCGAAGTCTGCCACGAAGAATCTCTTTTCTAGTTTTTCGTCGATGCTTATCCCGATCATTTTCCAAGCTTTAAAATGGTTCTCACTATGAGATCATGATATCACTTGAACGATATCTTCTTAACATGATTGAATTTACTTCAAGGAAGCTTACAAATAGCATTTTCTGGTCTTTGCAAAAATTTTCCTTCGAGGTGCGAAAACTTGCTGAGGAGAAGCCAAAACTTGATTTTTTGTCGATTCAATTTTCTTCAAGTCCAAATCAAATGAGCTGCATGGAAATCAAAAGATGTAGCACAAATCAAGAATGTCCATCGAGGATGGTTCTAAACTATCCCTAAGACTCATGACAACCAAGAAATACCCACCCAGGCTAAATGTGATACGGGAGAAGGGAAAAGATGAAAACTCGATGGAGAAACTAACCACCTAAAGAAGAAAGACCTAGTGACCCAACTTGATAGAACATGACATTAGCTCACTCTCCACTTTTCAAAATTTGTATATGGTGAAAAGTGGTGCAACAGCTAGCTATGACTGGAGACTTGGGTAGAGTATACCCAAGCAAAGGGACTTAGAATCTCTAGTTTCACAGAAGAAAAATAAAAGGCGGCAACACAACAAAAACAAAACAAAACAAGAAAGGAAGGGAAAAACATCAGAATGGGTAGGCTAACTAAGACACACACAACACTAAGTCTAACTATGGTACATTACAGGGATTACCTATTTTCAATTTGAAACTTGGTAGAGCTTGAGATCCCGACCATTATAAGTCAGGGGTAGTATTTCACCATCTTCATATGCCAGTTTGAAAGAGTTGTTCTTGAATGCCTATTGAATTCTGAACAGGCCCTTCCATAGAGTATCAAACTTCTTATGCATTCATTTTGGAGCCTTTCTTTTGACCTAGAGTAGCACCATATCTCCCACCATAAATTTTTGAGGTCTCGTTTTCTTATCAAATAATTCTTTCACTCGCATTTGGTGTTGTGTGATATGATCAACAATTTCCACCCTTTCTTCTTCCAGTTTACTCAGATACAAGATTCTTTTTTCTAGACCATCTTTATAGATATCATCTTTAATTACTGTTCTGAGTTTGCTTGTGGCCAATTCCAATGATAAGGGTAGATTAGCTTCAGTTCCATAAACCAATTCAAAAGGGGATATACCAATTGCCCTCTTGGGTGTTACTCTATCTGCCCAGAGCGCGTCATGAATTTTCTTGTGCCAGGTTTTCTAATTATTTGAGACTAACTTATTAACAATATTAATCAAGTTTTTGTTACTAGACTTCGCTTGACCATTCCCTTGAGGAAAATAATTAGATGAATGACTAACAGTAATCCCATACTCAAAACAAAAATTAGTGATTTCAATTGATGAAAAATAAGATGCATTATCCATCACTAATTTGATAGGCATGCCAAACCTAACCAGAATGTTCTCCTATATAAATTCGCACACTACCTCTGAAGTAGTCTTGTTCATGGCTTTAGCTTCTATCCACTTACTGAAATAGTCAGTTGCAGTTATGATGTACTAATGACCAGCAGTGGATGTAGGAGTAATCAAACCAATGAAATCAAGGCCCCATTGTTGAAAAGGTCCTTCAATGATAATGAGTCTTAGTGGTAGAGCAGCTAATTGAGGGAGTCCAGAGAACACTTTACACTTTTCACATTTTGCTACCCATGCATATGCATCCTTGAACATCTCAGGCCAGTAATAGCATTGCCTTAGTATTTTAAAGGCTATAACTAAAGAAGAAAAATGTCCTCCATAGGCCTCATCATGAAATGATTTCAATAGCTTTTCTTGATGTAGTTTATCTACGCACCTTAGGAATGTACCATCAATAGCCTTTTTGAGAAGCTTACCATCCCAAATCACATACTTGGCCACTTTTAATTTAAGATCTCTTCTTTGTTTTGCATTCAAACCTTCTGGCCATTAACCATATGTTAAAAGGTAAGAAATGTTTTCGAACCATGAATCATAGAGACTTACTGCTAGCACCAATTGCTTCTCTTCCATTTCTTCTAATTCTACAATGGTTTTGTTTTCTACAATTTCTCTACATAGAGCATTTCCTCTTATTAGCTTGGTAGGTTTAATCTCAATATCATATTCCTATATCTTCACCACCTACACTCTTCTGACATTGCAATCTACTTCTTGTTGCTTCAGTACACTCTTCACTGCTACATCTGGGACAAAGACTATTGAATGCAAATGCAGGATTTAAAAATGGAAATTTTTAAGGGCTTTAACCACTGCAAAAGCATGTTTTTCAATCTACAAATATTTTAACTCATGATTCTTCAAAGGTACACTCATGAAAGCAATGGGAGCTTGTATTCCTTCATCATTCTCCTACACAAGAATAGCTGATAGTGTATGTTCTAAAGCATAACAGTAAATAATAAAGGCTTGCTTGTAATTTGGATGACATATCACAGGGGCATTAGCAACAATAGTTTTTATATCTTGAAAAGCTCACTTTCCTTCCTCACTCCATTTGGAACTTGAATTTCCCTTCATCATATCTACTATATGCTTAGTAGTTTCTGTAAAATCAAGAACAAACCTTGTAAGGAAATTCACCTGACCAAAGAGAGATTTAACCCCTATTTTGTTTATGGGTAGGCTTGCTCTTTGGATGGCCTCTACTCTGCCAGGATCAATTTTAATGCCTTCCTGTGACACTATATATCCAAGTAGTTTTCCTTCAGTTACACAAAAAACTGACTTTTTTGGGTTGAGAGAAATCCCATGCTCTCTACATCTTTGCAACACTCTCCTTAGATCTTCCATATGGTCTTTCATTTTCTTTGAGAACATCGTGAGATCATCTAGGTATATAACTATTATTTGATCTTTCATATCATCAAAGGTCTCACTCAGACATCTTTGGAATGTAGACCCAACGTTGATCAGCCTGAAAGGTATCCTGTGATATGAAAATGTACCCCAAGGAGTTGTAAATGCTATTTTATGTTGATCTTTCTTTTCTACTTCGACCTAGTTATAACCTAAAAATCCATCAAGCATAGACATAATCTCAGATCCAGCAACTATTTGCAACAAATGGTCCATGTTTGGGAGATCAAAATTATCTTTGAGAGATGCCTGATTCAAGTTACAAAAGTCTACACAAATTCTTATCTCTCCGTTCTTCTTCCTGACAGGAACTATGTTGGCTATCCAGGTAGAGTGATGGATAGGATAAATGATCCTTGCTCTTAAAATTTTATCAACTTCTTAGAAAATGGAATCTACCACCTTCGGATTGTAGTTTCTTTTCTTTTGTCGAAAGGGTACTGCATCTGGTTTGAGAGGAATATGATGTTTCACCTCTCCTCCTCTGTAGCTCTTCAGGTCTTCATAACTCCAAGCAAAGACATCTCTATATTCTTTGAATAATTTCTTTGCAATTTTTCTCTCTTCAGGAGTACAACATTTTCCAATATTAATCATTTTGGGATCATGGACATCTCCAATGTTCAATCCTTCATATTCACCTGTGGTAGGTCCCTTTTCTATTCTTTTCTGCTTAACATAAGCATCATGTCTATTAAACAACTTTTCCAGAGCTAAAAAATAAGGGGGAATAATATTACTTTTCAGTTGGACTTCACCACTTTTGTCATTTTCATTTTCTTCACGAGACTTAGTCTCAAAACTGGCTTTGTCATTTTCAAGAAACAACTGCAAACTTTTATCATCATTAAAGACTTGCTAGGATTCTATATTATTTGGGATGGCAGATCGATATATAATTTCAATTTGATATTTTTTATCCTTAAAATTTGGATGTGGGAGTAACAAGGAAGTAGAGACTGCAAGTGAGTCAGCCTTTGTATTCATTTCTCTTGGCACAACTTTAATGGAGAAGGCATATAAACCTTCTATCTCATCCCACACCCTATTCCTATAATTCTTCAGTTTATGATTCTTCACTGAGTACTGTCCTTTGATTTGTCTCACAATAAGCTCTGCATCACCTTGTGCCTTTAAGACTTTTATCCCTCTTTCTTTTGCAGTGACTATCCCCAATATTAAAGCTTCATATTCTACGGTATTGTTTGTGTTACCAAACTCTAATTTGAAAGCTAAGGGCTTGGCTTCTCCTTCTGGGGATATGAATACTATGCCAGCTCCCGAGCTGAAGGAAGCACAACTTCCATCAAATTCAAGTGTCTAGATATCAGAAGCCTCTTTGTCTTCATCAGGCACCTTCTCGACCTAATTCTCGTTCACTTGTTTACCTGAATCTTCCTCAGTAAATAATATATAATTACTGAATTCGAGTTCTTGATATAGAATTTGAGCTTTGGGATCATCTAATTTCAAGACTATTAATTTTTCTTTTTCTTCAAGTTCTAACTTGACTTTCTTATTACCATTAGCTATCATAGCTTGGGATCAGTCTAGCTTAATTTCTCCTCCTAAGTCTCAACAGAAACTTCTACTTAAAAGGAGTCCATAACTTTCAAGAATATCAGCTACCAGAATGGTTAATAGGAGTTTCTTTTCTGGATATGAGGGTAGAGCTACTTGTGCATCTTTAATTTGTCCAAGCAAAGGGACTTTCTTGGCATCCATAGAATAACATCTCCCATGCACTTTAGTAAGATTCAACCCCAAGGCTTTAGCTACAAAATATGGCATAACATTATCTAATGCACTTGAATCTATTATGCAATTACTAAGTTTACATCCATTAATATACAACGAAATATAAAAAGGTTTAGGCTTCTGTCCAAGGAAAGTTGCTAAAATAGTAGAGTCTTCTTGATTAAACAAGCTAGATGTTAAGGTTTCATCTTCAATTTCAATCATCACATTATGATTCAAGTATGAGGTACCCCCTTTACATTTATCCACTAATCTCTTTAGCTCAGAGGGATGTGACTTTAAATAATCAATAGTGGAAATTTGAACCTTTGACTCTTCACAAAATTGAATGAAATCAAAAGATGTATGGTCCTTAACCATTTGCAGAGTGGATGTTTCCTGATCAGTATATGCTTTACTCATAGAAGGACTGGAGCTATCTTTGTGAGTATGACTAGAATTTTGATTCTTCAATCTTTTTCCACGAGTAAGTATTGTGTATGAGGTTCCATCAATAGTTGTGTAACACTCACCTTTTGATTCAGAATCTGATTCATATTCTAAAAATAAATTTCTAGAGTCGCCAATTGAACAGGAATCAGGTTCTGAACATGAAGCTATAATATTTAATTCATTAGTAGATAGAAATTGCACCATACAAACAGTCTCCAGACAATTCTCACTGTCATGATCTATGGTTAAATGAAAGATGCACATATTCCCCTTTTTTGGTGCTGCTTCGATTTGCAGCCTAGGTTGTGAACCTGTAAGCTGCAGAAATCTACTTTCATTGCTTCTACCTAGTGAGTTTTGGTAATTCCATTGATAAGAATTATTGAATCCGGGTAACTACTTTTTCATTGCTACTAACTCATTAGACAACTTCTAAATTATTTCTTCTGATGATGTGGTATTACTAGAACTCCCTTTAGTTTGAAGTTCTCATTTCCATTTTCTCACAGAAATTAGGTCATCTTCACATTCAATAGCTTTCTTCTGTGCGTCAGCTAGATCAGTAGGGTGTGCTCTTCTCAGATCATAATTGATGTCTAGGTGCATAGCACTAATAAAGAAAGTTTTTAAATTTCTAGGCATGGGGCTATCAGCAGTAGGAATTCTACTATTAATCTTATTGAAGTTGGCAAGGAAATCCCTCATGCTCATAGTTGGTTGCTTCTTAATTGAAGTCAACTGTGTTAGAAAGGCATGTTCATCTTCTGTAGTCTTGAATCTAGCTTCAAATTTAGTTCTCATCATGTCCCAGTCTATTATTAAACCATCAGCTAAATGACAAAACCAATCTGCTACATTATTTGTAAGGGTCTCTACAAATAATCTTACAGCGATATCTTCATGTCCCGCCGCCAATATATGGGTAGCTGTGAAGAATACTTTAATGTGTTCATCTATTATGACTTTCCCATCACCTGAGAATTTAGGGAAGTTCTTCCTTAAACCAACTAGAAGTGGATGATAAGCATTTAGTGCTAGCGGCCCTATTGTCGCGGCCCATGGAGCAGACATGATTGTTCTAGTAGTATATGATGGAAAGTTAACAACTGGAGGTGTAATAACCTCGTGAAGTGCTAGCACCTGACAAGCAGAATGCGAAGTGCTGGCATCTTGAATTCTAACAAGGGAAGCGGGTCTACTTTGACTTTTACCTTCACCTTTCCATTTTGGAACTTCTAAGATAGGAAAAATGAGCTCTATTAATTTATGAAAAGTGGAATCTTGCCCACCCTATTTCTTGGTACTTCTGAGGAACCTAAATTGTTCTAGGATGCTAGGTCTGATTTAACCCTAAGCTTACTATCTTAATAGTCTTTCTGCTCTCTAGATATCCTTCCTTTGAACAACTCTTTCAAAAACTTTAGCTCTTCTTTCTTCTTTCTCTAATATCTGGCTAGCATTCCGATAATGTTCAATGTTCCTCTTGTGCCTCCAAACAAAAGTGTTTAGCGATGAGATTATATCTTCTTCATTTTCTTGAAAACCAAGGTTAGGTTGGAGCACTGGGATTATGTTCTCATGAGGTAGTACCATTTTTCCTCATGACATAGACTTTTTGATCAAGTGACTATTCGTCTCCCTAGTAGAGTTGCCAAAGATCTATTGGTAAATAAATTTTTTCTTTTTATTTTCCATGAAATTATGACTCTTAATGCCTAGATTATGAACAATATTTATTCACAAGAGTTGAAAAGCCATTTTATGGTTACCAACCTTTCTCTGAATTGGTAGGTATAGCTCCATATATGAATGATATTCAAAGAATTATGTTTGTTCCTCCTATCTCATTTGGGGTATGTTCTTCACCCGAGAATAGTAGAGGTATAACCAAGTTAGACTTAGACAAGACCTAACTCAGGCGAGTTTGAGTTCTAAGCATCTAATTATTTTTGTGTATCCACAATCCTATGAATTCACAAAACCTTCAGATATCTAACTACAAAAACTTGAATCTAAACTACTGCTATTAATTAATTATACTAAAGTTTCCTCTTTGAATGAACAATAACAATGCTTATTACATTCACTCACTGTATCATGAACAAGGGAAGTAAAACTCTATTTATTCCTCGTTCCAATTCCAAAACATATGAGAAAAACACTAATTTCAACAATTCTACGAAACATAAAATGATTGATATTAAGTACTCTCAATTGTCTCTGCAACAAAAGGTATCTCACACCAAAAATTTGCCGACCTTTGATTAACCATTAAATTTCATACATATAGGATTTGAGAGATGACCATTACAATAGGAATATCAATCAGTTCATCTTCTCAAATGACAAATGGCAAGATGCCAGTTTGTCAAATTTCAAAATTTACAAAAATTTGCAACATTTAAATCAAATAACAGAAAAGGAGTGTTAAATAAGTCATTTAGACTTTTTTCCCTTTTCAGTTTTTGCCCTATATGTTCTAGCAGCCACTATAATTGGGATTATCTCCTCGTGACTAGGCACATGTACATTGGTGAATCTCAAGAGCCACTTTGAATGCTCCCGAGCTAACTCCTTTACTGCACCCAGCTAACTTGTTAACTCTCCAGCTGCCACATGCATGCATCCACTTAGTGTCTGCAACTCAACCACTCTATTTTGACTACTTGAAGTCATTCCAGATAGGTTACTCAAGTATGTGGAGAAGTTATTCTGCATTACTTCTATCTTAATGGGAGCCTTTCCTTGCCCACTGCTTTGTGAGTCAGTGTGTAATCCTTGCATGAGCTTAAATGCTCTATCTTGGATCTAGTTTGAAACCATTTGAATGGAGGCTCAGTTCCCTTCTTCAAAATCTTTGCTTCAACTGCCTCCTTTTCCTTCATTTGGATGATCATATTTAGGAGAGAAATGCATTCGTCGCACCTTGCCTTTTGTGCAGCCAAAGTGTTGTGATTAGAAGTGATGTTATCCTTCTCAATTTCTAACCGAAGGATAACATTCCCAATTTGATCAATCATAATAGCTCCATCTGTACTGAGCTTCTCAATCCATTCTTTTCCAGTCTAACCAAAATGCCCATCTTTTTGGAGCTGTGATATGAAGGCTTGTACCTCTTTTGCTGAAGGATTTTCAGTGGCAGGCACACCAATGATAGTTGCCAATGGAACAACTAGTTGCCAATGGAACAATGCTACAAGATGCAAATAAGAAAATGATGAGAACTGGATGAAGTAACTGCCAAATTGGCTGATAATCACCATCGCTTCTGGATTGAATCTCCACTCTAGGCGCCCCTATAGTTCCCTGCAAATCCTCATGGTGAATGCATCATTTACCTGGATGTATTCTGCATAACTATTTTATAATTGCAAGCATGGATAAAACTCATAACTTTTTACATTATCAGGGAAAACCTCAATTCTAAGGAGTCCCAACCATAATTGAAGAGAAGCCAAAATGTATATCAAGAATGAGGACATATAAAAAGAATTATAAAACTTAGCTGCACTAAGAACCCTAGAAAGCTGTTCACTGACCTCATGCACCTAGTTAATATATTGCGTGTCTAGGCAAATAACTTGCACCAAAAAGAAGTACTACTCTGCAAAATTAAAAGCTTCTACCTCACCTTTGTGTCGATGCAACAAAACCAAAATGTCAACAATTTTTGGTTTGAGGTCTGTGCCGAGAAGTGTTTTAGGGACTTTATTCTTAGCTCCCCTTGGCTTTTGAAACCAAGACTGCATGATCTCCCTCCTCTAAACCATCATCTTCAAAGAGTACTTGGACATGGCTCCACTCATCGTCAAATCAGAGATCTCCTCCCATTCTGGGATTCACAAGAAATTCACCATTGATTGTCGATCAATTGAAATCAACACTGTCTGATCAAGCAATAGAATCTGCCTTGTATCCGGGTTGTAATGATTGATGCATTCTAAAATCAACTCCAGGGCTTGTACAGCTACAAGGAACCCAGCTACTTCTACTTATCTGCTTCCCTAAAGTTTTTTCATTATGGGATGAATTGGCTCTGCTCTTAATCTCCTTTGAAAATCTTGCATATCATAGAAACGGAGTGAAGTATTTGTGAAAGTTGACCACTCCGTCCTAATTCCACCCAGTCCATCGAAACTCGCAAATCTTGTTGCCATTTTATTTGATGTATGATAGTAATAGTTCAAACAATTGCACTTGATACAAGGAAAAAACTCTGTAACTCAAAAATTACTTGAAAGCACTATTTAGTACAACAGTATAACAGTGAAACAGGAGTTTGAAAATCTATTACTTCCCTTTTTATAAAATAACCTTAGATTTTCTCGATGAATTTCATAACTCATGCCACATGAGTGAAATTAAGGGTAAATCCATTGGATTGGTGGATGTAAAGGTTCTAACAGATTTATCTTTGTCTTTTCACTATTTTTGTTGGCTCCGCGGTAACTCTCATTAATTACCGATTTACTTCCTATTTCATTTGTCTTTCAAAAAAGCACGAATGGAGTACTTCCTTAGGAAAAATCTACTTAGGTCAATTCTACTTGTAAAAACCTAATCAATCCACTGATCTGCTTCTATTTACTCACCCAAAATAATCTACAACCAAATTACATACTTACCATGCTTGCAGGAATGACTTTTTTTGAAGTGCAAAAAATGGCCTTTGAGGTTAGAAAACCCGCAGCGGAGAAGCAGATTTCAAATTTTCCCTTTAAGCTTTTGCTTTTACCTTTGAACCCTAAGCACTTCACTAAAAACATTCAGGAAACACCAAAGAGGCTTCGCGAATGAAAAATGGGGCCCACTTAGTAACTTTACCTTTCTGTTCAGGCCTTTGCGAACAATTTACCTCTTGTTTCTAAGTCCACCAAAGGAGAAGCTACTTCTGAGTTTTTTGCTGATGCTTATTCTTTCCTTGTTTCAGCCTACAGATAACATTTATGGATCACTGTGGAGTTTCACCTTCTGGGTGCGAAAACGTGCAATGGAGAAGAGGAAACTTATTTTTTTGCCAAAGCCCATTGTTTTACTTCCTTTTCCCTATTCACTTTATTTTAAGCTTCCGAAAAAAATAAATTTGACTTCAAAAGTGAGGGGTGGGGCCCATTGGATTTCTCAATTTTTTTACATATATCTTTTCGAAAAATTGATTACTGACTTCGAAGTCTGCCACGGAGAAGCTCTTTTCTGGTTTTCTACCGATGCTTATCCCGATCATTTTCCAAGCTTTAAAATGGTTCTCACTGTGAGATCATGATATCACTTGAACGATATTTTCTTAACATGATTGACTTTACTTCAAGGAAGCTTACAAATAGCATTTTCCAGTCTTTGCGAAAATTTTCCTTCGAGGTGTGAAAACCCACCGATCAGAAGCTGAAACTTGATTTTTTGTTGATTCAATTTTCTTTAACTCCAGATCAAATGAGCTACATGTAAATCAAAAGATGTAGCACAAATCGAGAATCTCCATCGAGGATGGCTCTAAACTATCCCTAAGACTCATGACAACCAAGAAATACCCACCTAGGCTAAATGTGGTATGGGAGAAGGGAAAAGATGAAAACCCGATGGAGAAACTCAAAACCTAAAGAAGAAAGACCTAGTGACCTGACTTGACAGAACATGACATTAGTTCACTCTCCACTTTTCAAAATTTGTATATGGTGAAAAGTGGGGCAACAAGTCCATACCTTGAATTTTATCAATATGCATCTCCTCTTTAAAGATCAATGATGGATGAAGGGGAAGATCTTCTCCCCATAAGAAGTCAACATTTGGAGCATCAAGACACCAAATTGGAATAATGACCACCTAATATTCATCTTCAGACAGTTTCTTCGTCATTCTTTTCAAATTGTGGGTGCAAGCACGTATGCAAAGACTTTGATACCTTTTCATCAAGATCCTAATTTTCATTTTCATGAATGACTTCTATTTCCTTCTCAAGCTCTTTGCAATTATTATAACAAGAATCAACACATACTCCTCTTTCCATTTCACTCACTTCTTTATCATTTTCTTAGAACACACCTTCTAGTATATCTCTTTCAACATTCTTCTCATAAGGTATTCTGTCAGCAAGAAAATGTTTTTCACCTTTATCCTCTTGTTTAATTTTCTTCAATTTTGGAGCAATGAAGGATGTATTTTAGTAGGATCAAACCTTCAATTACCATAGAATCTTTTCAAAAAATGAATTTCATCAAGATCAATAGAAGCATGATTATGTTGAATAAATGATCTAGGTGCTAGAATACTTTCTTGGTTACCATTCTCATACCTAGACTTGTATAAATCATGCTTCTAAACAAATTATTCTTGATTTTTACATATAAAATTTCTTATTGACAAAGATTCCCACATTTTTCTTCATTAGCTTTGAGGGAATTCATAAGCTCTGTGAACTTCTTCTTCAAAGTGAACAAATGTCATGAAAGTGTACTCTTCCTATTAATTTACCTCTTCCTCATTGGTCTCCATAATTTTGGTCATGAGAGTGGTTGAAACCGTTATTCATCAAATTTTGGCTGGTATCAACATCTTCATTTTTCTTTTAGCCCTCATTTCAACTTCCAAAAAACCTATCATCGCCCCTTCCTCCTTGGCCTTACCCTCTTTGATTTCCATCAAACCCCTTGTTTAGCTTCTCCTTAACTCTTAAGGTGAATTGGTATTCCTCTTCAATGTTAGTCATTCTAACCAAACTTTTCTCTTCATGAATGCTTTTTCTTAACCCATTAAGGTAATGAGTGACCTCCTCCTTGTTAGCTTTTGCATTTCCTATCCTGATGATGACTCAATAAAAATCACTTATATATTCCTGGATAGATTTTCCCACTTTCTTCAACCCTTGCATATTCTTGTACAAATCAAGATCATAGTCAACAATGATGAACTTCTTCTTTTGTTTGTCCACAATCCAAAGCCATCTTGTTATTTTCTCCTTTCTTCTTTGATTCCTTTGCAATTAGACCTCTTGCCACCAAATTTTGCAACGAGTCTTCAATTTGGCCTTCATGAAATTGACCCTCTATCTTCTAATATTCATACTCATAATGTTAGGAATAAGGTGTCTCAACCTTGTATAATTCCTATTCTTATTATTATTTATTTTGTAAATGTATTTTTGCAAATAATATGTAAATGTGAGTGTACATGTCTAGTTGGCATGTTGATCACTTAAATGTGTCAGCATCTTGAAGTGTGTGAAGGAGATCATGACTAAAATGTTTATGACGGATTCCTATGACGCGTAAGAGCTATTTAAGGAATGAGCTATGACAGGTGTAAGAGCATCTTATGACATGAGGCCTATTTGGGCACCCAAGAATGAGTGGTTGGTGTGTGTAAGAGAATATTCCAAAAATAGGTTGGTATGATGGATTCCCTTACACTTCTCTTGTGACCACTATTTTTGGCAGATTCTATGACAAGCTGTCATTGCCTATTCAAGGGATGGAATCCCTTTTCTTGGTATTGCATGTACATGTGGCATTGTGCATGGTTCTTGGTGGTTGAGCCATGAAAAACACCCAAATCCTTTGTGGGCATTTTTTTGGGTCTTAAGATGTTCATAAAAGTAGTATTACATGTTTTAAATGCAATAGAGTGGAAGAGAGAGATGAGAAGTTATTTTCATAGGGTTATGCTGCCAGATTTTCTCTAGAATGGAGCAAGATGTAAATCTCCATGTGAAGGCTGAAAATGTATTGTAACTTGTTACTAAATAATACATTAGCTTGATGGTTTGGAGGGTGGGGTTTTTTACCTAGAAAGGTTTTCCCCACGTATATCTATGTTCTCTATTCTGTCTAATTCTTCTAGTTCTATGATTGTAGAGTAATAATCTGTATGTCATAATGTTGCTGAATTTTGTTTAGATCAGTAAATTGCAATCACTTTCCTTTAAAGTTTTTAATTGTGGGAAATCAACTATGTCTGTTTCCGCTTTTATGGCATAGTAGTATGCACTTGTATTTGTTGATTAGAAGTTGTACCAAAAACTATTGTATACAAGATGTGCATACTGATCTCAAATGAATTTCTGGGATGCTCTCATTTCCCTTCACATAATACTCCTCCATATCATTAATCCAATTGATTAACTCTTTTGGATTAAGGTTTCTAGAAAATGTGGAAACTTCAAATTTGAGCCTTTTTCTAATTTTGGTAATAACCCTCAGAAGCCTATCATCCTTTGGATACCTATCTTCTTCTTACTCCTCTTCAACTTTTCCCTCTTCTACAAATTATTTCCTCACTTTCATTTTCGGTTCCAATATCAATCCCTCTTTGCAATTGTTCTTGCAAGGCTTCTACTTGACTTTGGAGGGCTCTAAAACCCTCAAGTGTCAATCCTCTAATGCTTCCACCATGTTCTCTTTGTGAAGATATTTTATCACTCTCTCACCACCCACAACCATAGTCCTAGTACTAATTTCCTCACAGATGCTAATTTATCTACACACTTGGGAACTCCTACTCTAATACCACTTGATGAAGGCACAACTTGAGACAAAAATTAACAAAATAGAAAAGGAAAATTTCCATTAATTGAAATAAGAAGCCATTACATGCATCATAGTAAAAACCAACCCAGCTATAGGTCATGTGGACTAAATTACTATTAGATTCTATAGAAAAACCCTTCTCCCAAACTCCACCAAACATTCTCTTTCCATCTCAAGGATGGGCCTCAAATAATTGATCTTAGTTTTAGGGTTAAGAATAGAATTTGCATTTTGACATTTGACAATGAGTTCCAAACCAAGGGTTCTAGAATTCAAATTAGAAGTTGGTGCAAAAAGAAAAAAGGTTCCAAAAAAATGAGTCCAACTTTCAAGAAGAAAAACTTTTGATCTTGGACTCTAATTGACAAATTGTTTAAATTGAGATATTTTTATTAGGATTTAACTATGTAGCTTTTGAGTCAAACACATTGACCCATGTTTCATTAGTAGTGATTCACACAAGTAAATTTTGAGAAACCTCTCTAAGAACTCCATAGACATATGGACCACCTATGGTCATCCCCCATTTTTTGGGGTTGTACAAGGCTATTTAGTGCCCCAAACCACACTTTGAAGAGTTTTTAGGGGGTCTTTGGGCAACATAAAACTACCATAACTTTCAAAAAATGAAACATTTTGACTAGATTCTTTATTTGGAGTGCTTGAAATTTTAGTTATAACTTTCCCTCCAACTCTCACCCTCTAATTCTTCATAATTATTGCTCACCGACTAAATAACCCATTTTTTTTTGTTTGGCATGTATTTGATGTGTGCTGAAATACTAACCCAAAAAAGCTATAATAAAAATATGAGAGTTAGAATCTCTATTTTCCCAAATGGGTATTCAAAATTACAAACACATCAAACAACAACTATCTCTAAACATATTTTTGAGTGATATGAGATTTCCCTTACATTGTTGAATACTCCTAGATCATACATCAGCATACCATACTTGACCCTCTATTCTAATCACACTCAACTTTGTGACTTCTTCTGTGATCACAAGCTTCTCCAATGATATGCTTTTCTATAATTTTCTACCATGATAACAAACTTCTTAGTTTTAGCACGTTAATTAGAATCACTTCAATTACAAAACCTAAACCTAAATCTAATAATCCAAATTAACCAAAAAAATCTAACCATTCATTATTTCCTTGCCTTTTTCCATACCAACCTGATATTTTATCTATTAGAAATAGGAAATACTGGGGTGGGTGATGAATCAGTAATCCACAAACTTTTTCCCAATTATGCATATCATTAACAATCTTATAACTTGCATATAAAAGTAAGTTGATTAAGTTGAATAGTAAACACAACCATAAAGTAATGTGATACATAAAACCATATTTTGTTAACTAGGGTAAACCTAGCCAAGGGAAAACCCCAGTAAGGATGTTACCCACAAAATGATCCACTAATTACAAGTATCTGGTAAAAAAAATTAACCCTATTAGGAGTCTATCACATCTGTATAATGTCTCAGTCCTTGTTAGAAATTAGATGACTAGGCCTTGTTAGAAGCCTCAACCATGTTACGAGTTGTTATTATAATTATAAAAAGTATGCAAGATAAGCCCACTACCAAAACATGCAATATAAAATAATGTTCTTCAATACAAGAGATAAGTACAAAACCTCTTACTATTGTTGATATCCTCAATATCTAATTTTTCTTTGCTTCTCTTCACAAAAATGATCATATGTTCATACTTCTTTGATCTAACATCAAATTTTTTATCTCAAAAAAATATTATAAATTCTTTTAATTACACTTACACATTCTCAAAACTTTTTTGGTTGAATAGGTGTGACCAACTGAATTTGTTGATACCAATTGTCTTCCTGTTCCTTTTTATGACTTTCTTCTTCTACTTCTATCTAGTCTTCCTTTTCTTTTGTCACATCATCTTTCCTTTCCTTTGCCTCATTCTTTCTTTTCCTTTTTCTTCTCACCTTCATCATCCTTTCTATTCTTTTCTTCCTCTCCTTTCTCCTCCTCTTCATCTTTAGAGCTTGTTTAATATACCAAATTCTCAATAATAGAGGGGGAAAAATCCTTAAAATGATCTCCTAAGTTGTGTCCACTATAATTCTTGTACCATTACATGCATTGTATCTATGCCAATTATGATTTGTTGCATTTATGATGTCTCTACTACTTCCTTCATTTCTAAGTCTTTCTTTGCTACTACTGCCATGAGTACTAGTTTGTCTTATCCCTCTACTATAGGGATAGGTCCCCCTATCATTTTTATTTCCTTTCTTGTGCTTGGCTCTACAGAAGTCATAACTTTCACAATATCCCTTTTGTTTCTTTTTAAACTTTTCATAGTTTCCTCCAATTATTAATATGACCCTTTTCTTATTTCTCAGTAAAGGTTCAATGCTCTTAATTATTCTTGAAAGTTTCTCATCATCCTCTACTTCACATAATTTTCTTATCAATATTTCTCTTATTGTCTTATCCTCTTCAACAAATCTCTTCTTTCTATTAACCATCCTCTTATATAGATCTTTGGGGATAAGTCCTTGTAAATCTATAAATTTCTTGTTACAAAATATCATATATCTAATAACCACATTCTATTGTTCAAACTTCTCATAATTGATGTATAATTCATAAAAAAATTTTACTTGTGCAAAATCTCCATCATTTATTATCATAGAATTTAATCTTTGGTCTTTTGGTTTCTACTTCTTCCTTTCTCTAGTAGTTACTTTTGATTTACCTTTCATGGTCTCTTTCTTGGATACTTCTTCCCTAGACTCTGATTCTAATTTCTATGTCTCTTATTCAATGCTTTTCTTATTTTTCTTACCCGTGGAAGAAACTAATGTCTTTCTCTCTTTTTTTGGACCACTGGCCTTTTCTTTCACTCTCTTATTCTTAGATGACTCAACCAGTTCCTATTTTACTTTTTCAAATCTTGATGATCTTCTAGTGCTAGGTGGAGTGGTTGGCTAGACTTTAATTATACTAACATCTTCTTCATCTTTTGAATGAACTGGTGTAACAAATGGTGGTTTCATAGGTAAAACTATAGCATAAGGTGCAATAGGTGTCTATATAGATAGTACTCTTACTATTATTCCTTTTGTTGATCCATTGTTAATAAACAATGGCTTGGCAATAAGAATGTTTTATTGTCCACTTGCTTTACTCTCTATGTTGAAAATATAAGGTAGGCAAGGTTACTGAGAGGGGAGGGGTGAATCATGAACCAATAAAACTTTATCTTACTTCACCATTTAATCCTTCATATATGATTCTGATCTAATTGCATGCATGAAAAAATGAAAGAAACAAAACATTCATTACACTTTGACACAAGATATGGTGACCCAAAAACCTTCCAAATAGAAAGTAAAATTGGGGTAGGGATGATACCCACAAGCTTTAGTACTGTAGTATAAAGTTAACCTGTTAAAGCTTATAATTGACCACTTCTAGTGATCTGCCCTATTAGGAGCAATAAGGATTGTGAGGTCCACCTTGTTAAAGGATTTACAAACATACAATGAAGTATGCACTCAGTTAGGAGATTTAGAAAAATATTTTTAAGTCTGCCCTGTTAAAGCATTTAACTGATATACCTATTAGGATGAACTAGTGGTTGATCTTTGATCTACAACTTTGATTTGTTGAATGAGATTCCTTGTATTACAATGATCCCCTAACTATGATAGATAAATCTTTGTTGTCCCTTATACTACTTGTAGCCTTCTTCAATTCACACTTATCCACTTCTCATTGACACACTCATATATTTGGATATGATATAATGTATTACATATATACCAATCCAATTCATTATCTTATGGAGTTGGCTACAATACCAATTTCATCATAATTCACAAAGTCGTCCCAACTGTTGTAACTTTGGTTCTGAAGACAAACTCAGTGTTGTTCTAATACATGGTAAACATTGTCAATGCTCAAAAAACTTTGGCACTCAATTGAAATTGAAGCTCAGACCATACTAATCACTTCCAAGTAGCTCAAACTCAATCAACACTATGTAACATGGTGAATACTAAGAAAATTTGCAACAACTGAATCACTTGGTTGACACTGCATGACTCGATCAACACTAGATCCACTTCATTAACCTTGTGAGCTTGGTAGAAATTATAGGACTTGTTTAAAACTACAGAGCTCAGTTAACACTAGAGTCTCCATCACTCCCACTAAATAGCTCGGTAGAACTGCTACACTCGAGCTATACTACAAACTATCTCTAATGCTTGGTAGATACTGTATAGCTCGATGTGAACTACAAACTATCTATTTGGCTTGGTAGCAATTGAGACACTTGGTTAACATTGTTGGATGAATGATAAACTTAGTAGCAATGTAAACAAATGACTAAGTGTTGAGTCATTGATAGAAAAATTGACCTTTAATGTCAACAATCTTCCCCTTTAGAATTAGTGAGAAAAACACTTATAACACCAAATTTTTGAATACTCAAAATCACAAGTCAAAACCTTATTTATCATCATTTTGTACATGTATCTACATAATACTATACTACTCCCCCATACATATATCTATCCTATATACATACATGATCTGGAGTATAGTATACTTCTCTCCCTTTGTCAATATCTTTTCCCTCTTTATGAAATAGTACAATATACAATATCTTCTCCCCTTTTTTGACATAAATGCCAAAGGTGTGTAATATCTATATGTTAGTACCAAAATGTGACAAGAAATCATAATGTACCTTTAAAATTAGTGCATAGTCTTGTCCCAATTCTCTTATAAAACCTTACTTGCATGCAAGGCTATCTTAACTTCTACTGATAATTCCATCATGTGGTTAGCTATGGAGAAGTGACAATTGGTGTGCACTTGCCTTGATCTCCTCATCTATCTTGGAAAATTTATCATTGACCTCCTTTGTGAAGATAGATGTGTCACTCAGTTTGACAAACAATGAAACAACATTACTAACAATTGTTTCCAATGAAAAAAAAATAGTAGATAACTCTACTTGATCTATTGCAATTTTCTATGCAACTTGCTCCAACACTCTATTTTCAAACTTCCTTTCAGCTCTTTGTAGTATTTTATCTTGTCCATTTAAATCTTCATTGAATTTGTGGACAATTTCAGCTAATTGGTCTAGAATAGGCTATTTTCCATCAACCTCAATACTCAGGGCATCAACAAATATGCTCTTTATGTCTTCAAGGATTTGATTTTCTTTCTTCTTCTCTTCTCTAAGATTCTTATTCTTGGCCCTTTTATTTAAGAGTTTTCCTAGCATATCCATTTGATCAGGGTTGAGGATAAAGATATCCCAATTTGGAATAACTATGTCCTCATCTAGATCAATTTCTTTATCTTCTTCTTTATCCTTAACCTTTAGAATTGTAGAAACAATTTTTTTACCCTTATTTAGAACTTTAGTGCTCAGTTGAGATTGATTCTCAACTATCGTTGCACTAGCTATGGATACACTTGGAATAGAAACAATTGTAGAAATAGATGGAATAGAAATAAATGTAGAAATGACACTAACAAAAGGAATACCTTACTTTTTCTCAATCAAGCCTGATGATGGAGGAACTTGCTACTTAGAAGATGAAGTGTTGGGCACTTCAGTTAATGTAACACTTGAAAAAATAGATCCAGAGCTTGGTTGGGTGCTTTGTGTAGCAGTGGCATCCACAAACAACTCGGTCGAAGCTTTCTCTGAGCCTAATTGTACTAAGATTATGCTCAGAGAGTGAGTAAATGAAGTTATAATCTGAGTTCTAATCTTCTCTACATTAGATTCTTCAATACTCTATATCTCTGGAAAGTTTTCTCCAGTAGCTTCATGTTCTTCCTCCTCATCATCAAGATTGACATCATCTTTTATTTCTACTTCTTCTTTTGCATCCTCATCATCACCATCATTGTCATCAATGTGCACAATAAAGTCACTGGGTTGGTGCAACTGATAGATGTTTTTCCATGTGGTAGTAGTTGTCTTCACCACATATTCAATATCCTTAAGAAATATCATGCATGCGCTTAACTTGAGAGTGAACTTGTTCTCATTTTTCTTCAAGGATTCCTTCACTTCCTTCTCATTGAGACTTGGCATGAGTTTCTTGAAAGTTTGTTCAAAGATGTCTTTGACAGACTTCTTCACATTTTCCCATCTAGGTTTTACTACCTTCATAGGTTCATTAGGAATTTGTTGTGACATCCCATCTGGTGAATACTTCCATTTGCCCAATTTAGTCACAAGAGTATCCTCAATCTTCCTTTTCTCTTTTTCATTCTTGGTCTCATACTGGAGAAATTTAAAACATGCCATGCTAGTTCCTTCTTCCATCCTTTTCAATATTTCTTGGAGTGTAGTTGTAGATCTTTTGAAGATAACTTGTTTGGCTTCATCTTCATCTAATTTCAATTTCCTATTTGATTTGGATGCCCTTCTTGTAAATACCATAGGTGATGATTTGGAAAGTCTGGTTATAATGGCCTTCCCATTCTTCTTGGGAGGCTCTTCCTTCTCAAATTTAGATTCCTTTGATTCATCCTCTTCATTAGCTTCTTCTACATCATCTCCTTTTCCTTTCGTTAGCATGAGAGGAGAACTTTCTTTCTTGTGTTTTTCATTAACTTTTATATCCTCTTCCTTCCTTTCTTCACTGCTTGAGGTAGCTTGATCTCAAGCTCAATTATTATCTTTGCTTCATCATATGTTTAGAAATAGGTGGGTTTGGGATCCGTCAGATCATTCAACAGAGCTTCAATGATATCCTTAATTTCATCAATATTAATATCATACTCTAGAGGTTTAACCCATGCCACTCTAGGTATGACTACTTGAATATAAACTTTGTCACAATCAATTATGAAACATATATCTTGATCATTGTCTTCCACAAGCTTCTTGGGTATCCTAAACCTATTTTGCATCTTTTCTTTGAATGTTTCAAAATAATTATCTATGATAATATCAAAATTCTCACCCATTTCTGCTATGTATTCATTGATTTGATATAAAACTGGAACATCCTTCCTCCATAATACAAAACCTTTGGAAGGGAAAAACTTTTGAACAAAGAAGAATAGACATGTCAAATGGGAACCAACCTTACGTGGGTTTTTCTTTGACACTTTGATTCTCTCCATGTTCTTGTTGAATTGGTTCAACAATAACTCAGCAAGGTCAAAGGATAGATTATTCTTTACCACCTTGTATGCAAGATCAATGGCTTCACATGACACACTATTCAATTGACTAGAGCTGTAAAATTTATGAGCAATCACATGTATGCCAAACTTTAGCTCCATGTCTTTTACACCACTCAGCTTCATACTTCTTCCATCCCATACAACAAGAGGCTGCTTGGTTAGTTTAGCCTGACCTAGGCTTTTGGTCATCTTTGCTTTGTTTAGCATTGGTAGTCTAGTGATTATGTGAATAATTTTCTTTGTAATTTTAATGGATTGGTACAACCATAATTTCCCATTGTGAACATGGCTTAGGATAAGTGTAGTCCATTTGACTTGAAAATTCCTTGACATATGTGAAATATGTGTCGAACCCTTAGTTTCCAAATGTTGATGTTCGAGCTTTACGACACCATCCACACATAATTCATTGAACACCTCATTCATTTCTAGAGTATTGAGTTCCTAAATAGAATAATGGTAGAATGAATGGATGTCATGGACAAGTAATACCTTGGGCATAATTTGAGACTGAGCACGAGATGGGTCGAGTGCCACTGTAATTGCCAGACTCAACTTGAATGTAGGTGCCTTGAAGTTAGCTCCTCAGACTAACATTTTAGAACCTTTCTTGATTTTTTTGCTTGATGATGTCATTTCTCACTAGGGTTTCTAAAAATATGAGAAATCTTCAATAAAAAATACTCAAATCACTCAAGGGATTTGAATTATCTCTTTACAAATAGCTCTAGAAATTTGTGGTGAAATAATGCATTTAATTTCTTCCATTTAACAAATTTCCTCTTTTTGATTGCCATTAATTCTTTGCACTTCGTACTTGCTCAACAATAGACTATCCTCACTTGGATTGGCTTTTCATGCTTAAAATACATTCATAGCTTAGTATATTCACCATCACTCGATATCTACATCCAATGTCCTAGTGTATCCCAACCTTGCTCAGTAAGGTCTTGCAACTTGACCTAGCTCTGTAAGGTCTTGAATTTCCATTATTACTTGGTGATCCTTGTGCATCTTGAATGCTGATATGTATCTTTCTGCTTGCTAGCTGGAATCAATGTTTGATAACTTCTTTTGAATCATAGTTCCAGTGATCTACATAGGGAACTAAGTTGAAATGATTGTGTCACCCAACTCGTTGACTTGGGTGTCATTCACTTCATGATTTTGGCTTACATTGTCTAGAGATTTTGGTACCCATTACTACCTCATTTTTTTTCTAATATTGTTATCTTTGGCTATCTTTTCATCTTCAATTCTTCTTGTGTTCATACAATTCTTGGTAAGATGTCCAAGTTCTATACAAACAAAACATCTCTTTGTTGTATCTCTTTTCCTCATATGATGTTTCACACAGTTTTCTCCAATGTCTCCAAACTCACCACAATAGTGATATCTACACCATGTGTTGTGATCCCATCCAAATATTGCTTTCACAATTGGGTTCCACTTCTTGGTTTTTCACTCTGAAGATCTGTGTCCTTGTTTCTTGTAATTGTGACACTTTTCTTCAAACTTAGGTTTCTTTGTGCATTCACTTTCTCTATGTCCATGCTTGTTGCAACTGTAACACTTTGCATTGAATTTTTCTTTACTATTGCTCTATAATTTGTTTGATGTATGACCAATCTTACCATAATGATTACAAGTAGGCGTACTTTTGAGCTCCTTCTTGAGATGATTCACCTTCTTCTATATATCCTATTCCAACTTTGCCTTTGTGTCTATACTGACTTTACTCATTCAATTGATTCATGCTTTCTTGAGATTTAATCATTCTTTCATTGGTTTGCTTTTCAAAACTGAGATCATTATGTAATCTTTAATTCTCCATCCTAAGGTTCATAAGCTCTTCATTTGCACTTGTAAGTTGATCAATAAAATCTTCTTGTTGAAGGGATAGTTGTTGAATTTCATTGTCCTTCTCTTATATCACTTCTTTGGCTTTGTTTTCCTCTTCCATGACTTCACATAATTTGACTGGTTGGATTCCTTGCTCTCTTTTTAATTTTTTGTCTTCTTCTTGAAGATTGGAATTCTTCTCTAATAGGTCTTTGATTGTTGCATCAGCTTCATCTAAATTTATTTTTGGACATATATCTTCAATGTAGAGATTATCATCCTTTTGTACTGCAAGATCTTTCCTTCTTTTCAATGATTGAGAGTTTCTCCTTTTCTTTCTTGAGTTGTCCAATGGCTAATTCCAAATCCAACTTATCATTCTCAATAGCCTTATCTAGATTGTATACCTCCATTGCCTCTGATCTTATCATAAAGGGTGAATCAAGAACCAATAAAACTTTATCTTACTTCATTAATTAATCCTTCAAATAATATTCTAAGATGATTGCATGCATGTGTTGGGACTCAAAATCAAAGCCCCAATTTTGAGTACAATTGAGAAATCAAGCCTATAAATGCTTTAAAATGCATATGTACCCAGCTATCCATTTGAGGCTTGTAAGGAATTTAATGTTTCTAAAACCTTCCATTCATCATATCCACTTGATAAATGATGATAAATTTCCATTCCAAGTCATTTCGTGAAGTCTTGTTTTGAGCAATTGTCAAATCTGCATTTTCACCTAAGTGCCAAATAGCGACAAGAGCCTATGTTTGCCTTTGAATATCTTTAACCAAAAAATGTTTTATGACCCACCACTTTGGGTATATTTAATATGCATATCAAAGAACCTATGTTACAATTTTCAACTCATTTTGAATCTATTTGATTAAGTTTCAAACCCCTCAAACTTGGTAGTTTACTGTTTTCATGCATTTGCAAATTGTGCAAAATTATGGAAGGCCTTGTTTGACAAGTTATAAATTTTGACCAGTTGAACCAAATAAGAAAATTCCTTTTGCATCATATTCTAAGGGTCAAAGAATTTTTAGGGTTCTAATTTGAGCTTATGATGAATCCGTTTGATCAATTTTAAAACATGATTCTATTTGCAGTTTATAAAGTTTCATTGGTGTCATGAAATGCAAAATCGTTGGTAGCCCTGTTCGGGATGTTATAACTTTAAATTTGTGATTTCCTAGATCAAATGGTTGATTCCCCTACACCCTACTCTAAAAATACTTTAAGTGTGCTAATTTTCAAGTCTTGATGAATCCGTCTACACACTTTACTAGGGCCATTCCATTTGCAAAAAATACTTTTTTACCGATGTTTCTAGTCTTGCAAATCCAAGTAGCCCACTTTGTATGCTCACCAAATGCATCCCGTGATTCATGATGAATCCAAATCATAGAATTATATTCCCCTCATGGAAAAGAACAAATTCCCCAATTTTCGTCACCTCAAAATCTGTTTGCCCAGTTTTCAAAGCCAAAACCAAACACAATCTCTAATTTTTTGACATGTTTATTCGCATGTGAATTTAACTAGGTATGTTCGGAGCTTGATATCTTTTGACCCTGATGTCATCATGTGACGAGATTTTGTAGGCCTATTGAATATGTCAGAGAGGTAGGATATCCAGAGTTTTGGATCCCAACAAGGTGTTTGTGTCAGTTTTTAAAGCTAGTTATCAGGCCTTCTTATCAGTGAATCACAGTTTAAAGAATAGTTATAAAATGAGTATTCAGTGGTGAATTTGTGTTCAAATTTGATTCCACTCAGTATCAAATGATCTATAGATCAATTTGAGATATTAGTGTTTGAAAATAAAAAAAATTAGTCAGACCCACTTTGGGGCCCAACTAAATGGTTATTAGATTACTGAACCATGGGTAAAATAGTTGAGTGGGTGACGGTAAAAATCCACCACACTTCTCTATCCAAATATGATTGGGTTAGAGTTTTCTCTCCAGCAAAATTTGATGGGTTAGGTTGCTTAGATAATGCTCCAGAAAAGGATGGAATCCCATTTCTATGTACTACACCTATAAAGTTCCAATATGCAAGATTCTCAATGCATGACTATGTTTGCATAGGAAATGGATCTTTGAATATTCAATTGATCAATTAGTGAGTTAACTTTTCTTTAGCATTGTTTTCAAGGGGATCCTCTTGTTTCCAACCATAACTGGTCACATTTTCATGGCCACAGACATTGAATGGGATCCTAGTGGAAGATATGTAGCAACATATGTTACAACTGTTCATGAGATGGAAAATGGTTTTAACATATGGACATTTAATGGAAAATATTCTATACCATGTTTCTAGGGATCAATTTTATCAGTTATTATGTCACCCAAGGCCACACTCTTCTATTGAGTCCAGAAAAGAAGAAGAGATTGCCAAAAAAATTGAAGAAGTATGGTAAAAAATATGATTTTGAGGATTAGGATGTCTCATTATTGTTGAGTGAACAAGACAGAGAGAAACAAGAACAAATGTTAGAAGGGTATGACAAAGCAGTGGAGTCATTTGAAGAAGGCAGCAAGCACATGTAGAATAGGAGGTAGACCATGCAAATGCAGTCCACACAAGAGGAAAGGGAGCTCCACGTCCATTTGGATCTGTAAGAGGGAGCATTTTCATTTCACATGCAAAAGAAGAAATGACAGAACAACCCACGCATAGGAGGCAGGGGACTCTCTTTTCGGTTTCACACCCAGAGAAAAGCAAGGCATCCATGTTTTGAGGAGGAGTTGGAAATGACATCAAAGGAGGATTCCATGGCATGAGAGAAGAACAGACCCACAGGGTAGGACAAATACAAAGGATTTCATATAATTTTTTTAAATTTTAGTTGAAGATTAAATTTTTGGAGATACCCTTCAATTCTTCAATATTGGTATCAACGCTTGCTACATAAAGAACTCCAACACAGACGACAACTAGTAGAAATGCCAAGGGAGGGGATTCAGTATAGTTGACTGGCTCTAGCTGTAAATAACCCAAGAGGATAAGTCTATTGTGGAGGCCTATATTTTTTTTTTTAGGGGTTGTCTTAGATTTTTATCCCACATTGGGGGCACAGGAATACTTTGCATTATTCATAAACCAAGACACACAAAGATGAAATGTCTACAAGATGTTAGCCTTTTGAAGGCATAGCTCAATGTGTGGAGGGGCCTGTTGAGGCCAAAGTCAAACTATTTTGACTCACATATGCTTGGGAAGCAAAAATCAAATTTCTACGGTGTTATGCCCAGCATAAGGTCGGAAGGTGGAAGTGCAAAGTATTACACTACTTCAAAAATTGACTACCTTGTATGGGCGTAAGGCATATTTTAAAAGCTCTCGATGGTATGCTAGCACCTATATGGGCATAAAAATAAAAATTTTAATGCTCATGAGATCATAAGAACGTAAGCCAAAATTTAAAGGGTCCCAATGCTACGAGTTTCTAAGCCTAGTGTAAAAATGTAAGGATAAAATGAAGGGGTACTAAGGGGAAAATTAAAATGTTTCAAATGCATAATAAGATGTGGGACCTGCTTAGGTTATGAGTAAATCAAATTTTGATAGCATCTGCAAATTGCAGGGAGAGTATAAATATAAAATATAAAATCAAATTCAGAGATTTCAACATAGATTTTCAAATTTTAATGTTAAAGATTTGAATTTTTTTAAGTTTTTATATAGTTTATACTATATAAATCTTTTAAATTTTTCAATTTAATGCAAAGCTATGAATAGGAGCTTGAATTTCAAATGGCCACCATAGGGGCATTTTTTGTCAAAAGTAGGCACTTCAATATACCGTTGGAACTGGGAAGAGATGAACTATCCATTTGTGAGGTCAGTTTTTGAGCAAGTCTTCACTAGTTCACTCTGTAAGCATATTTGTATTTCTTGGGGCATTCTCAGTGGAATAGGCAGAGTTCATCATGGAGCATCAGAATCAGTTAGGAGGCAAACATTGAAGTTTGTTGAAGCCTAAATGAATTCTAGAAAAGTTTTCATCCCTTCAGAGTTCAATTTTAACTGACTTTTGTTGTTGCCTTGAGTTCAAATCTGCCATTAAAACCAGTTATTTGTTCAATAAAATATCTAAGATATTTTGTGCTTTTGAGAGCCAAAATGATGGGGATTTGATATGTAGTTACAGAGAGAGGGTAGAGAGAGGTTTTTCAGCTTCTTGGGAAACAATTCTGAGGGGACACTTGTCATCTTTTGATCAAATTTAGGATTTCTTTCCTCGTATATCATTCTTTTTCTTTCTTATTGTTAATGTTGGAAATTTTCTCTGTGATACCAACAGGGTTCCGATTTTCACTATGAAACCAAGGTTGTTGATGGTTTGGCTTCCTATCTATTGAGCTGAGCTCTAGCAGTGAAGGCTACACATCTGCTTCTATGTAGAATTTTAGTTCATTTCATGTGTTGTTATTAAGAGATAAATGAACATTGATGTTAGATCATGTAAAGTATCTTGAGTTTCAGTTAGTGTTACCAGTCTATGTATTCAATCTTCCTATGGATGAATATAAAAGGGGATTTACAATGAATTATTTGGATTTTCTTATTCTGTCTCCTAATTCTTCATATGCTATTAGCTTTGTAATTGAGTGAATAAGGTTCATTTGATTTAAGACATCTTGGATGAGTTGTGTATCAGATCTATTGTTGCTTTTGACTCAAGGAGTCAAGTAAATGCTTCAATGTTCTGATAGGGTTTTTGGGTATATGAAGGAGATATTTCATAAGAATAGAATTTGGGGATTTTAGTTGACAAACTTAATTGTAAGGCAATCAAGTTAGGTCATCCTACTAGTAATGACTCTATGTTGCAATGGATAAGGCATTGATCAGTAAATCAGATGCAAGCTAATATGAAGGTCATTTGCACAAATATTTTAATCAAAATCAATTGAATATTTCATGTTTTGTAGTGGGCTGAAAAAAATTAACCCTTAGTTAGCTCATGAGTTCATAGGTTATGATTTGTAGCTATCTTGTTCCTATGTTATTGCATAAGTATTAGTAGACAAAAGGGTTTCATCTATTGTTATTAGGTTCAGATTTATGTTTTAATTGCACTGGTACCATATATTAGAACCTCAAGGTTAACCCCCTTAGGTCTTGCAGAGCTTGAAGTGAAGAAGGAGTTATGCCTTATAGTTGGTCCAAGACTGCAGTCAAGTGTATCCATCATAGGAATTTGCTAGCCTTAGATGCATTGGTCTGGTTTCTTGGTTATTTTCAAAACTGTTAAATCAGGAGCCAACAAGATGGTGACTCTACTGCAGAGTTGTATTGAATCTAAATGATAGACAAACCTTGAGAATTTTAAAAGGATTCAATACACCAGGAAGAATTTTCTACAACAGTGAGGAATTGTGGTGTTCTATTCATATCCTTGCTCAAATTTCATGTTACCTAGTAAGCTTTATTCTCTTACAGTAGTAGTTTTTATATTGGATGTAAATTGTGTTGAGAAATGAGTATACCTTTAATCAGTTCAATTTTGTGAGTTGCTGTCATAATTTCAGAGTCTTGAAAGTTATGTTTCAGCTTTGTGTAGAGGTTTCAAATTCAAGATAAATCTAAAGAGGTGTCTTCTATCTATTGTTGTTTCAAATTAGTTTGTGGTATCTTCAGGACTAATCCAATTCATGTCTCACTTAATGTGAGTGGTGACTCGAAGATAATATTTGTACCAGTGCAGTTCTATACATGAATTGTGATTAGTTGTTGCAGGAGAAGAGCAGATTTGAAGAGGTTGAAACATTCAAAGGGTTGGTAAGATTTGAGATGTGCTGGTTCAAATAGTTCAGTAAAGAATTGATAAAATTTTGGGTCTGCTATTGTAAGTAGTGGATAGAGAACTTTCAACCATCTAGATCTTGAGGTATTTTTATTTTCATGTATTATCTTTTCATGAAAATTGATGGTTAAAAGATAGTGTTCTCCATCAAGTGAGTTCAAGCACTAAGAGGAGGAGAATAGTTTGATAAGTTTCATAAACTTCATTGGATATATTTTCAGCTTGTTGTATAAAGTTTGGGAAGTGCATTTGAAGATATTTATTTGGTAGAAGGTTGTATAGATCTGCTGCAAGTTGTGAATCTAAGATTTATTAGTGGTAAATTGTTTCAAGTCTTTTCTCACTAAGTGTGAGTGGTGACTTTAGTGAAAATCTTCGTGCCGGTGCATGTTTTATTTTAATATCAGAGGCTTTCAGTTTGTGGGCAGATCTAGTTTGTTGGGAAAGAGGAAGTATAGATTTCTTGATTGATAATCTATGTAATTGTTCATATCTACTGAAATAGTTGATCTCAAAGGGTGAATCACTATTGTGATTTCATTTTTCTCTTCAAGGAGGTGGTGGCTCTACAAAGGATTTTATCTATGGTGTGAAGGATTTCATGTTTGCACCCATGCACATCAATAGATCAAAGGTTTAATGCAGCAACACATAAAGGTATTTTCACTTTTCATGTATTTGTCTTTCATGAAAGTTGAATGAACAAAATGGTTGCCTTCATCTAGTGTTTTCATCACTAAGAAAATAAAGGTAGATGTTTAATAGTTTATAAGATGGATTCAGAATCTAAGTCTGAAAGTGATGTGCCAACTCTTGAAAGTGTTTGTGAAAATATTGCTAAGCTGAAAAAAAAGATTCACGATAAGACTATCATAATGATAAGAAATACAATTGGTGATATTAAGGGTCTTACTGGATTTCAAATTTACATGAAATTTAAATCAGTTGTTATGAATCTTGATGATTTTTTCAGACCTAAGGAGTCTCCGTGGCCAGTAGTACTTTTAGAAGTTTTTATGCCACATTCGATTGATTGGTCAGCAAAGTCAAGATTAGATAAGATTTGTGAAATCAAAGATTTTATCATAGAGATTGAAAGTTCTTTGAATGCTAATGAATCTAATGATAATGAATTAAATGAATCCATTGAAAATAATGTTAAAGATGAAGAGTCTCAGTTTTATGAATCAGAGGATAGTAATCAGCAGTTTGATGACATGCATAATGTGGATTCATCTTTTTATGATGATGAGTATAAAGAAGAGGAAAAGTATAACAATAGTAAGAGTTTTTCTTCTAGTGATGAATGTGAATGTGCTAAGATACCGGTTGTTGAGGTGTCATCTAAAGAAGGAGATGTATGTGTTAATAAGAATTCTAATTTTTTAGAATATATTACTAATGAATTTGCTATTATAAATGTGTCAAGCTATCCAAATAACAATCACAACTAAGGAAAAAAACTAGTAATGAAGTCTTATTAAGTGTTGATGAGATTTTAGATTTGTTGGCTCATTATTTTGAAAGGTATGCAAATTTATCCAAGGATGTTTATGCTTTTCCACATTTTTCATTTTCATACGGTGAAGTCATTTCCCCTAAATTTGATGCTAAAAAGGATATAGTTTCAGAATATGCTACGTCAAGTTTTGGAGGTGTATGTGATGGTAATTCATATATCAATACACATGACAACTTTTATGTTGAGAATGAAAATGTAGAGATAAGGTTTGTTGCTATTTCATTTTCTTCTTATTTTTGTGAAGTCGAGATACATTCAAACTGCTCATGTGATGAGGAAAGAAATAGTAATGAATTAGTTCATTTTAATGAGTTATTTAAGGAAAACATTGATACAGATCAACATAGTGTGAACATGCTATTTCATGATGATTCTTGTGATGCGGTATCTAATTAGTTGTTTTAGTGTGAAGAGGTTGAAGTGAGTGTTTAGTTTGATCTATGGAGTACTGATGTTGCAAATGAGGAGAAATTAGATTTTACATACTCTTCACATTCGGAGGCAGAAGGTGAGTTACAATTTGATTCATGTAACTTGTTGAATGGAGTAGAGTACCAAACTTTTGTGTTTTCGATTGAAGGTGTCCATGATTTAGTTAGTGATGATTAGTTTCAATTTGATGTTAGTTGTTATGATCATGCTGATTCATATTTTCATAGTGAGCAAGATGAAGAAAGTAATTCAAGTTTTTATATGTACTATGAGAATGATTTTGTTTCACCTAACCTGCTGATGAGAAGATCTGATGTATGTGGTGAAACTGATGTAAATGAAAGTTTCAGTTTACCTCAAGAAGATGATAATGAGAATCAGGTGTATGACATAGGTAAGGAGTTTTCAAAACTTTCTAGTGGTCCGAGGCCATCATTTATACATAGTAGGAGTAGTTGTTTTTTGCTTTAAATAAAGTTGTTTGAGGAGAAGTTTTGCTATTAGGTGTGTGGTTTGCTTCTCCCAAAGATCTAAATCCTTGCCATGCCCACAAGGGACATGTATCCCTAGATAGAGCTAATGTTGGGACTCAAAATCGAAGCCCCAATTTTGAGTACTATTGAGAAATCAAACCCTATAAATGCTTTCAAATGCATGTGTACCCAGCTATCCATTTGAGGCTCGTAAGGTGTTTAATGTTTCTAAAACCTTCCATTCAAAATATCCACTCATTCCATGATGATAAATTTCCATTTCGAGTCATTTCATGAAGTCTTGTTTTGAGCAATTGTCAAATCTGCATTTTCACCTAAGTGCCAAACAGTGATAGGAGCCTATGTTTTCCTTTGAATATCTTTAACCAAAAAATGTTTTATAACCTGCCACTTTGGGGATATTTAATATGCATATCAAAAATCCTATGTTAAAATTTTCAAGTCAGTTCATATCCATTTGATTAGGTTTCGAACCCCTCAAAGTTGGTAGTTTACTATTTTCATGCATTTGCAAATTGTGCAAAATTCTAGAGGGCCTTATTTGACAAGTTATAACTTTTGACTAGTTGACCCAAATAATAAAATTTCTTTTGCATCATATTCTAGGGGTTAGAGAATTTTTAGGTTCCTAATTTGAGCTTATGAAAAATCCGTTTGATTAGTTTTCAAACGTGATTCCATTTGCAATTTATAAAGTTTCATTGGTGTCATGAAATAAAAAAATGGTTGGTAGCCCTATTTGGGATGTTATAAATTTAAATCCATGATTGCTTGGATCAAATAGTTGGTTCCCCTATGTTCTACTCTGAAAATACTTTAAGTGTGCTAATTTTCAAGTCTTCACAAATCCATCTACTCACTTTACCAGGGCCATTCCATTTGCAAAAAATACTTTTCTACTGATGTTTCCAGTACTGCAAATCTAGGTTTCCCACTTTGCATGCTTGCCAAATGTGTCCCCTGATTTTTCATGAATCCAAATCACATTATTATATTGCCCTCATGGAAAAGAACAAATTCCCCAGTTTTCATCACCTCAAACATCAGTTTGCCCAGTTTTCAGAGCCAAAACCAAATGCAATTTCCAATTTTCTGACATATTTATTTGTGGGTGAATTTAAGTAGGCATGTTCAAAGGTCGATATCTTTTGACCTTAATGTCGTCATATGATGAGATTTTGCAGGCATGTTTAATATGTTAGAGAACTAGGATATCTAGAGTTTTGAAGCCCAGCCAGGGGTTTATGTCAGTTTTTACAGTTGGTTATTAAGCCTTCTTGTCAGCGAATCACAATTTAAATAAAAGTGATAAAATGAGTATTCAGTGGTGAATTTGTGTTCAAATTTGATTCCAATCAGTATCAGATGATCTATAGATCAATTTGAGATATTAGTGTTTGAAAATGACATTGTTTTTAGTCAAACCCACTTTGGGGCCCAACTAAATGGTTATTAGACCATTGAACCATGGGCGGAACAATTGAGTGGGTGATGGTAAAAATCCACCACACTTCTCTATCCAAATATGATTGGGTTTGAGTTTTCTCTCTAGCAAAATTTGATTGGTTAGGTTGCTTAGATAATGCTCCAAAAAAGGATGGAATCCCATTTCTATGTACTGCACCTATAAAGTTCCAATATGCAAGATTCTCAATGCATGACTATATTTGCATAGGAAATGAATCTTTGAATATTCAAATGATCAATTAGTGAGTTAACTTTTCTTTAGCATTATTTTTGAGGGGATCCTCTTGTTTCCAGCCATAGTTGGTCACATTTTCATGGCCACAAACATTGAATGGGATCCTAGTGGAAGATATGTAGCAACATATGTTACAACTATTCATGAGATGGAAAATGGTTTTAACATATGGTCATTCAATGGAAAATTGCTATACCATGTTTCTAGGAATCAATTATATCAGTTGTTATGGCACCCAAGGCTACCCTCTTCTATTGAGTCCAAAAAAGAAGAAGAGATTGCCAAAAAAATTGAAGAAGTGTAGTAAAAAATCTGAGGTTAAGGATTAGGATGTCTCACTATTGTTGACTGAACAAGATAGAGAGAAATGAGAGAAAATTTTAGAAGGGTATGACAAAGAAGGAGAGCCATTTGAAGAAGGCAGCAAGCACATGTAGAATAGGAGGCAGACGATGCAAATGCAATCCACACAAGAGGAAAGGAAGCTCCATGTCCATTTGGATCTATAAGAGGGAGCATTTGCATTCCACACACAAAAGAAGAAATGATAGAACAACCCATGTATAGGAGGCAAGGGATTCTCTTTTCAGTTTCACCCCAAAGAAAAGCAAGGCATCCACATTTTGTGGAGGAGCTGGAACCGACATCAAAGCAGAAGTCCATGGCATGATAGAAGAATAGACCCATAGGGTAGGGCAGATACAAAGGATTTCATATAAATTTTTGAAATTTTAGTTGGAGATTAAATTTTTTGAGATACTCTTCAATTCTTCAATATTGGTATCAACGCTTGCTACATAAAGAGCTCCAACACAGACTGCTACTTATAGAAACACCAAGGGATGGAATTCAATGTAGTTGGCTAGCTCCAGCTATAAATAACCCAAGAGGATGTGTCTATTGTGGAGACCTGCATTTTTTTTTGGGGTGGTCTTAGTTTTTTATCCCACATTGTGGGCACAGGAATACTTTGCATTATTCATAAGCCAAGACGCACAAAGATGAAATGTCTACAAGACATCAATCTTTTGAAGGTAGAGCTCGATGTGTGGAGAAGCCCGCTAAGGCCAAAGTCAAAGTGTTTTGACTCGTGTATGCTCGGGAAGAAAAAATCAAAGTTCTGCAGTGTTACGTCCAACATAAGGTTAGAAGGTGGAAGTACAAAGTATTATGCTGCTTCAAAAATTGACTACCCCATATGGGCATAAGGCATATTTTAAAGGCTCTCAGTGGTATGCTAGCACCCATATGGGCATAAAAGAAAAATTTTAAATGCTCACGAAATCGTAAGAATGTAAACCAAAATTTAAAGGTTCCCGATGCTACGACTTTCTTAGCCCAATGTAAGAACGTAAGGATAAAATGAAGGGGTATTAAGTGGAAATTTAAAATGTTTCAAATGCATAATAAGATGTGGGACCCTCTCAGGTTGTGAATCAATCAAATTTTGACATGTGGCATCTGCAAGTTAGAGGGAGAGTATAAATATAAAATATAGAATCAAATTTAGAGATTTCAACATAGATTTTCAAATGTTAATGTTAAAGATTTGAATATTTTTTAAGTTTTTATATAGTTTATACTATATAAATCTTTTAATTTTTTCAATTTTAGTGCAAAGCCATGAACAGGAGCCTGAATTTCAAATGGCCACCACAGGGGCATTTTTTGTCAAAAGTAGGCACTTCAATATACTGTTGGAACTGGGAAGAGGTGAACTATCCATTTGTGCAGTCAATTTTTGAGTAGGTCTTCACCGATTTTCTCTATAAGAAGATTTGTGTTTCTCGGGGCATTCTCAATGGAACAGGCATAATTCATCATGGAACATCAGAATCACTTAGGAGGAAAACATTGAAGTTTGTTGAAGCATAAATGAATTCTGGAAAAGTTTTCATCCCTTTAGAGTTCAATTTTAACTGTCTTTTGTTGTTGCCTTCTATTCAAATCTAGCATTAAAAGCAGTTATTTGTTCAATAAAATATCTAAGATATTTTGTGCTTTTGAGAGCCAAAATTATGGGGATTTGATATGTAGTTACAGAGAGAGGGTAGAGAGAGCTTTTTTAGCTTCTTGGGAAAGAATTCTGAGGGGACAGTTGTCATCTTTTGATCAAATTTGGGATTTCTTTCCTCCTATATCATTCTTTTTCTTTCTCATTGTTAATGTTGGCAATTTTCTCTATGATACTAGAAGGGTTCCAGTTGTCATTGTGAAACCAAGGTTGTTGATGGTTTTGCTTCCTGTCAATTGAGCTGAGCTCTAGCAGTGAAGGCCACACATCTGCTTCTGTACAAATTTTTAGTTAATTTTATGTGTTGTTATTTTGAGATAAATGGAGATTGATGTTAGATCATGTGAAGTATCTTGAGTTTCACATAGTGTTGCCAGTCTATGTATTCAGTCTTCCTATGGATGAATATAAAAGGGGATTTACAATGAACTATCTGGGTTTTCTTATTCTGTCTCCTAATTCTTCATATGCTATTAGCTTTTTCATTGAGTGAATAATGTTCATTTTATTTAAGACATCTTGGCTGAGTTGTGTACTAGATTTGTTGTTTCTTTTAACTCAAGGAGTCAAGTAAATTCTTCAATGTTTCGATAGGGTTTATGGGTATATGAAGGGGATATTTCATAAGAATAGAACTTGGGGATTTCAGTTGACAAACTTAATTGTAAGGTAATCAAGTTAGGTCATCCTGTTGGTAATGACTCTAAGTTGCAACTGTTAAGGCACTTATCACTAAATCAGATGCAAGTTGATATGAAGATCATTTGCACAAATATTTTAATAAAAATCATTTCATTATTTCACATTTTGTAGTGGGCTGAAAAAAATTAACCCTCACTTGGCTTATGAGTTCATAGGTTATGATTTATAGCTATTTTGTTCATATGTTATTGCATAAGTATTAGAAGACAAAAGGGTTTCATCTACTGTTATTAGGTCCATATTTATGTTTTAATTGCACTGGTACCATATATCAAAACCTCAAGGTTAACCCACCTAGGTCTTGTAGAGCCTGAAGTGAAGAAGGAGTTATGCCTTATAGTTGGCCCAAGATTGTAGTCAAGTGTATCCATCATAGAAATTTCCTAGCCTTAGATGCATTGATCTAGTTTCTTGGTTATTTTCAAAACTGTTAAATTAGGAACCAACAACATGAAAGAATGAAAGAAAAAAAAACATTCATAACACTTTGACACAAGATATGGTGACCCAAAAAACTTTCAAATAGAATGTAAAACTTGGGTGGGGATAATACCCACAAGCTTTAGTACTGCAGTATAAAGTTAACCTATTAACACTTACAATTGATCACTTCTATTAATCTTCCTTGTTAGGACCAATAAGGATTCTAAGGTCCACCTTGTTAAAGGATTTACAAACATACAATGAAGTATGCACTCAACTAAGAGATTGAGAAAAAGATTGTTAAGTCTACCCTATAAAAGGATTTAACTAATACAGCAGTTAGGATGAACCAATGGCTAATCTTTGATCTACAACTCTGACTTGTTGAATGAGGTTCCTTATATTACAACGATCACCTAATTGTAATAGATAAATCTTTTATGTCCCTTATACTACTTGTAGCCTTGTTCAATTCATACTTATCCACTTCTCATTGACACACTCATATATTTAGATATGATATAATGCATTACATACATACCAATCCAATTCATTATCTTTTGGAGTCAGCTACAATACCAATTTCATCATAATTCACAAAGTTGACCCAACTTTTGTAACTCAAGTTCTAAAGACAAACTCAGTGATGTTCTGATAGATGGAAAACACTATCAATGCTTGAAAAAATCTAGCACTTAGTTGAAGTTGAAGCTCAATCCATACTAATCACTTCCCAGTAGCTTGAATTTGGTCAACACTTTGTGACTTAGTGAACATTGAGAAACTCAATAACAACTTAATCACTTGGTTGACACTACATGACTCAATCAACACTAGATCAACTTTGTTAACCCTGCGAGCTCAGTAGAAATTGTAAGACTTGTTTAAAACTATAGAGCTCTATTAACAATAGAATCTCCACCACTCCCACTAAATAGCTTGATAGACACTACTATGCTTGAGCTATACTACAAACTATCTCTGATGCTTGGTAGATACAAACTTTTTGTTTGGCTCGGTAGTAACTGAGACACTTGGTTAACACTACTGGATGAATGATAAGCTCAATAGAATTTATATATCTTGGTATCAATGTAATCATTTTACTAAGTTTTGAGCCATTGATAGACAAATAGACCTTAATGTCAACACTCTATTGTAATTTCCATGGCTTCTATGAATTCTTCTTTGTTCATACCCGATTCCTTCAATATGTTATTATTCTTCTTGTCAAATTTCTTTGTTATGTCCTTTCTATATAGTTCACTATCAACTTCATTTGAGTTTTCTTCATAGGTTCTCCATCTAGGACACTCCTTATCCTTCTCTAATTCTAGAATGATATTTACATAACCTTCAATTGATTCGTCTATCATCTCTAGTGCAGGAGCACCTAGGGTAAGGTCATACCCTAAGTTTAGTTTTTGGTCTGTGTATGGTCTAACCAACTATGGGGTTAATAAATAGTACATAAAATTTCCCATGGTTTTTTTAATGGGTTTTAGTTGATAGGTTTTGATTTAGGAGGTTAGTTTGCTCAATTAGGTCATGATAGTTGAAAATTGCAAAAATTGCTCTAGGAAGAAAATTGAGGTAAAATTTCATAAAATGGGGAAAGGAGTGTGTCAAGATGACCCTTAGGTGTTTTAAGGTAATCTTAGGAGGTTTGGTAACATTCTTTGTAAGTTTGGAGAGTCTAGGTTCAAAATTGCAAAAGTTGTCAAAAAGTTGCATTGATAACTTTACAATTTTGCAAAATTGCTTGACAAATTTTTAGGTAGTTCTGGAAAATGAACAAGTTGGGGCAGTTATGGTTTGAACTATAGACTAGGAGGGAAAGTCTATTTAAGACTTTTCCAACTTAGTTCTGGCATTTGGACAGTTGGATGTATGGACAACATTCAACAAATGATAGTTTTGAGCATTTTGAGCGTAGTTTAGAGGTTTGGTTGGATTTTTGGATTGAATTGAAGAATATTTTTCAATGAAGTAGAATCTTGAGCTCATGGTTTAAATCTTTGTGGAATTTTTTTTGTTTCAAATAGACATTCAATAAGGTTTAGAAAATCTTTTGTCTTTGTTAATACTGTTGTCCAGTTTTGAGTAGCAATCATGAAATGGGCTATAGCTTGAGTGTCCTTGGTGTAATCACCATGGCTCTTGGAGAACAATAAATTTCCTTTGTTCATATTGTAAATATGGTTTGTGGGGGTTTTGGAAGGCCATTTTCTATTTTTACAAGAGAGCCCTAGGCAAGCTAGCAAGCTTGGCAAGGTGCAAGGAGATGTTTGTAAGGAGTTCTTGTGAAGAACAGATGATTGGCAAAAGTCAATCTTGAATTGGTAAAGTAGGAGAAATTTGTGAGGGAAGCTAAACTCAATTTAGGAGGCTAGGTATGGATTTTGACACTTGCAAGAAGGAAAACACTAACATTGCTTCCAAAACCCTTGAAAATAGGGTTTTTTGAATCCGTACAATGCTAACATTGTTGGAACCCTAGATTTGCAAAATCTTCAAGAAATGGTCATAGGGGAAAAATTTCTAGTATACACCAAGGTCCCTTGTCAAGGGCTTTTGTGAGTTATAGCTCTTTCGTTGATTCTAGGAGGGCTAATAGGGGCTCTTAGGGCTACAAGGCCTAACTAGCCAATTTTGTGATTTGGGTTTAAGAACCTTTTAAAAAATTGGTACAAAATGATGAGGAATGCATTGAGAACCTCATTAGGAGTGTCCCATCTTGTTATTCACTGACTAGGTATCCTTGGGAAGCTTTGGCATTCCTAAGCCAAAGAAGGTATCTAGGGTAAATTGGGAGAATGACATTGGAGTTATGGGTGGAGAGTTTCTTGGGGAAAGGGGATTGTAGAGGGATCCTCGAAGTTAGGTTTAGAAGGGAAGACCCTATAGTGGGCTAGGATTATCCTAGGAAGAGCTAGAAGCTCTTAGTTTAAGAAGCTCCCCATCAATCTGATTTCCTAGGATCAATGAACTTCACTCTTGGTTCTACTACTTCCATGCAAGTAACATCAGTTTCAACCATAAAAAAATTTCATCTTTATATTTCTCAACTATGGATGGTGGTATTCTAAATATTTTCTTCATTTTTGTTTGGAAACTCTTCATCATCCTAGTGATATCTTCTATATTATTTTCTTTGGTTTCTTTCTCTAATAATGTGTGATTAGGTCTATTGTGCATCTATTAGAATTCCATTCAAAACGTGGAATACCCAAGAACGTTCCTATTGCTTGGAAAAAAAAATGTGTCAACAAGGATTCAAATATGAATACTGCATTCTTAGGCTTCTTTACTCAATCTATATTGTCTAGTAATTGTTGTCTCAAAATTTCACACATGTTAACTTTCTCTCTTCTCATAGTCATCATATATGTTGCATGGATGAATCCTCCTAGAAAAGAGTTCCATCTAGAATTACAATTCATCTTCTATCTAATTATCTTTCTTACAAATATAACATAAACTTTATTGATCATGTCCAACTTCATGTTTCTTCCATTTGATACTATTTTAAGGTTTGTTTCAACTAATTTATTTACATTCTTCACATATATAGATTTTTTACCCTCATTGCTCAATCCAGTTAACTTGTGAATCATATCATTGTCAATCATAATAGGTATGTCTCCTAACTAGAACATATATTCATGTACACGACTTAGAATTATCCTTTTCCACTCATGGTTATCAAATTATGAATAAAATATATGCTTAGTGATGTGTAGATCTCCTAAATGTTTAAACCGTTGTTTCAGTTTTAGGTCATTATTGTACACTACGTTCATGTCTTTATGAATATCATTGTCTCCTATCAACTCAAATTTGTAGTGCATGTATGCAAATATGTCAACACATAAAACCCTATTAGGCACTTGGGAAAATTCTCTTGATGGTTCATCTTCTAATGGAATGAATGGGTTCTTCTTAAAGTTGCATCTAGGTCCCTCACTTACATCACAAATAGTAGGGGTTGCCATTATTTTCAATTAAACATCAAATTATGATTGCAGAAGCAATAAATACCTCAAATTCATGAAACTTAGGGCTTGTTGAATTTTCTTTCAAATTTTCTTCAAAACACTTTAACTTTTCTCTTAAATCCTCTCCAAGGACTCCTTAACTTCTTGCACAATCAAATGGTACTAAAAAATCCAATATTGCTCCTTAAATCACTTCCAATTAACTTTTTCATTAATTGTGCATGTACATAGGTAACAAAAAGCCATTTTTTAAATCAGTGGGCTTCCAATTTTACTTCGCACACTCACATATAAACTCTAAATCTCATGCGCTCTTAACCATATCTTCCTTACATACTTCTCAACTACCTCATACTAACTTCACAATTTTGAATTCCTTCCCTAAGGTTTCCTATACTATTCTGATGCTTATTATATTATATTAATTGATGAAATGAACCACTCAATCAAATTTTGATTGGTTGGTGACTATAACTAACTTCAATATATTTTCAGATGCTTTACTTAATTGGCTTTCCAACACAAAATATGAACTTATTAGTTCCTTAGCTTTAACAAATGATTCATCAAGATCTTTCACATTCTCTTTCTGACTCCTAGAATCTGGGTTTCTCATTCTATTCCTCATGTTTCCTAGCATTCTCATATTTTCCATCTTATAATATTTTGTTGTATGTTCCATTTTATTAAAAATCTAACAAACTATGGCATTGTTTCCATATTTAGGTCCTAAATGATTGATTTGTGCTTTAAACTCTATCTATATGGCCAAAAATCTTGCGCTTATAAAACATAATACCATTCCTTATAACATTGGTTCCCCCAATAGGTCTATTAGTTGTAGGATTAGTTCCACTAAACAATCTACTATTATCATTATTGAATTTAGGTTTCTTACATTCAATAACTCTATGACCAAAACCTTTAAAATTATAACAATAACTAGAAAGGGGTCTAAATGACTTACCTATACAGTCCTTCTTCAAGTGAACAAATTCATTGCATGCATAGAATCCACCTCTAGATTGGTTCCTTAAATATTTAGGCAATTCAACATGTTCAAATTACTAAGGTACATCTTCAAATTGATTTGACTCAACCTTGTCCAGTTCTCCATGATAAGGTTATTAGATCATGGTATCTGATTCCTTTGTAACCTCATTTTTCTTTAATGATTCTCCTACAAAATATTCAAGACCAATCTTTTCATAAGAAGGTCTCCATATATAGATTTTCTCATCAAGCTTCTTAGTGCTAGAGTACAACTTCTCAAGATGCAACTTAGACTATGTTAATTCTCTGTTCATAATTGCATTGTACTTCTTAAGTTTTGCATATTGTAACTTTGATGATTTAAGTACATATGTCATCTTCACCAGTTTAGATCTTAGATTTGCATTCTTAGATCTAAAATTTGATTCAATCTTCGTATCATCATCCTTCAAGCTCAACTTTAGATTTGTGATGTCTAGCTCATGTTTCTAGATCTCATTCTCTTTCTTAAGCCTTGAAACTTCATTACGATCTTTGGAATGATCTTTAGACTCTTTCTTAGATTTGATATGTTCAATCTTGTCCTTCAACTTCTCAATGTAGCCTTTAGCATCTTCATACTTGTCTTTCAAAGTATCTCTCTCTCTCTCTCTCTCTCTCTCTCTCTCTCTCCCCTATAAGTACATCAAGTTGTTCAAGAGCTTCTTCTAGGTTCTACTATAATTTATCCATATCCATAGAGACCTTATTACAGTTGTTAGGCCTCCTTTAAGTAGCTATGCTCTGATACTAATTGTTAAAAATAGGAAATATTGGGGGGGTGGGGGGGTGGGGGGTTGAATCAATATTCCAAAAACTTTTCCCAACTATAAATATCATTAACAATCTTATAAATTTCACATGAAAGTAAACTAATTAAGTTGAATAGTAAACACAACCATAAATTAATGCAATAGATAACACCATATTTTGTTAACTAGGGAAACCCTAGTCAAGGGAAAAAATTGGTGGGTATGGTATTGATGAAGGGTGATCCCCTTAATACCATAAACACATAACAAAAATAAAGAAATAACAATAATTTGGGAGAACAAAATATGGGCTTCTTATTATCACTGCAAATGCAGAATTAGAGAATTCAGAATTACAATATGCTAACCCACATGGGTATCTACATTACAATAATCTGCAAGACAAAGCTATGAACTATCACCCCGAAATATCCTAAGCAATATTCAAGCATTTCTTAAATAGGCAATTTTATGCCACACGTGAAGATTCTAGAGACTCAAACTTAATACCTAGGGCCGACAAACCCTAACAAAACATATAGAGTGGACCAAATACATTTTTTATATTTATTTTGGAAGTTTTGGTTGGCCCAACTTTGGAAGGCCATAACTCTCAAACTATTGCTCTAATTGGCTATTATAACCACTTTTTGAAAACCTCATCTTCTAATCTAAAGGCTCAGATTTGCACAAGTGCCCATCTGTTGAGTTTTTAGGCCTCATCTATTCACTTATAGGCCTTCAATCGTGAGCCTAAAGTTTATATACCAAAAATGTAAACCAAAAATCCACAATAAATCCATGAATACACATGATATTTTATTTAGCCTCAACTGATAGGCTGATATATCCAAGATGAATATCCACCTCTAAAATTAGGACATTCTGAGCTTGTATGACTGACTTACTAAGTAGCAAGCCTCCACACACAATAACTCTACATTAAGACAACCCTTATTCAAAAAAATGAAATGAAATATTTTTGGTTGAAGCAAGATTGCTCTTACACGCAAGATGCTCTTGGATCAGACACCCAGGTAATTTGAGAAGTGACCCCATTACGTCTCGTGTATTTAGAGGAAAAAAAAGATGGGAACCTCCTCCCTTACTAGCCATGATGAATCTTCTATTGGCCTCCCTTTCTATTTGACGAGCTATTGGAATACTCCACTATGCTTCTGCAACTTCTTCTCAATCACCTCCTTCATAATACTTAGTCAAATCTAAAATTTTATAATACTATTGAAATATTCAATTGAGAAGGAAACTCCACTTCATAGGCATTTTTCATAATCGTGCCTTTTGAATATCTTGCATGGTGCAAACTTCTTCATCTTCAGCTTATTATATGTACCCACTAGAAAATGATCCATGACTTCATCTCCAATATGGAATTCCTTATACCTCCTTGTCATATTTTCCTTAGCCTTGCACTATGCATTCATCTGTATAATGTGCTTCCTCACCTACTCATGGATGTTCTTCAAATGTTCAAAAAATTCTTCTACTTTTGCACTACTTATCTGTCCTTTATACAATTATTGCAACTCAGAAGCATTTCTTGGACTGCTCTCCTATATAATATGGAATGGTGATTTACCAATACTCCTATTAACAAAATTATTATATGAAATTTTTTCGTGGTAAAATCAAATCCCATCCCTATGGTTTACCGCCAACCAAAAATCTCAACAACTTTCCAAAACTATGATTCACAACTTTTGTCTGTCCATCAGTCTGTGGATGATGTGATGAACTGAACTTCAAATTTGTCTTCAACTTCTTCCATAATGTACACCAAAAATACCAAAAAAAATTAGTATATTGATCTAAAACTATTTTCTTTGGCAGACCATGTAGTATCACCACTTCTCTGAAAAATAATTATGCTACACGACGGGCATTAATCAATAGCCCGATGGGTGAACCACCTTGATAGGAAGAGGCAAGCAAGATGTCCCTTCTGTCATTGGATCAATTAGAAGTGAGAGACCAATCAAATTATGAGCCACTAGTTAAGGCTTTATAGCCAGGGTAAATAAATGAGTCCAGTTGTGGAAGGGACTGGTAGCAAACTGCTTCCCACTAGTCTTCTTCTAGGAAATGAAATGCACCATCTTTGAAAATTTGTCAACTACCACTAAAATAGAATCATGCCCCCATAGTGTCCTTGAAAATTCAAGAAAAAAATCCATGTTAAACTCCTCCCATGGCATTTTTGGTAAAGGAAATGACTGATACAATCTCATATTCTACTTCACTCCTTTCACCATCTAACATACTTTGCAACTCTGTACAAAATTCTTCACATCTCGCTACAACTATGGCCAATAACAATTATCAAAAACCAAAGAAAATGTCTTATCTCTCCCAAAGTGTCCAACCAATCCTCCACTACACTTCTCCTTGATGAGATTCTCTCTCATTGAACTTCTTGGAATACACAACTGGCTTCCTTTGAACAACATATCATCTTGGATAGTGAAATCCAACCACTTCATCCTACCAAGAGTAGTAGGTCTTGTACAAGCCTTCCACACTTCACCAAAATTAGGATCCTTGAACCAACCAACTCAATATGCATTTTTGTTAGCAAAAATTTTCTTCTACTAAGAGCATCTGCAACTCTGTTAGACTTCCCACTCCTTTGTTTCAAAATAAATGTATAACTCTATAAAAATCAACCCACTTCAAATGTCTTTGGTTCAATTTTCCTTGACTATTCAAATATTATAAAACTTGATGATCAATATACAAAAACTCCTTAGGAAGAAGATAGTATCTCCACTTCTTCAATGCCTGAATAATAGCATAAAATTCCTGATCATAAATTAATTTTTTTTTTGGCATCATTCAACTTCTCACTGAAATAAGCAATAGGTCTACCTTCTTGGCTCAAAACAACTCCTATTGTAGTATCACTAGCATCACGATCTACTTAAAATACCTCGTTAAAATCTGGAAGGGCTAAAATAGGTTGCTCTATAACTTTATATTTCAACATATTAAAACTCTTATTCACTCCTACATTCCACTTAAATTATTTCCTATCACCTTGTTGGTGTTCTAAAGCACTATAGGTTTTAAATTACCCTGATGAGAATATGACACATCTAGGGGCAGCTAACTCGCATCTTCAACATGTCATTTTAGACACAAGGCCAACTCTAAGGATAGACCCTTCTTCTACTTTAGGCTTTGCAAAATCTAGGTGGGTGGACCTCAGATTCAATTATATGGTACCAGTGAAAAAATATATTCCTGAATCTAATAAGAAGATTTAACGCTTATCTCTCCTAATAACTCATGCAATAACATAGATCTACGATAGCTAATGTTGGAAATCTGATTGAAAAGATCATTGGTGAAGAAAATTGATTGAAAGAGGGAGATTGTTGTTAAAAGAATGTTTTCAATCATTGTTTTGTCATTGATGTCAAACTTGCTATTTGTAGGAATGCCATTTTCTTATAAGATCCAAGTATTATCACTTAGTTGATTGATGAATAGGACTTAATCAACAAGATGTAACAGGAGTACCTAAGGGAAAGGTTGAGTTATGGTTTTGTAATGAAGTTCAAGGATCAGTTAAGACAATGGTTAAATGATGTATTGATAACATACTTGAAGATATAAAGGCTGGACACACTTAGAAACATTGGAGGAATAAGTTGTAATAAGGTTGACTACAAAGCTTAAACTAAGTTCATCAGTGGGTACCGAGAAAGCTAGTTTAAGCTGAGCAAATTTTCAGTTGGAGCTGAGAAAATGCAAAATCTTGTGTGTGCCAAGTGAACTTCAAGTGCCAAGTGAACTTTAGGTGCTGAGTGAACTTCAAGTGCTGAATGATATAGAAGGAGTCGAGTAAATAGAAAATCTTAGTGTTGGAATATTCAAATATGGAAAGAGTACTTATGAGAGGGGGGGGATGAATCATAAGTATCACACTTTAGCCAATAAAACTTTTAACTGAAAGTAAATTGCATGCATGTAAATACATCAAATAAACATGTAACAAAACCCATGCATCAATAACTCATAACACTAGAATTTGGTAACCCAGAAACCCTCCAAGAATAAGAAGGTAAAACTGGGGTGGGAATGATACCCACAAAATTTACTGCAGTAATATTGTTCAACCACTTCTGATGGTTTGCCCTGTTAAAGGCTTTACACTGTATTAATAGTGACCTGGTTAGAGGATTTTACAAACACTTAACATGAACTGTCACCCTGTTAAAGGATTTTAATCACCTAATCAAAAGGATCTACAAAATAGCTGTAAAGCTAACGTATCACCATAGGATTTTCATTCTAATACAATTGCTAGAGAGTATTAGATACAATAAACCTGATAGATTACAATCCTTGATTGCTAAATGCAGGCTCCTTTTCCACCTTCTCTGATCTTGATCCTTTGTGATCTGATAACCCTTGCTTCTAAAAAAAGATTTCCTTATACACCCTTGTATGTCCTCTCATGTATATTTACAATGAAATTTTGTCTTCCTTATAAAGACTTCAAGGACTTAGGGTTTGATTTGGATCTACGATCCATATTGAATCTCAATTTTTCTCTCAATACTTATCTTTTACTGATTGGTTGCATGCCTTTATCATTTTTCTTATTGGTTGCATGTGAATTGCATGAAAAAAATAAAAGATTCAATTTTATCATTAAATCCCTTGAAGTTTACCTTATGTCGGCTGCAAAAACTGTTTGCATCATAGTTTGTGCAATTTCAAACTTTTATGTTGATCTACTAAGCTACTCAGCTCCTGAAGTATTGCTGATACTCAGCACATGCTATTTCTTGGATAACTCGGCACCTGCTAACACTCGACACCTATTACAGTCGGCACTTGTTACAGTCGGCACTTGTTAACACTCGGCACCTATTACACTCGGCACTTGTTACACTCAGCACTCGACACTTTCTTGATATAGATCGGCACTTCATCTTACTCGGCACTTACTCTTGATCTTGGTTAAGTGTATTGACACTCAGTTGTCAAATTTATTCTTTAAGCTAACACTTAGTAGATGTCAAGTGAACTTTAGGTGTTGAGCATTAGTAAAACACAGTTGATGCCACGTAACACAATATGTGTCAAGCATTAGAATTCCAATAGTGCCAAGTTGTTGCATTATTAGAAATGTCAAAGATTCGCCAGATCTGAGCCAACAAGGTTGTTACCTTAAATTTTGTGAACTAGTTGGAGGATAAAGATGATGAGCTGATGGCACAAAATTCTATGTAAACCATTTTTGAGCGAATTCAAGAGGATTTTTCATGATGTTTCTAGAAGAAACAAAATATGGGTTAGATTCAATGATTTATACCTAATCCATACAAATTGAAATTAAAGGAGGGAAGAATTAAGTGGGAAAAGAAATTTCAGATTTCTATTTAAGGAGTCATAGACCAAGAAGCAAGAGCTGTTGGTGTGCCAAATTGTGAAGTGATAGAAGGGTGTCAAGGAGAAGACATCTAGAAGGAAGAATAGAGCACAGAGACTCTGCTTCTATAAGTGGTCAAAAAGAGAGAATTGCATTGGTACATTGAGCATGGAGACTCAAGGAGACAAAGCTTGAAAGGAGGGCAAGTTGTCAGAGCTGTAGAGATTGAAAGCCAAGAAATGTTATGAGCTGAGAAGTGATATGAAATCTACAAGTTAAGTTGTATTATGTAATCAGGTCAAAACCCCTTATTGTTACTCTCTAGCAATTATATTAGTTAGGGTAAAAGAAAATACTATGGACTTAGGTTGGTTTAATAGCCATTTGTAAATCCTTTAACAAGGTGGCATTCCAAGTGAATGTTCTAAAGTCCTCTAACCAGACCCACTTCTAACAAGGTGGTTAAATCCTTTAACCAGGTCACATTTAATAGTGTGTTGTAGCCTTTAAGAGGGCAGACCTTTCACAGGGTATCACTTTAGAAGAGTGAAAATTGAGTAGCATGTTACTAGTGGTTTTTCTCAAATTGGGTTTCCACATAAATCAATGTGTTATGTGTTATGCTTGCATGTTGATTTACAATAACTTGCTAAATAGGAAAGTTAAAGCTTGGATGAATAAATAAGTTTGAATTGGACATTTGGACCTTGAATAACTGATTCACCTCCCCTCTTAGTTATTCTAAGGAATTTTTAACAATTGGTATCATAGCCATTTGCTGATTTAGTTTCAAGGTACTAGAAGTAGGAAGATCAAGATGTCCAAGAGAGAAGTTCCTCAAGTTCAACAAAGACAACTTTGTTGCATGGTAGAGTCTAATGAAATTTCACCTTGGATCAATAGGTGATTATAAAAAAACCTCAATTGGAACAAAGCATGTAGATCCATCTTGACCCCTCTCTGCAGATGATTTGAACAAAAGGAAGGAGCACAAACAGGCAATGCTGGAGATTGCCTCTACACTCAGTTATGCTGAATTTGATGACATCAAAGGTTGTGATACTACATTCAAGATGTCGAGAACCTTGTCAGATATCTATGGAGGAGATCAGAATGTTAATAGAGCAAAGAGAGAAAGCCTCAGAGGAAAGTTTGATGACATGAAAATGGAGGAAGGTGAAAATGTTGCTCAATATGGCTCTAGAATGAAAGAAGTGGTAAGTGCAATAAGAAGTTTGGGTGGTTAGTTAGAAGAAGAGACTATCAATAGAAAATACTTAAGGACCTTGCTCCTTATCTATGCTATTATAGTTTCATCCATCCAAGAGTGAAGGTGTGTGCAAGGAAAAATACATTAATCTTTGAAGGTATAGTGGGAAGACTCACTGCATTTGAATTGTCCAACTTTGACAACTACAAACCTGAGAACCTTGAATCTGCTTTCAAGGCCAAATTGACATTGAAAGACACTGAGGAGGTGACATCAAAGAAGAAGAGTACAAAATAAAAACATGCATCCAATGATAGAAACATAAATGAGGAAGATGTAGAACAGTTGGAAGCACTACTTGCTAGAAGATTCCATAGAGGCAAAGGTAAATTCAAAGGTAAGCTCCCTATCATTTATTTCAATTGCAATTAAGTAGGTCATATTGCTGCAAGATGTACACAAAAGAAAAACTAAAAAGAATGAAACAAGTAAAAGAGTAAGAGACAAGATGATAGAAGAGATTAAAAGGACAAAGGCAAAAGATGCTACATTGTTGAAGAGGATTCTAATGAGAATGATGATGAAGTAGTCTATGTGGTCATGAAGGAAGAATTAGATGAAGATGAAGCAACATCATTGGTAACTTGTGTGAACAAGAATGACAAATGGACTAAAGATAGTGGATACTCACATCACATGACAGGAGACAAAAGTAAGTTTATTACCTTTACTCAGTATGATGGAAATAGTGTTAGATTTAAAAATGATGTTCCATGTCAAATCAAAGGAAAAGGTTCAATTAAACTTACAGAGAAAATTTTATGTGATAATGCATACTATGTTAAAGGATTGAACTACAATATGTTGAGTGTATCACAGTTAGACAATGTAGGTTACAAAGTAGAATTGGAAACAAAACTGCCAAGATCTATGACACTGATGGAAATCCAATAGGAAAAGGTGAACAAACAAGAAGTAATTTGTTTTACCTAGACATGGAAGATGTAACCTGTCTTTTTGTTAGACTCGATGATGTGTGGTTATGGTATAAAAGGTTCTATCATGTTAACTTTGACAATTTGATTAGCATTACCAAAAAGAAGAAAGTCAGAGGTTTTCCCAAACTAAAGAAACCTGAAAAAACAATGTGCAAAGAATGTCAACTAGGAAAGATGACTAAATCTAGTTTCAAAAGAAAAACATACACTTCCAAATAAGTACTAGAGTTAGTCCATATAGACTTATGTGGTCCAATAGAAGTGTAGAGCTACCTAGGAGACAAATACATAATGTTATTTGTAGATGACTATTCTAGGATGATGGCTGCCATGTTTTTAAAGAAAAAATCTAACACATTTCAAATGTTTAAGTGGTACTTGGCCAGGGTTGAGAAGGAAATAGGAAGAGTCTGAAGTGCCCAAGATCAAACAGAGGAGAGTTTACATCAAAAGAATTTGAGATATTTTGAAATGATAAAGGTATCAAAAGACAAACATCAGCACCAAGAACTCAACCACATAATGGTATTTCTGAAAGAAGGAATAGGTCGGTGATAGACTGTGTAAGAACCTTGATGATGGAAAAAAATTTTGCTCTAAAGTAATGGAGAGAAGCTATAAGCACTGCTGTTTACACCCTAAATAGAGTTCAAGTCAAGAAAGAAACAAATGTAACACCTTTTGAACTATGGTATGGTCACTCACCTAATGTAAAACATTTCAAAGTATTTGGTTGTAAATGCTACATTCTTAAAGATACTAGAAATGTCAAGTTTGATACAAAAAGTGATGAAGGCATATTCCTTGGATATTCCACTAGAAGCAAGGCATATAAGTGTTTGAATACTAACACTAACAAGATAGTGGAGAGTGTGAATGTAAATTTTTGAATACTAACACTAACAAGATAGATGAGAGTGTAAATGCAAATTTTGATGAACATGCAGAAGTCCAAGTTGATGAAACTAAGCAATTAGAATACTATAGATCCTTTGTATACTTTTATGAAGGAATTATTGTTGAAGATAATGCTGCAAATCAAGTTGAAAATCAGCAACAAATTTTAGTATCAGCCGAACCACAATTAGTGAATGTCGAGCTGCATTCAAAAGTCGAGTTGCAGAATGAAGAAAATGCACATTTTGACTCTGAAATCAATTCACATGAAAGAGACAATGAAGTACTAGATGGAGAAGAGAAAAATGACTCTGAAGCTGAAGGATCAAACATGGAGAGAAGGTCAAAACCAATATTAGCCAAACATGTAAGAAAACATCACCTTGCAAATCAAATCATTGGTGATAAGGATGCAAGACCAATGACAAGGAACAAACTAAGGAATGAATCATGTCTACTAAGCAAGGTCGAGCCTAAAACAGTGAAAGATGCACTACAAGATGATGATTGGTATAAAGCTATGGAAGAAGAGATAGACCAGATTCAGAAGAACAAAACCTAGACCCTAGTTCCCAAACCAGCTAATAAGAATGTAATTGGTGAAAAATGGGTGTTTAAGAACAAACTTGATGAGAATGGTGAGATAACTAGAAACAAAACCAAACTAGTTTGCAAAGGCTATGCACAAGAAGAAGGACTGGATTATGAGGAAACATTTGCCCCTATTGCAGGAATGGAAGGAGTAAGAACACTACTTGCATATGCTACTTACAAAGGTTTTAAAGTCTACCAAATGGATGTGAAGTCTACTTTTCTAAATGGTATACTAGAAGAGGAAGTCTACATAGAACAAATAGAGAGATTTTTTGATGACAACAACAAGGATATTATTTGCAAACTGCATAAGGCACTCTATAGTTTGAAGCAAGCACCTAGAGTATGGTATGAGAGACTACACAAATATCTTGTGAAGATAGGATTTGAGAGAATAGATAAAAACAACAATGTGTACATTAAGGCACAAAAAGTTAAAGATATCTTGATATCTAGAATCTTTTTTGATGATATAATATTTGGAGAAAAATATGCTCTATGCAAAGATTTTGCTAATCAAATGAAACATGAGTTTGAAATGTCAATGTTTGGAGAAATCAAATTCTTTGTTGGATTGCAAGTACATCAATTGAAGCATGGCATATTTGTGACCCAATCAAAATATATCAAGTAAATACTCAAGACATTTGAATTAGAAGACTCAAAAGTAGTCAACACACCAATGGTAACATGACATAAGTTATCAAAGAATGATGAGTCAGTTGAAGTGAATCAGACAATGTATAGATTGGAAAGTTGTAGTATGTTGTACATAGTAGACTAGACATTGCATTAGCTCTTGGAATAGTGGCAAGATTTTTTGCAAATCCAAGAGAAAATCATTTGATGGCAGTAAAGAGATTAATGAGGTACTTAAAAGGAACTGATGACTTTGGTTTATACTACAAGAAGAGTGAAAAGTTTGAACTAAGAGCCTACACTGATGCTAATTGGGGAGGTAATATTGATGATAGTGTTGGATACAATTTTTAATTGTGTATTGTCTTTGATTTTACACAAATGTTATATCAGCTATCAAACAGAGTCTACCGAGCTCAGATGGTTAACAAAGCAATTTATAGTGACTACTGAGCATTCCTGAACATTACACAATAAGTTAGCTCTTACCGAGCTCACTCAAGCATCAAAGGATTTTGTAGCAGAAAGTTAACATTAACCGAGCTCCCAAGGTTAACAAAGAGAAAGTTAGCTTTTATCGAGCTCACTCGATAAGCGAAGGAAAGTTAGCTTTTACCAGCTCACTCGGTAAGCGAAGGAAGGTTAGCTTTTACCGAGCTCACTCAGTAAACAAAAGAAGGTCAATGTTTACTGAGTTAACTCGGTCTCCGAAGGAAGTTGCAAGGTTTGTAGTGTTTACCGAGCTTCACTTGGTTAACACTGGGGAAACCATTTTGGAGTAGTGGTCACCGAGCTGGGTCGAGCATCAAAGAATTTTATTGTTCATAAGAATTAAGTTTAATTGTTTTGTGTAGCCGACTAATTTAATGTTTTTCAGTTGTTGTAACTTGTAATTGAGCCGACTTGACAATCTGTAAGGTATATATGAAAGGTCAAGTTGTGAATTAAAAAGAAAGAAAGAGTGTGGATACATAAGAGTACGAATGTATGAATGAGCGAATATTGAATATATGAGCGAATGTTGAGGAAGGATTAGATATCCTTATGAAGCTGCAAAGTTGCATTCGATCAGTGAGGATCTAGTGAAGTAGAACAGAGATCTATATTCAGCAAAGATAAGTTGCAAATATTTCAGATCACTTCATTGTTTCTTTCTAATCATTGTAACAGTGATTCAAAACCTCTTAACATAGTTGGTTTGATAGCCATTTTGTAAATCTTCTAACAAGGTGACAATTCAGTTGAATTGTTTTAAAGACCTTTAACAAGGCCACTTCTAACAGGGTGATCAAATCCTCTAACAGGGTCACAGTTAACAGTGTGTTTTGTAACCTTTAACAGGGGTGGCTCCTAACAGGGCTCACTTCAGAAGAGTGAAAATTGGTAACTAGTTACTTGTTGGTTTTTCCCAAATTGGGTTTCCACATTAAATCCGGTGTCTCTTGTGTTCATGTTATTTCTTTATTCATGCATGTTAATCACTTTAAATGCTTAATAAGTTAACAGAACATCTATCAAGTTTTTAGCATTCATTTGTGTGGTTACTGAGTATTAGCAACAACTATATTTTAAAACATCTTAGGATCTATGGATTTATTTTTGTGGTAACTGATTCACCCCTCCCCTCTCAGTTACTCCATCTCTATTTCCAACAATTGGTATCAGAGCTTTTGGTGCTTATAGGAAATATTTCAAGAGTCTAAGCTAAAGATCAGGATGTCTTACAAGAGGGAAATTCCAAGGCTTAACAGAAATAACTTCTCAGCATGGCAAGGACTGATGAGACTTCACCTAGCATCCATTGGTGATACAGGACTGAAGTACCTTGATGAAAAATATGCAGAACCAACTTGTACACTATCTATTAATGATATTGCTGAAAAGAAGACTCACAAAATTATGATGATAGATATAGCATCTGCTATGAGTTATGAATAATTTGATGATATCAAGGACTACAAATGTGCTTTTGAAATGTGGGAGAAGCTGAAAGAGATCTATGGAGAAGATGATAATGTTAGAAGAGCCAAAGCAGAAAGTTTGGGAGGACAATTTGATCAAATGAGGATGAGAGAGGATGAAAACATTGCAAAATATGTTGAAAGAGTTAAAGCATGTGTCAGTGCAATCAAAGCTTCTGGAGGAGATATCAGTGAAGAGACAGTTATAAGTAAAGTACTCAAAACTCTACTTCTCATTTATGCAATTAGAGTTTTTGCAATTCAAGAAAGAAGATGTGAAGCAAATCATAAGATAAATCTAGAGGCTATAGTTGAAAGATTGACTGCATTTGAACTAGACAACTTTGATAACTATGTTCCAGCTTCCAAGAACATTGAATCAGCATTTGAAGCCAAGCTTTCACTCAAGGAGAAAGGCAAAAAGAAAAAAGAATCTCACTCAGAAAGTGAAGATGAATCAGACCAAAGTTCAGACAGTGATTTTGAAGTAATTGAAGCCCTTTTAGCAAGGAAGTATTCTAGAGGCAGAGAAAAATACAAAGGTAAAGTACCTCTAATCTATTTTTCATGTGAAAAAGTTGGTCATATTGCTGTTAGGTGTCCAAACAAGCAGAATAAAGATGAAAAGAAAGATCACAAATGGAATGGCAAGAAAGACTTCAGATCATTCAAGGATAAAAGTAAGAAAATATGTTTTATGGCTAAAGATTTTAATGATTCTAATGATGAAGAAGAAGATGAAATTGTCTACATTGCTATGAAAGATGAATCTGATAATGATGAGGAAATGGCACTCATTTCTCATATGAGCAAAAAATGATGCATGGATCATAGATAGTGGTTGTTCTCATCACATTACTGGTGACAAAACTAAGTTTGAATACTTTGAGGACTATGATGGTGGCAGTGTAAGATTTGGTAACAATGAACCTTGTTGTATAGAAGGAAGAGGAAGAATCTCTCTAACCAAAGAACTTATATGTGATAATGCCTATTGAGTAGAAGGACTAAAGCATAATTTGTTAAGTGTGGCACAGCTACTCAATAATGGAATCAAACTAGAATTCATAAATGGTAAAGCAAGACTGGTGGATGGCAAAGGAAAGCTGATTGGATCAGGTACTCAAACTAAAGGTAACTTGTTCTATCTTGAACTAAGTGAATGTTCATGTTTCATTGCTCAAGTTGAAGAAAGTTGGTTATGGCATAAAAGGTTGTGTCATGTAAACTTTGATAATCTGGTAAAGATAAGAAAATTCAGGAAAGTAAGAGGCATTCCTAACATAAAGAAACTTGAGGTCGATCTATGCAAAAATTGTCAGATTGAAAAGACTAGTTTTAAAAGTAAAAACTATCAGTCTGAACATATATTAGAAATTGTGCATACTGATTTATGTGGACCCATTGGAATTGAAAGCTATACTGGAGAAAAGTTCTTCATTCTTTTTGTTGATGATTACTCAAGAATGATAACAGTCATGTATCTAAGAAATAAATCATAAGCATTTAAAAAGTTCAAATGGTATTTGGCTAGAGTAGAAAAGGAAACAAGAAAAAGATTAAAATGCTTGAGGTCAGACAGAGGTGGAGAATTCATTTCACATGAATTCAATAACTTTTGCATTGAAAGAGGAATCAAAAGACAGGTATCAGCCTGTAGAACACCCTAGCAAAATGGAATAGCTGAAAGAAGAAATAGATCCATCATGGATTGTGCAAGAACTTTAATGATTGAAAAGAGCATTGCTATCAAATACTGGAAAGAAGCTATCAGCACTGTAGTTTATACCTTGAACTGAGTACAGCTGAAGAAAGACTCATTCAAAACCCCCTATGAGTTATGGTATGGCTATAAACCTAATGTAAGTTACCTTAAAGTATTTGGAAGTAAATGTTACATTTTGAAAGAATCTAGAAAAGGAAATTTTGATGTAAAAGGTGATAAAGGTATACTCTTTGGATACTCATGCAAAAGTAAGGCATGTAGATGTTTGAACTTGTCTACTCACAAAGTCATAGAAAGTGCACATGTGAAAGTTGATGAGTTTGCAGAAAGGACTGAAGAAGAAAGCAAAAGGGAACCAAAAGATTATAAAAGGTTTGTCTTCAATGAACCTGATACAGTACTAGTTACATCAGAGAATCAGGAAACTTCTACTCTTGAATCATTTGTAACTGAGTTACAGGAAGTTCAAAACAAGCCACAGCAAACCAAGTTAAATTCAGTGTCTACCGAGCAAGTGTCTACCAAGAAAACATCTACCGAGAAAACATCTACCGAGAAAATATCTACCGAGCCAGAACAGACAGAGCCTGAAGTTGAAATGCAAGAAGATAATAATGAAATCCATTCAAAAGGCAAGGAACCTGTATTAGCTAAGTATGTCAGGAGACATCATTCAGCAAATCAGATCATTGGAGATAAATCTGAAGGAACCATGACAAGAAATAAGTTGAAAGGTACTTGTTTACTTGCTGATTTTGAACCTAGAAATGTCAAAGATGCATTGGAAAATGATAGTTGGATTGAGGCTATGAATGAAGAAATAGAGCAAATAGAGAAAAACAAGACATGGACTCTTGTACCCAGACCTAAAGACAAAAATGTGATTGGAACTAAGTGGGTATTCAGAAACAAATTGGATGAAGATGGTAAGGTATCAAGAAACAAAGCTAGACTAGTATGCAAAGAATATGCTCAAGAAGAAGGAATAGACTATGGAGAAACTTTTGCTCCTATTGCAAGATTGGAAGGAGTTAGAACCTTACTAGCATATGTTGCTCACAAAGGATTCAAAGTTTATCAGATGGATGTCAAGTCAGCATTCCTCAATGGTATACAGGATGAAGAGGTTTACATTGAACAACCTGAAGGTTTTGTTGATCCAAATAAGAAGAACATTGTCTAAAAATTACACAAGGCATTGTACGGTCTGAAACAAGCCCCTAGAGCATGGTATGAAAGATTGCATAACTATCTTATTCAGATTGGTTTTCAAAGAACTAATGATAATAGTAGCTTGTATATTAAGGAAGGACCAGATGATAAGATTGTCTTGGCAGAAATATTTGTAGATGATACTGTTTTCATAGGGAATGATGATCTGTGCAAATAATTCTCGGAACAAATGAACAAGGAATTTGAAATGTCTATGTTTTGTGAGATCAAATTTTTTGTTGCTCTTCAAATTCAAAAAAATAAAAATGGTATCTACATCACTCAATCAAAGTACATCAAGGAGATATTGAAAAAGTTTGGAATGGAAGATTGTAAACCAGTTGGGACTCCTATGTGTACCGGATTAAAACTTACCAAGGAAGACGAATCAAAAGAAGTAGATCAAACATTGTATAGATCTATGATTGGAAAGTTGCAGTATGTAGTTCATACTAGGCTAAATATTGCCCTTGCAGTTGGTATTGTAGCAAGATTTTCAGAAAAGCCAAGAGAAAATCACATGATGGCAATCAAAACAATAATGAGATATTTGAAAGGGACTGAAGAATATGGTTTATGGTATAAGTTCAGAAAAAATTTGGATTTGAAAGTGTTTACTGATGTTGATTGGGCAGGAAACCTTGATGACAGAAAAAGTACAAGTGGAGGTGCATTCTTTCTTGGAAAGAGGTTGGTTTCTTGGACAAGAAAAAAGCAAAATTGTACATCTCAATCTACAGTAGAGGCAGAGTATGTTGCTACAACAGTAAACTGTTCTAATATTGTTTGGTTTAAACAATTGTTGGAAGGCATGAAGATGGAAATCAAAGAACCAGTTGTTATGTTCTGTGATAATACAAGTGCAATCAACATATCTAAGAATCCAGTGATGCATTCCAAAACCAAGCACATTGCAATAAAATATCATTTTGTCAGAGAATTGGTGCAAGATAAGGAAATTAGATTGGAATATGTTTATACAAAGGAACAAATTGCTGACATATTTACAAAACCATTACCTAAGGATGCATTCTTGTATCTAAGAGGTAAGTTAGGGGTCACTCCCCTATCTGAAGTTCACTAATATAAAGTTTTAGTGATGCGTCAACTCATATCAAGATTGAAGATCTATTAGTTGATGCAACATAACTAGGAAATATTGCATATGAATCAGTACTAAAGGTACACTGAAATTCACTTGAGTTAAGTTGTCTTTGGCATGTGTTGTCAAAGAGGGAGAGTTTTACTGTCATATCTCTCTGAAATTTGTTCAAAATATAAAGATTTTTCTATGTAATTCCTTCACAGAGGGAGATTACTATAAGAGGGAGAGTTTTCTATCTTAGAGGGAGAATTGTTATGTTGACATGTTGTGTTGCCATATAAGAGAAAGACTTGTTTACAAATTTCATTTCAGCTATGACATGTTGTGTTTCCACCAATTCCAAAGAGGGAGATTTTTGGATACAATTGTTAATTGTGTATTGTCTTTGATGTTACACAAATGTCATATCAGCCATCAGACAGAGTCTACCGAGCTCAGATGGTTAGCAAAACAATTTATAGTGACTACCAAGCATTCCTGAACATTACACAATAAGTTAGCTCTTACCAAGCTCACTCGGGCATCAAAAGATTTTGTAGCAGAAAGTTAACATTAACTGAGCTCCCAAGGTTAACAAAGAGAAAGTTAGCTTTTACCGAGCTCACTCGGTAAGCGAAGGAAGGTTAGCTTTTATCGAGCTCACTCGGTAAGTGAAGGAAGGTTAGCTTTTACCGAGCTCACTCGATAAATGAAGGGAGGTTAGTGTTTACCAAGTTAACTTGGTCTCCGAAGGAAGTTGCAAGGTTTGCAGTGTTTACCAAGCTTCACTTGGTTAACACTGGGGAAACCATTCTGGAGCAGTGGTCACTGAGCTGGGTCGAGCAGCAAAGAATTTTATTGTTCTAAAGAATTAAGTTTAATTGTTTTGTGCAGCTGACTAATTTAATGTTTTTCAGTTGTTGTAACTTGTAATTGAGCTGACTTGACAATCTATAAGGTATATATGAAAGGTCAAGTTGTGAATTCAAAAAAAAGAAAGAGTGTGGATGCATAAGAGTGCGAATGTATGAATGAGCGAATACTGAATATATGAGCAAATGTTGAGGAAGGATTAGATATCCTTATGAAGCTACAAAGTTGCATTCGATCAGTAAGGATCTAGTGAAGCAGAACGGAGATCTGTATTTAGCAAAGATAAGTTGCATATATTTCAGATCACTTCATTGTTTTTTTCTAATCATTGTAAGAGTGATTCAAAACCTCTTAACAGAGTTGGTTTGACAGCCATTTTGTAAATCCTCTAACAAGGTGACAATTCAGTTGAATTGTTTTAAAGACCTCTAACAAGGCCACTTCTAATAGGGTGATAAAATCCTCTAACAGGGTCACACCTAACAGGGTGTTTTGTAACCTTTAACAGGGTTGGCTCCTAACAGGGCTCACTTCAGAAGAGTGAAAATTGGTAACTAGTTACTTGCTGGTTTTTCCCAAATTGGGTTTCCATGTTAAATATGGTGTCTCTTGTGTTCATGTTATTTCTTTATGCATGCATGTTAATCACTTTAAATGCTCAATAAGTTAACAGAACATCTATCAAGTTTTTAGCATTCATTTGTGTGGTTACCAAGTATTAGTAGCAACTATATTTTAAGACATCTTAGGATCTGTGGATTTATTTTTATGGTAACTGATTCACCCCTCCCCTCTCAGTTACTCCACCTCTATTTCCAATAGATAGAAAAAGCACCAATGGAGGATCACTTTTCTTGGGAAAAAGACTGATTACGTGGACCAGTAAAAAGCAAAGTTGCACCTCATAGTCCACAGCAGACGTTGAATATGTTGTAGCTTCTATCAATTGCACTAATATTGTATGGATCAAACATTTGTTGAAGGGTATGAAGCAAGAAGTGAATGAGCTAGTGATACTTTATTGTGATAATAAAAGTGCTATCAACATATCAAAGAACCCTGTAATGCATGCCAAAACCAAGCACATTGCAATCAAGTATCACTACGTAAGAGAATTGGTGGAAGACAAACAAGTGAAGATGGAATATGTTAGCTCATAGGAACATATTGCTGACATCTTAATAAAAGCACTACCTAAAGATACTTTTGAGTATCTTAGAGGTAAGTTAGGGGTGATACCCCTAAGCAAGGCTACTTGAAGTAAAAGAAAGATTGCCCTGCATCAAATGAATTGATTGTTGAAAGATTACACATTGATGTAGAGGATATTTACTTTAGGATTCATGCCTAAAGTAATTGAAGTGTAGAAGCTACACAAATTAGTCATAAGCGAAGTGATAGAGGGAGAAATTGAAAGAGCCTACAAATTCTACACTTGCATGTTAAGATGCTAAGATAATATGTCTTTGGCATTGTTGTCAAAGAGGGAGATACATAAAGAAACTGATCAACATCATTCAATTGAATAAAGGGAGAAGATAAAGAATGAAAAATGTAGAACTGGTCAATAGTTTATGGAGAAGATGAAAAAGCTGATCTAAAGAGAGAATAGCAGAAGATGAGCAATGCATACAGAGGGAGAAAATGTAAGAAGGAACAAAGGAAAGAAAAAGGATACAATAGCTAAGAGGGAGAAGTAGAAGTAAAGCAATCAAGATAGTAGATCAAGAGAGGAACAAATTGTGTAATCCAATCCAATTTTCTTTTTGGCATTTGACTTACTGTTCTAACCTAGTTAGCATTTTGATAATATGGTTGAATAGTTTGGTCTAATGGTTGAATAGTTTGGTTTGCCATCAATGCCAAAGAGGGAGATTGTTGAAAATCTGATTGAAAAGATCATTGATGAAGAAAATTTATTAAAAGAGGGAGACTTTTGTTAAAAGAATGTTTTCAATCATTGTTTTAACATTGATGTCAAACTTGCTATTTGTAGGAATGACATTTTCTTATAAGATCCAAGTACTATTACTTAGTTAATTGATGAAGAGGATTTAATCAATAAGATGTAACAAGAGTACCTAAGGGAAAGGTTGAGTTATGATTTTGTAATGAAGTGCAAGGATCAGTTAAGACAATGGTTAAATGATGTATTGATAATATACTTGAAGATATAGAGGCTGGACACACTTAGAAACATTGGAGGAATAAGTTCTAATAAGGTTGTATGCAGTAGCTTCAATTTGCTAATTACTTTGGAGCTGATTGCTCCCCTACTCCTGCTACCATATCATAGCCTTAGAACTTTTAGATGGATGATCAACTACTATAATTTGCAAAACATCTTATAAAAGACACCCGTGCATCAGAATTGATTGCCTTGTTGACTCTCTACATTGAGAATGACCAACACAACAATAACTTTCATTTCATGGTGGCTTGTTTTTTTAAAACAACTCCAAGGTGGCTCCTTGCTTCAAATCATGGCTTGGTCCTCTTATTTCCCTACATGGGTTGCTTTCCTTGCTACGGGTTTATTTAATTTCCTTGTTGTGGAAATGCTCCTAAATTTGTTGATGCCTTTCACCAAGTCTGCCACCTTCTCTTCAAATAGATCTCCTCTACCTTTTACATGTCATGGCTTCCTCTATTTTATCAGCTCCTTTCAATGCCTGACACCTCATTAGTTGCGAAGATATCTCCATGGTCACCTGTCACTAGATTAACATCATCACTACCTCCACCCAGAATAAACAACTTCCTAGCAACAAACACGGCCCCAAAGTTTGTCAGATGCTTGATTTTAGATGATAGTGGAGGAATAGTCATCCATGTTTCGTGGATAGGATCATAAATTTGCCATATATTTTTTGGCTCAAATGCACCTACACAGAGAAGCTCTTTTATGACTCCTATATTGTCACACACCTTGAAAAGCTTAGGACTACTTAATGCAGAATGCCAAGCATGAAAAACAAGATCGAGTTGAGGATACAATATGAATGGCACACAAGCTAGACACTAAAGAGCCACTGCATCTAGAAGCCCCTCAATCAAACTAGACATACCTACAATTTCTAAGAAAATTTAATCATATAATTTCGATGATGGTTCTGTACCAGATACTAATTACCACTTGCTTCCAATGACAATAATGCATCTAGAAAATTCCAAGCTCTTTTCTTTGATATTGTACACTTACCCATCAATTTGTGCAAGCAATTTCTAATGGTCATAGCAAGAAGGTAACCATTGTAACTATTGAAAATTGTGAATTGAACTTTAGATTAAGGTTTTTGACACCTTTTTCTCAGTAAATGATGCAGAGCATATTATTCACAAATAACCAAGTAATTGTAGATGAATATCACTAATTGTGTTATTCCAAGTAGAGCTTGTACAATCCATGACTTGGTTTTAAAAATGATAGCCCCTCATACGATAAAAAAGACCAACATTCTAACCACAATAAGCCTCTTTTGATTATTTATGACACCCAACATCTATAGAATTCTTTAGGGCAAATTCTAAACATACTTGTAGAGAGACCGTAGATTTTGGCACTCAAATGCTTCAGAGGAAAAAAACAATTTTAGGAGAAAATTTGGGTCAACAAAATTAGGGTCAATTATACCTAGTTATGTGAGATCAAATCAACAACAATCCATGTCAATGCCCTTCCTGACCTGTAATCTTGGAGCTTTCTGATCTCCACCATAAATTTGTCCCTTACTTTCAAATGGAGTTAAAATGTTGTATGTATATTACACATTGTATGATGACTTAAAACATTGTAACATTACCCCTTTAAAAACTCCTCTAACCCCGAGTCCATATCTAGGCAATTAGATGAAATTAGTTGGGCCCTAAAGCAGGTCTGACTAATTTTTTTTTTGTTTCCAAATGATTGAGTTCTCAAACTGACCTATTGAACATCTGACATTGACTAGATTCAAATTTGATCAATGCTCTGCCATTAAAAACTCATTTCATCATTAATCTCCAAACTTGTGATTTTCAACTAACAAGGCCTATCAGTTGGCTTTAAAAACTGACTCAAACAGATAACTGGGCTTTGAAATTAGACACACTGATTCTCTATTCCACACACTTGCACCATGTTGAATCTCATGTCATGAAGAATTCATGGTCAAAAGATATTGACCGTCGAATTTACCCTTTCAAAACTACTTCCAAGAAAACATGTCAAAAAGCAATAAATTGTGTATGGAATTGGCTTTGAAAACAAGGCAAACTGACACTTGGGGGCACAAAAACTAGGGCATGGGTTTATTATCCTGAGGAGATTATAAATTTTTGATTTAGGCTCATGACAAATAACTGGGAGTATTTGGAAAGCGGTCAAAGTGGGCTACTCAAATTTGCAGACTGGAACATTTGACAGAAAAGAAATTTCTGCAAATGGAATTGACCTGGGAAAGTATGCAAACAGATTCATCAAGACTTGCAAATTGACACACTTGAAGTATTTTTAGAGGACAACATAGTCGTACAATCCATTCGATCTCACCTATCATGGATTTCAAGACATGACATCACGAACAAAGGTTCTGAGAAAATTGCACTTCTTAACACCAGTAAAAAGTCACAAATTACATTTGGAATCATATTTGAAAACTGATCAAACATATTCATCATAAGCTCAAACTTGAAACATAGAAATTATTTGACCTTTAAAATGCAACACAAAAAGAATTTCATCATTTCAGTCAATTGGGTCAAAACTATAACAAGTCAAACAAGGCTTCCCAAAATTCAGAACAAATTGTATCAACATGATAACATCAAATGACCAACTTTGAGGGATTCAAAACCTAGTTAAATGGATTTAGAATGACTTGAAATACAAAACACATGCTTTTTGGTATGGACACTAGACATTCCCAAAGGAATGAATCATGAAACATTACTGGGTGCAAGATATTCACATGCAAACATGGCCTCTTGTCGATGTTCGACACTTAAGCAAAAATGCAGATTTGAACATTGTTAAAACTGGACTTCACACAATGACTCGGAATGAAAATTTATCATCATGGAACACATAGATGCACTAAATGAAAAGGTGTTAGAAACATTAAACACCTCTTAGGCCTCAGATGGACAACCAAGTACATCTGCATTTAAAAATGTTTATAGGGCCTAATTTCTCAATGGTACTCAAAATCAGGGCTCTGATTTTGAGTCCCAACACACCTCTCATTGCTTTCATCAAGGGTCCACAAATATTGCTGAAACCTCTTATGAAGTTTCTATAAAAACTAGCCAATCCATGAAAATATTTTACCTTTGTAGCACTCTTTGGAATAGGCCATTCAAGGATAGCCTTCACTTTTTCCAGGTCTATTTTTAGACCTTCTACTGAGGCTACAAATCCCAAATATACCAACTTCTTCTTCACAAAACTACACTTCTTCAGGTTTATCAACAACTTGTCTTCCCTCAACTTATCAAAAACCTTTCAAATATGAATCAAATGCTCCTCCAATGTCTTACTAAAGATCATAATATCATTTAGGTAAATAATGGTAAACTTACCCAAAAACTCCTTCAATACTTCATTCATGAGTTGCATGAAAGTGATCAGTGCATTGGTTAACCCAAAAGGCATGACTAACCACTCGTACAATCCTTCCCTTTTCTTGAAGGCAATCTTCCACTCATCACCTTCTTTGATGTGAATTTGATGGTATCCACTCTTCATAGCTATCTTTTTGAGATGCACAACTCCACTCAAATAGCCCATAATATCATGCCTCCTTGGTAGTGGAAATGTATACTTGATTGTAATCTTGTTGATAGTGCGAGAATCTATGCACATCCTCCATTGTTTATTCTTCTTTGGTGCTAATATTTCCAGCACAACACATGGACTCATACTCTCCCAAATCAACCCCATCTACAATAAGTCATGAACTTTTCTATTCAACTCCTCACTTTCTACTAGTGTCATTTTGTGCATTGCCTTGTTTGGCAAACTGGCTCCTAGAATCAAATCCATCTAGTGACTCATCTTTCTCACTAGGGGTAATCCATCAAGTACATTATCTGACAAAATATCAGGAAACTATCCCAACAAATCTACAACTTCTACAAGTACCTCCTCTACTTCTTCTTTACTATCTTTTGGGATTACAACAAAACACATATGTTCATGCTTCATACCTTAGAGAAACCCCTTTACATCAACAATACATATTCTGGCAGCACTACATATCATTTCTTCTTTCTCATTCAATGGCTTCAACTTATGTTTCACTTCATCCTTTGTCAAAGTGTAGGTACTCTCTCACTCATCATGTAAAACATGCCTGTCAAACTACCATGGTCTACCCAAAAACATATAACATATGTCCATAGGTATAATATCACACAACACCTCATCCTGGTAGCTTTGAATCTTGAACTTCACTTAGCATTGCTCACTAACCATGACCTTGTGGTCATCTTGCACCCAAGCAATACGGTATGGACACAGATGTTTCTACCTCTTTAGCTTCAACTTTGTTGCTATCTTTTCTGACACAAGATTGTTAGTGCTTCCACCATTAGTGATTGCATCACAACACTTATCTTCACATTTACACCTGGTGTGAAAAAAATACCTCCTTTGATCAAGTTCATTCTCACCACTTAGAAAGACTCTTCGGTTAACCAGGACTTCTCCTCTTTTACTAACTTTAGAATGTGATCATTTGGCATCTTCATCAACATGTGCAACTCTGGCCTGGTCTTTTGTTCTTTGATCTATCCTTCCTTGTCACTGGGAGCACTCAAATTCTCTATGCCTTTCTTCTCCACAGTGAAACATTTCCCACAAAAGCCTCCTCTTCTAGATCCTTGCCCTCTTCCTCTTCCTCTTCAATATCTATTATTTTGATCATGGAAATGGTTGGAATTGTTTCCCCTCTAGTTCTGACTCCTACTTTCAGCCTTATCCTTGTTCTTTTGATCATTATTTTAGCCTCCATAAGATCGTCTGCTAGATCCTCCACAGTGACTTATACCATTATTTTTGTTATCAATTTTTTTTTTGAGGTTCTCCTTGACTCTTAGGGAAAACTAGTATGCCTCCTCAGTACTGGTCATTCAACCTCAGTACTAGTCATTCAAACAAAACTTAGCTCATCCTGAATGCTTGGACTTAACCCATTAAGACAATGGGGAACTTTCTCCTTGTCAGTTTCTGCATGGCCAGTCTAATGAGAACTCAGTAGAAATCTTTGGTTTACTCTTGAAAAAATCTTTCTACTTGCTTCAACCCTTGCATTTTCTTCAATAAATCAAGCTTGAAATCCACAAGAATGAACTCTTGCTTCATTTTAGCTATCATTCGATCCCATCTAGTGGTTTTCTCCTTCCCTCTTCCATTTTTCTCCAACTGAATCTCCTACCACCAGATCTTCGCATGTCCCTTCAATTTTTCCTCTGTAATCTTGACCCTATCTAGATTTTCAATATCTTCATATTCAAAGTACTCTTCCAATTCATTGATCCAATCAATCAATTCATTTGGGTTAAGATTTCCTGAAAATGTGGTAACATCAAACTTAGGTCTTTTCCCAATCTTGGAAATGGCTTTAAAAAGGTTTTCCTCATCTAGGTTCAAAGATTCATCTTCTACAACTTGATCAAAATATCCTTCTTCTCTCTCATCTTCACTTTTGTCATCTCCTATGTCTAGATTCATTCCTTTATTCATTTGTTCTTGCAATTCTTTCATTTTCCACTGGCGGGATCTAAAACCCTTAGGTGTAACACCTACAACTCTTCCACCATGCTCTCTTCATGAAAGCATCTTTGTGCTTCCGTTGAAACCCTAGTGCAAACTACCTCACAATCAATGATCTTTCTACATGATCCTAGTGCAAACTTCCTCATAGTTGGCAATTTTTCCACACGTTCAATAACTCGAACTTTGATACCACTTGATGAAGGGTTCTCCCTTTAATACCATAAACACATAATAGAAATAAAGAAATAACAAAAAATTATGAGAACAAAATATGGGCTTCTTATTATCACCACAAATGCGTAATTACAAAATTTAGAAGTACAATATACTAACCCACATGGGCTCCTTTATTATAGTAATCTGCAAGACAAAGCTATGAACTATCACCCTGAGCTATCCTAGACCATGTTAGGGCATTTCTTAAATAGGCAATTTTATGTCGCCCAGGAAGGTGCTAGAGACTCAAACTTAATACCTAAGGCTAATAGACCCTAACAAAACATATAGAGTTGGCCAAATACATTTTTTACATTTATTTTGGAAGTTTTGGTCAGCCCAACTTTGGAAGGCCATAACTCTCAAACCGTTGCTCTGATTGGCTATTATAACCACTTTTTGGAAACCTAAGCTTTTGATATATGGGCTCAAAACCATGCAAGTGCCCATTTGTTGAGTTTTTAGGCCTCATCTGAGCACTTTAGGCCTTCAATAGTAAGCATGAATTTTATATACCAAAATTATAAACCAAAAATCTGCAAAAAAAATCCATGAATAGACATGATATGGCATTGAGCCTTAACTAGTAGGCTAATATACCCAACATGAATATTCACCTCTAAAACTAGGACATTTTGAGCTTGTATGACTGACTTACTAAGTAGCAAGCCTCCACAAACAACAACTCTGCATTAAGACAACCCTTATTCAAACAACTGAAATGAAATATTTTTAGTTGTTGTAAGATTTCTCTTACAGCCAGGATGCTCCTACATCAGGTACTCGCAGAATGATCCACTAATCAAAAACATCTAGTGAAATGTATTGAGCTTGTTAGGAGTTTATCACAACTGTATAGTGTCTTGGTGCATGTAACTGTATAGTATAGCTTCAACCTTGTTAGGATTTTTTATTACAATTATAAAAAGTATGCAAGATGAGCCCATTTCCCAAACATGCAGTACATAATAATGCAGTTCAATATAAGAGATAAGTACAAAACCTCTTACTGTTGTTGATATCTTCAATATCAGATTTTTCTTTGCTTCTCTTCACAAAACTGATCATATGTCCATACTACTATAATCTAACATCAAAATTTGTATCTCAAAACAATATTATAATAGCTTGTAATTACACTTGCACATTCACACAACTTTGTATTTCAATTTATGTTCTTTATACTATATTTCTTTATACTATTGGCCTTCATATTTTTACATGCTTGCCAAAACACAAAATTAACTCTTGCTAACTTAGGGTTAACATCTAGAATATTGTCCCTAATCAGTCAAGTAATTATTTTGATAAACGAAATAATTCCTTAACATAAAATATTAAATTTCTTGTCTTTATCCCATTCTATCAACCCATTACTACAACTAGAAAAATTGCAATAACTTTGTATGTATGTTTGTAAAACCTTACGCACATGCTTATGGTATCTTGGCATATTGTACTTATTGTACCTGAGAGCGGTCATGCCAATAATGCCTTTGTTAACTGCGCCAATCAAAATAGTACTTGTGCTGACCAATAAACTCTATGATACTTAAACAATTTTCTAAGTACTTCTATCAAATCTTTATCTCCATGATTTTCTCACTCAATCTTAACTATATGTTGCCATAAATGACAACCTTATATCACCTACCCTAGCCAAATTTCTAACATGATCTTTACCTTGAGAATCGTTCTAGTTCCATAACATATTTTGACCTTGTAGAAACTTCTTAAAGAGTCTTCCTTAAATGTATTACCTCAATCTTTGTGTCATTGCTTCTCTCCTTAAATCATGTCTAATCCTTCCATCTATAAAGTACAATTCAACATTTACAATACTAATTAAACTGTATGATCATGCCATGAATCTTTGCTAACTATTCTTCTTTCTCCAATAAGACTTCATTATTTACCTATTTATCTCTTTCCTTTGTATTGATAAGAATGCTCTTCCAATCCATTGTTTAGACTTAGTTTACTGACAATACTTACTTTTACCTATCCATGTATAGCATACCTATTCAACTAATATTTTCTGCACCACTTCCAATAAATAAAATGACCTTTACCTCTTTTCATTATAGGGTGCTATCTTAACATATTCCTTCACCTTTATCCTAACAAAACCATGAATCATATCCTACAATAAATTCAATAGATTTCTTTATAGGTTCTATGAAACATTCCAATCATTCAACTATTCATTATTGACTCTCTTCAACAATTACCTGGTTTGATTTATGTCTTCATAACTTTAATAAACCTTTACATTAATAGGCGCTATCATAGAATTAGCATCTATACACATCACTTAACATTTTTGTATGATAGGAAAAATTAAAATCATTCAACAACATATTCTTTCATCAAGTAAATGTGTGGTAATAAGTAAAAAAATTTAAACAAATAGTTTGATACCAATGACAACAATATAACCGATTATCCTATCATCAAATCATGTTCCTTTTAGTTCCATGTCATCATACACATTATACCAACAAACTCCATCATCCAATCAGCAACATTAATCAATTATACCAACATTATGTGGACTAAAAGTGGTAGAAATTAAAGGAGACTCTAAATTAATTTTTGAATCCACAAAAAAACCATGATGGCTAGCTAGAAAGTGTAGTAAATGATGAAAGACATAAGGCCACTCTTACAAGGTCTTGATGATTTTACCCTAAAACACATCTTTACAGAGGAAAATATTTCTAGAGATTCTATATCCTCTTTAGATTGGAAAAAGAAGGCCTCCACTATTAGAGAAAGTGCAATGCCTTACTAGAAGTAATCAAATCCCTTATATAAAAGGAATAAACTTATTAGGCTCTTAATTTAAGGAGCTAAAATAAAATTCTAGACCCCTTTTTCGGTGATTTGAGCTATGTTGGGTGAGGTTGGAAAAAATCAAATTTGAATTCTTTTGTAATAGTATCTTATGTACAATGCCCTTGCAAGAAACCAAGTATTCTATACTTGAGATATCCATGTCATTCCATGCCTAATTATGAGTATTTATGGTGGAAAAATTACAAGGCACAAGTAATTGAAAAGGTGATATTTTTGGAGATCATGATATTTATTTAAAAGCTACACTTATATCTCCCATTAGATTATGTATTCAACTATTAAATTATTTTTTACCACATTTCATTTTAGAGAAAGGAATCATCCCTATGAAACTTTTAACCTTGTTGTATTGTTGGCCTTGGACAAAAGAAATAATTATAATTATTAAATTCTTTATAGGTCATTTAGTTGGTAGACTACATCCAACACTTTTTAAAAGCATCTAAAGCAACCCTAGATTTGTAAATATTCGTAACTTGTATTTGGTGACTCTGTAATTGGCAATCTAGAGAATATAATTATGGGATAGGATCGAGCCTAAGTTGAACCTGATTAATATCATAATTACAATAAAAACCCCAACATATGACTTGTTTTCAAGAAAGGGATAATTATCTCTTTTCTGTGCTCTATGACTAGTTATGATTCATTTTTCTCACTAGTTAATTTACTGTTATGTGGAGCACAAGGGTACAATGGGGGGAATTTCATATGAAACTAATAAAGAAGTTATTACACAAGCTACAAATATACCCACTGGTGGTCATAAATGGAAGCAATTAAACCATGTTGTGAATGAGGTTAGCCTTAAGTGGTTCTTTTGTGCCACACAACAATTAGTGAAACTCTTTAGAGGCTTTGACAAAGATAAATTGTCACCCCCATAGGACTAGTTGTGTAATGTGGTAATGAAATATTTTACTTTGGAGGGAGGATTTAGTGTTTACTATTACTACCACATGCCCTTCCTTAATCACTTTTGTAATCATGATTTTATCTTTTTTCCCCTTATTTCTATTACATTTGTTGGAATGTACTATGAAAAATATTTTTGATTGTAAGAAGTAGGGTAAGAAATACAATTTTGTACCAAGGGATCATGCTGAGGATCTACCATTTTTACCTTCTCCATGTCCACCATGTATAATACAATTCAAGAGGCCTTGCATTCCTTGACCCCACCTTTGGTCAAATTTATGGACACCCATTTTTTCAGTAAAAAGAAGTGTATCAAAAGACCCAAAACCCTACAAAATTTTCATAACAAATCTCCAAAATTAGAGTCCCCTGTGAAGCCCCATGATAAAGAAAGGATTGACCAATCCACCTACTTAAAAATTACGGGTCCCAAAAAGATGAATTTTAAATTCAACAAATTGACTTTGATGTAGAAATAATAAAAGAAACTAGTGCACTATGTCACTCCACTAGGATTATTGTCAAACCTTGGGGGAAAGTTAAGATTATTAAAGACGTCTTATTGGATAAGGAGGAGGAAACTAGTGAATCTTAAATCCATGAGGAAAATATTCCTAGGAAGGAAACCCATTCAACTAAGAGTAGCTTGTCCCATGTCTTAAAGAGCCTAAATATTGAATCTTTGGACCTCACACAAAAGACTTAGTGGGTAGTAAAGTTAGCTTCCTAGTTGATGCCACCTCCCCTACTGAAATAGTTGTTCCTGGAGACAAGACTATTGTTGGTGAAAATTGTGGGGTTGTGCTTGGGTAGATTGGTAATATCATAAAGTAGATCAAGAAAAAGGAAAAAAGTTCACATAGCTATCAAAATTCACCCTCAAGGCGATGCATTCCTCATCCACCACCCTTTGCTTATCGTAGGTGAAAAGGATTGGAGTGAAGGACTCAGAGGATGACAAATTAAGACATCTTCAAGTTTCTCATAGAGGACTAGGCTTGGATGATGTTATCAAAGCCTAGTGTACTAAAAAAGAAAACTTAGGTCTTTAGTCTATGTTCCTTTTTGATAGTTTCTCTATCAATGGTTTTAGCAACCTTCTTCTTTTTCATGTTCTATAATGATAGGTTTAATTGACCTCCTAAAACTCTTCTAGTTTGGCATTGTAGAGTGGATAAACAAGACTTTATATGACTTTTTCAATTATGGTTAAGACTTTATAGTGGGTGCAGATAGTAAGCAATATATATAATCTTCTTAGTTGAAATCTAGAGGTGTTACGTATGGAGCGCCTTTCTATTGCTAACACCTAGTCTTTTTTTATTTTTATTAAGTAGTTGATATTCTGTATTATTTTTTCTTAATGTTGTGAGCGTGCTAACAATTGTTTATCTACTTATGGTCACCCCTTAAGCATAGCAATCAAGAGACATCACCCTTTATTTTTTATGCTTTTAATATAAAATATATATTATATATGTGTAGCAATTATTATAAATTAATTCAACAACACATATTAGATGAGTACAATATTATAAAACATGTATGTTTTAATTATGAAATATATAAAATTATACTAGTATATTGCTAGTTAATCTAATATTTCATTTACTGTATAAGAGATATATTCATTTAAGTAAATGACCAAAGTTGATTTTTGATATTTGAAATTAATTTATGATTAATACAAATTTTGAGTTATTACTTAATAAAATTATTTGATAAATATTAATAAATATGAGGTTTCTCTCTTTACACAAAATTTAAAAAATAAATAAAAATTGTTAACACACTCATTCTATTAAACTCTACTACTTGCCACTATTGAAGAATGTCATTTTATAGAATATTCTATATTCTATTTTTTTAAGAATTAGTTTTATCTTTATGAAAACAAATGTCTTAATTGGTATGAGTATGAAGGCCTCTAATTTAATGTATATGTTTTTGTTTGATAATATTTATTTCTATTACAATATGTCATTCAACATCAAAATTTCTTAGTTTTATCTTTATGAAAACAAATGTCTTAATTGGCATGAGTATGGAGGCCTCTAATTTAATGTAGACGTTTTGGTCTGATAATATTTATTACTATTACAATAAGTCATTCAACACCAAAAAGATGAATATAAAAGGGAAGGAAAGGGACTTTTATATGGACTACCTCATACTCATTTTCGGGAAGTACCTAACTGCACTACAAATTAGGCATACATACTCTAACCCCTAGTGGGATTTGAACTTGTGACCTCTCTTTCAAGAGTACAAATTCTCCACCACTAGACTAGAATTAGATTATAAAATAATTTTATAAAGACAAATTTATTTATTTTCTATTTTTATGTTATAGATATATTTCTATTTTTTAATGTTATAAATTTATAAATAGATAAATATATATATATATATATATAAATTATTTTTTTCCATCTCTCGCTTATGAAAATGATCTAAAATATGAAAAAAAAAAACATAAATTTTAAGCTTACACAACGCAAAAAAGAGAGTTTATATTCAGCATATATGAACAAACATCACGGTCCAACTTATAATCTTTACAATAATTTTATAAGTTACTTTCTCAGGATGTAGAAACAAAACCATACACCAAAATACTCAAATCACACAATTCAAATTATAAAAAATGCATGCACGCAGAACTCATTAAATATTGCGCTTCAAATAATATTTGTTTCTGAACTTTGACGTCTGTATTCATTGAGAATATACGAAAGATGGGTTAAAAAAATATAAACTCTGCTAGAATAGCAGGCAAAATGATTTCTTTTTATTGTCATTCATTAGATCCTCCCAAGTTCAGCTTTTTGAAGTGTTTGACAAGATCATATTACCTGCTCTATTTTATTTAAAACATGGAAATGCAAGGAAACAGAATTTACTGTCTTTCAATAAATATCGTCAGCATTTGTACATCATGTTAATGTTATTGTTTCCTCAACATAGATTAAGGACATCTTCTTTATTGAAAAGATAAGTTGCATTTAGTGTTTAGTCAATGGTCAAATACTTCCATTGTATACTATCAAACAAGGAACTTAAATGTATATGTATGAAAAAGAACAAAGATTCTGTTATGTTAGCTAATATTTTGGATCTATGGATGATGAGAGTAATATGAAACTATCTAGAATACTTTTAGAAGGGCAAATGAGGTGCACGTATCCTAATTCTAGTAGAATTATTTGATGACATAATTTAATATAAATAAATTTATTTTAAAATGTCTTGTTTAGGTAACTTTTCATATTAGTCCTTGTTTGTTCATATACATATTCTCATAGATTTGACAATTAATTAAATATTTGAAGGTATTTAATGGGAATTCATTTAGATCATCTCAAGCAATACTAATTATCATTTGTAGTAAAAGGGTAAACATTATAGCAATGCTCTAATTGGAATGCTAAAATGGACTAGAATATATGGAATTATTTTAGAAGTCTACAAATTTGATTATTACATGTTCACCTTTGGGACGATCACAGTTTCAAACCTAAGAAATGAATTGATCCAATGTCCCAAAATAAACTTAACCAAACTATACAAGTCACAACAAACATTTTGTTTAAGCATAAAAGACTACATAAGGGAAACAACATGCCCACTCACGTGCCATCATAATATGTAATAGTGTAGTTTTCCAAAGTTGTCCGGAATGCATGTGTTGGTAATGTTTAAAGGAAAAGAAGAAGAATGAAATTGAGCTAAAGTGGTCCATACAACCTTACACAATATAGATACAATGTGGAAGTTTCATAAGGGTCTAGTAGTATCATCGTTAATAATGTCAAATAGAAGTGACTTCTTCTTAGTGTCCACCTTTTAAGGCTATTTATGTGAACAAATAAGTTTATGGACCTGTTAGAACAAATGTCTAATAGTCTAAACATGTGTAGTTATGTAATTAAAAGAAACAAAGTAAAATTGAATACTATAAACTATTTTAAATAATTCAAGTTGTTATTCCAAAAATTATTTTATCTTCTTTTAATAAAATTCAACTACCTTTTCCTACACATACTATTTTTTTTCAATTAAGAATTGATAAAGAGATGATTTCATGCATTAATGAAAAAAAACCTAGCTCACATTTCTACAAAGAGTAAATTATGTTCAATTTTTTTTTATCAAAACAAGGGGGTTGACCCTTACCAAACTATGATCCAAGGGCTCCCAGGAGATTAACAACACTTAAACAAGGGCATTGGCTATTATATATCGAGGCCATTAAGGGCACTCAATCAGAAGAAATGCTAGACTTATTTATGAGAGTCACTTAGAGTACAAAGGGTCATAAGTGGTGAACTACAATACATAGGCCAAGAAAGGGCATTGACAACTCATAGCTAACAACCCATAGAGTAGGTGTTCAAACAATTGAATTTTGAGAGGCTCCCATAGCCTTAAAATTGGATAGTGAAATGGTACCACATCTATAGGAATCATAGACAAAAAGAAAGCAAATAGGACTTGTCAACCATTACTAGAGCCATAAGAAGACACCCCAAATCAACAAGGACGAGAATAGCCCCAAGTATGCAACAATTCATAACACAAAATAACCAAATGAAAATTCATGCCCTTGAGAACTATCAACTTTGATTGCTACTAGAGAAACAAGACCAATAGCCATATTGGACAACAAACTAACAATTTCATGCTTCCAAAGTGAAGACGCCATTTTAATTTGATAAAATATATTTTATAATACATAATTTAACAAAAAAATAATTAATTTAAATATTTTTATATGTTTCTTACTATTTTTTAAAGTTGAAATTATACCAATTTATTAAAAACCAATAATCCTTTTATATTATAAATTTAAAAAAATCAACATTAATACTAATTGTTTATATATGTTGTATTTGATACAATAATTCATTCTACTTTGTATTATGTATAGTTTTATTTAATAAAAATTATGGTTATATATATATATATATATATATATATATATATATATATATATATATATATATATATATATATATATATATATATATATATATATATATATATATATATATATATATATATATATAATTTAACAAAAAATAATTAATTTAAATAAATATTTTTATATGTTTCTTACTAATTTTTAAAGTTGAAATTATTCCAATTTATTAAAAAACAATAATCCTTTTATATTATAAATTTTTAAAAAATCAACATTAATACTAATTATTTATATATGTTGTATTTGATACAATAATTCATTCTACTTTGTATTATGTATAGTTTTATTTAATAAAAATTATGGTTATATATATACACACACACATACATACATACATACATACGTATATATATGTGTGTGTGTGTATATATATATATATATATATATATATATATATATATATATATATATATATGTGTGTGTGTGTGTGTGTGTGTGTGTGTGTGTGTGTGTGTGTGTGTGTGTGTGTGTGTGTGTGTGTGTGTGTATGTATGTATGTATGTATGTATATATGTATGTATGTCAGGGATTTTTGTAGTGGCTATTATTTGCCAATTGGTTAATATGTTCCGATTGGGCTATAGAAATTGGCTAAAAAAAACACTGTATACTAGTTGACCAGTTCGCCCAGATTTTATAAAATACTTATATAGTGGTCGGAACATTCGGCACTATTATTATGTAATTTCAGTTTGGTAGTCGGGTTCTTTGCCCATATTTCTCTTTAATGTTTACTCTTATTCGCTACAGAATTAATTGAGTGTCTCTTTCGACGATCATCATTCGCCAAATTCCCATTTTCTTATGTGAATTTTTTTTTAATGAGTAACATTGTACTCCACAAACAACTTACCTTGATACGTGTCAACATTCTGGTGACTACCTCGACAATTCTTCTTCCTTCAAGAAATGTTGGTTGAAATTAAACCTCAGCCATTGATCTTGGATCATCAAACGGTCTGAGTTGTCAAATAATACAGTTAACATAATTTTTACATTTCAAAACATAATTCACCATCAATATTAATAATTTTATTAAAAACAAAAATTATAATCGCCATTATTTTATAAAAATTGTCTAAACTATTAAAAAATTTGCCACCAAATATCCATCGATTGACACATAATTCACCAACACTATTTTTTTTTTCACCCAAATGACATGTGATTCGCCACAATTTTATAAATTTTGGGAGGGGGGGGGGGGTTCCTTAAAGTTATCCCTGATGTGTGTGTGTGTGTGTGTGTGTACATATACATATATATGTACATACATATATATACACACATATACATATACATATATATTTGTATGTATGTACATATGTATGTATATATGTATGTATACATACATACATATATACATACATACATACATACATACATACATACATACATACATATGTGCATGCATACACATACATACACATTCTTTGTCCCATGTCATTTTTTTTTCAATTATCATCAAAATTATGTTTTCCTTGAGCCAATTAGATGTATATTTTGCATGATCATTATTAAATGATTTTATTATTAATTAGCATGTTTAATTATCATCTAAAATTTTTATTAGCTAGTAATCAAGTATCATCTACAACTAAATTATTAACTAGTATTTGCAATGAGTAAAGATGCTATGTTAGGAACACTTTAGTTTGAGAATCAAAATGAATAATGATGTAGGGGACCCCCTACAAGCTAGAACTACTAATCAAATTATCCAAAATGAAGTACGGTTCTTATCAACTTCAAATGGTCACTATCTTTGAAGATTGAATCCACTTTGGATGATCCACTTAACTATGGATGAATTAAAAACTATCCCAAGCCCTAATTTACAGTACTCTTCAAGTTTCTTGGAAACACCAACCCCCTCTTGATGAGAAATGCATAAAAATTAAGAAATACAACAAATGACCAATAGATAACTATTCAACTTATCTAAGAGGGAACTTAAACATGTGTCTTTTAAATCTTCTAAAGTCAGTTACTAAAGAGGTATCTTTAACTATTTTCATTGTAACAACTCAATACATACGAGTACATGAATCTTTCCCTTATGTTTCCACATTAAGATGTGCATTTCTTTATGATTTTTCATGGAAATGATTAAAAAAATACATCCACATTGGAAATTTACAATGCCTTTAAACATAAGCTACAAATTTTAAATGATTTAAACTTTCTATCTGCCCTTTGATACTTTCCTAGGTATAGAAAGATCTATTGTAGATTAAATTTATTCGGTATTCATCTAAACTTAACTAAAATTTACATTAATGATATTTTTGGAGGATGGAAGATTTTCCTACTCCCCTAGATGTTCTTGCATCAAATAGTAAAGGTAGGAATTTTTTTAGTTTCTTCTCACAAAATAGAATTGATGGCTTAACCAACCTTTCTAAATTATAATAATCATCACTTAAACTTGTTGGCTCTTGATTTGATAAGATTTAAACAACCTTTTGAAAGTGCAAAGGAAAACCTAGGAATTAGCCAAAAGAAACCATAAGCGGTCTTCCAAAAAGAAACTCAATACCTAACCAACTAGTAAGACTACTCTAGTCTTCTTCCCTTTGAACTCTGTAAGATCCAGGCGGGTAAACCTAGGAATTTATGACCTTTGTACTAACAATGTACAACACAAATTCCCATTTTAGGACATAAATATGTCTCTAATTCTTCTAATTCAAGAAACAGAAAAGGGAATAAGAAGCGGCTGATTCTCCTTACCTTTAAAACCTTGAATCAAGTATAGGCTCATTCTTTAGATCCATAATACTGAAAATTAAAGATTTGATTGATAAATTTTCACTGTATAAGCCCTCCCAGTATTCATCAATTCCTAAAATATGATCAATGTTTTATCCATTTGTGCTATTTTGCACAAAACTTGACAAATACGTCAGGTCTATCCTATCACTTGGTGAAAAGGAAAAATACACTTAATCTATATCTCATTTCTTATGAAATCTTCTTCTGACAACTCTCAATTTTCCTAACTCGTATTAAGCATTTACATAATTCATTAGATTATGAGAAAAATATGAATCAAGATATAACCTTAAATGAATTACAACTAAGGTTTAACTAATTTTGTCACCAAATTTCAGAAAATTCAAAGCAATGAAAGAAGAGACAAGTTGTAGATCAAGTAACCGACTAGTGAATTTAGTTGTATTATCTCCATTTAAAATATGCAATTTTGTGTCACATCTAGTAAGAAGGCTCAGACAAATTCAACAACATAACTCTTGAAATTTTGTTAATGACATTCCTAGAATACAAAACTATACAATTTTGGACTTACTCAAAACATATGAATATACATTCATTCCAACGAAGTGAAAATTCGGACCTTTCTCTAGCCTTGGGAACTCATTTATATAGGGTGAGTTGCAACAAGCTTTAGGCATAGAGATTGTTACACATGTCAACATCTGACATGACACATCAACTTTACAAAAATGCTTGCAACAAGAAAGACCTCGTAACAAGTTGATGTGATAGTTAGGAAGTCACATGATCCTTTGTCCCCTTCCTAGTGTTTTATCTTTTCTTTAGATATTCTCATGCCACTACCTTGTTGGTGAGGAATCTTCTGGGTCTAATGGTATGTAGTTCTTCACCCACTCTTCAAACTCATCATCAGATGGCAACATATGTCTCAAGATTTGATCTGCAACATGTCTATAGGGCATATACTTAACTATAGCTTGGGTGACTTCCTTTTCAAAATTTTCATAGAATGCTTCTGCACTAATTATTTTGGACATGCATTCTTGAAACAAGGACATGTTGACATCTTAAGCTATCTTCAAGTAATAAAAAATTCATTTCATTTTTTGATGAAAGACGATCGTTTCATATGTATTAGCACTACCTGATTCGGTATGTGTTTTTCAAATGTAGTGACCTCTTATATTTATATGATAATTTAATCAAGAATAGACATGTCCCTTCATGGGACATGTCTATTCATTATACTTATATGTATATCTCTAATGTGTGTGTGTGTGTGTGTGTGTGTGTGTGTGTGTGTGTGTGTGTGTGTGTGTGTGTGTGTGTTATATAATTTATCTAAGTGAAGCTATAAAATATCAACACTTCCTCTTAGCTAGGGAGGATAAACACATCACAATATAATACCTCAATGTAATATAAGACTATAAGAATATCTTTGATCAGAAGATATTGTACATTTAGATATCATCTCATGATATCAAAAGTAATGGCACCCTAAATGTCAAGTCACATGGCATTCACCAAGTACTCAAAATATTCATAAGTTAAGTACATACATTCTCAATAATGCTTACAATATGAATAGCCATGGTCTATTTAAGGAACTCAATCCACCATGCAAGATAACATCTATCATGATCTTCTTAGACATCATAATAGATGGCCATGCTCTATTTAAGGAACTTAATCCACCATGCAAATAATCTTCTATTGTGATCTACTTAGACATCATAAGATGATGTCTATCACAATAGAAGGCCATGGTCTATTTAAGGAACTTAATCCACCATGCAAGTTTACAATCTATTATAATTTGTTTCAGACATCATAAAATGTCTATCACAGTAGAAAGTTAAGTTATTGAAAGATTGTCACCTTTCAATAACTTCTACATATACAAGTGATGATCATTTAGAAGTTGTCACTTCCTCATGATGTACACAAGGGGGTAGATCCATTAAAGTCATATAGTCACACATAAGGACTTTCAAATTCCTTTTGAATATCAATCATCTGAACTCCTCATCTAAAGTTGCCTTAGAAGAAGTGTTAGACTCCCTCTAAATCTAACATCAATCTCCCTCTTCCTACAAGTACATCCTCAAAGGAAAAGATCAAGACAACTAGGTCTTATATTACATATTAAAAAATATGAAAGAGACTAATATAATACTCAAAAATAATAAATAATTTTTCATAGTAAAATTATTCCAATATAATATAGATAAATATAGAATTAAAATATATACTTTAATCTATATTTTTCAACCATACTATTTCTATAATAATAATATATATGTTTCCATATTTATTTAAATACCTACCATATGTCTATTAATATATTAGTAATGTAAGTAAATTACATAATATAGTTTAATAATATAAAAGGAGAGTTTTAAATAATACTCCATACAAACTTACACTAATGGGCTTAGTAACCAAAGAATTTTGATGTGTCTAAGAATAATCCATTGCAATCTATACTTATCACCTTTTGTTGGATGCATTTTATATTCCTCTTGGATAGTGGTGGGTTCCTAAGTCTTTCTTGTGATGTGAGTGCCCATTGTTTATAAAATGCTCTCTGTCTTTAAGGCTTATCAGATTTGGTAGTTAGGTGGATAAGACGAAGATATGATTGTTTGTATCTCAATAGCTTTCGATGGAAATATTTATATCTATTGTGGTAATCAATCGTCATATAATCACAAAAGATGCACAATTTAATTGCCAACCATGGTTATTGTACACCTTTCCTTCCACCCATTGAAGGTTATCATGTTCAGATCGTGCCAACCTTGTTTGACATTGTAATCTCTTCCCACATTATCCTACCTTAAGGTGTGTCCTATCTTAGAAAAATTCTATAATCTACCTAGAATTGCATAGTGGTCATCGTGATTTGTGATTCCTTTCGTGTAATTTTTGATAGCCTCTCATATGGTCAACGCACTATCTATGTCTTATATGTTAGAGCTTAAGTGTTTTCAGATTCATTCATTACCTCTTATTAATTGGTCAAATCTTTGGGCATAAGATGGAATTGTCTTGTTCCTTATTTTTTATTAGAGATCATGCCCATCAATGGTTTTTCAATTTATTTTTCCTAGTTCTACCCATGATGTGCAGTTCCCTTCTAGTATGTGATTTCTTTGTTATAGTATAAATGTTGAAGTTCAAAACAATAGCTATTGTTACTATCACGTGATTTTTGAGTCAAACTCATTGACCCATGTTTCATGAGTAGTGATTCAACATGAATCCATCTCTCATGAGAATAAATGTAACACTTAGCACTATCTAGCTGATCCTCATAGAGGTGAAGCACCGAGACTTCCTGGGAGGTCACCCATCCCAGTACTACTCTAGCCTAAGCGTGCTTAACTACGAAGTTTCCTCCATGGTTAAACCCAAAGCTTGCAACCCCATTTGCAATACCTTCACCAAGTGTTGTGCCTTATGAACCATGGAGGAAGCTTCGTAGTTAAGTGCACTCAAGTTGGAGTAGTACTAGGATGGGTGACCTCCTGGGAAGTCCCAGTGCTTCACCCCTGTGAGGATCACCTAGATCCGATGAGTGCCAATTTTCCATTTATTCTCATGAAAGATGGATTCATGTTGAATCACTACTCATGAAACATGGATCAATGAGTTTGACTCAAAAATCACACAGTTAAATCCTGATAGTAATATCACAATTTAATTTGTTGTGGAAATTGTCTCCTACTTAACAATACCTAGTGCCAATTTATTTGAAGTCTTGCTTTGATACCATGCTGATTAGAGAGGATCGCTATAAATGTATTGGCACTTCCTGATTTAGTATGTATTTTTTAAATGTAGTGACCTCTTCCATTTATATGATAATGTAATCAAGAATAGATATGTCCCTTCATGGGAAATGTTTATATATTATGCTTATATATATATATATATATATATAAAATAGCTATTGCCAATTTTTATTTGAAGTTTGATACCATGCTAATGAAAGAGGATTGCTACAAATGTATACTACAATTTATCTGAGTGAAGCTACAAAACATTAATACATTTATTGTCTCAGGCCTCTAGTTGGTAAAATCTTTGATGACTCTATCAGTATTTAAAATTGGTGGGATCAGAGTATCTTCAAATTTTCTATCTTGTCCTTTAGCTCCACCATTTTATTTTCAATTATCCCAGGAAAAACTTAAAAATTTCTTCAAGGCTTTAACAATATTTATAGTAGCCATGGCATTGGGAGGAAGATCAAGATCAACTCTCACACAGAGCTCAATCTGCCTCATCTTTTCCAATCTCCCTATCCATTTCTGATATGTAGGTTTTACTAGTTTGCTATCATCTTCCATTTTGCTAATGGTTAAATAAATAATCTTGCATACTTCATGAATTTTGAACAATTTTGAGTTAATCCTCTCAAACAAAAACATAAGTGTAGCCCTAACTATTGCTTCCTTATTATAATCAAGTTCAGTTTGTTTGCTTTCTAATTGCATCTGGAGGTCTATAACCTCCTTTATTAAGATGTCATCAACCCTGACCATTTTTTATGAAGTTGGTGTAAGAGGTGTTGGCAAAACTATTGCAGCAAAAGGAAGCATTTTCAACTATGTTAAAGTAGTAGCCTCTTTACTAGATGATGTTGTTGTTTCTAATTTTGTAATTATGTTTTATAATGATTCAATCTTGTTGCAAATCAACATTCTCCTTATTTTTTTGTTCATATGAGGCATAAACATGATTGTACTTTTCTTGCAATTGTTCATATTTATTTTCTGCTTTTCCTGCCACACTATGAACATATGTCACATGTTCTTGTAAATTCATGGCTGATTGGGTAAGTTTGGCATCTTGAACCCTACGTCAAACAGCATTACCTTTGATTTCATTGTCTTCACCACTTGTCTAACCTGGGTTGGGAGGAGCAAAAGACCTAGTGGCCATTACAACTAAGTCTTCACTGAAGTACATACCAAAAGTAGACATTTCTGCTCCTTTTTTGGGCTTCTTAAATCTCATGTATTTCATAATATAATCAAAAGCAATGGAATCTATAATGTTTAGATTGGGCAAAAACTGTATCCCAAATTTCTTTACAATCTTGCTCCCTTCCTCTGGAGTGATAGCATCAAATCTTATCATCATTTCTCTCTCTACCTCTTTCCCATATCATCAAGGTCATCATCCAGATTTTTCCTTCTTTTTTCACCTGTTATCTTATGATAATCCTTATTGAAATGCTGCCATAATAATTGTTTGAAGGGGGTTGATTTGACAAACTCATCATCAAAGACATTAATTAAGTTTGCAGGACTCTGTTTAAAGCTCTCTTGGAAACAATCCCCTTATCTCCTAAATGGTAATGCCTGAAACTGGTGCTCTGGGAACTTGGAGCTCTTCTCCAATAACATATTTCTCACGAACATATGTGTACTCTTCTTCTTCGTCATCATTATCATCATAACACACATTTAATTCCCCTAATTTCTTGGCTACTTGAGTTCTCTATTTTCTCTTCGTCTTTTTCTTCATGTACATCTTCATCATGCCCTTCACATGGAGGAACTATAGGAGGTATCCTGAGAAATTCAAGGGATGGGGATCTTCTTTTTGGATCATTTGGTATAATAGCTTCCATGTATGGGATTTCAACTATGTTAGGATCAAGTCTTTTCTCCCAATATTCTTCTTTGATACATCCTCAAGCCCTTTGATTTTCAGGATCTTTATTAGTTTTAGTATCATGAGCTAGTGTTTCCCCTCTACTCTTTGGTCCTTTTATTTCCTTTGGAATTATATCAATGGACTACAACAATATATTCAAACTCTCTTCATTATCAACAACAATTAGTTTTATTTTTATTGTCATTCCCAATTTCTCAATCATGGTATCATATATGCTTTTAAATTTATCCAAAAGTATCCTTTAGTCTCTATTCCAAACTCTTACAATATGATAGTGGATCTTATTTAGGATCTTTCTCTCTTATCTCCTCCAGAGTCTCTTCATACATGCACCAATAAAATTTCTTCCTCTTTTGAATCATCGTCTCCTCTTCATTTCTTATGATGTCCTCAGGGTAGTCAAATTCATGTTTACCTCTTGGTGCCCTATTGATCTTGCACATCAATCTCTCATAGAAACCCTCAAAGCCATTAATCCTTTTAGAATAGAAACTCATATTGAAAGGTCTCAATAACTGAATCAAATTATTCCTTCCATCCTTGATGATAAAAAAATGGTGAAAATTTGTTAGGTCTTGGAAGAATGTACCCTTTTTGGCCTTTTCTAGAGAAAAATTAGCATGTTGCAACATTGCAATTTTCCTTATGATCTCTAAGAAGCCAATTCTTAATGAAGCATATTATGGAAGCATAAAAGGCCTTCCAAGAAAACCATATACTCTGATGACTGTGGTGAAGGGATAAAAATAAATGTCTCCCCATTGATGACATATCTTTGGCACCAAATTAGAGTCAATGGGTCTCAAGAAAAATTTTAAGAGTCAAGGAAATCTATCAATCACCTATAAAACTCTTCTCCTCAAAATAGTTACAAACGTATTTTCAAATAACAGAAAACTTGAACCCTCCCAATACATTGACATAGTGGTAGACCATAATTGGACAAGTAGTTTCTCCCCATCTCTTTGGAGTTCTAGGTCCATCTCTTCTGTAAAATAATCTTTATTATGAAAAAGGAGCATATGCATCAATAATGAGTACCATTTAAATTCTCTAGACTCCCCTCTTTTTAGAACCAATCCCTCATTGATGTTTCTTTCTAAATATCTGGGGAAGTCATAAATAAAAGGTTTCCCATACTTTTGTATTCCCAAGGACAACCACATTTTTGTCTTGCTAAATTTTCTTCTATTTTCTAATCCTAACACTTGGTATAGAGCTATATGGGTGTTGACCAAAGCATCATTATAATATTCACAATTTCCTATTGTGTATGAAATGGGCAAGGGATACAATTTAACTCCGTCTACTTCTTTCAAGAAAGAGATTATCATATTCTGTTGCACATCCTTTCCTACCCTGTCAAAGGCTTCTTCAAACATTTGGAAGTCTATAAAATTAGTTATAACTTTAGGAGGGTGAAGGCAAAAAGCTTCCATAATTGAATAAATGGTTATCTTCAACATAACACCTCTATCTATATCCTTGTTTTCATGTGATTGGGGATCATACTTATCTACCAATTTTAACAATAGGTCAACATTTGGAAAGACAATAGGCATAACCAATTTTCCTAAGTCATACTACAACATATTACTAAGTGGGATTCCTGCATTAGCCTAGCCATACAACCATCTAAATATCTCAAAACCTTTCTTGAGCATGTTTGTGTCACATACATTCTTGTACTTATCCTTTAACCCTAGATGTACTTCATTCTTAAATGCTTTCTAACCCTTGACAACCTCTTTTCCCTCCTTTGACTAAGGCAATTGTTCATGAAATCATCTTGGAGCCTTCTATCTTCATAGTTGAATTTCCTTGAATACATTTTTTGATGCATCTTCTAAGGGTAAATAGTTCCTTTTACTAGGGCCTTTTCTAGGGTTCAAAAAATACTAACTAGGACTTTCAATTTATATCAACAAATAAAAGTAGGCAATTACAATCATCAACTTTGAAAATATAGGGGATTTTAAACCACTTGTTTAAATCACAAAGTTTCAAGCAATTCAACTCTAATTCTAAAAATCTCTCGAGATCTGTAGTTTTTCCTTCACAATTTGATGAAAAATGAGTGAGATGACATCTGTTTAAAATCCATTCTTTCAACATTTATCATGAGCTCGTGTGAATTAACTATCTATTTGTAATGCTAAAAAATTCCCCCTTCAGCTTTGTACTTTGAGTTTGAAAATCATTTGTTGATTATGTTTCATCTTTGAAATGGATGAATGTGAACTCCTTTGACTTCTGTTAACTATCCTACTAAGCTTCTAGAGCCCATTCTCAACCAATAGCAAGCCAAAAAATTTATTATGTGGGTCCTTTTAAAAGTTCAACACTCTCTGGATCTACAGGACACGTGGACGCATCTCGTTGCATTGCCATACAACTACTACTTCCTTGTGTGAACACATGGACCGTTGATCTTCCAACTCTTCTTCAAACAGATGGATGATTGATCTTCATCTTGTGATTAATTCCTAGTAGTTGATTTATATCACATGTAGTATTCTTCTCTTAAGTGGTAGTGTATCTATCCTGCAATGGATGAGACACGTGGAAGTTTCATGCTTCTTTATATGAGAAAAAAATCCTTTAGTGAAGAAGCATGAGATGTTAGATTTCCCCCTTCTAAAGATGGGCACAATATTTCATGACATCATCATAGCTAACATGGTCTATGTGGCCTAATCAATGATCATGTCCCAACTACATAATCATGTCCCACTACAAATTTGACTTAGATATATTACATGTGCCACTACCTCACTTTCTTTCCATATCCCATTTCAAACTTTGAAATGCCACAACACTATTGAATCCTTGAGATGAAGATCCATGATGTTAATAAAGAGAAACCTTTACCTAGGTCCATGTGATAGCATCCGAGCATTCCAACTTTACAGCTCATGCCTTTAGTAAGTTCATGTGGATGAATCATATAAATCCAATTATGACTGGTAATGGTCCCACTGAGAAACTTCAATCTTGGGGATGGATCCATGTGTCATCACCTTACCTTGTCGCTATGGTGTTACCTAAAGATAATGAGTTAACATGGGTCGTTGATCTTATTTGTTATATTTTTTACACGGGGGTCGCTAGTGGGTCGCATGTCAACATTGTGTTGTAACACCATAGAGAGTAGGACACTTTGTGCGATGGTGAAAACCGTTGATATGTCTTAGACTATGAACTTAAAATAAAATTTGCTTGGCCCTACCACATCCACGTGACATGATCTCACAATAGCACTATCTTCAGAATCTGGTCAAGTGCTGACACATAGACCGTTGATTTTTGGACCCCTCATTTATCACATGTTTTAAAAGACAATGCCATGAATATTATAATCAAACCCTTTTAAAATATTAACAAGGTGGAGTGCAGGGAACTTATGCTAAGAGTTTTCCGTGGGAAAAGACACTTAGGCCATCTTTTATGAATGCAAACCCTTATTTTTTTAAAACTTAGGGTGAAAGCGCTTGCCTTTTTTAAAAATAAAAAGGGGATGAAGTCAAGACTTAAAGTGATAAGACCTAGGCACTTACAAACATGTATCATGGAATAGGTCCCCTCTTTTTAAGTAAAATAAAAAAGTAATAGCGAAAAAAGAAAAAATGGGGCATCCTTTTGGTTTTACTAGGGTTTTTCCTTAAAAAACCTCATTACTAGGGTGTTCCTTAAGCAAGGGCATTCATGAAGAAACTGAACTTTGAAGGAACTCCACTTAATTGGTAAAGATGCAATTTCTAAGGAATAGACCAACAAAATCCATTATTGTAATAGGTAGCTCTAATTGGTTCTTCTTTCTACTCTTCTAACTCCTAGCTAGAACAAGATAATCATTTCACATTTATACTAAAAAATCTCGTTCTTTGATGTGGAATCTACTGCATAATAAAATGACCTCCTTCATATTTCCCTAGTAATCCTCCCCCTTAGTGTAAAATTTATTAGCCATTATTTAACCCCCTCTTCCAAATTTTTATTCTCTCAAAATTATTTCTCATCTTGTAATATAGTGTTCCTATATCCATGATGAGATAATCATTATAGAATAGTGTCTTTGGACACTTGAACTGACTAAAGAATTTTCAGCAGATGATTGATATATAATGAAGCCTTTGTCATTGATGTCAATGAGGGAGAGACTACATAAAAAACATATACTATGTATGGGGGAGAAGTATTGTAGATGGCGAATATAAGCTCTCTAACATAATGGGTGGGAAAGATTGTAAACAATGAGGGAGAAATACTAATTGAAAGTAAGTGATGTCAATGGGGAGAAACATCGAGTTATATCAATGTAGGAGAAGTGTGAATAATTGACATTTCTCCTAAGAGTGAAGAAGAAGATAGAGAAGTGTTCCTACTAGTTTAAGATTTGATTGATAAAGAGGATTTGGAAAGAGGAGAACATCAGGAGCAAAAACAACAAAGTTTGATTTGGTATTCTTGGAACTTATATATTTTTCATCTATGTTGCCATCATGTCAAAGGGGTAGATTGTTAGCATGAATGTTGATGGCATTCCTTTTGGGGAGTATCCTAAGCATTTGAGGGAGTGTGTACATGATTGACATGTTGTATTCATGACAATATTTGTCATTGATGTCAAGATAGTATTGTTTCTATGAAGACTGACATAGTAGCAGACAAAGAATGAGGTCATATAGACTATGTATTAATGATTATGAGGTCAAGAACAGTTAAAGATGTATTCTACATTTTTTCCTAGTTCTATGGATGATTGCATGTATAGTGAGTCAAAGACGTGCAGAAGTTATTCAAGATTTATAGAAGACAATAAGCAAACATAGTACCTTATAAGTGGTTTCTAGTGATTAATTGGTATCTCTTAACTAAGATAGAATCATGATAAGTGTTGTTAGAAAGTGATAGTAGACAGTTTGATGATGATGTAAGTGAGTATGTAATGTTAGTAGTCACAAGTGTGAGAATTTGTAAAGACTATGAGCCAACGATGACTTGTAATCATGAAACAAATGTAATGTTTTGTAATATCTTAGTGGGGTCCTATTATAATTAATTGGGAAAGTCTCAAGGCTGATTCAAGAAATTATTTTGAGGATATGGTATAAAGGAAGGTTATTATCCTTTTGATGAAGTGTGTAATCAATGAGAGAAAGAGTGCAAGTGTGAGTGCAAAATGTGCAAGTGATATGAAAAGTTGGTAAATGCATGTAAGTGATCCAAGGGATCATTTGGACTCAAAATTTGTGATCGAGTATTGAGATTAGAAGAGGTCTGGTCTAGTCGAGAGGATAGAGAAGGAGATGGGGTTATTTCATTTCTATTATTATGCAAGGAATAGTACAAAGACCAGTTGGATAGTGATTTCGGTGGTCTTTCCCTTGAAGCTATTTGGATAGTGGGTTCATTTTCCTTCTACAACTCCTAACAGGTTTGGTACAACTCCTAACATGTTTGGTACAACTCCTAACAGGGTTGGAATATCCTAATAGGGATTCAAACTCTCCTAATAGGGACTAATATGTACTAAGTATATTTCATTGGCTCCTAACAGAGTCCATCCTCTTACAAGGAACTTTTACATTAGTACATCATTTTGCGGGTACCATCCCCATCGGGTCTTTCCCTCTAATCAAGGGTTTCCCTAGTTAACATATCTTGTGTTATTGTGTATGTATATCTTCTTATGGTTGTTGGTTATATTATTCACATGATTAGGGATTAATAAGGTTGATAAATGTTTTAATAGTTGGATAATAGATTCAACCCTACACCCCCCCCCCGGTCATCTTGGTGGACTTTACTTTCTAACATAGTCAAGGAAAATTAAAGTAAATGCATTTGAAGTGGGTTAAGTTTTTATGAAGTTATAAATTTGTTTTGAAATACAGGAATGGGAAGTCTAATAAATTAACAGATGCTCTTAGTAGAAGACATATTTTCATAACATAGATGGAGATTAAGGTCATTGGGTTCAAGGAACTCAAGAATGTGCATCTAGAGGATCATGAAAGGTTGTATAGAGTCTATTACTCTTGATAGGAAAAAGTGGTTAGATTTCATAATCCAAGATGATATGTTGTTCAAGGGAAGTCAGTTGTGCATTCCAAGAAGTTCTACAAGATATAATCTCATCATAGAGAAACATAGTGGAGGATTGGTTGGGCACTTTAGTGGAGATAAAAGCATTGCTTTGGTTCCTGAGAATTATTACTTGCCATAGTTGCAGCAAGATGTCAAGAATTATGTATAGAGTTGCAGAGTATGTTAGATGGCAAAAGGAGTGAAGCAGAACACAAGATTATATCAACCATTACCTATACCATAGAAGTCATGGGAGGATGTTAGTATGGGTTTTGTTCTTGGTTTACCAGGGAACAATGATTCTATACTTGTGGTGGTTGATACATTTTCAAAGGTGGCACATTTAATTCACTACAAGAAGACTAGTGATGTTGTTAATGTGGCAGGATTAATTTTCAAAGAAGTGGTTAGACTACACTGTATTCCAAAGATTATAGTTTCATATTGAGATACCAAGTTTGTTGGGTATTTCTTGCATACATTGTAGAAGAATTAGAAGAAAAAATTGAAATTTAGTGCATCATCTCATCCATAGACTGATGGACAAACAAAATTTTGGAATCAAATTTTGGAGAACTTTTTGAGATACTTGGTTGGAGATAAACCAAAAGGTTGCGATCTGATTTTACCCAAGGCAGAATTTTCATACAATAATTATGTCAATGGGAGTACTAGTAAATCAACATTTAATATTGTATATGGTTGCAATCCCAAAAATTCTTCTAAATTGAGGTAGTTGGATAAAGGAGAGATAAGTAATACTGAACTATAAGGTTTTCCTAAACATTTGAAGAACATCCATGTGGAGGTGAGGAAGCACATTACAATAATGAATACATAGTATAAAGCTAAGATAGATGTGAGAAAGGGGTATATGGAATTTTAGATTGAAGATCGAGTCATGGTTCATTTGAGGAAGGGGAGATTTTTATTTGGTACATATAATAAGCTAAAAAGGAAGAAGTTTGGACCATGCAAAATATCGAAAAGGCATGATTCTGGAAATGCCTATGAAGTAGAGTTGCCAATTGAACTAAATATTTTAGCAGTATTCAATATTTCATATTTGAGATAATGTTATGAATTAGGTGATGGAGATGAAGTTTCAGAAGCATAGTGGCATATTCTGCCATCTACTTCAGCTATAAAGGAGATTGAGGAGATATTGGACAGTTGTGTTGGAAGAAGTAGAATGAACAAAATATGAAGAGTATATGGTGAAATGAAAAGGGAGGCCAGTGGAGGAATCATAATGGCTAGCAAGGGAGGAAGTTGACCACCTTGATTTTCCTCTAACTACTTGAGGCATGACAAGGTCACTTCTCAAATTACCCTAGGTTTCTAATGTAGGAGCATCCTAGGTATAAGGATAATCTTGCATCACCCAAAAATATTTAAATTTTCAATCTTCCAATTTTGTGTTTTCAATAAGGGTCATTCTTGTGCAAAGTTTCTATTGTGGGAGATTGGTAATTTTAACAAGTTAGTATTATGTACTCAAATTGTTGTAATCTCATATGTGGAGGTTAATCTTAGACATATTAGCATATCATACATGAGTTTTATCATCATATCATTTGTATTAGTGCAGTTATTATAGTTTTTTGGTATGAATTTTGGCAATCCAAACTTCAAGTCTAGCAATGAAGGCCTAAATGGCTCCAAAACAAGGTCAAATCTCAATTGACGGATGCTTGCACAATTAGTTTCTAGAGAACTTTAGATGAGGAATCTAGAATCAAGTTATAATAGCCAATCAGATCAATAGTTTGGGGTCAACAATTTTCTAGTTATGGTCTCCAAAAGTGGACCCATCTAAAAATATAATGTGTAATGTCTTGAGCCAATTCTATTGAACAAAGTGTAACAAAGTAATTTATTTTTTGGTTGGTCCACCTCAAGGGTTAGAAATTAGTGTCTAGAACCTTCTCGAGTAGTAAAAAATGCATAGATAAGGAAGGCCCATAGGCTATCTTGGGTAGTTCTAGTGATAGTTGCAACTATGTCTAGGATAGTGTTGTAATGAAGGCACCTATGTGGATTTGCATATTGTAATTCTATAATTTTTCATGTGTTGTTATAATAAGAAGTCCATATTTTGTTCTCTCAATTTGTGTTGTTTCCTTTTTTATGTTGTGTGTTGTGGTATTAAGGGGAGCACCCTTCATCAAGGATACCAAGTTACATCATTTCCATCGAGAATGAAAAAGGTATACACCAAGCTATGCAATAAGCACATAAATGTTTGGAATGGCACAAAATCTTATGTGTAATGACTCTACCAAGTGAGAAAATAGATTTATACAGATCAAGGAAATAAATTGATAAGATTCATTGAAAAATGAAATTTGACTGTTCATGATTACAAGGCAGAATGAATGCCAGTTAAATAAAAGAAAGGAAAGGATAGGAACAATGGTGATTCTAGATCATTGATTTAGATCAAGAGATGATTCTATACAAATTCTAAACCCTAATTAGGTCAAGGTTTGAAAGAGGCAAAAGACACCTATTTAAGGACCTACAAGGAACAATTTAATTTTGTTGCTACTACAAATATTGTTGTTGATGAAGTTGTTTTCTATTGTGAATTTATGAGATGGATATACTAGAAGATTGAGAAAGTAGTTCTACTACGAATTGGAGATTCAAGAAGCATAAGAAAGGATTTGTTACATCAATCACTAGAGGTGATAAATTATTGAGCAAAAGAGGGATCTAAATAGCAAAATAAGTTACAAATACACAGATAATTTTCACTACTATTTTCTTATCATTTTAGAAGTTAAATCCTTTAATAGGGTATACTTAATAGTTTAGTTGTAAATCTCTTAATAGAGTACATGCATTGTATTGTGTTGTTAAATCCTTGAGAGAGTAGATCTTCACATATCTAATTGTATTACTCCTAATAGAGTAAGTCATTACCTAGAAGTGATAAAATATTGTAGCCCTAAAAAGGAAACCTCTTACTTTAGTAGTAAAGGATATATATGTACCATACCCATCATAGTTTTCCCTCTAAAGAAGGGTTTTCACATCACCAAATACTTGTGTTATGTGTCATGCTTTTATTATTTATGTTTACACACATATGTTGAAGTAGATTAATTATGTTTACTTTCATTTTAGTATTAAAGTAATGTATGTGCATGTCTATCAAGTGAATAAACTACAAAGGGTTGGTAAGATTTGAAAGGGTATACAATTTTTAGAGGATATTGATTCACCCCCCCACCCTCCTCTTAGCATTCTACTTTTCCTTAATATTCCAAAAATGGGTATGAGGGTTAATTCTCTTGTTAAGGGATTTTACTGCTTCAAAGAAAAGATCTAAGATATGGAAAGGTATAGGCTTGACAAGACTATTGAGAATAAGAAATTGGAGTTAAGGATGACCCTAAATCAGATGAATGAGATGAAAGAAAAACTAAAGTAGTCACTAAGAAAAATGAAGGAAATTTCCCAAAAAATGAACAACACAATTTATCAAGAAGAATTGATAAAGTAATTATCTAATGGAAATATGTATGATGAATCTAATAGTGCCATAGCTGATTTGATGGAGGAGAACCATAACCTAAATGAGAATATGAAATAACTAAAGAGGGAGAAAGAAATGAAATATAAAAGGATGTATCTGGAACATAAGAGACAAGTTGAGGATGAGAGAATAATGATTGAATATGATAAAAGGAAGATCACTACAAGATTGGATGCTAAGGATGAAGAAATCATGAGATTGAATCAAAACCACTATGATATGGTAAATCATATTTTTTGTGCAAACCATGAGATTGGTAGAAAGATGGAGGAAATTATTGAAGCTAGGAAGTGAGAAAGAAAAACTGAGGAGTGAATTGACATCAGAGAAAGACATCAATGAAAGATTGTAGAGATCATAGGAAAGTATAAGGAAACTAGATGAACAACTAAGAGGACATAGGCTATCAAGAGATACTTCAAGATTAGGTTATACCAATCATTCCACTACAAAAAAAGGAAAATCTAAGAAATCTAAACAATGGAATGTATATATACAAATCCCAAGCCAAATATCCTACATGCTACTATTATCGAAAACCTAGACATGAAACTAATGTTTGCAAGAGCAAAATTGGTAAGACTAATGTTACTCGCAAACCTGATGGTTATTGTTACAACTACAACAACTATGGTTATAATTCATATGAATTTAGATTGAAGTTTAATCAGTATCCCAATAAATATGAATTCAATGGGTATTGTTATACATGAAATAAGTTTGGAGACAAGTCACTAAATTGTAGATCTCAAAAGAAGTCCAATTGGGTACCTAACGAACAAGGTAATAATATTAATTAGGATTATAACACAAACATTACCCACACTACAAATGGAAGATATAGTCACATTGTAGCCAATTGTATGAGATTAAACTTTGGTGGAAGACTTGGCAATTGGACAAATTGAAGGCATGATATTTCCATAATCCATGAAGTATGTAGTTGTGTTTCTAGGATAATATTGTGTGTAAATTTTTAACCATCAATTTTTGAGATCACACTCCATGATTTTTTGCATTATTACACTCTCATCTTGGTGATGGATCATGGAGTATGATTTGAAACCTTGATGGTTAAAAATTTACACACAATCTTAGCCTAGAATCACAACTTTAATTGGAGGAATACTAGAATGGCATATCATCATTGTCATAAGATTGATAATTTAAGCAGGAACTATAGGCAAAAAGTGCTAGCACCTAAGGAAGTAGATACCAAAAGAAAAGGAAAAGTTAATATTGATGATATTTGTGATCAGATGGGTAAGACATGGAAAAGAAGATAGAGGAAAGTAGATCATCGAATGTTATAGTTGATGGAACTAATCAAATGGATTAGGTGAAGCATCTACTACCATTGTTTTGCATATCTTTCTCTCTCATCATGATGATGGATCATGTAGTGTGATTCAAAATGTTGATAATAAAAATCTCAACACAATATAATCCAGAAGCTAAGCACCATAACCTTTACTACCAACTGAATACAAAGAGGTATGGAACTGCATTAGCATTATCATATCTTGCATCGGCTCCATAAATTAATGAAGTGAATACCATATCAACATAATGTATGATGGAATAGGAAAACACATGAGAAGTTGGAAGTTAGTGCATTTGATAACTCATACTAAGAAGAGCAGTAAGTGGGAGTTGAGTGCTGATCAAGTTAGTGAAGTGAATGGTGTGTTTACTATGTCAATCGAGCCTAAGATGGAATTTTTTCTCAACTAAGTACCTATGGAAATCGAGTGAAGTTTGGGGAAGTAAGTATATTAACCAAGGTTGTGGTATGAATCATTTATTAGGTCCCAACAAATATTAAAATTGACTTCATTATAAATTGGGGTTTAAATTGTTCATTTGTTCACCCTACATTTTCATGTTTTTGAGAGTTGTTTGTGCAAACCTAAATAATTTGTGTGTATTATTAAAATTTGGAGCTTGAGACTGTGGATTTGATAGATAATTTTAGTGTAGAGGTTAATTTTGAGTGAAAGAAGAAAAAACTCAACTTGATTCTATTTCATTCATTGAAACCCTAGTTTATGAAATGGTGTCAAGTTTTGCAACTGTGAAATCAAGCATAGTTAGTAAAGTCAAATTCATTCATAATGAGGACTATAAAGAGACAAAATACCATTTAAATCCCAAGGTTGCTACACAAACTAATAAGATTTGAGCATTATCATCAATTCCCCCAAGGGTTTTATTAGTCTAAGATGTGTGCATTTTATCACTGCAAAATTGGTAAAGTAGGAGATTATGAGATGCAAAAGACTTACAAGAAATTGTGTGTGGATGGAAAATTAAAGGACTAGAATAAACATCTAGAAAAAAAAGGGCTCATACATGTTCTACATTTCCCAAAAAAAAAATCAAAATAGAATGGACACACATTGTATTGAGCAAGTTTGATAATATGCAAATGTGGCTGGAAGAGATAGTGAAAATTACTAGAGATGTTATTCACAAAGTTATTAGATATCCCATTAATGAGAAATTCAAATTGATTAGGGTTGTGTCCAAGAAGGAAATTGAAGCTAACACCAAATCTGAATGAGATAGAAGTGGTTTGAAACTCTATACTATCACTAATCTAAAGATAAGATTTGCTACATACTTTGTTGCACACAAAATTTATCAATCTAGTAGGCCCAATAATATGCCATGTGGTTTCTTAGATTTAGCATACAAGATTGTTAAGAAATTATTCAAACTTGACCTTATCGAGAATCAATTGAAATAATTGGCAGAAAAAATGAAGACTATCTGAGTTGTAAAATCCAACACCTATAAATTTGCTTCATTATTCGTATGTAAATTTTTCTATATGCAAAAATATTTCCCAACAATTGGAAATGTAAATTAGGATGTGAAGAGACCTTTTATCTACCAGATAAATGAATATATTGAGATTTTAGGAGATAACTTTGAAAGCATAATGTCTTCATATGTTAATAAATTTAAAGACATAATGCATAAGAAGTACATGATTCCACCTCAATTGGTTAATAAATATCATGATGATATATATTTTATTTTTGATACTAACAACACTTTGATCCAATATATTAACCCAAGGGTTGCATTGTTAGAACCTATGAAATATGAGGTAAACATTGATCGAGCTATTAAGGAAATTAAGGCATTTCTTAATGAACCTATAAACAAGTTGTCCAAACCTTTTGGAACTTATGAGGTAGAAAAAGAAAGAATAAAAATGGACATTACAACACCCAAGGTAGAAATGAAAACAAGAAAAATGATGGACACTCTTGAGCACACACTTGGTGAAAGGAAAGAGAAGAAAGTATTAATGCTTATTGAGGGAAAAGGTGAAGATATTGAAGAATTAGAAGGTAAAGAAAAATAAATGATTGTGGTAGAACTAGAGGAGAATAAGGGAAAGAAAAGATAAATTTACTTTACAAATCCCCATACCTAAAAGGTCTAGGACCAAAGCTACATTAGAGGTTACCCCACTAGTGAAAATAGGAGTTAGTAGAGCTACTAAACCTACACAATCAAAAGTTAAGACTTATTAGAAGAGGAAGGATATCCCTATAACCTCTATCCAACCAACTCAGAGAAGGAGACAAAGGTTTATTATTAAAGAGGAGGAGGATAGTGAGAAAATTGAATCTAATGATGTTAGTTAGTATACAATTGTTTTAAATAAGAGACCAAATATTGTTGATGAAATGGAAGATTCCCTAAGGAAACATGGAGGATTGTGTGCTTTTAAATATGTTAAGTATCACACAATAAATGAGGGAGATAATAAAAAGATAGAAGATGCTTTGGTAGATATGATGGCAAAAATAAAAAAGACACTTATTCAACTTTGTAACATGATCCCAAAAGAGTTGTACAAAATGATCATTGACTAATGAAAATATGCATTGAATATTGAAAAATAGATGTGTGTGTGCGTGCGTGCGTGCGTGCACGCACGCACGCACACGCACGTGTGTGTGTGTGTGTGTGTGTGTGTGTGTGTGTGTGTGTGTGTGTGTGTGTGTGTGTGTGTGTGTGTGTGTGTGTGTGTGAGAGAGAGAGAGAGAGAGAGAGAGAGAGAGAGAGAGAGAGAGAGAGAGAGAGAGAGAGAGAGAGAGAGAAAGATCTTGCAAATATAATGCCAAAATTACATATTATAGAAGTCAATGAAACAACAGAGAAACACAAGAAACGATTTGTACCTAAACGAATATCATTGAATATCCTAATACGTATATTGGGAGATGTTGATATTTATGGATAAAGAATATGGAAATAGATATTCAAGATCAAAGATCCCAAGGAAGTCACACAGGTAGTAAATACTGAGCTAGGTCAAAATACTGAACTTGATAATCAAGAACATTACTATATTCAAAATATCACTGATGAAATACACATTATGGTTAAGGATATTAATAATTGAGAAGAAAATGTTACTGATGAAAATATTATTGGTAAAGACCTTGGAGATCAAATGAAAAAGGATGAAGATGTTTTGGATGACATTAAGCCATATACTAAAGGTATAACATCAACCAAGTCAACTCATACACATATACTAGGCTATGCACCATACATTAAATAGATTAAGGAATATAAGAAGCTTGAGACACATACTAAGTCATATAATTTAAATGTTTTTTATTAAGAAAAATAGGTTTTACAGGGATCCTAAAACCTGAGAGTTTTTACATAATATTTGAAATAATAATTTTAAATAAAGTCCAGACCCTATGCATCTACTATTAAAAAGCCATAACAAAAGACAAGCCCACGGCCAAGAAACAAAAGCTAGATACTCTAAACTGAGAAAAGTACGAAGCAAAAAATAAGACCTCTAGGTATTATTTCTCCCTATCTAGTTCCTGCAAATTTTTTGCTGCTTTGTTGGCACTCTGGATCTCCACACCCACACATTCTTGGTTCAGGTCGTTAGATCATTCCATCGAGCCCCTGGTCTCTTTCATTTCTCCCTCAATCTGCCTGAGGTTCATGCTAGCTTTTTCTTCCTTTTCCCCATTGATTCCTACATTTTCTAGCGATTCACCCAAACTATTGATGTTCTCATTTAGAGTGTTTAGAGTTGCAATCACCTAATTAGCTAGGTTTTGGTTTGATAGCTCCATCCTTTGCACCCTTTTCTCAACCTTAGAGAGATGATCCTCCTAGTCAACAAGATAACCTTGGTTGTTGCTCATCCTTTGGCCTTCCTCTTGGCTCCTTTTCTCCTTGAGCACTTCAATCTCACAGAACAACCACTTGATTGAATGGAAGTTATCTATCATGTTGTTTTTGGCATTATTGAGCAGATTGAGCCTTGTCTCTCTTGCATTATCTAAAATTGCTACTAGAGCTGGGTCTATGAGTTCATCAAAATGGATTTTTCCTTCTTTTTCTTCCATAACTTGTGGGTTCATTATCTCCCTAACAATCCCCATCTTTGTCATTTTAGTGTTGAATTTTTTCCACGACCTCCTTTTATCTTTCATTATCATCTCCCTATTGTCTTCCACCAAGGTATCCTTAATCTTCCCTTGTGGTGAAGAGATAGAAGGGAAGGGGCCCAAAACCTCAGGGGTCTGAACTTTACTTTCTTCTCGTAGTGAATCCTCCTTGACCTTTGTCTTCTTGGGGTTCTCTGGTAGAATAGTAATGTCCTACCCCTTCTTCTCACCATCCTCCCCCTTCTTCTCTTCCTTTGACTCCATTTCATCTTCTTTTTCATTATACTTCTCCTCCTCCTATGCCACAGGTTTGGGGTTTAAGCCTCGAGGGCTCTTTCTGCTAGGAACAATGTTGGCTGTGGGAGAAATTTTCTCCCCTCCCTTAGGCTTCTTTCCTTTTGAGGGGGTGTTATCCTCATCTTCTAAGCTTAGACTTTGAACTTCCTCCAAATTGGAATAATTCGAGCTCCCAGTAGCCTCTAAAGCATCCCTAGAGTGGCCTAAAGATTTGCCCCTTGTTTGAATTTTGAAATATTCATAGACCAATAGGAGAAAACCCTCATGAAGGGATAGGTTTGCGCTGGGTTTCTTCTTAAAAACCTCAATGTCCTTACTCATTGAAGTAAACAGATAAAAAGGAAAGGAAATTTTTATGCCATGTCTAAAATGGTTTAACAGAACAAAGTGGTGTGTTCTGACCCTGTCGAATCTAGTATCCAAAGATATAAATTCAATAACTACCCTTAATACACACCTCCATAACTTTTTTATCGACTCCATTTTTTAGTATGTCTTGGCCTTCACTAACTGCTTCCTTTCTTCCTCATTCTTCACAAAATCTTTGACTGCATTAGCTAAAATTTTCTTATCCCTGTAAAATTTATCCCCTCCATGGGTATCTCCATGATCTGAGCTGTCATTTCCACATTAACCTAGTGAGAGACCCCATCAATATTTACATGCCTATCCTTCCAAGTATTTACCATGAGCTTGGTGATCTCCTTATCAAAACCATGGAGTTTTTCAATGCACCTCACTATTCCACCCTTCTCTAGTTTGTTCTAGACCTTTGTTCTTTTCCTCCATATTTCTACCTCCCCAGTCGGCTCCTCCCTGCTCCTCTCCCTAACCATCTTGATCTCTTGTTTGAAAATCCTACACCAGTTCTCATAGACTTCAACTTCCTGCAATTTTCAAATCCCTAAATCTTTTTTACCTTTGGCAATTTTAATGGGGATAGGCCAATCAACCCATAAAACGTGCCACAAGTACATGAAATGATGGAGAGTTATTACCTTCCCATGATTTTAATTAACATCTTGTCTTACTTGCAAGCTTACATATCTTTCCATAATTAATATTAGATTGCCTTCGTACTTCCCTAGATACGTTCTCGCATTATAATATCTTTCACGACCACCAAAAAGATGTCATCATTGTACCATGTCATCGCCATATTTTTGGCTACCACCTCATTTGCAAACCAATCCACGGTTGAGTTGGCCTCTCTATACACATGGCTAACATGGACCCTTTTTAATTTTCCCAAGTCTGATTAAATCTCCTGCATCATATTTGTGATGGTCTAGGAGGGCTTAGAGAAACCTTTTAAATAATTTATTTTATTTAAAGAGTCTCCTTCCAACCAAAGGTTCTCAATTCTAGTAGCCAGAGCCAATTTGACAATATGAAAAGCTGCATTGGCCTTCGTAAAGTGATTTGTCTAAGTCCCTAAGGGATAAGAAAAAGTCACAACTCCAATCCCATGACTGCTTCTAATAATTCCTCCATAGCCTGCAGAGCCTAGATTCCCTTTGGTTGCCTTGTCAAAATTGGCTTTATCCCATTCTTCTAGGGGAAATAGCCACTTAGCTTCCTATCTTTTCCTCTTGCTATCCTTTTTCTTTTCTATATTGATTCCTCCTTCTTCAATATCTCCCCCCTTTCTAATGGCAAAGTTGTCCTTCATTGTGCTATCAATTTTATCTGCAATAACAAAAGCAGGGGCTTCCCTATCTCTAAATATATGATTATTTATCTCTTTTCATATTCCCCAATAAAAATGTGGAAGAGACCAAGAACATATCATCTGTGTCTTCATTCCTTTATGCATACAAGTCCATTGTCCAAAGAAATCTTGGATGTTGGCCAGTTTACACCGACTCCATAGCCCCTATTCATGAGATCCCATACCTCTAAGGAGTAGGGGAAATGAATAAAAGATGGTTAAACATCTTCAAATCATTCTTAAAAAGGCTACACCTATTTGGGATAATCTAACCCCTCTTAGTCAGGTTATCCAAAGTAAGAATTTTTTCTTGAAGAAGCAGTGAGAAGAATATGCTGACTTTCAGAGTGAGGCTAGTCATCCAAGCCTTTGCCCAGATGGTTTTCTCCATCCTGTTCCACATCGAGAAATAACCTAGAGCAACTAAATATAACCCATTAGAATTGTCTCCCCATATAATTTCATCCCTCTTATTATTAAGGATCATGGCATTTAGGATAGTCATCAATGGTTTAAGATCCTAGGAAACTAGGGATAGGTCTTTCCATCCCTGATCAGCTCTATATTCACTAACTTTTAGACCAAATCTTCTTATACATAAATCAGCCCATCTCTCATAGTTAGGGTAATCTATGAGGTGCCCCTAGCTTAACCAATTATCCTAGCAGAATAAGATACTTTCCCCATTGCATACTTTCCAATTTGCCTTTGATTTAGTCAAAGATTTTTCCTTAAGGATCCCATTCCAGATAAAGGATCCATGTGGAAGATTAGCTTGAATAAATATGAAGCTGAGTGATTGCCTTCTCAAATACTTTTCCACCAAGATATCCCGCCATTCTCTAGAACTTTGAAAAATGTGCCATATCTGCTTCGCTAATAGAGCATTGTTGAGGTGTATGATTTTTCTGATACCTAGACCACCATAGCTTTTAGGAAGAAAAACATTGTCCCATGCCACTAAATGATATCTCTTATTTTCTTCTATTGGAATTATGTTGTATTTTTCATTAGTGACAACACTTATTCAGTTCTAAATGGTTATCGAGCTCATCACTCAGTCTATAGTTTATACCAAGCATTCAGTGGTTACCTTGTAAGTTCAACAATTAAGTAGTTCACACCGAGCATTCTTGAAGCTACCGAGTGAATATGTAGTTCAACAGTGTTTACCAAGGTTACAGTGTTTACCAAACAAGCAGTGGTCATTGACCTTCATAGTGTCTACCGAGTCATTAGTTTGTGTGATATGAAGCCAATTTCTACCAAGTTATGGATGTGTAGTGTTTACCGAGTAACAAAAAGGTAAATGAAGGATTCAGTATCTACCGAGTAACACTATATCTATTGAGTCTCCAATGGTTATCAAGTTCCAAGCTACATTGTGTGATTAGTATGGACCAAGCTTCTACTTCTATCGAGTGCATGATAATGTCGAGTAATGCAGTGGATACCATGTATCAAAAGGTCACCAAGTCAGCTTGAAGAACCCAAGTTTTCTACTGTTTGGTCAACTTAGTAATGTTGTGTTTACCTGTGTTTTAGTCGACCTTGCAATTGTAATTATTGGAATGGTATATATGTAATTTATTGTATCATTTGCAATATCATCATGAGTATGTTGAGGAATGGACATGTAATGTATTGAGAAGAGTGAATGTGAATAAGTAGTAGAGTAGAGTATTCAGCAAGGTCATTAAGGAGCAGAAAAGACATATCAATCACAAGAAGTGATCTATACTTCAAATATCTATTCAGCAATCAAGTTGTAATTTAGATCTACTGTTTCATCCTGACATGTGAATCAGTTTTCTAAATCCTTTAATAGGGTAGACCTAAAAGTCTTTGATAAATTTCTTAACAAAGTGCATACTTCATTGTATGTTTGTAAAACCTCTAACAAGGTGAATCTAGTAGTCCAAATTTCTCTTAATAGGCCAGATCATCAGAAGTGGTCAATGTAAGCCCTAATAGGCCAAATTTATACTGTAGTAGTGAAGTTTTGTGTGTATCATCCCCACCCCAATTTTACTTTCTATTTGGAAGGTTTCTGGGTCACCAAAATATTGTGTTCATGTGTTATAAATGTTTATCTTTTGTCATGTATGCAGTAGATTAGATGAATGAATGGTGAATGATTTAGTTTTTGAGGTTACTGATTCACCCCTCCCCTCTTAGTAACCTACCTAGTATTGATTATTTCCAGCAATTAGTATCAGAGCTTTGTGGTTCTCAGGATAAAGTTTGATAGCTTGAGCAAAGATCAAGGGCAATGGAGATATTTAGACTTGACAAAGCTATTGAGAATGATAAGTTAGATCTAGAAATGGCCATAGCTCAACTCAAGGAAGCAAAAGAGCATCTTTCCACATCCCTAAAAAGAAGGAAGGAACTTGCAAGATAGGTGAATGACCATCAGTATGTTGAAGAAAAGATTGAAGATTTTTTCCTTTCAAGTAGTTCTGATGAAGCTAATGAGGCAATCAAATAACTCCTAGCAAAGAATGGCTCTCTGCAAGAAGAGGTAAGAAATTTGAAAAGAGAACAAGAAGTTCAATCAATAAGAATGTGTGAAATCTTGGAAAAAAGGAATAAGGCAAGTGAAGACTTGGAGGCAAGGAACAATGCATATCAAAACCAAACCCTTCAGTAAGAAAGTCTTATCAATAAGCTCTCCAATGCAAATGAGGAAATCATGAATCTGAGATCTGAAAATGAAAGCTTAAGGAATGATCTAATCACTAAAAGATAGATCAATGAAATATTTAAAGCTGATCTAATCTCTCAAAAGCAATTCAATGAAAGGATGATGAAATCCCAAGTAGACATGGATCAATTGACTAAACAAAGTGAGCAGAATCTTCATAAGCAAAAAGGTAAAACGGAACTTGGTTACCAAGAAGAAGGTGAATCTTCCAAACAAGGTGCCCAAAGGAATCAAAGACCTACTTGCAATCACTATGGTAAGTTAGGCCATACATCAAACAAATGTTGGAGCAATAGAAAGGAAAAATTCAATAGAAAATGTTACAATTATAATAAACATAGTCATAAAGCTAATGAGTGCAAGAAGAAACCAAAATTTGAAGGTAAATGTTACAAATGCAAGAGACAAGGTCACAAGGCATCTGAATGCATATCCAAATCATTCGATCTAGCTGAACAAATTGTCAAAGCAATATTTGGTTGGGAATACAATACTTGGTGCAGATTTCACTATTGTGTAGAATATGGACACATTGGCATAGACTGCACAAGGCATCACTTGAGAAAGAGAAATTCAACAATAAGATGTTATACATGCACTAAAATTGGTCATATAGCTAAAAATTGCATGAACATAGGAAGAGTTGAAGATGAAAAGAAAGCTAAAGCTGATAACATCAAGAAGTAGATGAGATAGTAGTGGATTCCTAAATCTACCGAGCAAAATAGTTCAAATGATGGCAATGTCACTCAAGAAGTGGGTGACTCCACCATTTCAAATTAGATTCTTCAAAGGAGGGACTAGAACTATATCTTCAAGCTATATCTCGAGCAATTCCAAATGGAAGAAAGTAGAAGATCCAAATTAGTATTTCAGATACAAAAGGATCACATGAGATCAATTCATACTGAGCAAGGTTAGCCACAAACTCAACCGAGCTAGGTCGGGAGAAGTAAAGTTTTGTTTGATCATTGAATCACAAGTTTCTACTGAGCTAGTGAGTGGATGACAGTCTATCACATACTACATCAGTATGGTACCTAGCATTAATGGGAAATTTTCATCAAAAAGGGCAGAATTTGACTTCATTTTTCATCGTGTCTTCAGTATTCACAGAGCTAAGAGATTTCCAAGTGCACACAAGCAATTCCAAGCAATTTCGAGCGAATTTGCAATGAAGAATTTGTTCAAAAATTTCCATCATCTACCAAGTAGTGATGACATCCGCAAGCATCAGCAGTCGCAAGGAAAAAATAGGTCCAGAAATGTTGGTTAAGGGTGTGGAGTGGAAAGTGCCAAATTTCAAGCTAGTTCTAGCAGTTGTAGAGGCACTTGACCCTAATGGTGTGCAATCTCAAATTCTACCAAAGGTACTCCTAATTAATGACATCCACACTCATTTTAAGTGTTCTATTTAGGAGATAAGAACCCTAGAAATGGATAGTGCTTTAGAGGAAATGTGTGTAGATGGTTCACTTAAACCCAAGCATAAGCATCTTGAAACAAAAGGGTTGACACATATCACACACCTGCAAAGGAGTTTCCAAATAAAATGGATTAGGTATATTCTTAGCCACGTACACAATGGTCAATTATGGTTAGAGCAGCCCATGTTAATAACCAAGAAGATGATTCACAAGATTATTGGCCTTCCCATGTTGAGTAAAGGAAAATCTACCAAAACCCAAGGTCGAGATGAACTCTAGAAGAAAACCCTAGTCAAGTGGGATGGCAGAGGTTTGAAAATTAGCATTGTTTCTAATGTGGAGTTAAGGTTTGGTATTCATGTAATTGCCCAAAATATTTATAGCTCTAGTCATTTAAACAATGTGCCATATGAGGTAGTGGACTTAGAATTTAAGGTTGTTAAGAAAAATATGGAATTTGACTTGTCAGAGTTACTACTAAAGCAATTAAACAAGAATAATGGACAACATCCGAACATCAAAGAACAAACCTTGTAAATTTGGTTCTTTGTTGATGTGTCTTTTCTTTTATGTGCAAAATTTTTTCCCATCTAAAGGTTCTATTGTGTGGAGAAAGGATGTTCCCATTTTATATCAGATAAATGAGTTCATTATAGAAATGGGTGTAAATTTTGACAGTATTAGGGATAATTATTTTGAAGATTTCAAGGAAAGGATGAACAAAAGGTTCAAGATTCCTCCTAAACTTGTTGAGGATTATAAATATGATGTGTGTTTCATGGTTGACTATGATAAAGTATACATTTAGGCAGTCAGGCCCTAAGTTGCATGGGTGAAACCTCTCCCTTATGAGGTCAATATTGATGAAACCAAGGACATTATTGAAGCATTGGTGAATGAGCCTGTAGACCCTAAGCAACCAATTTTTGGCACATATGATGAGGCAAAAGCTAGAATTAAATTGGAAATCAAGCTACCTTAGGAAATCAACAAAGGCAAGAGGAAAATAACAAAGATGAAAACTGCCACTGGCCCTCTAATGCTTATAGAAGGAAAAAGAGAGGATGAAGAAGAAGAAGAAGAAGAAGAAGAAGGATAAGAGCAAGAATTAGAGAAGGAGGTAGAGCCAGCCAAGAAGAAAGGGAGGGTAATCATTACAAAACCTCCAAAGGCCTCCATAGTTGTTTTCACCAAGAGGTCAAAAGGAAAAGGAAAAGGTGAACTTGTACTCAACAAGCCCCCACTTACCTTCCAAGAAAAGTTGAAACAGATGGAAGAAAGAGTTGGCATCACAAACTTCAAGGCTTTAAAGTTTGAGATGAGGCTTGATGCTGAGAAGATGCAAATTGAGGAGTTGGTACTCACCAAAATGGGAAATGGAAGTATTCCCTGGACCAAATTGCTCCCAAAATCTCAAAAGAATTGTTAGTGAGATTGCAGCCAAGGTGGGAATCAACTGCACAAATAGCTAAATATATTTATGAACAATCCTTGAAGAAATTATTGCCTAATCTTATAGATGTAGAAGTGAAGGCAACCATGAAGGTAAAATGATGATTAGATTCCATACATGTTTGATTTTAATCAAAGATATTGAGCATGTTGTTAGAGATGCAACAAACATGTGGAAGAACATCTGTCATCTGCATAAGCCCAGTGATGATCTAGTAGAGATCAAGGATAATGATGGTGACAATAATGATGATGAAGAGGATAACACACCATGTGTTACGTTTGATGTTGAAGACTATCAGGCACCAAGGGTTGATGATGAAGAGAAAGAGGAAGAAGCTAAAGAGGAAGACAAGGAAGAAGATGAAGAAGATGATCCAATGAAAATTGTAGAAAAAGAGATTGCTTCCCTTCCTCACTCTCCACCTAAGCCAGCAAAATCATCAGGGATGGAGTTAGCTTCAATAGGAATGATTGCAACCACATCAAAAATATCATCTACACCTGCTACCTCATAGCTCCAAGTATCTACAATGGAAGTGTCTACCACTTCACCTACCAAGTTGCAGCCCTCTTCATCAACTCCTGAACAATCTACTTTAGTAGTATGCATAGCTGCTAGTTCTCAAATTGTGTCAACTTATTTTGCTCCATGTATAGTAAGTTTGCCAACATGTTCTATGATTTTGTCTACTATAGCTTTAATTGCACCAGTTTTTATTCCAATTAGCTCTTCAATTGTAAATATTCCAATTTGTACATTACCTATTGATACTTCATTTTTGGGAAGCACATCAATTTTGGATACAGGTAGTACCTCTCTAAGTTTTTCTTTAGTTGGACTAATTCAATTTTTTATGCAGGTCCAGCGACTTCTACTATTGTTTCCATTTCTAAGTCCAAGGAGGTAAGCTCAGAAGTAAAACCAAAGACTCCTCTAAAACTTTTGCTTACTGGAAAAGCAATTGATGAAGATATTGACCTGGACAAGGAAATTGTTATCCCTAAGATAGATCTGGATACTGCCACATCGAGTGAAATGAGATTGGTCAATCAGCTTTTGGAGCAAAAAGAAAGGCAGAAGCAGCTTAGAGATGAGAGAGGCAGAGAGTTCAACATAATTGAGAATGCTAAAAATATAATTACTGAGGTCATAGGTGTTGATGTTGACTCATCTCAATACATTTTGTTACAATTAGAAGAGGTTGTGAATAAGTTCAATAAGGACACTTATGGCCAAGAGAAGCTCATTGAGAACACAGAGAAGAAGTTTGTTAATAAGGTGCTTGAGCACATTGCTTAGCACATTGCAATAAATTAGGTAGAGTTATCCACAATTTTGAGCAACCTTGAACAATCCTTTACAAATGTAACATCACTTTTTGGCAAGCTTTGTGATGTTACCGATTATACCAAGGATATAAAGGAGAAATTGAATAAGATTGATGTGGATATGAAGGCTAGTGCTCAAAGGCTATAGCTTGACCCTAGTTCAAGCTCATCACATCACACGAAGGTGAAATTTTTGTCAGAAATGTAGGCAGAGTTACTTAGAGAGGAGGCCAAGATCAGGTCTACACTGATTGATATCCAAAATATGGTCTTCCAATTATGGACCCAATGTAGAAACATATTTCATATTCAAAAATATTGGTCCAAGATAACAATATTTCAATAGCAAATCATATGATTGAAATTTCTACAAACATTCAAGTGGCTCTCTCCACCTGCAAAATTTTGCAAGATAATTGGGATAAGACATTGGCTCTTATTCTCAAGCTACAATCCAAATTTCTCTCACATTTTGATGTTTCTATTTGAATATTTTGTATATCTCTTTGGAATTATTGTCAAAAAGGGGGAGTATGACATAATAAGAATAGGGGAAGTAAAGAGATAGTAAGAGACTTGTGGAGAAATCAAGGGAGAAAATAGATTGATATATGTACAGATAAAAGCTATGTATATATTATGCTAGGTAGACTTAACAATCTTTGTATAAATCTCTTAACAAAGTGCATACTTCATTGTATGTTTGTAAAACCTCTAACAAGGTGGATCTAGTAGTCCAAATTGCTCTTAACAGGGCAGATCATCAAAAGTGGTCAATGTAAGCCCTAACAGGCCAACTTTATACTACAGTAGTGAAGTTTTGTGGGTATCATCCCCACCCCAATTTTACTTTCTATTTGGAAGGTTTCTGGGTCACCAAAATACTATGTTCATGTGCTATAAATGTTTATCTTTTCTCATGTATGCAGTAGATTAGATGAATGAATGGTGAATGATTTATATTGTTAAAGTACTGAATTGATTTAGTTTTTGAGGTTACTGATTCACCCCTCCCCTCTTAGTAACTTATCTAGTCTTGTTTATTTCCAACATTCTTCAACCCCTATCCACAAAAAGTCCCTCTGGATTTTCTCCATTCTATCAGCATGTTTAACCAAGATCCCAAAAAGGTTGAGAGCATAAATTGGGAAGTTTTGAATAGTTGATTTCACCAAGGTACATTTACCTAGTTGAATAAGGGTAGCTCCTTTCCATCCTACCAGCTTCTTGTTGAATCTATCAATAATACCATTCTAGAAAGATTTTGGTGGTTTTGACCCCAATGGCATTCCAAGATAACTAGCTAGAAGAGACCCCACACCACATCCTAGGATTCAAGTTATCTTTCTTTGTTTCTCAATTGGGGTATTTACAAAGAAGACCGAGCTTTTTTCCTAGTTTATAGCCTATCCTGAACCCCTCATTTAGGTATTCAACAAGCCTTTTAACACCTTAGCCTCTTGAACCGTGGCTTCCCCGCCCGAATTTGTGTCATCCACAAATTGTTGATGGGTGAATGTAATCTATCTATATGATGGCTTAAGACCATGCAGGCTCTAATCCTGAATTTTCCTCTGGATTAACCTCCCAATACACTTAGCCATAATAATGAATAGAATAGGGGATATGCGATCACCCTGTCTAAGGATATAAAGGAGAAATTGAATAAGATTGATGTGGATATGAAGGCTAGTGCTCAAAGGCTATAGCTTGACCCTAGTTCAAGCTCATCACATCACACGAAGGTGAAATTTTTGTCAGAAATGTAGGCAGAGTTACTTAGAGAGGAGGCCAAGATCAGGTCTACACTGATTGATATCCAAAATATGGTCCTTCCAATTATGGACCCAATGTAGAAACATATTGCATATTCAAAAACATTGGTCCAAGATAACAATATTTCAATAGCAAATCATATGATTGAACTTTCTACAAACATTCAAGTGGCTCTCTCCACCTGCAAAATTTTGCAAGATAATTGGGATAAGACATTGGCTCTTATTCTCAAGCTACAATCCAAATTTCTATCACATTTTGATGTTTCTATTTGATTATTTTGTATATCTCTTTGGAATTATTGTCAAAAAGGGGGAGTATGACATAATAAGAATAGGGGAAGTAAAGAGATAGTAAGAGACTTGTGGAGAAATCAAGGGAGAAAATAGATTGATATATGTACAGATAAAAGCTATGTATATATTATGCTAGGTAGACTTAACAGTCTTTGTATAAATCTCTTAACAAAGTGCATACTTCATTGTATGTTTGTAAAACCTCTAACAAGGTGGATCTAGTAGTCCAAATTGCTCTTAACAGGGAAGATCATCAAAAGTGGTCAATGTAAGCCCTAACAGGCCAACTTTATACTACAGTAGTGAAGTTTTGTGGGTATCATCCCCACCCCAGTTTTATTTTCTATTTGGAAGGTTTCTGGGTCACCAAAATACTATGTTCATGTGCTATAAATGTTTATCTTTTCTCATGTATGCAGTAGATTAGATGAATGAATGGTGAATGATTTATATTGTTAAAGTACTGAATTGATTTAGTTTTTGAGGTTACTGATTCACCCCTCCCCTCTTAGTAACCTATCTAGTCTTGTTTATTTCCAACATTCTTCAACCCCTATCCACAAAAAGTCCCTCTAGATTTTCTCCATTCTATCAGCATGTTTAACCAAGATCCCACAAAGGTTGAGAGCATAAATTGGGAAGTTTTGAATAGTTGATTTCACCAAGGTACATTTACCTAGTTGAATAAGGGTAGCTCCTTTCCATCCTACCAGCTTCTTGTTGAATCTATCAATAATACCATTCTAGAAAGATTTTGGTGGTTTTGACCCCAATGGCATTCCAAGATAACTAGCTAGAAGAGACCCCACACCACATCCTAGGATTCAATTTATCTTTCTTTGTCGCTCAATTGGGGTATTTACAAAGAAGACCGAGCTTTTTTCCTAGTTTATAGCCTATCCTGAACCCCTCATTTAGGTATTCAGCAAGCCTTTTAACACCTTAGCCTCTTGAACCATGGCTTCCCCGCCCGAAATTGTGTCATCCACAAATTGTTGATGGGTGAATGTAATCTATCTAGATGATGGCTTAAGACCATGCAGGCTCTAATCTTGAATTTTCCTTTGGATTAACCTCCCAATACACTTAGCCATAATAATGAATAGAATAGGGGATATGCGATCACCCTGTCTAAGCCCTCTCGAGGGGAAAAAGAAATTCAAGGGAGCCCCATTGACTAAAATGGCCAGAGAGGGGGTGGAGACAAGCTGAAGAATTAGTTTACAAACTTGGACATCAAATCCAAAAGCCTAGAGAATAGCCTTCAAGAAGTCCCAGTCCACCCTGTCATAGGCTTTTGATAGGTCCAACTTGAGTAGGAAGCCTTCCCTCTACCCAGCTTCCAAAGAGTGAATCATCGCATGAACCATCATTATTGATTCTAGGATTTGTCTCCCTGGGACAAAGCTAGTTTTCTGTGGAGAAATAATCAAATGGAGAACACTAAGAATCCTGGTGGTCAAAACTTTCAAAATGATTTTATAGAAAGAATTACATAGGCTAATGGGTCTGAACTTATCCATCGAGTTAGCCCCCAGGGTTTTAAGGATTAACACCAAAAATGTAGCATTAAGTTCCTTCAAAAGGTTTCTGGCCCCAAAAAATTCTTGCACTACCTTCACCACATCCCCTTTGACCACCTCCCAATATTTCTAAAAAAAGAATGTCTGGAATCGATCCAGCCCTAGAGCTTTGTCAGCAAGAAGAGATAGAAGAGCTTGATAAATTTCATGCAAAATGGGAATAGCCTTCAACATTGAATTATGATGTTCCTATAACAGATTGGGGATTGAAGTCAAAATATCCTCTTGATCTTTCATCAAAAGTGAAGAGTCCTTAGAAAGGAGGGAAGAAAAGAAATCCACTACTTCATCTGTATCTCATTATTCTTTGTCAAGGTGGCCTGCCCCCTCTTTATATTCAAAATCCTATTATGTGCACAGTGTTTTAAGGTGGAGAGATGGAAGAACCTAGTATTTTGATCCCCCTCTTTGAGCCAATTGACTCTAGATCTTTGCTTCCAAAAGTGCTCTTCCCTGTTAATGATATTATGGAGTTTAGATAGGATAGACCTTTCTTTGATCCTATTTTGATCATTACATCCTTCCTATTGTATCAATTCCTAGACTTTTTGAAGCTAGTCTGTCTTCTCATCCTTCTCCTAGAAGATATGCCTGAAATCCATCTTGTTCCAGACTTTAATGTTTCTTTTCACATTTTTCAATTTTTGAGCTATCCTAAACATTGTTGTACCTTCCACCTCTATATTCCACCAAGAAGAAATTTTCTCTTCCAAATATGGGTGGGAAGTCCACATCTTCTCAAAATAGAAGGGGAAATTATGTTTGGCCATCAGAGGACTGAATGAAAGTGAGATAGGTGAGTGGTCCAACCCAACTCTGGGAAGAAGAGAGAGTCTGCACATGTGGGTTTGCATCTAGTTTGGGGAAATAAGGGCTCTGTCAAGATGAACCTAAATGCAATCCCCATTAGTGTTCTCCTATTTCACCAAGTGAATCTTCCCCCTGAAAGATCAACATCCATAAAGGCAAGATTATTAATAAAATTAGAGAGGTCTAATTCACTTTCCTGATCCAAGGCCAACCCCCCGCCCCCGATTTTTCTTCATCTAAAAGGGGGGTGTTTAAGTCCCCCATAATAACACCTTTATTTATATTACTATTGTGAATTACATCAAGAATCTTGGCCCAAAAAACCATTCTCTCCCTTTTAGTATTGGGAGCATACACATTTAAGATAAACCAAGAGTCACCACTATGTACATGGGAGGCCTTACAAAGGAGAGCATTACCTTCATTAAGAACAATAGAGATCTGGAAATCCTTTTTGTTGAAGAGCATCAGAACCCCCCCTGCAGCTCCCTTCGAGTTTGTGGCCTCACTATTCATATTACTACTGAAGGATAATTGTCCTACCATGTCTTTTCTCATCTTTTTTTCTTGAATCATTAAAAAATTAGTCTTTGGTCTCTAATCATATTCCAAACTATCTCCTATTTGTGGGCACCATTTACGCCCCTTATATTCCAAGATATGATCTTCATTTCTTTTTTACGAAGCATTCCTTGATGGTTCTCTGGCTTCCATCTACCAAGTTCTTTTTGGCCTCCTCTTGCAATGCCTATCTTAGACTTTTTCTACCTAGAGACTTAGGTTTTACCCCAACATCTACTTTGACTCTACTTCTGGTCATCGCTAAAGACAATGGGAGATGATCTCGATTTTGATTTTTCTTCTTTTTAACCATACTCCCCTTACCTTTATTGTCTTGAGAGAAACTGTTTATCCATTCCTCCCATTTTGAGATATGTTTTTGGGAAGAGTTATTGATTAGATCTAAAAACTTCATCCCTAGGTCACTGGATATTGGTAGATTCGATAGAGGAGCCAAAGGTAGGTCCATGGAGAGCCTTTGATCCTGAACCTCACCTTTCGTCTCCTACCCTACATGGCTTATCTCTTATCTTTTGTTTCCTTCATTTAGGTTGTGATCAGAGACCTTTGAGATTTCTCCCAGTCCTCTGGTTGGGGCCAACAATTCTATCTTCAACTTGATCTCCATCCAAGGGTCCTCCAACATACCGCCTTCCTGCTCTTTCTCAATTAGTGAATTCTTACTTTCTACTTCTATGGCTTGGGGCACAACATCATGGTCCTTATTTTCTGACACCTTTGATCCTTTACCTCCTTCATTGCTCTGATCTTCTTTCTGGTCTAGGACATTATTCTTTCCCACAGACCCATCCTGGTTCTCTGAAATATTGGTCATTTTCTATTTCTAGATCATTTTCTTACCCTTTACTAAAGTACGAGTAGGCTTAATCTTTTTCCTTTCTGCCTTAGCTTTAGGACATTATTTTGCCTTGTGCCCAGATTTAAAATAGAGGAAGCAAGAAAATGGCATCATCTCATAAATTAGTTTTTGAACATGCACTTCTAGTTTTGAGTGGAATGTCACTATGTCTGGCATGGCCTTCCCTTACCCCTATGTAAATACGAGCATAGGTAAGGCATCTTTTCAAGGCTATAGTCATATCTATTAAGAGGAGCTCCCTGAAGGAGCTGGCTACCCCCACAAAAAAATCTTCATTCCAGAATTCTTAGGGGAGTTTAGGAAGCCTTACCCAAATAGGGGCTTGCACAAAGAAAGAGTCGTTCAAATTCAACTTAGAAGACCACTTCTAGAGAACCAAAGTGGAATGACCTACAGCCCATTTCCCTTCACATAGAATGTTTGAGAGGTCTTCCAAACAAGAAAAATCAAAAGACAAAAAGCCCTTAGCCATGTTCATGACAGAGACTTGACCTTTGAGGGCCCATTTTTTCTTAATAAAATATCTCACAATATCTATATTTGGCCTTAGCCCTAAGAATTTTCCAACCAAAGTTAAAGCCATTGACACAATGCTATGATCCATGAGCTCATTTAGAATGGAAATGGCAAAACATCCTTTCTCTGCCTCAGGGAGAATCTTAATAGGTGGGAAAGAGGACTTACCTGTAGGCTTGACCCCAAAAAGTGATGAGCATTTAGTAGAACCTGGTAGACCCACCTTGGGAATTGATGGAATCTTGTATGACACCTTGGATGGAGCCCAATTCTGACATTCCAAAGAAATCTTGCCCTATTCAAAATTCAAATTTTGAAAGTTGTTCTTCCATCCCTTTCCACCGCTCACCATCGTGCGGTAGTTATTATCTTGATTTTTGATGCAACTGAATTTCAAATTATAGATCTCAATTTTGGCTTGAATACTTGATCCTTCCTGATCATATAATTTAAATTTTATCCCTATTTATTCTTTACATTATTTTTTTGCTAATATGCCACTGGCTATAGATGTAAAGAAAATTGACCAACATACTTAGACTACTCAAGGAGATAAAAATGCCACTGCATAATGATAATGTTAATGATAGAAATACACAAACTATAGGAGCTATAATTGACAATAAAGAAGATGATTTTTCTATAGGCACAAGATCCCAAGCATAGGGACCTCCTAGTGAGGGAAATAGAGGGAAAGAAAAGACTACTCTACCCGAGAAAAGTTCAGTAAGTAAACACAGAACAGATGCATTAAAATAATCAAGGGTCAATATTTTAGTTTACACCAGTAATGCATGAAGAAAAAAAAATATGAGATAAAGAAAGACAATGAACTCAACCATGTAGATTAGGAGCACAAGGATCCATTTCTACCCAAGACATCATCGAGTACCAATAATGTTATTCCTAAAGCTAAGAAGATGATAAAGAAGAAGACAACCATAGTTAGGTCCAATCACATTACTCTTGATGAAGAGATTATCATACCTAATTGAAACTTGAACACATTAGATCCATATTCTCTAGCTATATGTGGAGAGTTACACTCAAGGAAAGTTGAACAACAAAGATTGAGGAAGGAGCTAAAGCAGAGGAAATTTTTATTTGATACCAAAGACATCTTATTGGATGTTGTTCATGATATCAAACTTGATGAAAATACTCCCATACTAGAACTACTTATCTAGATAGTTGAAAAGTTGAATGAGCTTGATGTGGATGCGCAGGTAAATTTGATGGAAAGGTCTGAGAAGAAATTTGAGAATATTGTTACAAAAAGTTGCACAAACTATTGCCTTACAGCAAGTGAAATTGTCCACTTTGTTCACTAAACTAGAAACCATAGTTTGAAATGTTCTTTCATTATTCAATAAATTATGTGGCATTCCCCAAGTTATACAAAAAATCAAAGGTAAGTTGCATAAAATTGAAGAAGATGTGAATTCATGTGTAGATAGACTAAATGTTGAGCCAAGATCATATATGGATCATTATTGAAAGGTGAGATTTTACACATGAGTCCAGCTAGAATTATTAGCTGGAGAAGGAAGAACTAGAACCAAAATTAATGATACAAGCATTATTACTACCTCATCTTGAGGTAATGTAGAGACATATAAGGAAGGCTAAAGAACTAATTGATGCATTGGGTTTATCCATTGCATACCATATGATTTTTTTAACAACCAAAGTAAAAGTGGAGAAGTAGATCTTGGAGATATTGAAGACAAATTGGGATTCCACGATGACCATTCTATTGAAGAACCATCAAGTAATTCTTGATCATTTGGGCATATGTCTTAAGTAATCATTTCAAATGTTCAATTTTTTGGCATAAGTGTCAAAAAAGGAAGTATCTATGTAGGGGGTTTAGGGTTTAGGGTTTAGGGTTGAGGGTTCTACAATGTTTACTAAGAATTGTTTTAGTTTTCATGCATAATATTTTTGCCACTAATGTCAAAGGGGGAAAATTTTACTCCTATAATCATTCATGATGGAATTAGTATCGAATAGTTGGTGATGAAGGAAGAAGATATTGGTCAATGAATATTTTTACCAATCCATACTATATTGGCCAAGATAAGATAAAATAGAAGTGTAAGTGTGATGCAATTATACTGAGCACATTATACACCAAGAAGCTCAATATACACTAAGCATTGACTTACTAAGCAATCAAAGTTTAACCAAGTCAGAAGGACATTGAGTTACAACATTCCCACCAAGCATGAATAGAGTATACAATGTCTATGCAGGAAGCACATAAATGTTAGAAACGGAACATAATTTTAAGTGTAACAACTCTACCAGGTGGGAATAGAGATTTGTGAATATCTAGGAAATGATCTAGTAAGATTCATTGGAAAATGTAATTTGATTGTTCATGATTACAAGGAAGAATGGAGGCCAAAGAAATAAAAGGAATGAAAAGATAGGAACAAGGGTGATTCTAGATCTTTATTTTAGATCAAGAGTGAATTTCAAAAAATTCCTAAACCCTAATTAAGTCAAGGATTGAGAGAGGAAAAACACACCTATTTGAGGACCTACAAGGAGAACTTTAATGTTGTTGCTATTATGAATATTTTTGTTGATGTAATTGTTTTCTATTGTTAAGCTATGAGAGGCATGTACTAGAAGATTAAGATATTAGTTCTACTACAAATCAAATATTCAAGAAACATAAGAAAGGATTTGTTACACCAGTCATTGGAGGTGATAAATTATTGAGAACAAGAGGATCTAAATAGAAAAGTAAGTTACAAATGCACAGATCATTTTCACTGTTATTTTCTTATCATTATTGTAGTTAAATCCTTTAATAGGGTAGACTTAACAGTTTGGTTGTAAGTCTCTTAATAGAGTACACACATTGTATTTTATTGTAAAATCCTTGAGAAAGGTTGATCTTTACAGATTTGATTGTATTTCTCCTGATAGAGTAGGTCACTAGAAGTAACAAAACATTGCAGCCTTAAGAAGGCAATCTCTTACTTTAGTAGTGAAGGATTTGTGGGTACCATTCCCACTATAGTTTTCCCTCTAACCAAGGGTTTATGTGTGACCAAATATTTGTGTTATGTGTCTTTATTTTATGGTTTATGTTTGCATGCTTATGTTGAAGAAGATTAATTGCATTTACTTTCATTTTAGTGTTGAGGTAATGTATGGGCATGTCTACTAAGTGAATAAATGGCTAGTAAGATTTGAAAGGGTATAAAAGTTTTAGAGGATACTTACTCACTCTCCCTCTCAACATCCTATGTTTCCTTAATTTTTCAACGCATTTTTTTTGTATGTGTGTGTTTTTGTGCTACACATTTACTTTAATGACACATTCTAATATCTTCCATTTCCATTTCCTTATAAGATTTGGAAGGAATAACCTCTTTTTTAGTTTGAGTAAAGGATGAAGGCAAGAGGGAATTTTACTAAAGTGAAATAATATCAAAACATTGGGTACAATGATAAAATTATCTCACAATCTATATTAATTGGTCACCTAAAACTAGCAAAGGGAACATACTCTTACTTCTCTCTAGTAGCAAAAATGCTATTTATCCAAATGCAAGTCTCATAAATTCTCTTTAATAAGAACCATGGCTTCCACCCATTTAAAAAATAGACTATGATAAGTGCAAGTATTGTATCAAACCAAATATGCATTTCAATTTTCCCATACATTTAACCTATTTAACTAGATACACAAATTTATCAATTTCAATCAAGATTGGTCATAGTCTAAAACTAGATAAATTGTTGTGTGATTTTTTGAAGTTGATCTTTTGATGCAATGACAACCCTATCTTGTAACAAGTGGTATCAGATCTTGGTCGTAGGTTTGAATCCTCAAACCCTTGGGTAACACTAATGGGGAGATTGCTAGAAAAACGTTTAGTTCTCTCCTTGGGATTTGTGACAAGGGCTTAACCACCTCTTATGTACTATAATTTAAGTGGTTGTATTAGGCATTAATAGATTAGTCTTTTGGTGCAATGACAACCCTACTCTAAAAAGAGACTAGTTTGTTAAAGATATTCATAGCAAGAAGGAATTGATTTTGAAGAGATTTTAGCTCCTATTTCTAGACTAGAGGTAGTAAGAATGTTTTTGGAATATGTAGCTAACAATTACTTTAAAGTTTATCAAATGGATGTCAAATCAACTTATCTAAATGGAGAACTAGAAGAAGAGGTATACATTGAACAATATGATGGTTTTCATTTAACAAATAAAGAGGATATGGTTTTAAGATTGAAAAAGTCATTATATGGACTGAAACAAGAACCCAGAGTTTGATATGTGAGACTAGATATGCACTTGACAAATTTGGGATTTGTGAAAGGTAGTGTTGATAGTAACTTGTATCAAAGAATGATAAAGGCTTACTGATTGTTGTAGTATTTTTTAAGGTAATGATGAAGCAAGTGAAGCATTTTTAGAAGAAATGAAGGGATTCAAGATGAGTATGATAGGTGAGATGAAATACTTCTTGGGATTATAGATTATACAGAACAAAGATGGCATTTTTATATTTTTAAAAACAGTATCTTAAAGATTTATTGAAAATATTTGGATTGGAAAGTTGTAAACCTGTTGGAACACCTAAGGTAACTGGATGTAAATTATCTAGCAAAGATGAATCCTATACTATTGAACCAAAAAAGTATAGATCTATAATTTATGGATTGTAATATTTGACGCACACTGGACCTAATATATATAATATAGTTAGAATTGTGGTAAGATTCCAAGTAGATTAGAATTGTGGTAAGATTCCAAGTAGATCCTAAAGAAACATAGTGTGCACCACTAGAAGAACTTTTAGATATTTGAAAGGCACACATGATTATGGATTATGGTATGATAGATCACATGATTTTACTTTATGTGCATACAATGATGTTGATTGTGTAGGAAGTGTATATGACTAAAACAACACCAGTAGTGGAGCATTCTTCTTGGGAGGAAGATTGGTTTCTTGATTAAGCAAGAAATAGGATTGCATTTCACATAGTACATTAGAAGATAAGTATGTAGTAGAAACAAATAATTGTAATTAGATTAATTGGATGAATCAGATGTTAAAAGACATTGGGATAGAGTTTATTGAGCCTATTACCATACATTGTGATAACAAAAGTACTATAAGTATGTCAACAAATCTAGCATTACATTCAAAGGCAAAGCATATATCTATTAAGTATCACTTTTTGAGAGAGAAATTTGTAGAAAAAAATCATATTAGAAAATGTCAACACAAAGGAGTAGATAGAAAATATACTTGAGTATTTGAGAGGTACTATTGGGGTTATGCCCCAACCTACTTTTGAGTAATTGATGTAGAGCTTGCATCAATCCAGCTTATATCATCACAATATTATTATCTAGACTATATTATTGATGCTTCTCCTATGGGGGGTATTTGTATTTGAGATGAATCATTAAGGACTCTTGGTATTGGTACTTAATAGTGTCTTTTGACACTAGAGCTTGAACATATTACCTTAATTCAACTTCGAGAATTGACATAATGATACATTTTTCATTAATGTCAATGGGGGAGAGATAGGTGCATGAAAAAATTTATATTTGATGCATCCTTTGGGGGAGAGATGTGTATTTAGAAGAAAGATTATTGATTGATTGATATCAATGGGGAAGAAGATTTAAGAAATATGTTGATGTATGGGGGAGATTAAGACTTTCCTTGTGCATAGTAGCTGTTGATTTTGATTATTGATTACTGTATGGTTGTGATTTGAACATGGAAAAATCTTTACAACCTATCTGATATTGAAATGAATGTAAACATATAAGTGAAATTCATGAGTAACATGAATAAGGGAGAAAGGGTAGACGGGGAAGAAATATATTTGGTATTCATGAAACTTAGATATTTTCCATCTATGTTTCCATGAATGCCAAAGGGTGAGAATGTTAGCATGAATTTTGATGATATTCCTATGGGGAGTATATAGCATTATTAGATACATGATTTAGAACTTATGTGTTGTATTCATCATAGTGTTTGTCATTAATGTCAACATATTGCTTATTTTGTGAAGATTGGTAGAGTTAAAGAGGTAGAAGAGTTTGGCACAGTTTGAGAATTGAAGATTATATTATTCACACTTGAGGGTGTGATCTATAGTATTTATTGATCTTCTAAAGATAAGAGCACATAAAAAAATATCAAGATAGGAAAGAGTTATGAGGATTTTAGTGAAGGTAGCTTTTAGACAACATTTCTAGAAAGCGGGTAATGTTTTTTTTATTCTATCTCCTCATAGGTATGGCACTCACTTAAGAAGACTAAGAAAAAGGTTGAAGACTTGTTAGAGATGCCTTGGTTAAGAGGGCATAACATGAAGATCATCGAGTGAAAATTTATGAAGATTGTGAGCTGGCAATTTGTTTGTAATCTTGGTTAAAGTGTAAAGTTGTAATGTAACATGTATTGCAATATCTTAAGATAGTCCTATATTATTATTGTAATTTGGAAAATCCTCAAAGACAACTCAATAACTTGTTTTAGGAGTTAGTATAAAGGAAAGATGTTTTCCTTATATGTAAGTGTGATATGTAGTCATATCTTTGTAATATGTCTTGTAAAAACTTGATATGTGTATTGGTGAAGATTAGATCAGAGTCTAATGAAATTTTGGTGTAGTGAGCTTACAAGGAACTATATTTGGAAAGACAAGTTTTTGGTTAGAAAATTATTGTTTCATAATTGTATTATTTAGAAGGAATAGTACTAAGGCTATTTGGATAGTGGATTCAGTTGTCCTCCTATCTGTATATGAAGATTAGTAATGCAAAGAACACTAAATATCAAATCAAAAGTATTCACAAAACTAAATAAACGTAACTTCAAGATAGACTAAGATGAGCTCTCAATTGAGAATATGAGCCATTAATGGGCTCTCTCAATGAGAAGCTCTCTTGTTGAGTAGCTTTGTCTAATTAGATAGGATGTATGCTCGATTCTCCAAAGGCTTCAATGGTGTTCTTGATGAATTTTGCTTGGGTGAATGGATTTGATGTAAAATGGCTTCTCAAAAATAGCATTATGGCTTTACTTCATGATCAAAATGGCATTACTTTGTTACTATGGGTGATTGTGTTTAAAATGGCTTGGGAGAGGATTCCTTAAATAGGCAAAGGGCTTGAGGGATCAAGGGCTAGGATGCAAGGATGGGAGAAAGCTTATGGAAGGTTTAGATTGAATAAGAGGAGAGCACATGGATTGTGCTTCCTTACAGCCAACCAGAGAGTGATACATGTCACAGGGTCATTGGTTAGAGCAAGAGGGGTTGAGGGGTCAACAAAGGAGGCTCAAAGCTCATAAAGATCCTCATAATGGCTTGTAAGAGCAATGAATGGGCTTCTAAGAGTCATTTATGACTTTGTAGGCTTCATAAAATTTTATGGTTGAGATATTTGTGAGAGAGTTGAGATATTTTGACTTGGGTTGGATTAAGAAAGTCTTAAGCTTGACTTAGGAATGTGCAAATGATTAAATCTTGGATTAGGCTTTTGTTAAGATTAGATTAGACTTGTTAGAGATGGGAAAGTGGATGGCATTTAATGAGGGTGGGTGAAGAAGGAGATATTTGTTGGCTTTGGCTTGGGTTAGCAAGTCTTAACCCATGTTTAGGGAATGTGACAAGGTTGGGGGAGGGATTAGGATTAGGGTCAAAGATAAAGATTGACATCTTCTAGAAGAGTCTAAGCTTTGGATGAGGATGAAGACTTTCTAGAAGAGTCTAGAACTTCCTAAGATAAGGATAAATAAGGTTTTTAGGAAATAAATAAAGTTTTATTTATTTCAAGGGTTTAGGTTGAGGAGATATTTATTAAAATATTTTTAGTAAACATGAGGATTAATATTTAATCTTAATTAAATATTTTGAGTTGGGATTAGCGGTAGGAAATGATGGGATTAGCTTTTAATCGAAACTAAAGAAGGATTAGAAGATTTTGGAAGAGGTTGGTGGTCTTAAGGAAATTGGTCAAGTTTTGGGCAAAAAATAAATAAATTATTTATTTTGGGATTTTTGGTTAATTTATTAATTAAATAATTAATAAATAAGGAAATAATGTTTAAATAAGATTTAAACATTTTTGGGAGGGATTCATTAATTAAATATTTTTAATTAAGATAAAGGGATTTAATGGCATAAAAATAAATTAATTAATCAAATAAATAATTAATTAATAAATGATGATGTCATTAGGGACTTTTTCAGAAAATAAAGATACTTTATTTTCTAAAGGATTTAGGTGTCTACATTTTGTCCCTCTTTGACATAGTGTTGAGATAACACTATTTCAAAGAAGTTTGAATATAAACGACATGAGGAAGATGTTTTAGCAACAAAGTTGCCCTAGTCTTGGATAAGAAGGAGAGACTAGACTATGAGATGCCCCCTCAAGAAAGCGACGGGGAGTGAAAATGAGGCTTGATAGCTTCTTGAAAAATACAAGAATTTGAGATAAGCAAGGAGACTCAGATTGGCAAAGAGAAGGGGTTGAATTAGCTCAAACTCTCACTATGGGAGAATGATAAAGGAGAATCAGATGCACAAGAGGAAGCAAGCTTAAGACCTTAGGGGAGATGCAGGATGAAAGAGTGAAGCGCCACAAAAAGTAATCAGGATAAGGGAAGGGATGATGGGATGAGATAAAGTTGAGGCAACAGGATTTCAAAGAGTCAGATTGATGGAAGATGGGTGTTAGAGATCCCTAGGACTAGGATTGTGGATCTCAAAAGATGAGGCTTGGTGGATTGATTTGATGGGTGGATCCCTAAGACTAGGATTTTGGATCCCTAAAGCTAAGAGTGATGATTGATTTTGAGAGATACGGATGCATAAGCTGGGGTGGGAGAGACAGATGCTGGATATGGATGGGGGATAATGGAGATGAAGGGAATCCATTGAAGCTTTTTTGAGTGGGGGGATACTTCAAAGAGAAGTACCACCATGTAGTTGAGCACTAGAATTGCTATAGGACTATTGGTTAATTGCCAAGGTTACCAAGAACATCAAGGCTGTGTCACCAACCATCCAGAGGATTGACAGACTGACTCAAAACAAACACACAAGGATTGCCCCAGCATCACACATGAAATCTGGAGGAAACAGCGTGGAACCGACACTAGGTAACCCACAAGCAAAAAAGAAACAAATGAAAGACTTGATCAAAACCGTATGCTCAGAGTGCCTCATTTGCATCATACCATGATATGGAAGATCATGGCAACCTTGAGGAAGGAACAAAAAGATTTCTTGGAAAAGATACTTCAAGACCCAAAAGGAAAGATTCTAAATCAAAAGAAAGCAAAAATCTAAAAGAGAACCGTTTGCCAATGAGATGGGTAGGACGAGGTAATAACGAACCAAGATCGAACATGAGGAAAGATATATCCTGCAAGGATCTATCGGAGAGCACCTAAGCTAGTGGATTTGGATGAGTGATGCGTCTAGCAAGTTGAACTAAGAAGGATAACACTTTGGTGACATGAGATCTAGCTAAAGGATGCATTGGAATAGCTAACCAAGGGTTGTGCGATGTGTGCAAGATGCTGATCAAGGATGAAATGACACGAAGGTTGGATAGATACAATGGTACTAAGCTAAAGAGGATGTACAAGCTGACGGACCAAGATATGGTACAAATGTACAAGGTTTTTTTGGACAAGATTGGATATACAAGCTATGATACAAGTGTTGGATACAAGATTATTTACAAGTTGTACAGGAGCTCCAGATGATAAGATAGCAGGATGGCTCAAGTTGGTGCAAGATGCAAAAGCTATGGATGAGGTGATAGCGGAAGATATGGATTTGGTAGGATGCATCCAATGATGATGATATATGTGTGACCAAGGATGCAAACAATGCTAAGGTTGGTGGTAGCTGAGCTGATAGATGGTGCTAGAGTGAATGGCTAATGAGAGGATGACGTTGGATTTGTATGAGGATAGCCTAGAGAAAGATACCAATGACAAGGGAGGATGGACAAGACAAGATCTCCAAGGAATATAGTGCCCCCAGTCAGAAGATGACATGTGGAAGGAGGTCTTACGATGGATATGATAGGATTAAAGCTAGGATGGAAAAGCTGAAGGCGCTAGGGAGATGGATGATAGCTAGGATGATGGGGTGAGGTTTGAGAAGATAAGTGGATAGGGATAGATAAAATCTAGAGGATGAAAGATAGGTGGATAAATTGGAAGATGGAGCTGGATGGCAAGATGTGACCAAAAGCATGAGGATGATAGGCTAAGCTAGGGATGGCTGGATTACGCATGACACTTGTTTGCCAAGTTTTCATCATGGTACTTGTCCAAGGCGCTTGAATTGCCAAGTTTTCACCAGTGGACGCTTTATTTTTATTTTTATTTTTTTTACTTTTTTTACTTTGGACTTAGCTGGAATGATTTTGGCTTTCTTTAGCTATTTTTGGCTTTTTTGGGATTTTTCACTGGCTGTTGGAAGGTCCAATTTTGTTGCTAGTTGTTGGTACACCGGATGTGTGATTTATTGAATAGATTGGATTAGATGTGATTGATGGTAGGAGATGGAGGGATGAAAAGGCTAGAAAGGAGCATGAGATGGGGATGCTTGCAGGATCAACATTGGCACATGTTGGGATGGGTGTGAAAAGAGCATATGGGGGACAAATGGTAGATGCAGGCTTGATGGAGGATTTTTGGAAGCGTGCTTGTGGATATAGGCACCCAAGATGGAGTTAGGAGATGGGGTACATGAATCACTGGATGGGGGATTAGCAATGGTGGATGCCATTATGCATTGGGTTTCAACTTTTTTCTTTGGGATCCACATGGTTTTGGATTTTCTTTTCATAGGCTTTTGCATTGTTTTGCATTCTTTGATTGAATTTTTCCTTTTTGGAGTATGCCTTTTAGAATAGACATATGATTGCCTAGGATGTGGATTTTTAGCTTTATGCATTTTGAAGTTGGCATTCACATTGCTGTGGTAAGCTTTGGGAAGATGGTTAGGAGAAGCTTTGTGAGATGGAGAGGATATGGAAGAGTGTGTAGGGGGATGATGATGGATGATGTGCCCTGATACGTGCCTTTGTTGATCTTGCGTAGGAATGGAGGGAATATAATTTTTATGATGGCTGATAGGAGGATGGAGGATGGTAGATTTTGGGACATGGGAACCCAAAATGGATTTAGCGGATGAAGGGGGGATATGGTAGGTTGTTTTGGGTTGCAAAGATGGTGGAGGGGGGATGACATAAGATTTCTTGAAGGAGTGATGGGAGGCTGGCATGGTGGGCCTAGAGAAAGGCTTGGTTTGGGGATGGCGTGTACCAACACTTTTAGATGGTGAGCCTTTGGATACATATCCAAGACCATGAAATCCTGGATTCTTTTGTGCAATAATAGGCTTTCTGATTCCTTTCTCTTATGGTCCTAAACCTTGACCTTGATAATGCCATTGATTGAGCATTTGAACGAGCTAAGGAAACTTTTTGCTTGTAGAAAATGGTAGAAGTGCTTTATTAGATGCACTGCAATGGGGATATATTGTTCTTAATTCTTCTGCTGAGAGGGGGCCACCATGGATGAATGTAAGTGAACCAAGAGGGTAGATTATAGATGGTGGAATAGCTTGGATAGGTGGTAAGATGGAAGCATGGAGTGAAGGAGATGGTAGGATAGGATCTTGATTTAGCTGATGGGATGAAAAGATATCCTGTAGTAGAGGAGGTATGGCTTGAGGTTTTGGAGATGGAGGGGATGGTGACTGCACTATGGATGGAAGATGGTACAATGATATCTTTTTTTATGTTTTGGAGGATGTCAACATGCTTTTGGGAAGGATCTTGATAGGATTGGATTGGAGTGGATGGTGCGATAGGAGGTGAAGGGATGGATTCTTCAAAGGTAGCGGATGGATAGATGGGAGATTCGGTAGTGGAGATGGGTGAGTAGAAGATGGATGCATAAGGGTCATTATGGGAGATTTGGGAAATGGTTAGAGGTGATGTGGATAGGATTTGGAGGGATTTGATAGGTGGTGGGATTTTGATGCTTGCAAGAAGTTGAAGAATTTTAAGCAATTTGATGGATGGTATGGGGATGATAGCTATGGGAGATGGAGGTGATATTATAGATGGGGAAGCTTCAACACTGACTACTTCACATGGTTGGATTAGATTACATGGCTTATCGACTGTTGGAGTTGACTTTTCTTATATTTCCTCTAGGAGATTCCTGGGAGACTCGTGAGTCGGAGGTGGAGGTGGTGGATTGACAGGAATAGCTGGTGTGATGGGGGTGGAAGATTGGAAGCTTGGTTGATTGGGTGATGGAGGAGATGCTGGGATATGAGATGGCATGACTAGATAGTTTGGAGGAATGCTTGGATTTTGGGGGATGGTTGGTGGAAGGCATCTAAGGCTCTCAAGATAACCGTCATAGTCAACAAGATTTTCATCATCATTAGAGTAGGATGTAGTGGGAGAAAGGATAATGCGACCAAACTCATCATGATAGGGTTGGGATTTCATGTTTTGATGATGAGTTGGATGGGGATGGGGTCTTGCATATGGATGAACATGAAATCTCATGGTTGGATTTGGATTAAGCACAGATTTTGGATTGGTTGATGAAAGATTTCCTAGGGAGAGTCAAAGCTACATGAAAAACCTAAGGAGGATTGGCTAGAGGATTTTGGCTTTCTTGTGGATGGAAGACTTCAAGGGTATGCTGTCAAAAAGTGAGAGTTTTGCTTTCCTATGTGCAGGATTGGTGGCTTTTGGTGTAAACTTGAGGATAGACAAATGATCCTATGGGCATGACACAAGATTGACCACTTGTGGATCCCAACATTTAGCTTAAGGTGATGAGGGATGACAAGTGACAAGGCTAGATTACCCTAGACAAAGCTCTATCAAAGGGATAACCTTGGGGAGATTGAGGGATTTGGATAGATTGATTGGATAGCAAACTCTAGCAGAGTAACAACAATTCCTTAAAGGCTTGGGTGATTTTGGATTGGGTTGCTAGCTAGCTAGGGGGATGATTTGGATGGACTTTGGATTTGGGATTGTTCTAAAGCAAATAACTAGATAGATTCGGTTGCGGCTGGGGAGCTTGGATGATTTTATGATGAGGCAGTGACTACACTAAGTATGCCTTGAGCTGGGAGATTTCTACTTTTTTGGAATTTTGACCAAAGTTGGCAAACATTCATTCAAAAGCTATGAACAAACAAGCAGACAAAAGTTTGGAGAAAGCACATCAAACACACCAACATCCTAGGAAGCTTTCTACAAGGATGAAATTTGGTTTAGCTAGTGAGTCCTCGATATACACAAGGTATGTGAGGCCCAAATCTGTAGATGAAACCAAAAAGATGTCACACATCCGAGAGGAGTGGTAACCCACTTCCCCTCTTTCACTTCTCAAGGGTATAAAGTTCCTTGAGGCTTAGCCTAAGTGACAAAATTTTGATCCCAAGAGAGGTGTCTTTGGATTCACCTCCCGATCTTTATACTCTGTCGAAATGCTGGAGTTGAGGTCATCCCAAGGGGTGATGAAATCTCGAGTAGGCCTCCTAAAACTTAAACAAACTTTTGGATCCTAATCTTATGCTCCCAAGATGGCCTCAAAAGATGACAAGGGGAGAGAAGACTTGGATGATCTTGGGCTAAAAGACAGAGTTCTTTTCCAACTGACACTTAAGTTTTCTAATCTAGACATTTTGAAAACACACATGATTAAGATGCAAAGGTTCAATTCCAATTTGGAATGTGCCAACAAAAGAGAAGTGATCAAAGAATGAATACACAAAGGAGAGTTAGGGTCAACAAGAAAGTAAACCCGCGTGCTCGGAGGCCTTTCACGTCAAGTATCAATTAATTTCCTTTAAGGCATTCAAGAGTTGGTGTTTTTTTGTTTTAAGGTCAAAACAAAGATGTGTGTAAAGCTCAATTTCAAATGCACGCCCGGAGGCCCTCCACATAAAGGTTTGTTCAATTTTTATGCCCAAATGAAGTGTTACCGAGACTAATGTGCATTCAAGAAATTTTTTATTTTAGAAAAACTAATAAAAACTCAAGTGAGTGGAGTTTGATTTTTGTGGAGCATTTAACACCTTCTTAGGTAGACCCATCCCCATATATGGCACTGATATTGCAACCAATGGTTAGAATGATGGGTGATTAAAGAGGGTGAGTCCAACAACAAACTCACTCAAAGTGTCTTTATTTGGTTTTATAACTTAGAAAGTTTTAAAAATGTGGATTCTTTTTATGCCCCAAAAGATGAAGTGTGATGTATGATAATGATTATTTGATCTGTGGCATTCAAGATTGGATTTGTTATGCATTCCAATGAAAAAAAACAGACTCGATTTTAGTCCATGGCACTCAAGAGTGATTTTAGCAACATGCATTCAAAGATGAGTGTTTAAACATTCAAGTTCTTTCCTTCGAGCATTCAAGATTGAGATTTTGCATGTTGTTTTAAGAACTTTGAAGTGCTTTGTTTTAACCTTAGATCATTCAAGATTGAGTTTGTTTGAGCTGAAATTTAAAGAGGAAGGAATAAGGATGCTTTTCTTTCCAATTTAGATCATTCAAGATTGTTTTACACTCAAAAAAAAACTCTTTGGACTTTGGTTTTCATTCAAGATTTTGTGTTCTATTTTGCATGTTTTAAGCCCAAAAATGATATTCCTAGATTGTTTTGATGCATGAAAAACCTAGGAAACATTCAAGATTTTGCAACAAGACATTTGTTTGGAACAAATAACAAAGCTTTTAGGACAATTTTGGCAACCATTTAGGACTCTTAGTTTTCATGAGATTTTAAAAGAACTTTAAAATATTTGCAAATGAAGTTCATTTTATCCCTAATTGATGCTTTGAGTTTGATTTAGAATTTTGTGTGCACTTAGTGTTGATTTTGAACCTTTTGAAATGGAACCTTGAAGTTCTTTTTAAGTTTCCAAAAATGAAGTATTCCTAACTTTGCATGAATGCATCTAAAACCTTGATGTTGCAAGGATGCAAATGATTGGATTGATTTAGTTTCATTTGTTAAAAGATTTTTTTATTTTTATTTTTGCAAATTTTTAGTTTTTAATGGATTTAAGTCTGATTTGGGGGTTCATTTTAAGCACTAAAACAAGGTGTGTATGATTTTTCTCCCTTAAATTTTTTTTTGGCCAAGATCCCACAAGAAGAAGAAGAAGTAGATGGAATAGAAGAAGAATATAGACAAGAAGAGGAAGAAGAATTCCAAGTGCTCCGTCCATCTATAAGCTTGAAAAATCTAAAAACACTCTAAATCCCATCAAAATGTTTGCAAATAACTCTTGCTTCATCTTCTTCTTGATTCCTTGGGCCTACAAAACCTGATTAAATGCCCTTACCAATCACCAAAACATGAAAATTAGCCAAAGTTAGTACAAAACATGCAATTTTGACTACAAATGATAACAAGCATGACCCATGCAGGGTCCCACCGAGCATGCTAGAATGTATACAAGGATTAGTAATGCAAATAACACTAAATATCAAATCAAAAATATTCACAAAACTAAATAAACATAACTTCAAGATAGACTAAGATGAGCTTTTAATTGAGAATATGAGCCATTAATGGGCTCTCTCATCTCTTGTTGAGTAGCTTTGTCTTATTAGATAGGATGTATGCTCGATTCTCCAAAGGCTTCAATGGTGTTCTTGATGGATTTTGGCTTGGGTGAATGGATTTGATGTAAAATAGCTTCTCAAAAATGGCATTATGGCTTTACTTCATGATCAAAATGGCATTACTTTGTTACTATGGGTGATTGTGTTTAAAATGGCTTGGGAGAGGATTCCTTAAATAGGCAAAGGGCTTGAGGGATCAAGGGCTAGGATGCAAGGATGGGAGAAAGCTTATGGAAGGTTTAGATTGAATGAGAGGAGAGCACATGGATTGTGCTTCCTTACAGCCAATCAAGGAGTGGCACATGTCATAGGGTCATTGGTTAGAGCAAGAGGGGTTGAGGGGTTAGCAAAGGAGGCTCAAAGCTCATAAAGATCCTCATAATGGTTTGTAAGAGCAATGAATGGGCTTGTAAGAGTCATTTATGGCTTTGTGGGCTTCATAAAGTTTTATGGTTGGGATATTTGTGAGAGAATTGAGATATTTTGACTTGGGTTGGATTAAGAAAGTCTTAAGCTTGACTTAGAAATGTGCAAATGATTAAGGCTTGGATTAGGCTTGGGTTAAGATTAGATTAAGCTTGTTAGAGATGGGCAAGTGGATGGCATTTAATGAGGGTGGGTGAAGGAGGAGATATTTGTTGGCTTTGGCTTGGGTTAGCAAGTCTTAACCCATGTTTAGGGAATGTGACAAGGTTAGGGGGGGGATTAGGATTAGGGTCAAAGATAAAGATTGACATCTTCTAGAAGAGTCTAGGCTTTGGACGAGGATGAAGACTTTCTAGAAGAGTCTAGAACTTCTTAGGATGAGGATAAATAAGGTTTGTAGGAAATAAATAAAGTTTTATTTATTTCAAGGGTTTGGGTTGAGGAGATATTTATTAAAATATTTTTAGTAAACATGAGGATTAATATTTAATCTTAATTAAATATTTTGAGTTGGGATTAGGGGTAGGAAATGATGGGATTAGCCTTTAATCAAAATTAAAGAAGGATTAGAAGATTTTGGAAGAGGTTAGTGGTCTTAAGGAAATTGGCCAAGTTTTGGGCAAAAAATAAATAAATAATTTATTTTGGGATTTTTGGTCAATTTATTAATTAAATAATTAATAAATAAGAAAATAATGTTTATATAAGATTTAAATATTTTTGGGAGGGATTCCTTAATTAAATATTTTTAATTAAGATAAAGGGATTTAATGGAATAAAAATAAATTAATTAATTAATAAATGATGATGTCATCAGGGACTTTTTCAGCAAATAAAAATACTTTATTTTCTAAAGGATTTAGGTGTTTGCAACGCCTAAAATGGTTGGCACAACTTCTAACAAGGTTGGAATATCCTAATGGGTTTCAAAGTCTCCTAACAGGTACTCATATGTACTAATTTTATTTCATTGGCTCCTAACAGGGTCTATCCTCCCACAAGGAAGTTTCTATTAGTGCATCATTTTATGGGTACCATCCCCACTGGGGTTTCCCTATGATCAAGGATTTTTGTTAGAAATAGGGAATACTGAGTTGGGGGGGGGGGGGAGGTAATTATTCTACAAACTTTTGCACAACTATGGATGTTATTAACAATATTTAAACATGCATAGATGATCAAACCAAAAAGTAAGCATTAAAACAACACAATGCAACTCATAACACCATTATTTTTTAACTAGGGAAACTCTGGCCAAGGGAAAAATTTGGTGGGGATAATATTCAAAAAATTATTGACTAATAAAAAGTATGTTGTGAAAGAAATTGACCCTATTAGGATTCTATTCCATTCATATAATGTATATGTCATTGTTACTCAAGCCTGTCACCTCATGAATTAGGTCACTTTAATTTCAAATACTTGACCCTCCTAACCAGACTTTGTTGTCATGAATTCTTCTTAGGGTAACTCTAGTGCATTCTTCATGATCAAATTCATGGTGAAGTATGTATTGTGCAATCTTTAATTAATGTAAATGGTTAAATTCATTCTTAAAGCTCATGCATTATTTATAAACCTTCTCAAATTCCTTAGAAATGTTTGAATCTCCTAGGGTTTCAATCTTACAATAGATGTATGATTGTACATCTTTTACAATTACTACTTCATCCAGAATTTGCAAGAACACCCCAGCAAAGTCATCTCCCAAATGTGCAATTAATGTTTTCTTAAACTTTTACCTAGGTTTTTCTATAATATCATAAAACAAAGAGGGATCCATCTTAAAAAATTTAAATGGCTTTACTTTTAACCCTCAATAATGTAGATAAATATCTTGAAATCACAAAATTAGGGCTTTTACATAAACCTTGTTGAATTTGCTTCTCAATTAACACTTCAAATTGTTGGAAATTTGATTGAAAAGCTCATTGTTGAAGATCAAAGAGGGAGATTGTTGCAAAGAAAGAAGATTGTTGTTTAAAGAATATTTTAAATCATTTTTTTTTCATTGATGTCAAACCTATTATTTGTAGGAATGACATTTTCTTATGAGATCCAAGTACTATCACTAAGTTGATTGATGAAGAGGATTTGATCAACAAGATGTAACAAGAGTACCTAAGGGAAGGGTTGAGTTATGATGTTGTAATGAAGTGCAAGGATCAGTTAAAACAATGGTTAAATTATGTATTGATAACATACCCAAAGATATAGAGTTTGGTCACACTTAGAAACATTGGAAGAAGAAGTTGTAACAAGGTTGACTAAAGCTTAAACTAAGATCATTAGTGAGTGCCGAGCAAGTTAGTTGAAGCTGGGAAAATTCTCAGTTGGAGCCAAGTAACAAGAAATTATAGTGTATATCGAGTGATTTTTAGGTGTTGAGTGAAGTTCAAGTGCCAAACATTTGAAAATCTTGGTGTCGAGTGATCTTCAGGTGCCGAGCATCAGGAAAAATATAGTTGACATCGATTAACATAGTAGGTGTCAAGCACCAGTATTTCAATAGTGTCGAGCTGCTGCATTATTTTAAATAATGAAGATTCACCAAATCTAAGTTGACAAAGTTATTACCTTAAATTTTGTGAACTAGTTGGAAGATAAGGATGATGAGCTGGTGGCATAGAATTCTATATAAACTATTTTTAGGTGAATCCAAGAGGATTATTCAAGAAGTTTCTAGAGGAAACAAAATATGGGTTAGATGCAATGAATCCTAGCTAATCCATACAAATTGAAATCAAAAGAAGGAAGAATCGAGCAAGGAAAGAACTCCAAGACTTCTATTTAAGGAGCCACAGACCAAGAAGCAAATGTTGTTGATGCTGCTACTGCCAAACAACCAAACTGCGAAGTGGTTAGAAGGGTATCAAGAAGAAGGCATCTAGGAGAAGGAAGAGCACAAAGGCCTTGCTTGTACAAGTGGTCAAGAAGAGATGATTCCACTGGTACATTAAGCATGGAGACTCAAGGAGACTAAGCTTGAAAGTAGGGCAAGTTGTCAAGAGTTACAGAGATTGAAGGCCAGCATGGTATGAGCTGAGAAGTGATCTAAGATCTACAAAGTTAAGTTGTATGTTGTAGTCAGGTCAAAGATTTTCTAATACTCCTTAGCAATAGTATTAGATATGAAAATACTATGGACTTAGGTTGGTTTAATAGCCATTTGTAAATCCTTTAATAGGGTGGCATTCCAAGTGAATTTTCTAAATTCTTCTAACCAAGCCCACTTCTAACAGGGTGGATAAATCTTCTAACAAGGTCACATTTAATAGTGTGTTGTAAGCCTTTAACAGGGCAGTCCATTCATAGGGCATCACTTTAGAAGAGTGAGAATTGAGTAGCATGTTACTGGTGGTTTTTCCCAAATTGGACTTCCATGTAAATCATTGTGTTATGTGTTGATTTCTTATGTGTTATGATTGCATGTTGATTTATAGTAACTTGTTGGATAGAAAAGTTAAAGCTTGGATGAATGAATGAATGGGCTCACTGTACTTAGTGAAAAGTTTGAATAGGATTTTTGGACCTTGAATAACTGATTCACCTCCCCTCTCAGTTATTTTAAAGCATTTCTAACAATTGGTATTAGAGCCATCTGCTGATTTAGTTTCAAGGTACTAGAAGCAGGAAGATCAAGATGTCGAAAAGAGAAGTTCCCAAGCTCAATAAAGACAACTTTGGTGCATGGCAGATTTTGATGAAATTTCACCTTGGATCAATAGGTGACTATGCAAAAACCTCAATTGGAATAGAACATGTGAATCCAATAGGACCTCTTACTATAGATGATTTGAATAAAAAGGAGCATAATCAAGCAATGTTGGAGATTGCCTCTGCACTTAGTTATGAAGAATATGATGACATCAAAGATTGTGACACTGCATTCAAGATGTGGAAATCCTTAACAGATATCTATGGAGGAGATCAGAATGTCCAAAGAGCAAAGAGAGAAAGCCTAAGAGGAAAGTTTGATGACATGAAAATGGAGGAAGGTGAAAATGCTGCTCAATATGTTGCAAGAATGAAAGAAATGGTAAGTGTAATAAGAAGTCTAGGTGGTCAATTGGAAGAAGAAACTATCATCAACAAATACTTAAGAACTCTGCTCCCTATCTATGCTATTAGAGTTTCAGCCATTCAAGCGCTAAAGTGTGTACAAGGAAACACACTAACCTTTGAAGGAATAGTGGGAAGACTTACTACATTTGAATTGTCCAATTTTGATAACTACAAACCTGAGAACCTTGAATCTTCTTTCAAGGCCAAGATGATAATAAAAGACACTGAGGAGGAGACATCAAGCAAGAAGATGATAGCAGCGCAAATGAGGAAGATGTGGAACAGTTAGAAGCACTACTGGCTAGGAGATTTCATATAGGCAAAGGTAAATTCAAGGGTAAGCTCCCTATCATATGTTTCAATTGCAATGAAGTAGGTCATATTGCTGCAAGATGTACACAGAAGAAGAACTACAAAGAAGGAAACAAGTACAGGAACAAAAGAGAAGATGATAGCAAAAACTACAAGGAAAAAGGTAAAAGATGTTACATTGTTGAAGAAGATTCTAATGAGAATGATGATGAAGTAGTCTATGTGGCCATGAAGGATGAATCAAATAAAGATGAAGATGAAGTAACAACATTGGTTACCTATGTGGACAAGAATGACAAGTGGATCATAGACAGTGGATTCTCACATCAAATGCCAAGAGATAAAAGTAAGTTCATTACCTTTACTCAATATGATGGAAATAGTGTTAGATTTGGTAATGATGCTCCATGTCAAATCAAAAGAAAAGGCTCCATTAAACTCACAGAAAAAAATGCATGTGATAATGCATACTATGTTGAAGGATTGAACTACAACTTGTTGAGTATATCACAGTTAGGCAATGTAGGTTGCAAAGTAGAGTTTGGAAATAAAACTGCCAAGATCTATGACACTGATGGAAATTTGATAGGAGAAGGTGAACAAACTAGGAGTAACTTGTTTTACCTAGATATGGAAGATGCAACATGTCTTGTTGTTAGACTTGATGATGTATGGTTGTGGCATAAAAGATTATGTCATGTTAACTTTGACAATCCAATTAGCATCAACAAGAAGAACAAAGTTAGAGGGTTACCAAAATTGAAGAAACCTGAAAACACAATGTGCAAACAATGTCAACTAGGGAAGATGACTAAGTCTAGTTTTAAAAGTAAAACATACACTTCCAAAGAAGTACTAGAGTTAGTCCATACAGACTTATGTAGTCCAATAGAAGTACAAAGCTACCTAGGCGACAAATACATAATGCTATTTGTAGATGACTATTCAAGGATGATGACTGCTATGTTTTTAAATAAAAAATTTGATGCATTTCAAAAGTTTAAGTGGTATTTGGCTAGAGTTGAGAAGGAAACAGAAAAGAACTTGAAATGCTTAATTTCAGATAGAGGAGGTGAGTTTACATCAAAAAAATTTGAAATATTCTGTAATGACAAAGGTATTAAAAGGAAAACATCAGCACCAAGAACTCCACCACAGAATGGTATTGTTTAAAGAAGGAATAGGTTAGTGATTGACTGTGCTAGAACCTTGATGATCAAGAAAAATGTTGCACTAAACTACTGGAGAGAAGTAGTAAGCACTATTATCCACACACTGAATAGAATACAAGTCAAGAAAGGTACAAATGCAACACCCTTTGAATTATGGTATGGTCATTCACCTAATGTTAAACATTTTAAAGTATTTGGTTGTAAATGCTATATTCTTAAAGATACCAGAAATGGAAAGTTTGATGCAAAAAGTGATGAAGGCATATTCCTTGGATACTCCACTAGAAGCAAAGCATATAAGTGTTTGAACACTAACACAAACAAGATTGTGAAGAGTGCAAATGTAAATTTTGATGAGCATGCAGAAGTTCAGGTTGATGAAAATAAGCAATCAGAGGATTATAGATCCTTTGTATACTTCTATGAAGGAATGAGTATTGAAGACAATGCTGCAAATCAATTTGGGAATCAACAACAAATTTTAGTATCTACCGAGTCACAACTAGTGAATGCCGAGCTATATTCATAAGCCAAGGTACATAATGTAGAAAATGCACATTTTGGTTCTGAAAATAGTATACATGAGAGGAATGATGAAGTGTCAGATGAATAAGAACAAAATGACTTTGAAGTTGAAGGATCAAACATGGAAAGAAGGACAGAACCAAGGTTAGCCAAGTATGTGAGAAGACATCAGCCTGCAGATCAAATCATTGGTGACAAGGATGCTAGACCAATGACAAGGAATAGACTAATGCTAGACCAATGACAAGGAATAGACTAATGAATGAATCATGTCTTCTAAGCAAGGTTGAACCTAAAATAGTCAAAGATGCATTGTAAGATGATGACTGGTATAAAGCCATGGCAGAGGAAATAGATCAAAATGAGAAGAACAAAACTTGGAGCCTAGTTCCTAGACCAGCTAATAAGAATGTGATTGGCACCAAATGGGTGTTTAGAAAAAAACTTGATGAGAATGGTGAGATAACAAGAAACAAAGCTAGACTAGTTTGCAAAGGCTATGCACAAGAATAAGGACTAGATTATGGGGAAACATTTTCCCCATTTGCAAGAATGGAAGGAGTAAGAACATTACTTGCATATGTTGCATACAAAGGTTTCAAAGTCTACCAAATGGATGTGAAGTCTACTTTTCTAAATGGTATACTAGAAGAGAAAGTCTACATAGAACAACCAGAGGGATTTGTAGATGAAAAGAACAAGGACATGGTCTGTAAACTACACAAGGCACTTTATGGATTGAAGCAAGCACCTAGCGCATGGTATGAGAGATTGCACAAATATCTTGTGAAAATAGGATTTGTGGGAATGGATGACAACAACAACTTGTACATCAAAGCTGAAAAAGGTAAAGACATTTTGATATCAAAAATCTTTATTGATGATATAATATTTGGAAGAAAAGATGTTCTTTGCAAAGATTTTGTTGATCAAATGAAGCATGAATCTGAGATGTCAATGTTTGGAGAAATCATATTCTTTGTTGGATTGCAAGTACGTCAACTGAAGCATGGCATATTTGTGACCCAATCCAAATACATCAAGGAGATACTCAAAAAATTTAGGTTAGAAGACTCAAAACCAATCAGCACACCTATGGCAACAAGACATAAGCTATCCAAGAATGATGAATCAGCTGAAGTGAATCAAACATTATGTAGATAAATGATTGGAAAGTTGTAATATGTTGTACATAGTAGACTAGACATTGTATTAGTTGTTGGAATAAGGGCAATATTTTCTGTAAATCCAGGAGAAAATCACTTAATGGCAGTAAAGAGAATACTAAGGTACCTAAGAGGAACTGATGCCTTTGGTTTGTACTACAAGAGGAGTGAAAAAATTGAACTAAAAGCCTACATATATGTAGATTGGGGAGGTAACATTGATGATAGAAAAAGCACCAATGGAGGAGAACTTTTCTTAGGAAAAAGGTTGATTACATGGACCAGTAAAAAGCAAAGTTGTACCTCGTAGTCCACTGCTGAAGCTGAATATGTTGCAGCTGCTATAAATTGTACCAATATTGTATGGATCAAACATTTGTTTCAAGGTATGAAGGAAGAAGTAAATGAGCCTATGATACTTTATTGTGATAATAAAAGTGCAATCAACATATCAAAGAACCCTGTAATGCATGCTAAAACCAAGCACATTGCAATCAAGTATCACTATGTAAGAGATTTCATGGAAGACAAACAAGTGAAGATGGAATATGTTAGCTCAAAGGAATAGATTTATGACATCTTCAAAAAAGCACTACCTAAAGATGCTTTTGAGTATCTAAGAGGTAAGTTAGGGGTGATTCCCCTAGCCAAGGCTACTTGAAGCAAAAGTAAGAATGCCCTACATCAAATGAGCTGATTGTTAAAATATTTTACACATTGATGCAGAGGATATTTACTTTAGGATTCATGCCTAAGGTAGTAGAAATGTTGAAGTTCTAGATCAGTCATAAGGAAGGTGACAGAGGGAGAAATTGAATGACCCTGCAAAAGCTACACTTGCATACTAAGATGCTAATATGTCTTTGGCATTGTTGTCAAAGAGGGAGAAGTTGTGAGAAATTGATCAACAGCATGTGATCAAATGAAGATAGAGGGAGAAGTTGATAGAAATAATCAAAAGTTGATTAGAATAGTAGAAGATGAACAATACAAAGGGAGAGAAACAAAGAACAAGGATACATCAGCCAAGAGGAAGAAGTAGAAATGAAGCAATCAAGATAGTAGAGGGAGTTGTGAAAACTAATGTTAACACAATTCCCTTTTGGCATCTGACTTACTTTTCTAACCTAGTTAGTATTTGGTTAAATAGTTTAGTTTGATGGTTGATTAGTTTGGTTTTCCATCAATTCCAAAGAGGGAGATTGTTGGAAATCTGATTGAAAAGCTCATTGTTGAAGATCAAAGAGGGAGATTGTTGCAAAGAAAGAACATTTTTTTTAAAAGAATGTTTTCAATCATTGTTTTGTCATTGATGTCAAACCTGCTATTTGTAGGAATGAAATTTTATTATGAGATCCAAGTACTATCACTTAGTTGATTGATGAAGAGGATTTGATCAACAAGATGTAACAAGAGTACCTAAGGGAAAGGTTGAGTTATGATGTTGTAATGAAGTGCAAGGATCAATTAAGACAATGGTTAAATTATGTATTGATAACTTACTCAAAGATATAGAGGTTGGGCACACTTAGAAACATTGGAAAGAAGAAGTTGTAACAAGGTTGACTATAAAGCTTAAACTAAGATCATTAGTGGATGTCGAGAAAGTTAGTTGAAGCCAAGAAAATTCTCAATTGGAGCTGAGTAATAGGAAATTCTAGTGTGTGCCGAGTGATCTTCAAGTGTCGAGTGAAGTTCAGGTGTCAAGCATCAAAAAATCTTAGTTGGTGCCGAGCATCAGGAAAAACACAGTTGACATCGAGTAACACAATAGGTGTCGAGCAACAATGTCTCAATATTGTTGAACTATTGCATTATTTTAAATAATGAAGATTCACCAAATTTGAGTTGAAAAAGTGGTTACCTTGAATTTTGTGAACTAGTTGGAAGATAAGGATGATGAGTTGGTGGCACAAAATTCTATATAAACTATTTTAGGTGAATCCAAGAGCATTATTCAAAAAGTTTCTAGAGGAAACAAAATATGAGTTAGATGCAATGAATCCTACCTAATCCATACGAATTGAAATCAAAAAGAAGGAAGAATTGAGTGGGAAAAGAACTCCAAAACTTCTATTTAAGGATTCACAGACCAAGAAGCAAATGATGCTAATGTTGCTGCTGCCAAAGAGCCAAACTGTGAAGTGGTTAGAAGGGTATCAAGAAGAAGACATCTAGAAGAAGGAAGAGCATAGAGGCTCTACTTTTACAAGTGGTCAAGAAGAGATGATTGCACTGGTACATTGAGCATGGAGACTCCAGGAGACTAAGCTTGAAAGAAGGGCAAGTTGTCAAGAGTTGTAGAGATTGAAGGCCAGGCAATGGTATGAGTTGAGAACTGATCTAAGATCTGCAAAGTTAAGTTGTATGTTGTAGTCAGGTCAAAGATTTTCTAATACTCTTTAGTAATTTTATTAGATATGAAAATCTTATGGACTTAGGTTGGTTTAATAGCCATTTATAAATCCTTTAATAGGGTGGCATTCCAAGTGAATGTTCTAAAGTCCTCCACATAAATCACTATGTTATGTGTTGATTTCTTATGTGTTATGATTACATGTTGATTTATAGTAACTTGTTGGATAGAAAAGTTAAAGATTGGATGAATGAATGAATGGGCTCACTATACTTAGTGAAAAGTTTGAATAGGACATTTGGACCTTGAATAACTAATTTACCCCACCCCCCCCCCCCCCCCCCCCTCTCAATTATTCTAAAGAATTTCTTAAAAAAATATCCTTCAAATTATTTTTAAATTTCCTTCACAAACTTATCTTGGCTCCAAATTCTTTAATGATGTCTTATTACTTTGGTTTTAGTCTTTTTATTCACCTCAAATCAGTTTACAAACTCAAAAAGTTGATATTGTAACTAGTAGACTAAATTTCTTTTCTAAGCTTACACATGACCTCATATTTTTTTGCACTCTTAATACTAGCTTTAGTTATCAATTTCATGCTCTTCTTAAGTGCACAAAACTTTATTTCACCATTCAAGTTCTAATGACATTTATGGAGTGATATCCCATGTGTCCTTTAACGAATTGATTGCTTAAATTGATAAGGGTTTATCAATTACTATAGAAGATTTCAACTTCTTCTCATTTATGTATCATTTTTCTTCTCAACCCATACTTGTATGCTTCCAGGTATCTTTTCCTTAAAAAATGTTTCATTTAAGTTTTCTACTTTCACTTTCACATTTTTGTTTTGCCTTCCATTATTACTTTCATTCCTTCTTACATTGTTGTTTGCATTCCTGCTATAGTTCAAGTTCTTCAATCTCATACTTGGTGTTCTCATGTTTTCCATTCTACAATATTTTTTGTTATGCCCCGAATTGTTGTAAGTATAACATGCTATCATAGTGATCCCATATCTTTTAAGTACATGAAAGAATATGTGATTGATCAATGACTAGAATCTAAGCACACCATTCTTTGTCCTCTTGATCTTTTCTAGGTTTTCTAAGAGTTGGATTCTCAACATTTCACTAAGATTCACTTGTTCTTTCTCTACACATATCTTGTATGTTGCATGGATGAATCCTACTAAGAGTTCATCAATCTTTGAAATTGCACAAACGATTTAGGCAATAATTCTACTCAAAAATCTTACATCATCTTGCTTGATGGTGTTGATCACCATAGCCTTTCTATTATACATTGCCTTAGTATAACTCTCAACTTTCTTCTTGACCATTTTCTCACCTATAGGTACACTACCTTGTTTACTAAAACAAGTTACCTAATGAATAAGGTCAGCAAAAATATCAATTACATTGTCTTGCATCGATATTACATCATGTATCCTACTCAGTATGATATGTGTCCACTCATCTATATCTAACTCATGAAAGAAGTGATATTTAAACAAGTCTAATTCCTTTAGATGTTCAAATCCAGGCTTCACAATCATGTTGTGATTGAAAACCAATTCCATATCTTTGTTCATGAATTCACTACCAATAGAATCAAACTTTCTATTCAAATAACTTCCTACATCTTCAAGATATTTGATGTTGTTTGGAGTGATAGATAGTGTTGAGTTAGGGTTTCCTTTGGTAGGTTTTTTGGAAACAACTTTTAACTTAAGTTTATCCTCATTCTCAACATTATGTAGTACTAACATGTCCATGATTCTATCAAACAAGAACTTTTACCAAACAAATTTGTGAAAAATGATAAAATACCTCTTTTGTAAAATAGGGTTTGCTTCAAAATCACTCTAACAAGTCACTTATGAATGCTCTTCACTTTAGATGTGTTTGCAATGAAGTGAAAATCAATTATGTACTCCATTTATTCCATCAAATTGAACTTGCATTAATTTTGTACTTTGCAATCACAAAAAAGATGCCAATTACATTATGTAATCAAATAATTGCTCAAGATCATTTATCTGGTCTTCAGATGCCACTTGAGGTTTTCCATAGCTAGTTTCCATCATGAAAAAACTCTACTAAACTTTGCATCATGAAATTCTCTGTAAAAACATACTTTTCATCTTCTATTATAGAATTAACCTTTATTGTAATACTAGTAACTCTGAATTCCTTCATAACTTGTTTAGATGAGCTCTAAATTGCAAGCGAGCTTAGGTACCATCTAAACTTATCTGGATACACCTTTTCCCAATTTTTCTACCTCTAATTCAACTTCTAACTAAAGTTCTCAAATTTTGATGCTGTGAACAAGCTTAATTCAACTTAATTAAATCAAATTCAATAGATGACTTTGATCTTCCTGTCTAATCATCATCTAGCTTTTCCTTTGAGATATTTACTACTTTCACAAATGCTTCATAGAGTTCTTCTTGAAGTTCACTAACAATGTTTCTATGTTCCTCATTGTCTCTGTTAGTTCTGGAGTTCCTTTCATAGTTCCTTCTATCATTTTTGACGTTCTTTCCATCATTCCTTCCATTCCCAAAGTTTCTTCCATTGTTCCTTCTATCTCTGAAGTTTTTATCCATTCTGTAGTACTTCACTGTGTGTCCAAAGTTGTTGCATAACTGACATACTAGTGCTCTACTTCTAGGATTTTGTTGATCATCTGGTGCATGACAATTTTGAGTAATGTTTTCTAAGTTGTTACACATATAACACACTATATGTCTTCTATCTTCATAAGATCCTCCTTCTCTCAATGTCTTTTCACTAGGTCTTCTTCTATTTGCAAGGTTAGTATTTCTAGACATTCTACTATTTCTTCTATCATTATCATACTTAGGTTTCCTATAATCAATAGCATTATGACCCATACCATGATAATTATGACGATAAAAGTCTTTAACATGATTAAATGACTAATTCGTATAATATCTTTTCATATGACCTATTTAATTACATAAAAAACACTTACCGCTAAATTCATACCTGGTTTCCTTAGGAGATTCCACTTGCTTTGGTTCATCCAAAATTTCAACTTCCTTGTTTTGTTCAATTTCTATGGATTTTTTAGAAGATTGACTAGATTCAATCTTATCACCAGATTTTTCTTTTTCTTTCGGAGCTAATCTAATCTCAGGTTTCTTCATAGAAATGTTAATTAGATAACCAAGACCAATCTTATCATAAGTAGGTCTCTATATTTACATTGACTCATTAAGCTTTTCTTTGCTAGAATATAGCTTCTCAAGCTGATGCTTGCACTAAGTTAATTCACCTTTAACAATAGTATTGTACTTATAAAGTTATTCATGATCTTCTTTCAATGTTTCAAACTTAGATGTTTTCTTTGCTAGACTTGCTTTGAGATCTGCATTTTCAGTCTTCAAATCAGATTCAACTTTGCTAGGATCATTTCTCAAAGTCAACTTTAGATTTGTAATCTTCAATTCATGCTTCAAGATCTTGTACTCTATTTTCAAATTTGAATAATAATCATCACTAGTTCCAAATTCAGTAGATTCAGGCTTGGATTTGAGATGTTCAATCTTTTCCTTCAATTGGCCAATGTAAACTTTGGAATCTTCATATATGTCCTTTAGCTTATATCTTTCTTTAGTAAGGAGATCAATTTATCCAAGAGCTTCTTTAAGGTTCTTCATCAACTATTCCATATCCATAGGGATCTTACTCAAGCTATTAAGCCTCTTCAAAGTAATTGTCCTCTGATACCAATTGTTAGATATAGGGATTATTGAGAAGGGGGGGGGGGGGAGGTGAATCAGTAATCTACAAACTTTATTTGCCAATTGGATATTATTTTTTACTTTAAACCATGCATAACAAAGCAATAAAGTAATGCTCAATAGTAATAATAACAATGCATAAAGATAACTCATAACACCATATTTTATTAACTAGGGAAACCCTGGCCAAGGGAAAACCCTGGTGGGGATGATACCCACTAGATAATATACTAATATATAAGTTCCTTGTTAGAGGATGGACCCTGTTAGGAGTCAATGAGAAAATTTAGTATAAGGAGTCCCTATTAGGAGACTTTGAATCTCTATTAGGAGATTCCAACCCTGTTAGGAGTTGTAGTATAGTAGATGCAAGATGAGCCCATTGCCCAAACATGAACTTCTAATTACAAGAAGAGCTCATTGCTCAAACAAATTATTAGACTAAATATGAGTACTATATCTTCTTCCTTGACCAATCTCTAATCTTCAGCTTAATCTCAAATCACAAAATAGGTCATATAAAACTTCACATTTATCACTTTCATAAAAGTTCACATATAATCACAATTACAAGATAGCACTTGCAATTACAATTGCTCACTTTCACACTCTTACTACAAAATGTCCTTTGCATAAATACCATGCCTTTTCAAAAATTGTTGCTAGGTTGGCTAAGACCACAATCCACTTTTCCAACTTAAAGTAAACATCTAGGATGTTGGCCCTAATTGGACAAGTAATTATCTTGTAAACAAAATAATCGTTTCCTTTAATTCTACTATCATGTTTCACTTCAAACATGATTATCTCTCTTTCGTATAGTTTGTATTGGCTGTTGAGGTTGTACACATCATCACCAACATGTATACTATCTTCGTCTAACTTCATTAGTCATAATATGATGTCAACAACAAGTTATAAAAAAACAATACACTGTTGTAAACCAAATTCTATACTTAGACAATTTTTTGATTACCAAACATTGAGTATCTTTATTTTTGAGGTTTCCTATAATCATGTACATCATGTTTTTTCATAAATGACAACAATTACATATCACTATTAGCCAATTTTCAAAAATCTCCCCCTTTGGCATTGATGGCAATAAAATAGGGAAAATTGGCTAAGTGACAAAAACTACATCTAATCTATTATTGTGTTAAGTTATTATATATGCTCCCCCTTACAATATACTTTACACTTTTATCTTCTCTCTACCTAATTTACAATTTTCACATTGTATCTCTCCCCCTTTGACATCAATGATAAAGGTGAAAATGTCAAGATCTGTCCAAAAATATTGTCCTTCCTTATGCTGATATGATCCTCATGGAATCATCAAAGTTTTCCTTAAGACTATCTTTATCCTTAGTTGATGTCTCCTTGGTAGATTTAGCTAAGGTGAGTATTGCACATGAAGCATATGATGCAATCTCAACTGCATTAAGATATGAATACAAAAAGCTAGAATATGTGTCCTTGGCCTTGACACATTACTCTAATTATTTATTAACAAAAGATAATTTTAGAGCAATAGATTCTTTGAAATCTGATATCCTCTTCAAAATTTGTTCCTTCTGAAGTTCTAGTTTCCTAATGTTACTATGAATATTGGTCACTTGTCCTTCAAAATTATCTACTTTGCAAGATGGATTCTGGATCTAGCTAGATAAAGCCTCTAGCTCACTCATCTTTACTTTTATCTGACTATCAATATCTTTAGTTAGTTTGTATGATAAAGTACACTTAATATACAGATTTTTCCCATCCTGTTGGCATTTCCAGAGTTCCTTTATACAAGTATCAAGATTAACCAAATCATTCTTGATGTTTTGATAGATGGTGCTAAACAAGTTAGCATCATGGTAAATCTATGTCTTTGCCTTAGCAACATTCAATAAATTGGTAAACTCTTCACCAAATGATTTCAGCACTACTTGTGCTCTTTGTTCAAGATCTGATTCAGTGTGTTGTACTACCAAGGTACTATACAGTCTGTCAGTAACTTCCATTAAAGTTCTCTATAACCTCTTCACTTTCCTATTCTTCTCAATAAGCTTTGTCAGCGATGAGATTAGATATGTTTGATCATCATCATCATCAGTAGCTAAAATGGAAAGAGAGAGCACAGTGGATGAACTAGATGGTTTAGTATCATCCTCTCTTTATTTCTTAGCTGCCTCTTTTTTTCTTCTCTCATCTTCTTCTTTCTTGCCTCTTTCCTCTTCCAATCTCTTCTTCTTAACTTCCTTAGTTTTCTTTCTCATCTCTTCTTTTGCAATTTTCTTCTTTTCCTCCTCTTACTTTCTTTTGTTTTCTTCCTCAAGCAATTTCTACTTGGCTTCTTCTATGTTCATTTCTTCTTCAAATAATCTTTTCTCTTCTTCAGTCTATCTTAATTTGTCCTCAATATCCTCAGTGTCTAGTTCACTCAGTTCAGAATCACCAAATGGATTGGTATCATCAATGTTAATGGTAACATTGGTCTAATCAATTTTCATAGTTTCACTACTCAATGATACTTCCAAGGTTTTAGGTGTTGGAGGAGATGTTGTCTTTAACTCTATCAACATTTGACCAATTTTTTTTTGTAGTCTTACTTCTTATTTATTGTCATGTCCCCTTTTCAAATAATTAAAAAATAATAATCTTTGCTAAGGCAGGCAGACCCAAGAAAGTGAAGTTTCAGAAAAAGGGGGTTAATCTTTGGAAATTGTTGGACTAATAAATGAAAATTATTATTAAAATATGTTTCATTAACCTCTCTTGGACGTGAGTTACAATTATGCCCTCTTTTAAGGGGTTTGGAGGCATTTTGGGCGGATGGGAGAACTTGATTTTTGCTCATTCTTTGTTATTCTTCAAAGGCTGCCAAACCTGTGGAGAAGGAGACCCAAGAACGGGAGTTTGCAGGTTTCCAGGGAGACCCAAGAATGGGAGTTTGTAGGTTTCTAGGAAGGCTAAGGATGGGAGTTTTAAGCCATTCCATGTGCATGCTCATACAGAGTTTGCCTTTGTGTTGAACAGTGTAGATTTGTGGGTTTTTGGGTGTGTTTTTTGCATGAGTTTGGTGTTTTCAGTTGAGCATTTCATATCAGTTTTGGTTGCTGCTGTATTTTAGACTTTAAGCTGTTAAAATAGAGTTGAATATATGTATTGGGATGTGATTAAACTTCTGAGATAGTTTATTAGTGTTGTGTGGTGTTTTCGGGCATTTTTGTGTTAATTTCGGGAGCCTGATGAGCATAGTTTTTGTCCTACATTGAGAACTATTGTATAAAGATTATATGGATCTGGAAATGTCATTTTGTAGGCTTTTATGCTGCTAAAATTTCTGTAAAAATGTCCACTTTCATATTTATTAATAATTGGTGAAGCTGTGAAGCTTTTGGCACAATTTCTGGCATACCCGATTTGGGGTTTCTTGAGAAATTTGGAGGATCTTTGTGATATTAGTTGTTTGATCTTAAAGATCTGATTAAAGGTTGGAAATATCATGTAAAATCAGAAAAGGAACATTTCAGTGGTATCAGAGCCATGATCTTGCCAGCCTGAGGGTTTGTAGAAGTTTGCAGAAGTTTGCATTTCAGTTTTGACAAGTACCCAGATCTTGCATGTCAGTTTTGACAACTACCCAGATCTTGCATGTCATAATTTGGTGGTTGCATGTTGATTCTAATTAGTTGCATGTCCAAATCTATGGTTTCATGATACGTCTAATCATTTGCATGTTAGTTCTTGGTGAATTTGGTGGTTGTAGAAGTTTGCATGTTAGTTTTGACAACTACCCAGATCTTGCATGTCAGTTTTGACAACTACCCAGATCTTGCATGTCATAATTTGGTGGTTGCATGTTGCTTCTAATCAGTTGCATGTCCAAATCTATGGTTGCATGCTACTTCTAATCATTTTCATGTTAGTTCTTGGTGTTTGAAGAAGTTATATCCTATTGGGGTTACACTCTACTTTATCCAGAATGGACAGGTATAGTACAGAGTCTCAGAGGGAACGATCTTGGACAATTGATAGCCAGAGTCAAAATAGTAGAAAGGATGGTTATTTAGACATTCGAGATAAACTTATGAAAATAAGCCATGACATGTCTAAACAGTTGGTTGAGCACCACCGTATAATGAATGACATGTTATCTGACCCAGCTAAGGTGGATAAGTTGACTGGATTTCTATTTGGAAGATTTTCTCATAGGACAAATGACACAATTCCCAAGAACTTGCATGAGGAGTTTGAGAAACTAGCTAATAGCCAGGTAGAGGTCTCAGATTCTACTCTGCCACAGGAGGTGGTGGGAAAGGATATTACACAGATTGATAGTAACGGTCAACTTGATACTCAAATTGAGACAATTGTTTACAGGTTGTCAAAGGGTGATGCCACAGGTATTCAAGATGGTATAGTTACAACAGGTAGTGACTACAGTGTAGTGGGTTCAGATGATGATTATGAGGATGTTGTTGTGTAGGATGGTGAGATACCTGGTAGAGATGAGCGAACATTGAGCATTCATGACTTTGCTGAGAAAGAGTACCAGGCACAGTTAGATGCTTCATCACATGAGATTGAGGCAGGTAGTACTTCACATGATTTATCCCGCCAGCTGAAGGTGAGTGAAGATAGTATTTTGACTTCATTATCTCATCATGATAGCTATGTGGAGTTAGTTGGTATTGGTCATATTACTCAAGTGAGGATTTTTCTTGAGTTACCAGCTGATTCTAGTTTACAGATATGGACTCAAGATTGTTATATTGGCATTTGGGATTCAGTTGACAGGAGATCTTTAACACTTTTTGGTAGTAGTGTTTGTTTGGGTGCTATCATGGATTTGATTAGTAGATTGCATGGTGTTGTCTTTTCTTGTGCTAGCAGCTTGTCCAATGTTGGTATTAGTTTTTATACACCGATGTTGGGCTTTGTTCATATATCCAGTCGACCATACTTGCTAGAATGTGTTGATGATATTTCATATTTGGCAGTGTGTATAGATGAGTCCCAGGATCATATTGGCGTTGATGACATCCAGGAGGATGCAGTGGGCAATTTTGAAGACTTAGTTTCCTTGGGTATAGAGGAGTTGGACAGCAATGCTAATGTTTTTGATACTCCGTATGTTGATATGAGTTTTAAATTTGATTCACAGGATATGGATGGTAATACTCTAGAGACTAGTAACTTTGAGGATACTCCTTTAGGCAGTGCATCAGAGGAGGTTTGTAGGAGACAGTCAAGCCAGTGCCATCATGTGTCTAATCAGTTGAGAGTTAGTGACCAAGACATTGCTATCACTTGCCAGCATTTCGATGCTGCTCGTCAATTGTTAGCAGTTTATGGATGGGGTTCTCCTACTAGTGATGAGCAGGGAGGCAGTTATCTTTCCTTGACAGAGTAACACTCTTTATGGGAGGATATCCAGATTCTGAGACAGGATTATATGCAGTTGGTAGCCGACAGAGATTATCTTATGAAGTGGGGCAGTACAGCATATGATGCATTGTTGGCCAAGGAAGATGAGGTGAGTGAGCTTACTGAGCAGCTTGTGGTGACTTCTGAGATTCTTGAGAGTACACAGTTGGCTTTCAAGGAGTCACAGTTTCATTTGGCTAAGGTGACCATGGAGTTAGAGCGCTACAGTCTTCACCTGATTCTGTATAGTCACAAGCAGTGGTGTTTGGTGATCCGAGGATGTCAATGGCCGAGATTGTCAGAGACAGTGGAGATGGGGATGCATCCATTCTTGATACTAACATTGGAATATCAGGTTCATTCCCACTAGAGTTAGGTTCAGTTGAGTTGGGTGTTGTAGCAGATTGTTGTATGCCTGACATGGTGGTGGCCTCTAGTATTGATGGCACAGAGACTAGAGATTTATCAAAGATCATGTGTGATGTTGGTGAGTTGGCAATTGGCATGGTTCCTACTAGTAACACTACTCCCTTGGTGATATCTTTGGAGGTAGTAGTTAGTTTCAACATGGTTAATGATAAATTGCAGTTAGCTTCATCTAGATTACAGTCTGAGCCAGTGACTGAGATTGGTGCATTCTATCGGCATTACACTGTGAGGTATGCTCATCAATTTACCTTTGATGACCATGTTGATGAGATAATGATACAGAGATGTACTTTGGTTCCTAGTGCTTATCATCAGTTATGGGACAATTTGATGCCTCAAGATGAGAGTTGTGATGGGCATGACATGGCGATAGGTTCTACAGTTGACAGCTTGATAATACATGACTTAGAGCAGGAGTTTCAGAGTGATGCTTCAGCGGGTGTTGTTATTGATTCTACTCCTTTGGCTATGACATCTCCTGACTTGGCTGGTGATCAGTCACAGTGGGTTGTATCACTTGTTCATGGTGATTTGTTGACTAAGGTTGGTTTTTTTTATCAACATTATATTGCAAGGTATGTACATCAGTTAGCATTTGATCCTTGTGTTGAGGAGTTGATGGCAGGAAGATTTGGTTTGGGTTCCAATTCTTGCTATTTATCTTGTGATGTCTTTTAACCATCAGGGGTGCATGGTAGTTATGGTTATGAGATAGTGGCCAGTGATTTGCAAAGTTCTGTTGACTGCAGGAGTTGTACAGTGTGTGGATTCTCCATACTTGGTATAGTTTCATTCGAGAGCATTCACCATTGTTGCAGAGTTGGATTGTGCATTCCGTATAGGCCAGTGGGATGCGTTGATGGTATTTACTGTGTTGGTAGTTTGATTTGTCCACTTTGCTTGGGTTCTGATGTTCTAAGAGTTTGTGCCTCATGGGTTTTTGATTTTGGTAGTGGTGATTTCGGAGTTTGGTTGAGCTATAATTGTCAGTTTGATTATGGATTCCTCTTGGTCATATTGTAGAGGATATTGCAGGAGCCTGTGTTAATTGGTAGTAGTATAGTTCATGACTACATTTGGGATCCAGGTGGATTGATTGGTTTATTGTTCAACCATTTCTTGAAGACAAGCAATGTTTGGGAGGGGAGGACTTGTCATGTCCCCTTTTCAAATAATTAAAAAATAATAATCTTTGCTAAGGCAGGCAGGCCCAAGAAAGTGAAGTTTCGAAAAAAGGGGGTTAATCTTTGGAAACTGTTGGACTAATAAATGAAAATTATTATTAAAATATGGTTCATTAACCTCTCTTGGACATGAGTTACAGTTATGCCCTCTTTTAAGGGGTTTGGAGGCATTTTGGGCGGATGGGAGAACTTGATTTTTGCTCATTCTTTGTTATTCTTCAGAGGCTGCCAAACCTGTGGAGAAGGAGACCCAAGAACAGGAGTTTGCAGGTTTCCAGGGAGACCCAAGAACGGGAGTTTGCAGGTTTCTAGGAAGGCTAAGGATGGGAGTTTGAAGCCATTCCATGTGCATGCTCATACAGAGTTTGCCTTTGTGCTGAACAGTGTAGATTTGTGGGTTTTTGGGTGTGTTTTTTGCATGAGTTTGGTGTTTTCAGTTGAGCATTTCATATCAGTTTTGGTTGCTGCTGTATTTCAGACTTTAAAGTATTAAAATAGAGCTGAATATATGTATTGGGATGTGATTAAACTTCTGAGATAGTTTATTAGTGTTGTGTGGTGTTTCCGGGCATTTTTGTGTTAATTTTGGGAGCCCGATGAGCATAGTTTTTGTCCTACATTGAGAACTGTTGTGTAAAGATTATATGGATCTAGAAATGTCATTTTGTAGGCTGTTATGCTGCTGAAATTTCTGTAAAAATGTCCACTTTCAGATTTATTAATAATTGGTGAAGCTGTGAAGCTTTTGGCACAATTTCTGGCATACCCGATTTGGGGTTTCTTGAGAAATTTGGAGGATCTTTGTGATATTAGTTGTTTGATCTTAAATATCTGATTAAAGGTTGGAAATATCATGTAAAATCAGAAAAGGAACATTTCATTTATCTTTTTCACCAACCATAAATAGAAATGGTCTCAATTTATTCCTCAAATATGGTGTGAGGTTATTTAACAATCTTTTAATTTCATCTTCATCATCAGTCTTGCAAATAGTTCTAAGCATAGACTTCTAAAGTTCTAGATCATCTTCCCTTGCAGGAGCCTTCTTCTAAATGAGTCTCTCATAGACTTTTTGGTTAATTATGCTCTCAAGATCCTTTAATTTCATATTGTTTTCTATAATATATCTCACTATAGATATATCAATCTGATCCTTCTCAAAACTATTATACAAATCATAAAACTTGTTCATCTAAAAAAAATTACCTTCATTAGCAATAGTTGTGTTGATCTTCTCTATCTTTAGCTTCTGAGGTTGTTGAGCTTTGCATGTTGATTGCTTTGATGGAGTCACTTTCTATGCTTTCTTGATCTCTTGTTCATCTACTTCTTCATCACTAGAATCAATTGTCAACAATGTTTTTTGTCTTTTTGTAGGTCTGGTAGCTTGTTGTTTTACCCTCTTATTTTTAGTAGTTACTACTTCCACCAATCTTTCAAATTTAATTTTAGATTCACTAGGCCAAACATCTAATACTGCTGCATATAGAATGCTTTGTTCCAAAGATGTCTCTACAACAAATACTGACAAAGGTTGAATGTTCAATATTCCTTGCTTCATCATTTGTCTTATAGCCTCAGACTCACTCTCTATCATTTTAGCATCTAATAGTGCCTTCTTCATTGTAGACTCTAATTTCTTGTGTGATGCCTTCTCTAAGGTTGCTTGATGAGCTAACTATATGTGATCTCATCATAAGTACCAAATTTGTATTCTGCTTTGTCTCATTCTAAAATCAACAACAAATCAATATAACCAACTACTATATCATCATTTAATTCATAACCCAAGGGATCAATAAATGTTTCCTAAGGTTCCACTACTTGAATATAGGTATAATCTATATCAAGCAAAATAAAAATGTCATCCTTAAATATGTCCACAATTGTAGGTGCAATTCTAAATCTTTGTTTCATCTCACTCTGAAATGTTCTCATTATCAGGTTGCCACTATCTAAAATCTTATCTGCAGGATGCCTTCTGCATACCTCTATAATCTTCTCCATTGTGTATTTGTCACTACTCATCATGTCTGTGACTAATAAGTAAGAAGATCTTTTAAGTACATGAAAGAATGTTTGATTGATCAATGACTAGAATCTACACACACCATTCTCCGTCCTCTCGATGTTTTCTAGGTTTTCTAAGAGTTGCATTCTCAGTATTTCACTAAGATTCACTTGTTCTTTCTCTACACATATCTTGTATGCTGCATGGATGAATCTTGTTGAGAGTTCATCAATCTTTGAACTTGAACAAACAGACTAGGCAATAATTCTACTCAAAAATATTATATCATCTTGCTTAATGGTGCTGATCACCATAGCCTTTCCATTATACACTGCCTTAGTATAACTCTCAACTTTCTTCTTGACCATTTTCTCACCTATAGGTACACTACCTTGTTTACTAAGACTAGTTACCTCATGAATAAGGTCAACAGAAATATCAACTACATTGTCTTGCAACCATAATTTTCCATCATGTATCCTACTCAATATGATTTGTGTCCACTCATCTATATCTAACACATAGTAGAAGTGATATTTAAACAAGTATAATTACTTTATATGTTCAAATACGGGCTTCACAGACATGTTGTGATTGAAAACCAATTCAATGTCTTTGATCATGAATTCACTACCAATAGACTCAAATTTTCTATTCAGATAACTTCCTACATCTTCAAGATATACTATGTTGTTCAGAGTGATAAATAGTGTTGAGTTAGGGTTTCCTTCAGTAGGTTTTACGGAAACAACTTTTAACTTAGGTCTATCCTCATTCTCAACATTATGCACTACTGACATATCCATGATTCTATCTGTCATGCCAAAAATAATAGGGCAAAAACACAACTAAATTTTATTTTATTTTATTGTAAATCTTTTAGTGATTCTCACACGAAGAAGTCAAACATTGCTAGCTATGTTATTGAATGGCCAAGGGTTTCGAGATACCTAACAGTTATGTTATTAAGTTGTAACATACCATTTGATCGAAAAGATCTTTACTAGGTTTGGGAAAAGGTCTATATGGAACAACTTGATTAAAGACAAGGACTCAATATTTAAGTCCTCGATGTTGGGTTTCATTAGGGGAAATTAAACGTCATGTTAGTACATTCTACTAAGTATGCACTATAAATATGCATCAAGAGTATGGTTACTACATTAGATATCTTTATTGTAAAAGTAAAAGTTTCAATTTTACTCACCATGTACAAGTTACGTGGTTAATTCATCGAATTAGGATATTGAACTTGTGTGTTGGTGCCCATCTATTAGATTAATTATTAGCACCTCATTGCCACATTTCTAAATTTATTGGTGTAACTCAAGTAGATTGCCTTCTCCCAAGATGTGATATAGTTGATCCAATTACCAATAACTCCAAGTCCCTAGATGTTGCGTTCACTTAATTCTAAGATCAAAACCTTCCTAAGATCACTTATTCTTAGTTAGAGCAGTACGTTGAGTGATATCTTGCTATGATTTATAGTTAGTAATCATCAATAACAACTCAACTACCAATGTGTATACCTATGTTTACACAATATAGGTGTCTTTTCTTTATTACATACTACCAATCCCAACCACAATCATCTATTACTAACTCAAATGGATAATTCTTACTACTAAAGTTTGTAGGTTGGTATAGCTATCAACTAGTTGACAACAATTACATTATTTAATATATATTTATATATTAATAATAACACAATAAAAATGTATCCGAATATATACCACCTTGTGCAATATTACTTGGTAGCTATGTACCCACTAAACTAAATAACTTGTTAATACTAAGCTAACCTCATTTGATATTCCAACTTTACACCCATATCATTCTTCCTCTCTCAATAATAAATTAACTTACATGTTCTACACCCTAAGCATACATTGTCTTATTTTATTCTCAATCATATATATATATATATATATATATGTATATACATATATATATATGTATATATATATATATGTATATACATATATATATATATGTATATATATATATGTATATACATATATATATGTATACATATGTATATACATATATCTATGTATATATATATATATATGTATATACATATATATATTTATATATATATGTACATATATATCTACACATATGTATATACATATGTACATATATATATATATGTGTGTATATATACATATGTATATACACACACATATATATATATGTACACATATATATATACATATGTGTATATATATATGTGTACATATATATATGTGTATATACATATATATATGTATATATATATGTATATGTACATATATATATATGTGTATATACATATATATATGTATATATATGTACATATATACATATATATATATATATATGTATATACACATATATATATGTACACATATATATATATGCACATGTATATACATATGTGTATATATATATGTATATACACATATATATGTATATATACATATATGTATGTAGATACATATATGTACATATACATATATCTATATCCATACATATATGTATATGTATGTATATAGATATATGTATATATACATATATGTATGTAGATACATATATCTATATATACATATATGTGTATACATACATATGTATGTATGTATATAGATATATGTATATATACATATATGTATATACATACATATATGTATATATATATGTACATATATGTGTACATACATATATGTATACATACACATATATGTATATATAGACATATATATATATACACATATATATATATATACATATGTACATATATATGTATATACATATATGTACATATATATATACATATATATGTACATATGTATATATATATATATATATATGTAGATATATATGTACATATGTATATATATATATGTAGATATATATGTACATATATATATATACATACATATATATATGTACATATATATACACATATATATACACACACATATATATACATATGTGTATATACATATGTACACATATGTTTATATATGTATATATGTATATACATATGTATATATACATATATATATGTATGTATGTATGTATATGCCTTATATTAACTACTTTCACCACTACCTACATTAATTCTCCTAACAATAACTACATGCTCATTCACCCTTACTAGATTGTCATCTTTCCAACCCCATGCTAATAACTCTTCAAATTTCTAAACTCCAATCTTAACTATATCCCATCACACTTATGTGACTAGTTTATTTTCCATGTACTTAATTCCCAACACCACTCCCCACACTTCCCACCTATCTACCTATACCCAACTTCTGACCAGGTGTGGCCCAAAAAAGTTTGCGTATGTCATGTATGGAGGGAATGACCATTCCTAGGTGTCCCTTCCTATGGCACATAGAACTTGGTGTAGATAAGGGTGTACGAGTCTTTGTTCTTTTTTTTTGACCCCATAGCCTTTTGGCACTTTTCCCCAACACCATGCGATTTGAAGCAAATTACATGCTACTAGGTGGAGGAAGCCTCCAACACATGAGTAGGCAAACCATGGTGTGCGAGTTAGGAAGGGGGAGTAAATGTCAAGCACTTTTTAAGTGTAGGGATGGATATCAATGTCTACCTTATTATTAATTTATCAAGCATATTTTTTATTATATATATTTTTATTCTTTTTCCTTGAGTTGATGTTAGAAGATGGGTCAATTTACTAGGAGGATGGAGCTAACACAGTACAACCATGCTATTGGTTTATTTTCATAATCTAAGATATATGTAGTTTCAAATTACTTTATTATTTATTCGGAGAGGTGTTGATGTGACCTCTAATTGAAGTAGACTTACATTCATATATATATATATATATATATATATATATATAATAAAATAAATATAATATTTATTTTATTTTATTCTTTTGTAAGTGATTGAGGGGTCAACATCGAATCACATGTTCTACATGGGTTATAAGGTACTTAAGCCCCAATTTTAGTACTAAGCCTATTTCAAGAGGTTTAGATAGGGGAGCTCCAATGAGTAGCCTATCTGATTATTTTAATTCTTTAAATCCTAGGTAGAGATTATTATATTGGACTGTATTTGGGAGGGGAATTATTTCCTCTCCCATACAAAATTCAAAGAAAAAAGTGCATGCACAGGCATGTTTTCTCAATGTGCTTGTTTTTTTGGTTTGTTGTTTCCTTTTTTTCATTTCTCTCCTCCCTTACTCTAGGAGACTAAGCTTATGGTATGATTATAGTCTGAAGTGACTTCTCTATATCTTATAATTAGGACTTTGATGATATTCCTTTGCATTTATCCATTCCATAGGTTTACAAGAATTTAAAAAAATCAAAAGTTTAACACACAAGATGTCATTGCATAAGATCAATTACAAGTTTACTAATGATGAATGCACTCTCTATAGAATTGCTCATTATTCTATTCATAGGTAAATATCTTTCTAAAAAAATACATATAACCATTTCAATACAGTGAATTTTCTTTCCTTTGCAGCAAAATACATAACATGTAACCTTACAATGCAATCACTAAAGTTTTGAATTGGGCTAGCTATTACAACAAATATCTTCCATGCAAGAAATCTAGGACATATATCTATTGTTTGATTCATAATCTACATGAGAAGGAATATCCCATTTACATAACTTCTACATGCATTTCACAACCATGGTAACTTAGTATCATATGACATTCTAAGATGGCATAGAAGATATTAATCTCCTTGCAACCACTTGGTTCTTCAACATTGTCCAAGGGTGAAACCCTAATCCTCTCCAAATGGTTCTATATTTTCAAAACCTGCAAAACAACACAAAACTTGGAACCATGGAGGCTCACCTCCCATCCTAGGCTTCCATGAAGCCACCCACCGAGTAGGGGAAACAAGTCCAAACAGGATACACACATGTAATGCATGAAAACATAAACACAACACATAACACTCCCTTCAAGGTTTGGACATGATGATTCTCCATTATAATCATGAAACAATGGGTGAAGGTGGGCTCTCCAAAGAGGAGAATGCCATATCCATATGCACATATACATTTGAAATTGCATAATGCCTCTTCAAGGCTATCATATACATCCTCTTCATCACATCAATACCCTTTTATCTCCCTTAATACAAATGCCTCCTCAAGGCTATCAAAAAAGGCATATGGCTTCCATGGAACCCATACTCCATGAACAACAAAACCCTCTTCAAGAGGAAAATCTCTCAACTTCAATGTTGAGCCCAACTAACCCCTTCACCCAAGGCTTATCTTCCCTCCCAAGGGTGAGTGAAGCCTTCACACCCATAAAAATTTCACATTCAACCAAAAACAAAGAGATCAAGAAAGAAAACCAAAGTATGCATGAAACATAAAGCACAATCACAACACAATGCAAGGTTATAATAACAACACATGATCCCATAGCAGCACTCCATACTTGTAAATTCTTTATGCAATACTAACCAAAAAGAACATGTTTTGAGCACAAACCTTGGTCCAAGCTAATGGTAATGTTAGTTGATGAAGAGCTCCTTTAGCCTCCCTCCAAAACCCTAACTGCCTCTAAACTTAGAGAGTGGGTGAACACCCCACTAGTTTGTCTAAGACTCTCTAATAAGGCCTTCTTACTAACTATTTTAGCAAAGACACTAAGCAACTCCCTCTTACAATCTTGTCTCCTCTATTTTTGCTATATTTGACTTAGTGGGAACATGGAAGAGAACACATGTGACAAGTCCATTTTCGAATTGGTGGAAGAATGCATGGATAAAGGGGCCCTCTAGGCTATCTATTCACTATAATGGTCAAAATTAGGTCCCTAACATGTTATACTATCACATGGGAAGCTCATTTTCACATAAAAGACACTTGGGACCACCTAATGGCCCTTCAAAACCCTAGCCAAGTCCGAATTCAAATTTCCTTTGATTGTGACCCATCTTACCCCTTGTCAAGTGGGTTTACTTACTCATTAACAAGGTAATTAGTTTTAGGGTAAAATGCCACCTTGACCAAAACCCTACATGACATGTCATTGCACACAAAATTCACAAGTGTCAAGTGACACATAAAAACACATTCAACATCAACATGACATGTCCCTAATGCATCTTTATGATTAACACTTTCACATGCAAGTAAACTCACATTTACGAAGAATAATACTTTCACAACAAGGCTTTTGAATCTTCCAAAGATTCACCTTGGTTGGATTGTGTTCACAAAGGTTTGGAACTAGCTTCCCCCAGAAATTTCCATGGTTCCACTTCCTACATATTAAACTCGAGCATCAATAGTCCAAGGAGATCATATAAAATATATATCATAAATGCACAAAATTTCAAATTTTACAAAATCCATATCAAAATATTTTAAATTAAATTTCCTTTCCTAATCATTTCAAATAATTCATTCAAAATGTTAAAATATCAAAATCTTCCCATTGCATATAATCATAAATCATATAATCAATTTTAACATACTTAATTGCCATAATCAACTTTTATTTCTCAATCATTTTCATATAAAGTTTTTAAAATGTTAAAATGTTAGAATATGCATATCAACATTAATTTTCTAACCAAATGATCTAACTAACATTCTGAGCCACATTCTAATCCATTTTTTATCAAATGACGAAGTCTTGGATCTATATTGCTAAATCAGCCAATCCTAAAAATTAGTTTTGACTGCATACCTTAGGTTAATACCACAAAAATGAAATCATCATAGCTAGTATTCTTTGATTCAATTACATATAGTTTTGATTACTAACACTATCTCGTTATCATTATGAGATATACATTATAAGAGCAGGTGTTAATTCATCTTTTCACAAAGGTCTCCTAAAACAACTATCCTAATAGATCATAACATATTATGAACCCATTGGCATAGTTTTCTAAGTCACAACATCTCGAGTCTTTATTCCATAGGGTCCTATCTTACCGACTTGATGAAGTTTTGAATATGATATTTATGACAATTGACTACAATGTATATCAGTCATAACAAGTGTTGGTCTTAGATTGGTTTTGACATTTGAGTGTCAACACACTTAACTAATTCTTTAGTTAATGTCGAGTATAATATAGAATCCAAGCTACAGTGTGTGTCGAGCTAGAGAATTCAGTAGGTGTCGAGTGATCTTCAGGTGCCGAGTGAAGTTCAAGTGTCGAGTGATAAGTGAGGTGCCGAGCAAAGTATAGATGCCAAGTGAAACATAATTACTATAGGAGTCGAGTGAGACAAAATTCCTATATGTGTTAAGCATCAATAATTAGTAAGTGTCGAGTAACAAAGAATTAGCATATGAGTTTGTATCTTCACAAACTCAGATGTAAACCATTTTTTTGAGTCAACATAGGATGAATCTTGAAGGATCTTGAAGATAAGATCAAATCTTTTGCATTACCTATGTAATCAGCATGCAACCAATAATAAAAATGGAGAAGGCATGCAACCAATAGGAAAAGTGCAAGAATTGAGCGGGAAATAAAGAGTAAATATTGATCGTAGATTCATACCTAACCCTAAGTCTTCGAAGCCTTTAAAAGGAGGAAAAAACCCCATTGTATGTGCGCGTGTGAGAAGTTTATGGGTGAATTATAGCAAAGTGCAAAGGGGTGTAAAGACTTAGAGAAGAGGAGAGAAACATTGCAAATTCAATTGATCAAGAACAGAGTATCAGAGTTACAAAGAGTGACATATCAGATCAAGCAAGGATCAGAATAGACAGAGCAAAACAAGGATCTGGAATCAACAATTGAGGACTGCAAATCATCAGGTCAATACATTTTACCATACTTTCTAACCATTGTATTGTAAGAATGAAATATCCTATGTTGATAAGTTGGCCTAACAGCTATGTTAGTTTAATAGCCACACTGTAGATCCTTAATAGGATTGTAAAGCCTTTAACAGGGTAACATTCCAAGTGAATGTTTGTAAATCCTTTAACCAGGTCACTTTTAATAGGGTGTAAAGTCTTTAATAGGACAAGCCTTTCATAGGCTAGACCATTGGAAGTGGTCAAACTTTGTAACCTTAAACAATTACATATTGCTACAGTGATATTTTGTGGGTGTCATCCCCACCCTAGTTTTATCTTCTCATTTTGGAGGGTTTTTGGGTTACCAAATCTTGTGTTATCTATTTTCATGCACATCTTTATTTTTATGGTCATTAGATGAATTATATGCATGTGAATGTTTTCAACTAAAAGGTTTTGAAATTAAGTTAGTTGCTTCCCCTCAGAAGTAAATCTTCCCACTTGTAAATTCCAACAATATGATCTTAGGTCCAATATTAATAAGGAAGATGCCAAGCATGACACACCTAAATCTACTTATCATCCTTCTATCATATGGTACAATCTATAATTCAAATACCATGCATGAGAGGCAAGGACATGACACCTCACCTCCTCATGCTTCCTAGTTCTTACCATATCTGTGCTATTTAGGGATAACAATATGGTACTAGGGTAGGGCCTTACACTATCAAACGAAAACTTTTATTGAACAAATTTGTGAAAAACAATAAACTACCTCTTTTTGAAAATAGGGTTTGCTTCAAAATCGCTCTAACAAGTCACTTTTGAATGCTCTTCACTTTGGATGTGTTCGCAATAAAGTGAAAACCAATTCTATGCTCCATTTATTCCATCAACTTGAACTTGCATTAATTGTGTACTTTGCAAACACGAAAAAGCTATCAATTATGTTCTGTAATCAAATAACTGCTCAAGATCATCTATTTGATCTTCAGATGCCACCCAAGGTTTGTCATAGCTAGTTAATTTCCATCACAAAAAAACTCTACTAAACTTCGCATCACAAAATTCTCTGCAAAAACATATTTTTCCTCTTCTGTTATAGAATTAACCATTACCATAATACTAGTAACTCTGAATTCCTTCATAACTTGTTTAGATGAGCTCCAAATTGCAAGCAAGATTGGGTACCATCTAAACTTATCTGGATACACCTTTTCCCAATTTCGCTATCTCTAATTCAACTTGTGATTGAAGTTCTCAAATTATGATGCTACGAACAAGCTTAATTCAACTTAATTGAATCAAATTCAACAACCAACTTTGATCTTCATGTCTCATCATCATCTAGCTTTTCCTTTGAGATATCTACTCCTTTCACAAATGCTTCATTAAGTTCTTCTCAAAGTTCACTAACAATGTTTCTATGTTCCTCATTGTCTCTGTTAGTTCCAGAGTCCCTTTCATAGTTCCTTTTGTCATTTCTGACAATCTTTCCATCATTCCTTCTATTCCCAAAGTTTCTTCCATTGTTCCTTCTATCTCCAATTTTTTTGTCCATTTTGTAGTACTTCATTGTGTGTCCAAAGTTGATACATAACTGACATATTGGTACTCTACTTCTAGGATTCTACTGATCATATGGTGCATGAAAATTCTGAGGAACGTGTCCTAAGTTGTTACACTTATAACACATGGTTTATCTTTTGTCTTCATAAGATCTTCCTTCTCTCGATGTCCTTTGATTAGGTCTTATTTTATCTATAGGGTTAGTATTTCTATACATTCTACTATTTCTTCTATCATTATCATACTTATGTTTCCTACAATCAATTGCATTATGACCCATACTATGACAATTATGACAACAAAAGTCTTTAACATGATTAAATGACTTATTAGTGCAATCTATTTTCATATGACCTATTCCATTACATAAAAAGCACTTACCTCTAAATTCATACCTGGTTTCCTTACGAGATTCCACTTGCTTTGGTTCATCCAAAATTTCAACTTCCTTGTTTTTCCCAATTTCTTTGGATTTTTTAGAAGATTGACTGGATTCAATCTTATCATCAGAGTTTTCTTTTTCTTTCGGATTTGATCTAATCTCAGGTTTCTTTGCAAACATGGTCTCTGTATTGACATTGAATCATCAAGCTTTTCTCTGCTAGAATAGAGCTTCTCAAGTTGCTTCTTGCACTGAGTTAATTCACCTTTCACAATAGTATTGTACTTATGAAGTTCTTCATGATCTTCTTTCAATGTTTTAAACTCAGATGTTTTTTTTGCCAAACTTGCTCTCAGATTTGCATTTTCAGTCTTCAAATTAGATTCAACTTTGCTAGGATCATTTCTCAAAGTCAACTTTAGATTTGTAATCTTCAATTCATGCTTCAAGATTTTGTACTCTATTTACAACTTTGAATAATCATCATCACTATTTCCAAATTTAGTAGATTCGGGCTTGGATTTGAGATGTTCAATCTTTTCCTTCAATTGACCAATGTAAACTTTGGAGTCTTCATATATGACCTTCAACTTATCTCTTTCTTCAGTAAGGCAATTAATTTGTTCAAGAGCTTCTTCATCAACTATTCCATATCCATAGGGATCTTACTCAAGTTGTTAAGCATCTTCAAAGTAACTGTGCTCTGATACCAATTGTTAGAAATAGGGATTACTAAGGGGTGGGGGGTGTGAATTAGCAATCTACAAACTTTATTTGCCAACTGCATATTATTTCTTAATTTAAACCATGCATAACAAAGCAATAAAGTAATGTTAAACAATAACTATAACAATGCACAAAGATAACTCATAACTTCATATTTTGTTAACTAGGGAAACCTTGGTGGGGATGATACCCACTAGATAATATAATGATAAATAAGTTCTTTGTTAGAGGATGGACCTTGTTAGGAGTCAATGAGAAAATTTAGTATAAGGAGTCTCTGTTAGGAGAATTTGAATCCCTATTAGGAGATTCCAACCCTATTAGGAGTTGTAGTACAATAGATGCAAGATGAGCCCACTACCCAAACATTCACTTCTAATTACAAGAAGAGCTCACTGCTCAAACAAGTAATCAGATTGAATATAAGTATTGTCTCTTCTTCCTTGATTGATCTCTGATCTTCAACTCGATCTCGGATCGCCAAATAGCTCATATGAATTTTTGCATATATCACTTTCAGAAAAGTTTGCATATAATCACAATTACAAGATAGCACTTGCAATCACAATCGTTCACCTCCACACTCTTACCGCAAAATGTTCTTTGCATAAATATCATACATTTTCACAAATTGTTGCTAGGTTGGCTAAGACCACAATCCACTTTTGCAACTTAGAGTAAATGAAATGTCCCTTTTCTGATTTTGTATGATATTTCCAACCTCTAATAAGATCTTTAAGATCAAAAAACTAATATCACAAAGATCCACCAAATTTCTCAAGAAATCCCAAATCGGGTATGCTGAAAATAGTGCCAAAAGCTTCACAACTTCACCAATTATTAATAAATCTGAAAATGGACATTTTTATAGAAATTTCAGCAGCATAACAGCCTACAAAATGACATTTCCAGATCCGTATAGCCTTTACACAATAGTTCTCAAATGTAGGACAAAAACTATGCTCATCGGGCTCCCGAAATTAACACAAAAATGCCCAAAAACACCACAAAAACACTAATAATCTATCTCAGAAGTTTAATCACGTCTCAATACATATATTCAGCTCTATTTTAACACCTTAAAGTATGAAATACAGCAGCAACCCAAACTGATATGAAATACTCAACTGAAAACACCAAACTCATACCAAAAACACACTCGAAAACCCACAAATCTGCACTGTTCAGCACAAAGGCAAACTTTGTATGAGCATGCACATGGAATGGCTTCAAACTCCCATCCTTAGCCTTCCTAGAAACCTGCAAACTCCCATTTTTGGGTCTCCCTGGAAACCTGCAAACTCTCGTTCTTGGGTCTCCCTCTCCACAGGTTTGGCAGCCTCTGAAGAATAACAAAGAATCGTCAAAATTTTAGTTTTGGAATCAGCCCAAAATGCCTCCAAACCCCTTAAAAGAGGGCATAACCGTAACTCAAGTCCAAGAGAGGTTAATGAAACATATTTTAATAATAATTTTCATTGATTAGTCCAACAGTTTCCAACGATTAACCCCCTTTTTCTGAAACTTCACTTTCTTGGGCCTGCCTGCCTTAGCAAAGATTATTATTTTTTAATTATTTGAAAAGGGGACATGACAAGTTCTCCCCTCCCAAACATTTCTTGTCCTCAAGCAATGGCTGAACAATAAGCCAATCAATCCACCTGGATCCCAAATGTAGTCATGAACTATACTACTACCAATTAACACAGGCTCCTGCAATATGACCAAGAGGAATCCATAATCAAACTGACAATTATAGCTCAACCAAACTCCAAAATCACAACTTCCATAGTCAGAAACCCACGAGACACAAACTCTTAGAACATCAAAATCCAAGTAAAGTGGACTACCAACATAGTAAATACCATCAATGCATTCCACTGGCCTACACGGAATGCACAATCCAACTCTGCAACAATGGTGAATGCTCCCGAATGAAACTGTACCAAGTATGGAGAATCCACACACTATACAATGCCTACAGTCAACACAACTCTGTAGATCACCGACCACTGTCTCATAACCATAACTACCATGCACCCCTGATGGTGAAAAGCCATCACAAGATAAAAAACAAGAATTGGAACCCAAACAAAATTTGCCTGCCATCAACTTCTCAACACAATGATCAAATGCTAACTGATGTACATACCCTGAAATATAATGTTGATAAAGAAAACCAACCTCAGTCAACAGATCGCCATGAACAAGTGATACAACCCACTGTGACTAATCACTAGCTAAGTCAGGAGATGTCATAGCCAAAGGAGTAGAATCAATAACAACACCCGCTGAAGCATCACTCCAAAACTCCTGCTCTAAGTCATGTATTATCAAGCTATAAACTGTAGAACCTATCACCATGTCGTGCCCATCATGACTCTCATCTCGAGGTATCAAACTATCCCATAACTGATGATAAGCACTATGAACCAAAGTACATCTCTGTATCATCATCTCATCAACATGGTCATCAAAGGTAAATTGATGAGCATACCTCACAATGTAATGCTGATAGAGTGCGCCAATCTCAGTTAGTGGCTCAGACTACAATCTAGATGTAACTAACTGCAATCGATCACTAACCAAGTTGGAACTGACTACTACCTCTGAAGTCATCCCCAAGGGATTATTATTACTAGCAGGAACCATGCCAACTATCGATTCACCAACATCACACATGGTCTTTGATACAACATCTCTAGTCTTCATGTCATTAGTGCTAGAGGTCACCACCATGTCAGGCATACCACAAAAATTTGCTACAACATCCAACTCAACTCAACTTGACTCTAGTGGGAATGAACCTGATATGCCAATGTTAGTATCAAGGATGGATGCATCCCCATCTCCACTGTCTCTAACAATCTCGGCCATGGTCATCCTCGGATCACCAAACACCACAGCTTGTGACTGTATAGAATCAGGTAAAGACTATAGTCGCTCTAACTCCATGGTCACCTTAGCCAAATGAAACTGTGACTCCTTGAAAGCCAACTGTGCACTCTCAAGAATCTTAGAAGTCACCTCAAGCTGCTCAATAAGCTCACTCACCTCATCTTCCTTGGCTAACAATGCATCATATGCTGTACTACCCCACTCCATAAGATAATCTCTGTCGGCTACCAACTGCATATAATTCTGTCTCAAAATTCGAATAGCCTCCCATAAAGAGTGGATCTCTATCAAGGAAAGATAACTGCCTTCCTGCTCATCACTAGTAGGAGAACCCCATCCATAAACTGCTAACAACTGACGAGCAACATCGAAATGCTGGCAAGTGATAGCAATGTCTCGGTCACTAACTCTCAACTGATTAGACACATGATGGCACTGGCTTGACTGTCTCCTAAAAACCTCCTCTGATGCACTGTCTAAAGGAGTATCCTCAAAGTTACTAGTCTCTAGAGTATTACCATCCATATCCTATGAATCAAATCTAAAGCTCATATCAACATACGGAGTATCAAAAACATTAGCATTGCTGTCCAACTCCTCTATACCCAAGGAAACTAAGTCTTCAAAATTGCCCACTGCATCCTTCTGGATGTCATCAATGCCAATATGATCCTGGGACTCATCTATACACACTGCCAAATATGAAATATCATCGACACATTCCAGCAAGTATGGTCGAATGGATATATGAACAAAGCCCAACATCGGTGTATAAAAACTAATACCAACATCGAACAAGATACTAGCACAAGAAAAGACAACACCATTGTAATCTGCTAATCAAATCCATGATAGCACCCAAACAAACACTACTACCAAAAAGTGTTAAAGATCTCTAGTCAACTAAATCCCAAACGCCAATATAACAATCTCGAGTCCATATCCATAAACTAGAATCAACTGGTAACTCAAGCAAACTCCTCACCTGAGTAATATGACCAATACCAACTAACTCCACATACCTGTCATGATGAGATAATGAAGTCACAATACTATCTTTGTTCACCTTCAGCTAGTTGGACAAATCATGTGAAGTACTACTAGCCTCAACCTCATGTGATGAAGCATCTAACTGTGCTTGGTACTCTTTCTCAGCAAAGTCATGAATGCTCAATGTCTGCTCATCTCTACCAGGTATCTCACCATCCTGCACAACAACATCCTCATAATCATCATCTGAACCCACTACACTATAGTCACTGCCTGTTGTAACTATACCATCCTGAATACCTGTGGCATCACCCTTTGATGACCTGTAAACAATTGTCTCAATTTGAGTATCAAGTTGACCATTACTATCAATCTGTGTAATATCCTTTCCCACCACCTCCTGTGGCAGAGTAGAATATGAGACCTCTGCCTAGCTATAAGCTAGTTTCTCAAACTCCTCATGCAAGTTCTTGGTAATTGTGTCATCTGCCTTGTGAGAAAATCTGCCAAATAGAAATCCAATCAACTTATCCACCTTAGCTGGGTCAGACAACATGTCGTTCATTATACGGTGGTGCTCAACCAACTATTCAGACATGTCATGGCTTATTCTTATAAGTTTATCTCGAATGTCTAAATAACCATCCTTTCTATTGTTTTGACTCTGGATATCAATTGTCCAAGATCGTGTCCTCTGAGACTCTGTACTATACCTGTCCATTCTGGATAAAGTAGAGTGTAACCCCAATAGGATATAACTTCTTCAAACACCAAGAACTAACATGCAAATGATTAGAAGTAGCATGCAACCATAAATTTTGACATGCAGCTGATTAGAAGCAACATGCAACCACCAAATTCACCAAGAACTAACATGCAATGATTAGAAGTAGCATGCAACCATAGATTTTGACATGCAACTAATTAGAAGCAACATGCAACAATAAATTATGACATGCAAGATCTAGGTAGTTGTCAAAACTGACATGCAAACTTCTACAAACCCTCAGGCTGGCAAGATCATGGCTCTGATACCACTGAAATGTCCCTTTTCTGATTTTGTATGATATTTCCAACCTCTAATTAGATCTTTAAGATCAAACAACTAATATCACAAAGATCCACCAAATTTCTCAAGAAACCCCAAATCGGGTATGCTGAAAATAGTGCCAAAAGCTTCACAACTTCACCAATTATTAATAAATCTGAAAATGGACATTTTTACAGAAATTTCAGCAGCATAACAGCCTAAAAAATGATATTTCCAGATCCGTATAGCCTTTACACAACAGTTCTCAAATGTAGGACAAAAACTATGCTCATCAGGCTCCCGAAATTAACACAAAAATGCTCGAAAACACCACAAAAACACTAATAATCTATCTCAAAAGTTTAATCACATCCCAATACATATATTCAGCTCTATTTTAACACCTTAAAGTCTGAAATATAGCAGCAACCCAAACTGATATGAAATACTCAACTGAAAACACCAAACTCATACCAAAAACACACCCGAAAACCCACAAATCTGCACTGTTCAGCACAAAGGCAAACTCTGTATGAGCATGCACATGGAATGGATTCAAACTCGCATCCTTAGCCTTCCTAAAAACCTGCAAACTCCCATTCTTGGGTCTCCCTGGAAACTTGCAAACTCTCGTTCTTGGGTTTCCCTCTCCATAGGTTTGGTAGCCTCTGAAGAATAACAAAGAATCAACAAAAATCCAGTTCTGGAATCAACCCAAAATGCCTCCAAACCCCTTAAAAAAGGGCATAACCGTAACTCACGTCCAAGAGAGGTTAATGAAACATATTTTAATAATAATTTTCATTTATTAGTCCAACGGTTTCCAACGATTAACCCCCTTTTTCCGAAACTTCACTTTCTTGGGCTTGCCTGCCTTAGCAAAGATTATTATTTTTTAATTATTTGAAAAGGGGACATGACAGTAAACATCTAGGATGTCGGCCCTAATTGGACAAGTAATTATCTTGTAAACAGAATAATTCTTTCCTTTAATTCTGGTATCCTATTTCGTTTCAAACATGATTATCTATGTCTCATATAGTCTGTACTGACTTTCGAGGTTATACACATCATCACCAGCATGTATACTATCTCCTTCTAGCTTCATTAGTCATAATATGACATCAGCAACAAGTTATAAATAAAACAATACACTATTGTAAACCAAATTCTATACTTAGACAATTTTCTAATTACCAAACACTAAAAGTATCTTTATTTCTAAGGTTTCCTATAATCATGTACATCATGTGTTGCCATAAATGACAACAATTACATATCACTATTAGTCAATTGTCAACACTTTGTTCCACAATCTTCTCATCCAGATTTCTAGTGTTGGAATATAACTTCTCAAGATGTTTCTTTGTTTGTGCAAGCTCTTCTTAAACACTAGTGTTATAGTTTTCAAGTTCAATATATTGTAACTTTGTAGTCTCAAGTTAAAATGTCACTTTCATAAGTTTTGATTTCAAGTCCACATTCTCAAATCTCAAATCCAATTGATTTTCCCTCTCATATTTCATCATAATCATCTTAAGATTGGTGATCTCAAGTTCATGCTTTAGAATCTCATTTCTAGAATCTCATTAGATCCTTCTTAAGCTTAGAAACTACATCACTATCCTTGATATGATCATTTGACTCTTTCTTCTTGGATTTAGATGATTCAAATTGTTCTTTCAACTTTTGAATGAAATCTTGTGCATCTCTAAGTTTGATCTTCATATTGTTTCTTTCTTAAATGAATACATCAAATTCCTCAAGAGCTTCCTCTAGGTTCTTCTATAACTGGTCTATATCCATAGAAATCTTACTCAAGCTATTAAGCCTCTAAATATTTTTTCTCTGATACCATTTGTTAAAAATAGGGAATACTAAGAGCAAGAGGGGGTGAATTAGTGTTCCACAAAAATATTTAAACTTGCATAAATGATCAAACTGAAAAGTAAACATGACAACAACACAATGCAACTCATAACACCATTATTTGTTAACTAGAGAAACCTTGGCCAAGGGAAAACCCTGGTGGGGATTGTACTCACAAAATGATCAACTAATCAAAAGTATCTTGTGAAAGACATTGAACCTGTTAGGAGTCTATTACATCTATATAGTGTATATGTCCTTGTCAGAGGACGAGGCCTTATTAGAAGCCTCAACCCTATTAGGAGTTGGTATTACAATAAAAAAGTAGCAAGATGGGCTCACTTCTCAAACATGCATATATAATAGTACAATCTATATACAAAGGTATAGATACAAAGGCTTTCTAATTGTATTAATATCTTCAATATCTTATTTGTCCTTTATAGCGTTCTTCAAAAAATTGATCATACAACCGTACACTTCCATACTATCATCATGTTCACATCAATACTGATCATACAAAGTGTGCATCACAATATTACATTACAATGCCAAACTTTTTTCAAACAAAAGGTTCTTTCTTTATACCGAATTCTTTCATCTTGCTGACCTTATTGCTTGATACTTTGTTAAATATTTTAAACTAACGCTTTCTAAGTGAGATTTAACATCTAGGATGTCCCCCCAACCTCGTAAACCAAAATAATCACTTAACCAAAATGCCCTTACTATGTTATCTTCTTTGTTTTTCCTATATAACTTGTACTAGTAAGACTTGTCATAACTCTATCCTTACAATGAATATCATTAAGTTCTTTAAACCACATGCATATTACATCATGTATTACCTTCCCTTAACTATGCATAAGCTCAAGTGCTTCTAGTAAATTGCGCTAAAGAGAATACTCTAGTTGTTCACTCTTATCCTGAATTATACTTAGACAATTTTCTAAGTCCAAGTATCCAAATCTTAGTATTATGTTTTTCCTTCTTTACTAGTAGGTATATGTTTCTATTAGTGACAACCCTATATCATTCTTACATATCCTCCTAGCCAAATTGGCAACAATCCACACCCTTTTTCTACAAAATGTGTATAAAAAAAGAGAAGCCATTTGAACAATGATGCCATTTTAGTCTATTCAAAAGTAAAGTGCTACATGAATCTAGTTGTTGAAGCCATGGGTGATTTTGGCCAAGTTAACTAGGCTCCTTATATATAGGGAAATTTATGCTAGATATTATGACATAGAAGAAGATATAAATATAATATTGGAGTTTGCGTTGAGGTTTTCAAACATTTTTTTTGTATATGTTTGGAGTTGTCTCATTATCATTTAATTCAAAAAACAATTTTTCTTTTCCATATCCCTCTACCATATCTACTATTTAAATTTTAGTGCAACTAAAAAAAATTAAATGCTTAAATAGAGATACTAACTACTTGTACCGCATTTTGCCTGGCCAAAATCTATGTGGAAATTGATTTAGAGAGTGGATTTATATAGTCACCATGTCTTAAAAGAAAGGTTGGTAATAGTTCCAAATATTTCATTATTTTGATATACCTAATTATATGCATTTGGTTTTGCTTTTAATTTTGATATTATATTTTAATAGTGATATTTTTTATTTTCATTTAGTTTTACTTATTCTAAATACTAATCTTTGAACATATAGTTATGATTCAACTCCACTACTTTTACTTAGCATATATGTTGAAAGGAGATTTCATTACCTAGTTTGGAGTTGTAGATCTCATGCCATGCTTTATGATTGAATGTGATTGATTCTAATTGTATTTTGATATTATGTTATTTCATTGGACTACATCATGGTGGATGCTTTTGTGTTGTGCTTTGGTTATTGTTGTATTAATTAGATAAACTTGGTGTTTTCTTATGGAGGGTTCAGACATGCGAGGCAACCTAGCGAAAGCACGAGCCCTGCGAGCTACCAACCAGCGAAGGCCACCACTAAAATAATATAGGAATTCGATACGAGCCCACTTGTGCCTGAATGTTTTTACGTTGTGCTTTGGTTATGACTGTATTAATTAGATACACTTGGGCCCCATTTGGCAAGCAGAATAGGAATACGTATTTCAGGTTTCTTATTCCGAGAATACAAAAATGGAATACATATTCCTCTTCTCTGTTTGGTTTACCCAAAATTTGATAGGAAATATGTATAATCTCTGTTTGGTCCAGTGTGAAGTAGCTAGCAAGCGGATTTGACCATGTGATTTTGTATTTAAGAACGTGCTAATTTAATCAACTGCCAATTTAATTTTTTAGTTGCTTTCACATTCAGGAATGCACTAATATAATCAATCTTATGCCCTACTTTGTTTTTGTGTTTTTATGCTCCACTTCAATTTACCTGTTTGACCGTGTTGATATTTTTTATTTTAAGAAACATTGAAATCATGCTCGTAAACACCAAAACAGAATTTGTGCTGCCACCATCATCACGCAGATTCACTGTTCGCCAGAGAGAACAATACAAAGCCGGGGAGAACAATATAAAACCAGAGCGAACAAATCCCTACCTCCTGATCGACAAAGCCGTGCAAGAAAGCTACAGTAGTTGCATTTTGAGCGCTCAAAAAAATGAGCGGGCTTCACGGATCTGTTTTTTTTAGTTTTTAACAAAGTAAAAATGTGGAATAGGAATATGTATTCCAATTTCACCTATTTAGGTAGAATTGAAATACTCTCTTTTTTAGCATAAAATGAAATATATATTCCCATTGTATGCCTATTCCTAATTCCTACCTGCTGCACCCAAATGGAGAATTCGGTGATTTCAGGAATAGACAGATGCCTATTCTAATCGTATTCCACTTGCCAAACGGGCCCTTGATGTTTTGATTATGTTCTCTAGTAATTATTAAATGGAGACAATTGACTTAACATAGATATTGTTTTGAATTCTTCATGTCACTCAATGCAAGTTATAGAGGAGTCAGTGTGTAAGCTACTAAAACCATTTCCCAAACTGGTGTAGCCTTTTAAGAATGTTGGTGTGAAATAGTTTAATAGACTATGTTTAATATGCAACTAATATCAACTATTTGAAATGAAGTCACGCCACCTATAAAAACAACTATCAAACTAGATATTGGTATTACATACTTATCTGTTTGCAAGCTTTCCGTGCACGTTAAAAACATTTATTCATTCAATTATATACCAATTCCCGCATCTGTTCTTTATGAGCAGATACCTACGTCCAAATATCTTCTTTACGAGGCCATCAAATCACATAACTGTGGTAGCCACTCATTTCATGACAAATTTAGAGTCCAATACATTTGTGATATCTGGCCAAACAAGTTGAGGAACGTTTCATCTTCAGTACTTAAACCATAGCAAATACATTGCGTAGAAGCTGTGCCTAATCTATTAATATTGTCATTAGACAAGGGAAACAGTTTTCAATATTATGCCTACCTGAATTCAATTCTTGTCTCTGTACTTGTTTGTTTAAGTCCTCCTCTCTTCTGATTCGGCCCTCACCCAAAAGCTTTAAAGAGACTCAAACTCTTTTACGTCATTGTTTCTCTCTAGTCATTGTCTTCATTGAAGTTGGTCATTGTCTCCATTGAAGAAGATTTATATGGGAATGTTGTACAGGTGAGCGAGTACAACAGGCACTAAGTGTCTTTATTATCACCTCTTTATTTTCACATCGGCCTTTTGCCAACCTTTAATCTCAAGTACCTGACCTATACATGTGTATCTTCAGCTAAGGAACTTTTACTGATCTAAGTTTCACTCATGACTATAGGCAACACGGGTTGTTCAAGTCCTGATCCACTCTGTCAGCTGGCATTTAAGAAGCCCAATGAATGCGTGTGATGGGTGAATGCAAAAAATATTGGTGACAACAGCAGGATTCGATGGGACTTACTTTTGCATAGGCTAGGTACAGCTTATCTCATAGTCAAATCAATGGTTCCCTATAAGATTCTTTTCGTCGAAGCAGGGATGTTCCTGTGGAAGCTTACGCAATTATTCGCTTGCTTAGTTATCTTTAAAAGTAGTAAAGATGGATGCAAGCCGATGGCCTAAGTTAGTGGTTGAGGAGAAGCTAGAACGTTAAAAGAAAGCATGGAGGAAACAAAATAATAAATGACTCAACAAGTGGAACATTAAGTATCAAGAGTGCTCAGAAACCAACACAGAGATTAAAATGTGAGTATTAGAAAAAGTTAGCACTGTCATGTGGACAAATCGGGGAGGTAGAAAAAAGCCCTATTATGTCAACGAATTTAACCACACCTCCGAGCACGATGACAAAGACTACCTAGGAGCCGATATCAGAGATAAGGCAAGAATCTTGATAACCCAGCTGAGATCTGATTCACATCATTTGAGGTGCAAAACCAGCAGATGGAAGATCCCTTAAGAAAGGTGGGAGGAGAGAATTTGTAGGTTTTGTAACAAAGGCACAGTGGAGATGGAATAGCACTATATAAAAGAATGTACGACATAAGAAGACATCCAGGTCCAATTTAGGGACATGATACAAGTGAATAGTATAAAAGAGTTTTTTGAGGGGCCAAGACTTCACAAGATGGCCGCCTTGCTAATGCAGCTTCACAAAAGAAGGGACAGCCTGGAAAAATCTCAGCATAATATTTAGTGGACCCCCCTTTTTTGGTCACATAGACCTTTGGTCTTGTGGACGTTAGTAAAACTCATTTCATTTCATTTTCATCTCAGCCTCTTCAATGGATACCTAGTACATTTAATTTGTACAAAGAAATTCAAATATGTTTTTATCTTTGAGTAGAGTTTAAATTAAAGGTTTATTGAGTTGTTTAATTAGTGTTATTAGATGGTGAAAAGTATTTATATTTATAGTATGATAAGTTTCTCTAAACCAACTTGATCTATAATAATACTAGCATTTGCACCTTTGAAGGGTGCAAGGGGTACGTTGATAGTTTTATATATATTCAATGATGTTATTATGTTGTTGATGTGGAGAGTTTGGTCATAACATTCCCCAACCACCCCCCCCCTATTCGTCAATGTTTAGTAATGATTTGAAGAGCGTAGAGTTAAGGTTCAATATTTAAAAAAATAGTGACAAATAAATAGTGGGGTCATTTTTATTACTCTAATGAAGAGAATCAACATTAAATACTTTGTCCTAACATCATTCTCTAACTACCTCTCTATCTCATGCTTTGTTCTTTCCCAATCTATAACTATCTACTTTTCCTCCCTTTCTACCTCTCCTAAACCCTTACTCCTAGCATCACTCTCTCACTACCTTTCTCCCTATCTCATGTTTTGTTCTTCACCAATAATTATAGCTATCTACTTCTCATCCCTTTCTACCACTCTTTTCCTCGCTCGTATGTGTTCACTTATCATATATGCTATCCTTTATAGTGACGATCATCAAATTGAGGAATGTCATGTTTGTATCAGTTTGTAGGCCTAGTTGATACCTCTTGGAATGCTAAATCCAATTTCCAATAATATTTATTTAATAGAAGTTGGCACACTATTCATAAAAATGATCAGAATACATCCATTGTTAAAGTTCAAAATGGTGAAATTTTGTAATATTTCATTTATTTATTCAATTGAATTGTATCTACTATGATTTGAAATGTAAATGAAATTTTTTTACACACAAATTTTTGATAAAATTATTTTCATAAAAATATAATGTCATTTGATAATAGGTCAAAAACTATAATCTAAAATTTCTATACTAAAAATTGTTACACAACAAAATTAAAACATAATGAAAAAATAATGCGTGAATCAAACCAAATAAAAATCTCTCTATAAGATATCTTGAAATTTTTGCTCATAGTTCGATCAAACTAAACAAATGAATTATATAATCAATTTGTAGGATGCTTTGAGAAAGGAGAAATTTTGAGAGGCAAAGAGAGTATTGAAAAGAATAGAGTCAAATTTTTTGAGGCATTAAATGAACAAATTTAAAAATTAGAAAAATAGGAAAGTAATAATTCTTGAAAATAAAGAATAACAAAGAGAAGAACAAAGAGTATATGCTAGATAAAATCAAAGAGAATATGCTTAAAATTGTATGAGATAGTGATGTGAACAAATGGCTGATGCACAAAGACATGAATAACAAAATTGTTGAAAATAATGATGCACAAAGACATGGATAACAAAATTGTTGAAAATAAAATGGCAGTGAAAGATGTACCAAACATATGACATAATTGATGCTAGAAGAGATTGACTTAGAAATAAGATAAAATGTAGATGGGATGATGACACATCATATATATATATATACATTTTAGGATGAACATGTAATGAAAAGAATGGAGAGAGATATACATTTAGATTCAAATTGGAAATGCATTTAGATAAATTGAATATGATTGAAAGACAACAAATACAAGTGTGCAACTAAAAATCAAAACAGAGACACCAATCTCATTGTGAGAATTTTTAGGAAATGATAAATTCTATTACAATAGATCATGTGCTAGAGAACCTAAATTTTAAAGTTCAAGATGTATTGAATGTGGAGCCTCAAAATCATATTTAAAAAATAGTTCACTAATTTAACATTTGAATGAAGAAAAATATTTTTTGATATATAATGTTTTTACAAATGATATATAATATCAATGCATTTGGATTCCAAAATATACTTACATAAACAAAACCAAAAGATGTACTTATGTATGCATAATTTGTGACTAAGTGAAGAATGAAGTTAATAGTGTTTTTGAAGTATTAGATAGCAGCTAAAAAGATGAGGGGCTGACCCCGAAGTACAAAAAGGTTGAAAATTCAAATGGAGGTTACCTCCCAATCATCTAACCAATACCAACTTTAAACTTCAAAAAAAATATAACATCCATAGTCGAATTAACAATACCATCAGTCCTAAAGCTAGCAAAAGGAAAAAATTGAAAAACAAACCAGCAACACTTAAACAAATCACTGCTATCAGTCCCACATATTGACATAAGCTTATAACGTAAAACCTCGTAGGGTAAGTAGTTCATAGTAACCAACAACATAATAACATAAAGAAAAAACCAGACCCAGGGCTAGCTACCCTCCTTTCTAAGGATCCTCATTCTTCTTCTCCTCATGTGTGTCCTTATTCATGTTCTCCCCCTCCACCTTGACCGGTTTTTCCAGGATCATCTTCAACCAATCCTCTACCAGGAACCCATAAATGGATCAAGTTGTCTCGCTCTCCTTGCCCAAGTCCTTCTCATCTTTATTCACCTGCAAAAAGTAAAGGATGGTGATCGTGAAATGCATGAATTTGGGGAGAATTACACCAAAGTATCAAATTTCTAGCAGATATCAATGTGATTATCTACCAGATCCCTCATCGATTTCTCAAGCCTATCGATTCTAGCCTTGTTGTGGCTTTGTCTGTGGCTATGCTTGCCTTTTTTCCACCTACCTTTAGGAGTATCTTTCCTGGAAGGGTTGATGTCTTGCCCCCCTCCCTGCTTCTAGTCAGGGTAGCTTCGAGGGTGTCAGAAATATGAGAGGGGCCAAGGGACTAGGGAGAGGCTTCGTGTCCTGAGGTAGTCTCTTCTTTTTGGTAGGTTTAACATCACTTTCAGTAGATTCAGAGTTGGAATCATGCTTGGGGGGGGGGGGGTACTTGGATTTTTCCAACTAGAAGCATTTGTTGGTTCTCCTTGCACTCTTCTTACTCTTCCTAGTGTT